>NW_004624768.1:5151862-5215052 GCF_000247695.1 Heterocephalus glaber
TTGAAACACTAAGTTGCCCAGGCTGGTCTTGAACTTGTGATCTCCCTGCCTCAGCCTCCCAGAGTGGTGGGAAGACAGGTGTGCGCCACCACGATTTGAGTTCATTTTTGTAAGTGGTATGATAGAGGTTCACCTTCTTTTTTTGGCCGTGGTTATCCGGTTGTTCCAGGATCATGTATTGAAAAGATTGTCTTTCCCCTCTGAATTATCTTGGCACCCTTGTGAAATACAATTGCCCATAAATGTAAGGGTTTATTTCTAGATTCAATTCTATTTCATTGATCTGTGTGTCTATCCCCTTGCTAGTATCACAAAGTACCAGTTCCTGTTGTTTGGTAGTATTTCAAAATCGGTATGTATGAATCCTGTAACTTTATTCTTCTTTTTCAGGATTGTTTTGATTTTTCTGAATCCCTTGCATTTTCATATGAATTGTAGGATCAGCCCAATTTCTGCTAAAACAAAACCAACTGAGATTGTGCATTTAATCTCTATTTCAATTTGGGAAATATTGACATCTTAACAATATTAACTCTTTCAATCATAAATGGAATATATCTATTTAGGTTGTCTCTTTTTTTATTTCAATCATGTTTTGTAGTTTTTAGGCTCTAAGTTTTGCACTTATTTGGTGAATTCATTCCTTAAGTATTTGTTCTTTTTGATGTTATTATAAATGGAAGTGTTTTCCTAACTTTCTTTTCTGATTGTTCATTGCTAGTATATACTAGATTATAGAAAATAAATGATTTTTAGTTCATCTTATATTCTATAACCTTGCTGACTTTGTTTATTAGTGCTTTTTGGCCAACTGGTTCTCTTAGTGTGTTTAAATTTTCAATCTTTCCTGTTATTGTATTTGGATTTTGAATCTAAGTTAGAAAGATTTCTTTGTATCCAGCGTTTTTATAATTCTTGTGAAGTTTGATGAGTGACTCTTCTTTTTGTTATTGAGGTTAATAAAGATTAGAGGATATTTTAAATAAATCATATTGTTAAGAATATAGCTTGCTGAAATGAAAATAACATTGGATTTGAAGTCAGAAAATCTGGGTTGGGTTGGCTCCCTGCTTACTGCTTTTGATCATAGTCAAGTCTTTTAGTCTCTTTAGAAAAAATAAAAAGAAGAAACTACCAAAGACCATCCACTTCATAGAACTGCTCACAGTTTGAAAATGGAAAGAGGAAAGTGGCTTGTGAACTATTAGGCCTGCTGCCAACGGAAGCTGCTTTTACTTATTAACAACAATTATAAAACATTTACCAATGCTCCCTTTCTTGAGGGTATTTACCTAAGACACAGAAGGTACAGGGTAGCCATGGTTCTCCAGGGGAACCCATGTCTGAAAGGACACACAAAGAGCTGTTGTTTTCCCCTCTTCATTCCTTTGGAGTGAGAGAAACACTGGGCGACAAAAGATCTTTTATCTCTTACAGAGTGTAGAAAAGTTCCACAGCATTTTAGGAACTAACGCATTAAAATGGAGGAAATGAATGAAGTCCTGCAGCGCCCGCAGGAAGGCGTCCGTCCTAGGCACTGGTGAAGGAGTCTCCATCTGCCCTTCCGCCCATGGCAGCGGCTCCCTAAGAAAACCAGGCAAATGTGATTGTTTCTGAGACTCCTCCTCATTGGCAGATTTTGGCCACAAAAACCGTATCTTCCTATGCAAGAGAAAAATTGCAGGATTTCATTTACGGGAGCGAGAGCATGTTTACGGGTGTTGCCTCTGAGGGGTCCGAGTTCCTTTGCTCCAGCACCTGAATTTCTTGTTTCTCTTTTCAGTTTTCAGGATGGCTCTCCCTCCCTCTCAGTAGTTCCCAAATGTCGGGAGTGTTGATTTGCAAAATCTCTTGACACCACTGAATTCATAAGTTGCTCTACAAAAGGCTTTGGGATCAGAAAATCTCAGTCTCGCTTCAGGTTCCAGTTCTGGGCACGTTACTGATGCTGGTCCTTCGAGGATGGTGACACCCACACTTGGCTCCTGGCGGGGTCAGGACTCCTGGTTGGCTGCTAGGATTTGCTGCAATGTGTAATTCACTTATTATAAGCAATCAGACTAATGCTGTTTTTAGTTTAAAGCCTCCAAAAAAACTAGTCTTTTTAAAATTAGAAAAGATTACAGAATACAGTGATTTCATTCATTACAAAAGAATTTCCGAGATTGACTTAACTCTAAGTGCCATAAGGTTACTGTTTCTTTTTGAATGACAATTACCTTTTCCAAAAGTGATACATGCTCTTTGGTGCTTAAAAAATTAAGCCATACAAAGAGATGAGCCACAAGATCCCCAGCCCTCCCTGCCCAGAAATAACCAGTTTTGGCAGTGGTTGAACATGTGTGTCGTTACAGATAGATTAAGATACACAATGAAGAAGAGAGAAAAGGAAGGAAGGAGAAGGAAACAGGGAAGAAAAGGGAAGGAAGGAAAGACGAAAGGAAGGGAGGGTGGTAAGTGTGATAGCATGAAAAGGAAAGCGTGCTCTGGCAGGATATCAGAGTGAAAAATAAGAAATGCAGTTTCACTGTCTGGCCACTGTGCCTGGAGGGCAGGCGGGCCACGGGCAGAAGCCAGGGTTGGGGGTGGGTGGTGATGCTCTACGTGTATGTGTGTGTCTTCAGGCACGTGTCAGCCTTTCTGGGCTGGTGCACAGGAAACTGCTCGTAGCGATGAGCTATAAAGAGTCGGGCCAGGAATGGGAGGGGGAGAAAGTAAAACATATAAACAGAGCGAAGCCAGGAGTCTTTATTTTAGTTGCTTATTCTTTCCTATTACTTATGATTTTTAAAGATTTTAAGCTTTCTAAAACTTATATGCATTTAAAAATTTAGTGAAGCTTTAAGCAAATGCATACTTGCAATGAAAAGAAGAAAAGATAAGTCTCCAGCATATCTATTTTGGTGCTAAGCCTTCTAAAGAGCCAGCCTTTTCCTCCCCAGCCCTTTGGAGGAGCTAAAATTGACATCTGGAGAACTGCCTGCCGCTGAGACTCTCTCTGACTATTAAAGGCAACAGGCTTTGTCCCGGGCCCTCAGTCTCCAAAGGCTCTCTGCCCCCAGGGACTTCCCATTCGTTCATTCCTCTAATTCTCCCCTCCCTCTGGGATTCCCAGCTCCGTTTTTCTTCACCAGGGCTCTCCAGCTGACCCAGGCCCCAGGAGAGGCTTCCCTACTGGGCAGGGATGGGAGAGGAAAGGAAGTGGCAACCTTGGGCTGCAACATGACTCTGTGTTGCATAAGAGGCATCTCAAAGCTGAAGGGGGAACGGCCAACCTTGGCACTACAGCTCAGAGGGAAAGTCAGAAAGCATACACAGCAGGCTCCTGCCTTCTGTGACAAATGGCCTTCTGTTGACTAAAGGCACAACCTTGAAACAAAGCAGAGGAGCAGACTCTTGGTGGGAGACTCCTGAATGTCTGCTCCGTCCTTCAGCATTTCTGCTCTCTTAGGTGTCCCTCCAAAGCCTTCAGAAGCTACTTGGGTATCCACTTACTGGTATTCCATTCTCCCTCTAGACATCTGTTCCCTTCCTGGGCAGAGCCTAGTATTTACCAACCTCTTTCTCTGACCCTTGGGAGTTCTTTATTACATTGATAAGAAAATCATCTTTCTATAACTTCTGCATTCTCAGTAACCAAGTGTCAGACTAGAAGACCATGCAGTTTGGACTTACAGGCCTTTGGATCTGTGTTCTCCTGCCAAGCTCCCATTGACTTTGAGGCTTCGTTTCCCCATCCGTATGTGGAGTGCCCATCACTCTCAAAGGTCACTGGTCCCCTTCCTTCCCGACGCCCCCCAGTGTTACCTTTCAGCTTTACCCAGAGACCCTGCCTACTTATTACTAAATTGAGACTTCTGTTTCCTCCCAATGAGTGTTTTCATCTGCAGGGTAAATGTACCTGGTTGTAAGTCCACAAACATACCTCGGGCTACTTGGGTATGTATTGTCCACTTGGGTACAGTAGAGCTTTTCCACTTGAGTCGGTGATCTCTTAACCGTGGTGATTCTGTAATCATTTCAAGGTGGTGGTGGGGGATCTATCCTCCCCCTAACTCCTTGTTCTCCAAGAGCCGGGCCCCACCCTCAGACCCCTTCCAGGGTTTTGTGTGCATATGGTGGGCTCTGCCTGCACAAATAGGAATGTTCTTTCATCCTTTTTGCTAGTCATCAAGCTTTCTTCTCAAGACATAGTGCACATTTGACAAATGCAAGGAGACAGGCCCAGTTAGATAAGAGTCTGCCAGCTCTGGTTCTGGCTGTAACCACTGACAGCTGGATTGGCACCGAGGAATCAGTGGTTTCCCTCAGAAATGCACCCGAGGCACCAGAATGGAACAGCTGCTCTGTAACTTGGCTGGGCTTGAGGTTTTATAAATGAGATTTTTCAATTAATGACCCTGTTCTGTGTGGCAATATTAGCAATTTTTGTTTGTTTGTTTGTTTGTTTGTTTTAATGAAGTCCAACATGGCTGGCAGCCCAAAAGATTTGGAGACATTAAACATTCTTCCTTGACTTCAAGATGACTGTTGATTAGTGTATAAGCATAAGATAGTGAAAATAACAAAGGGCATGAGGGGAACCCAAGCCCCAGGGAGATTAATAAAACATGAGGTGGAGGAGTGAGTGTGGCCCGGCTGCAGGATTCCCCCACGGGGGCCCATTATTTGGGCTCCTGCAGAAAGCCAGGAGAGGCAAACAGGCCTCTTGTAATTCTGTTCACTGTGATTCTTAGTCCGTAAATGCCCTCAGATGCACGTAACAGGGGTATTTGCATTTTCTTAGGAAGCGAAGAATTGTTCCAAAACTGAACAGTGGCTGAGTTCGGCAAGATGGTGCAATCTCCTCACCAGCTTTGTCGACACCCTTCATGCTCGCTCCCTAAGGAGGCTCAGTGTGGTGCAGTGGCTCTCATCCGTCACCTGGAGCCCTCCTGTTCCATGGAGCTTATTCCGGGGCAGCTAGGGGAAGCAGCAGGTGGGCTCTAGGCCTCTGAACCTGCTGTGGTGGGAAAAGCCCCACTGATACTTGCTGTTTCCACTAGAGAACCAAGGAAGATTTTGTTTGGGAAAAAGAAGGTCCTTCTGCTTCAAAAAAAGAAACTTGATGATCAGTATCAGTAGCGCCACAGTGGTGTCTGCATCCATTTGCAAATTGTTCTTGTCCGCTCAATGGCATTTTAAAAAATTGTAATCAGGTTAAAATGTATAGAAAAAGTCAAGTTGCTGTGTGAATGAATAACCTACAAATATGTGCCCACCCCACTGGCGGTTACTTGGATGGTTGCCCTGTCACCGGTGATCTCGGTTGAAAGAAGGGTGTTTTTGATGCAGATGATGGACAGTGACTCTAAGCTGGACGAGAAGGGATGGAAGAGCAGGAGGGGTGGATGGCTCATGAGAGCGTGGGAGGCAGTGGAGTGGAGGACCAGAAGCCACATGGATGTAAGAGAGCCGGTAGTGTCTGTGAGCTGCAGGACCCAGGGGCAGTAGTGAGTGATGAGTGGTGAGCCCAGGAGTGTGACCAGGACACTGGGCAGCTGAGCGTGGAGGGGACAATGAGTCTGTCGCAAGCCTGGGAGGCCGAGGAGTTGGCTTGGCATCTGTGGATACTGCAGTTCGCTCCTGCAGCTGTGCTCTGCGTGAGACTGACCTTCGAGTACCAGATCAGTGTCCTTGTCCTCTGCCAGAGAGCCACGCAGCCTGGTCTGTAGGCAGGGAGAGAGACGGGTGTTCATTCGCTAGCTCCTCCCTGTGAGGTCACTGCACCTGGGTGGCATCCCCATACCAAAAGCTGCTGCTCTCTCCCCACAATTTATTTTCTTTCCGTGTGTGTGGCGGGGTGGGGGGTGGGGGTCAAATCCAGAGCCTTCACACTGAGCTACATCACAAGGTTTTTTATTTTTTTATTTTGAGACAAGGTCTTGCTAAGTTGCTAAGTTGCCCAGGCTGGGCTTGAAATTTTGATCCTCCTGCCTTCAGTCAGCCTTCCAGAGTGCTGGGATTACAGGTGTGCACTACACACCTGGCTAACTCATCTTTCCACTTATAGCCAGTGCTCCTTGCTTAAAAAGGGGTTCTGCACGCTCATCACTAGGTACAAATTGTCATTTTATTGACCCTTTTTCATCCTTTAGCTGTACAGCTGGACCACCCTTTTCTTTGCCTGCTAGGTACAAGTCATTGTTATGGACACCAAAATCCCTGGAAATGATAACAGGAGGAGGGTACTGGTGAGCACTAAAACAGAGTGAGGGGCGGTGTCTGTATGTCCACATGAAATGAAATCATCCCACATTTTCGTAGTCCATCTGTGATCTCCTTTAAAACTGAAATTTCTGACTGATTTGTGTGTGTGTGTGTGTGTGTGTGTGTGAATTCCTAGTGTTGACACAATATCTGGCATTTAAAAAGCATTTAAAAATTAAAATACGTTGGATCAAATGGGAATGAATTAAATTACACTGAATGGAATAGAATTTTACTGAATAAATGAGATGCTAATTTGGCACATTTTAAACATCCTGGGTGTCCTCCTCCCCCTCTAACCCCAGCATACAGTTTCTAAAAGCTCCATGAACATCAGCTAAGAAATCACACCAGGGGTTGAGTTTCTGGAAAGAACACTGAATAATGAATAATAAAGGTTTGCTTATGCAGTATTTGCATCTCACATCAAAAAATGTTGAGGTGATGAAAATTTGGTGGTAAATTGAGATCACCTTCAGCTTTCAGGACCCACTTTCTTGGTATCGTGAGCTGTTTTCCCCCTGATGCAAAAGGATCACTTTCTGTCTCCAAGGCAAAAGGCCACTTGCGATCCTTTCTGAACATGGAATTATTCACTTGAAAATAACTGTGATAGACACGTAGCCATGACGTTTCCTTGAACTCTAATACTGAATAGAAGTGAAAGAGAAAGTCTTCTTCGAATCTGAGTTTTAATCTAAAACAGCCTGCGTTGAGCCTCTGCCGCAGTCTCAGGGAACCCTCCCTGGCAACACACAGTGATTATTCTCCTCAAAGAATGGGTTGCAGAGATAAATAGCCCAGGGGAGACGCAAGGTGGACAGGACTCAGTTTGCATCTGCTCCTTTTTCTTTTCCCCAGACACAGAACCTGGGATATTTTGACTCCATCCCTTTCTCTTGTACTTTGTACACACGTGACCTTGCATTTTACAGTGCCTCTTATCTGAAAATGACTTCAAGTCAGAGTTTCAGATCGGACCTTTCATCCCACAGCAAGGGCAGTGTCTAATTTAGGAGTGCCCGCATCACTTAGTTCTCCCTAGCCAGTTACGAAAAAGCAAAGGATATTGTTAGCATTTATGAATAAGAATTCTGACTGTCCTAACACAGCCATAAAAGTTATTGCCCGAGATCTTGATTTGGAGAAGCCCCTACCTCAGAAAGTCTAAGTGAATAGCTCAGATTTTATCATGTGACAAATGAGGTGACCTCCTAGAGTCAGAGAGTGAGCCACCACTCTGATTGCAGTTTCAGAAATGCATGCAGTTGGCCTTCAGAGGAGCAGGTGCTGCTCAGCGCAGACTACAATGTGCAGGCTTGGTGCAGACCGACGGGGATGGCTTTATCTCTTATGCCAGCTCCGGGGATCGGTTGTAGCTCCTGGTGGCCAAATCAAGGTGCCTCTGGGAATGTGCTGGCATCAATTAGTGAGGTCTCCCATCATAGGCTAGTGGTAAGGGGATGGCAGCATTCAAGACGTGGCACAAAGGGTGGAATTTGAGGTCAAGAGTATCAAGGCCGGAGCATTGCCCATCCCTTATTGGCTGAGAGAAATCCTGGCTGCTCACTTTGCTGCTCAGCATTCCATCATGGTCTCAAATGCCTGAGGTGAATCAAGTTAAAAAGAGAAAAGGTTGACTTTGGGTCAAGGTGTTGCACATTTTGGCCCATGATGGGGTGGGTGGGCCTGCTGCTTCTGGGCTTGTGGTGAGGCGACGCATCATGACATGTCAGGTTGGATATAAGTGTATTACTGACAGTATTTTTCAAGCTCTAAATATTGTCAGGGAGATGAAAAGTAACTATCTCTTTATTTGGAGGGATGCGGTTAACATTTTATTTGAAATGATTATTGTTCTGTGTTCATAGGATCATAGTTTTTTGTTAAAATATTTTTACATGGGCTTTATTTCTAAGGAGCTCGGTTTCCAAGGCTGCAAGCTAATGACCCTGGCAGATCAGCACAGGGGATCCCTACTGCCATGGGTGAGGCTGCTGACCTCTGCAGGTTGGGGGCTGGGCAGCAGGCCAGGAGCTGGGCTCACCCACTTCTCTGCTCACCATTGATGCTCTTCACTTCCTGAAATTTGCCCACTGCCATCCCTTTGCTGACTAAAATGACCATACACTCTTAGATGCTTTACCTAGTGACAGGCGCCAGCCATAGCGCAGAGCCAAGTGGATTCACTCTGCAGCATCCTCTCCGGCACTCAGTGCTTTTAAAACCCAGCCCTTCCTGGAACCCATTGCACACTCCCACAAGAAACTCCCATTGTTTCTTCCGGCATGTTGGAAAGTTCCTTGGCCTTCTTCTTATCATTGGAATGACAGTTAATTCCCTGTTGCTGCTGGCAAGCATTATAAACAACTTGTTTCTTCTTTCTGTGGTGACAGGCTCATGTCATCATCCTGGGGAGAAGCCCCTCTCAAGAGGAGGCAGCGGACTCTGCACAACTTGTTGCCCGTGCTGCTGTCGCTTCCAGGAGGCCGGAGCACCATGGTGAGCCTCGCTCTTGTCCTGCAGTGTGCGCCTTGGGGTGGGTGAATGGGTGGATGGAGCTGAGCCTCAGCCCTCCGGGGAGCCGTCACTGTTCTCCGGGATCTCACTGTACCCTTTTCTGCTTCAGTACAACTACTGTCCATCCAAACATAGCTACAGCGATCTGCACTGGGCTCACAGGGAAATCTCTGCTTTCAAAGGTGACTATGTTTAAAGATTGTTGTGGAGCTACTGCAGCAACAGCCCTGACCTCCAGACTCTCTCAGGCCTGAGCTTTCGATCAGGATACACTTATATGGCTTCAGGACACCTAAAGGAAGTTGCCACTTAACGGCTTGAGTGGTTTTTCTCGTTCCTGCCTATTAGGTAGAACCCCAGGCTTTGGGAATTCTTTACCCCACCATCCCAAGTCCAGAGTACATGATGTGTCTCTGCTGACAGGAAACACACATTCTAGTGATTTTTGTTGTTGTTTGGATCAGAATATTCAGAAATGGAATATAACTCACAAAGACCTAGGGACATATTCCAAGATAGTAGATAAAAATAATTACATACCAAGTAAAATAAGGTCCAGTGTGCCCGAAAGCATAAAAATCAATGTGTGGAAGGCTTGGGGCTGATTTGGAAAGCAAGAGTTAAGCGAGGAGGCTACACTTGGAAGAAGGTGAAAGGGAGGCCTCCCTGAGCAGCCCAACTGGAATAGATCCGTGGGCCTGGCAGGGACTCCGGGCCATGGAGGAGCTGATGCCAGGGGTCCCACGTTCATCCTCCTGTCCTTTCCACCTTAGATGCCTTGTTCTAGTCTCTTAGAGTTTGGAGCACCTCTTCAGATCTGGAGGAACCTGGGTGGGGATGGAGAGAGGAGACAGGTGACTTATCTGGTCCTCCCTCCCTGGAACATTTCACATATAACAGTGAAATTCACCTTCAGAGCCAACAAGAACCAGCATTATGATCAGCTTAAATTCCTTTAGTCAGGGAAATGTCCACTCCACAGCATTCTTAATAAGACACCTAAAATGCAAATACGTGTTGATGGAAACCCCAGAATAGCAGGAGAAACAAATCCAAATGTCTATAGGGACCAAGCCAGCGATGGGCACAAGGCAGGTGGTTATTAGAAAGCAGGAGCAGCACTTAGAAAGTGCATTGAGAAAGGGCAGCTAACAATAGGCTGTAGAATGAGAGAGATGCTGTGGAGAGGTGAGGACGATGGCAAACTTGACCCTTACCATGCTATTCGCCCCGGTCCATTGCTCCATGTGGCAGACAGGCTTATATTAGCAGATGTTTTTCTCAAGAGAAGGCAGGAATCTGGATTTTCATTGGAAATTGCCAATTTTTAATTGGTGCTAGTTAACTCCAATATATTTAAGGTTCTGAGTGAGTCAGGAGTGTGAGGGCTGGATCCATCACTTCTGACTTAGGCAGTAGGAATGCAATGAATGATTATCAGATATGTTCATGTTTTGGGATTAAGACAAGTGGAGGGTTTTAGGCATTTAAACTGTTGGGATGTGTGAGAGGAAAATCTCTTCTGGGGAGAAATCCAAACATAGAGCGGGAACGCCAAAGGATCATCTTTTTGTGTAGAGGCACTCTGGTTTCCAGCACCTCGCCTAGTGCTCGGTGCAGCCACTCATTGGCTAGGATTTGGGTGAGGACCAACAGAAATCATGCCCTAAGATGTTTATAACTGACTTCATAACTGTGGAGTCAGGCCACGCTGCTCTGGGTGATTAACCTAATCAGTGACCATCCACTATGAACTGTGCACATGTTTTCTAAGCTTTCCAATCTAAATATGGTCCTGGTATTGCCATCCTGAAACTTTGGGAGTGAAAATAATACCTACTTGATACAAATAATGTTCCTGAACATGAAATGACCTCACAGTAATAATAACTAATGCTAACACAAAATGTACCGGCCCTGGTTTTAAGCCATGCTCCATTTGTTGACTCATAAATCCTGAAACAGTTCCGAGATAGGTACTAATTATCCTCAGCTTTAGATGGAGAAGTTGAGGCACCGAGAGATTAGGTAATTTTGCCATGGGCCCAAGCAAATGAAAGGGGACAATTTGGAACTTGTCTTTGTCTGACAACTAAGGGGAGACTCGGGCCCAGGCAGTCACCAAGAGGCTGCTCCTAGCTGTGCTAGCTTACAGGGACTGGCCCTGTATGTGGGCCCTCTTCTGCCCTACCCCTGTGCACTTAGGCTCTAGGTCATGGTGTTTAGGGCAGACGAGGGACCCAGGAAGAGCCCAGGAAGCTCCGAGAGAAGGGTTTGGAGAGCCACTGGGAAGGCCCCCAGCCCAGGAGCCTGAGCGGGCCTCAGCTTCACCCTCAGCCCTACATCTCTGCTGCCACTCAGGGCATTTGGGGACCTGCACCCAGAAGACCCACTGGGCAGTCAGAATTGAAATGTATGAGGAATGTAAAGTTAGAAGTAGAAGGGTAAGAAGACACTGTGTCCTGGGAGAAGAAGTGGGGACTGTTGGCTTCACAGGTGAGGAGTGGAGGTGGCTTCCGCTGGAGGAAGGAGGATCACTTGGCCACTCAGGCAGCAGATGACTTAGGGAATCATAACAACAACAATGACAATGACAACAATGACCATAGTAGCAGCAGTTGAGCACCTTTTGGATGCAGACACTAGTACTTTCTATAAAGGGCTCATTTAATCTTTTAAATGACCCTCAGACCCAAGACATCTCCTCCCAAAGGAGATCACATAGCCAGCTCTTCCTTCCGGAACGTTCCATCCATCTAGAGGAGCCCCTCTTTTCCTACTCATTGCTCCACCGCAAAAGGACAAAGTCCAGACCAGTTTGCAAGCTGCTCCTACCCAGACGCTTCTCAGACTAACCTCTTGACCTGAAGACACCTGAAACACACCTGTCACCTTCGTGCCATTAGGGAGAAAGTTTACCAAAGCCTTCAGGGAGAGTAAAATGAGGAGCTTGGGCTGAGAAGCAGCAGGATAGAAATACTAGAAGCTGATTGACTGGCAGCAACATGAAGCCAGGGAGCAGGTGCAGAAAGGAGCACAAACCCTCACCCCCAAATGAATCACCAGAGTGGGAAAATAATCAGAGGCCGATAAAAGCAAGGAAAAACTTCACACTGTTCCTACCATGTGTACCTAGTTGAGATCCCACTGCTGTCAGAATCTGATTCCTTAGCCCACAGAGCATAATACTGATTTTGTCAAAAAGACACATTCGTTCAAATATTTCTACTGATAAATTATTAATTTTAATTTTATGAGTTTTATGATATTAAACAATGAGTGCTCAACAGGAAAAAAAATCACAAAAATAAAGTATTGAATTTTTAATATTTATTGAATATTTACAAAAAAGCATCAAAATTTTCAACATCAACTGTTTTTTGGTGCACAAAGTCCAAACGAGAACAACACAAATTCCTATATGAACTACAGTGGAAATCCCAACAGCACTTTCCAAAAAATCTTTACTTCAGTTATCGCACCTAATGCAGTCTGCACACATGACAGCAGCACGTTCCATACACGTCTCGCTTACACTGGCAGCACATGTAATTAGCTTTCCTTTCCTGTGTACCTGGCCATTCTTGTCACTTCTCCTCTCCTCCTGTTTTTTCAGGAGCTTCCCACTATCTTGTGCAATATGCCCTTAGCAGGGAAATACAATATCAATAACGTAAAATATCAAATATGTAATGAGGTGTCATAATAAATACATTTTTAATATGCCTATTGGTGCAAACAGAACATTTTACCTGCATTGCAGCCTTTGTGTATTTCACAGGATCTTGTAATATTTCATCTGTTACAATTTCCAACAATGAATATCAGTGCCTGCATTCTGTCCTACATACATTTCACCCCGGCCAAGACCCTCACTATATTTTTGGACCTAGTTCTAACATTGGATTGTTCCATTTCGTTGCAAGACCATTTTGCACCATTTCAACTCGTCAAGCTCACACTGGTGTTTTCTTTGTCACCTGAATCAAGGAGGTCTGCATTCCCTGCGTCTGTATCAGTCGATCTTTGCTCCATTTCACTGCAACAAGAATTTGGCTCACGTGGCCAATGCAAAGTCATTGTTGGCATCGTCATCATCATCATCATCATCATCATCACCATCATCATCCACCTACACCACTCTTCTGTTATGAAAACATGTTTTTTACCATAATGGATCACTTTCATCATCCATACATGATGATTCACTTTTGACCTCCTCCAAAACTTGCAAATCTGGTTTTTCATATGCCATTGCACTGATTTAGGCTACTCCTACCAGAAAAATCAAAAGAAAATTTTTTTTAACGGATCCTGGAGTGGTGTGGGTCTATTGGACCCTCTGTGATGCTTGAGTAGACATATGCAAAACCAGTTGGTCAGGGCATAACACGGGTAAAAATCCAATTTTGCCACTTTTGCATGCATGCACACATTGCCATTTGTCATAGCAAGTGGGTAATTGGTCAGTTGCTTCCTGTATCCCTCAGGGAAAGGTGCTGAAATGCACAGCTGGCTACTATTACACTCAAGTACAAATTTACAGTAGAAAAGTAAGGGATGGGTCCACTGGACCCAGTGTCATGCTCAGCAGGTTAGTGGCAAATGTGTGGAGGCTAAAAAATGAGCTAGCCAGGCCAGTGTATCAGCATCCAGGTTTTGTCCCTGCTCTTACCTGAAAGTGCCTAAGTGTAGCATGGGCAGAGCAGGTGTGGTCTGGATAACACAGGGCCAATCAGCTTCCCTGGAAGGAAACAGACTCCACACAGCCAGGGGCTGCAGCAAGAGCCCTGGTGGCCCATTCACCTCTCTTTCCTGTCGTCTCTGCTGTCCCCTCAGGAATGAAGCTTATCCAAGGCTCCAGGCCTCTGCTACCTCCAGCAGGGAAAATTAAAGAGGAGAATTTGGAACTTACCTTTGTCTAACAATTAAGGGGAGACTAAATCCTCAATAGCTCTCACTCACACAGGACTGCCCTGGATTTTGGACACTTGTAGGTTAGATGTCCAGACCAGATCCCAATTTGCATGTTCTCCTAAGGGTCAAGGGGAGATTCTGAGCTCTGCTTTCCTGTGTTTAAACCCGTCTGCACAAAGAACAATGCTTTTGAGTTTTGTTAAAAAAAAAAAAAAAAAGAGTGGGTGAGAGAAGGATTCCCCATGTCAGATTCACTGGCCCTGGCTTGCTTGCTTGCTTGCTTCAATGCCCATTGAAGGCATTGCGCTCCAACAAAGGCAGCATTGCCAGCCAAGTAGCAAGTGTTTCAGGCTCCATGCTCAAGCCAATCTCTTTGCCTTCCTTGCATTCCTCATGCAGAGGAAACTGCCCTAGAAGTCAGGGCGGATCGTGGCTGGATAAAGATTCCCAATTCAGGCTCCTTTAATGTCACTAACCTGATCCTGGCCCTCTTCCCTGAGAAGCCATAGACAAACTTGGTATTAACAGATCTCCCAACTGGGCTAAGTGCTCAGGGCCTTGGCCTTGTGTTTATAACTCTTCTCCTAAAGGGTGTTAAAATGAAATGGCCAGATGCCAAGTACATTGCAGTCTAAGCCTTGGGGAGGCAGAGCCTGCTAAGCGCAGGTGGCCTTGTTTGGAAGTGGCCCCATCTGCAGCCAGGCTCCATGGGCTGGGGAGTTCTGCTGGGTCCAATGAGAGCAGACAGAACATACTTGGGGTGGGGGACAGGGTCCCCTGTCCAAAGTAAATTCTCTACCTACAATTCTCTATGACATCTATCATGGCCCCAACTGATCCTCTCCCCTTATTTTCTACAGTAGACATGAGAAAGTTAAGTATCGGAAGCTATAATTTCCCCCTCCCCATTTTATTTACTTTACCAATTCCTCCCTTTTCTCAGCTTCCACCTATGTCTTGCCTTCTCATTCTGACCTGTCTTGGGCTCCTTCTCATCCCTACCCCAGGTCCTGCTCTCTGGGTAACTGATACTTCTCTGGGCTGTGTGGGACTCACAGGCCCAGGCGGACTGGAAGTCAGGCAGAGCCTGGCATTCACAGGAGCGGGATCCTGTGGGCTCCTGGCAGATGACGAGCACTGGGGGCAGTAGTGTCCTCACCTTCCCGTGGCCTTCCAAGTTGTCCCTGCTGCCTCACTCTGCGGACTTCACCCTAGGCCTGTGGTACAGTCCTGCAGCACAGTCCTGCTGGGGAAAGTGCAGGAAGCCACCACTGGCCCACACACCCTGTCTCCCTTCTCATTCGGTCCTCACCATCTTCCTTCCTTCTCAGCCTTCCCACCCCTTTGAGCCCTGTGTGCTCTGAGAACCTTCCTCAGCCCCAAACCAGGTCCTATTTCTTACTACAAAATGCCCAGCCAGCCCGAGCCTGGAAGCTTTGGAGCTCCACAAGAAGCTGGGCACGGCCATGCCTGCTCTGGGCAGCACAGGGAGCAAAGTGGGAAGTGGGAAAGGAAAGGTAAAATATGGAGGGCTGAGGCCAGTGGAAGGAAACAGAAGGCTCCTCTCAGGAGATTCTCTCTCAGAAACTTCTGGAAGTCATCTTATAGTCCTCACATCTAGAAGACTGGAGTCTGGAGGTCACTCGGCAAGTCAGAGGGAAGCAAGGCCCAAATACAGCATGCTGACTACACTCCAGAAACAGCCGTCACTGTACTGTGGGTTGTGTGGATTCAGTCCCCAGAGGCCCAGAGAGCCAAGGAGCCCCTGAGGACAAGCAGGTGAGGGCTGCACAAGTAGGCGGCGCTGGGCCCGAAGTGGAGAAACGGGCCTGCCCCTCACATCAGGCCTGTGCTGTTGGCCGTTCTTCCCCAGAGCAGCCTGGCTTGCCATCTGCCTTCTCACCTGAGTCTGGAGCAAGGCCTTGAGGGAGGGAGGGCAGAGTGCACGGCTGCTTGCCATGGCCACTTTCACAGGGCTTCTGTCTTCCACTCTGTTGCTGGTTTGTAATTTGTGTTCAGGACTCAGAAAAGCCTGTTGGTTATGCCCTACCTGGACCTCAAGAAAGCTTTAAAGGTAGCTTTTGGAAAATGCAGACTTCATCAAGACAAGTGTCCGGAAGCACAGACCTGAGGCTGCTGGAAGCCTGACCAACCCTTCCCCGGGTGGCCCTGATGGGGACCCTCGGTGGAGGTGGAGAGGGGACAGGCCCAGCCAGCTTCTTGGTGGTCACCTTCATATCTCGGGGCCTTTGTACCCTGTGAGCCTCCGTCGACCTGCTGCCCTCTCCCCTCCCGTTCCTGACGCACTCCACACACCCCCAGTCACTGACTTCATGTCACACAGCCCCAGAAGCACGTCACATGTCACAGGCCAGTCACAGGCCCCTCCCGAAGAGGGTCTGCTGTGTGGGGAGAGTCCGCGTGCGCTGGCTTCTTGTTGCCCGGCTTCCCGTGACCCCCCAGGAGTGAGCGGGTGGCCTCAAGCAGTACGCCCTCCACACAGAGTCTAAACAGGTTCAGTCTGTTTGCGGGGTGACTGCTAGGCTACAATTCTCAAGACTTTTCATTTTCAAATTCCCTGGAGTTCTAAAAGCCTTTGCAGTTATAAAGATTGTTTTCTAAGACTGTTACAAAAGGTAACTGTCACACTGTACAGGAGGACTCCTTCATAATGA
Source organism: Heterocephalus glaber (assembly GCF_000247695.1). Next base: position 5,168,224 of record NW_004624768.1, read on the forward strand.
ATGCTGTCCTTGCTGTTCCAACTCTTGCCTCAGGACAGCCTCAGGAAAATGAGCCCCTGGTTACTGAAATTTAATTAAAAGCCTGACCTCCAGCTAGCCACCTAGCAATCTTGCATACCTCTAGCTCTTTGAAGGAAGCCTTGTTTTCTTTTGCTTGTGCTTGAATATCTCTAAGCACAGTCTGTCTGGGAGGGACATGGCTTTGAGTCCCCCGACAGAGCATCTGCAGACCAAAGCACCGTGGAGCCACATGCCTCCCCATCTCATAGACAAGCTACGCATTCTGTTAGCGTGAAAATGGGAAGAGATTCGTGGCCTTGGAATACCTCTGCACAGGGCAGGGTCATGCTCCTGTGTTTTAGAAAATGACCTCATCTTTGGCCAGGCCACCAGCCTGAGGTTACAGAGGATTCTAGAATTGCTTTTAGAGTTAGGAATGGCCATGTGCAAGAGCACTGACACTTGCTGGCTTTTGTGAACCCACACCCAGCTTCAGGGCACAGAGACATGTCAGAAGGTGGCTTTTCACCCTAATGGCTGTGACTTCCTGTCTCTCTAGAAATCCTGTTGTCACTTGACCCAGATGGACCTGGGATGCCCACCCCCAGGACAACAAAGTCTGCTTATCAAGAGATGACTTCTTTGCTGTGAAACTGGGACCCCGTGGGCTCTCCCCTCAAATACTGGTCATTGGAGTGTAGTTTATAAAATTAATTTGGGGAGCTGGAGGGGAAGGAGTGATAAGTCTAGGTCTCACAACAGATGGGGGTTTTCTGTATCCCATATAAAGATAACAGTGGGTAGAGACTGTGACCTACCTTTGTTCTGATGCTCCAGGCTGTCCTAATGTACGAGGGTCCTCACATGAGTCTACAGGTGCCTAATGTGTGGTCACCTGCATGTCAGGGAAATTGTGTTCCCTGGCCTCATTGACCCCCTTTGACTAGAGGACTTCCAGGAACAGAAATGGAAAAGGCATGGAACTCTGGAGAAGCTGGGGACCAGAGAAAGGAGGAAAGGAAGCAGGACCTGAGGAGCAGGCCCTAGAGGAGCCCCTAGAGGGCAGATTGCCAAGCAGAGCTGATCTCCAGCTGCCCACCACAGCGCCTCCATGAGCTACACTGCCTTCCTTTAGTGATACATTCCTTCCTTCCTCCCTCACTCCCACTCCCTCGTCCAGAGATTCATATGCACTATCGAGCAACCTCTGGAAACTATGACTCAGTCTCTCTGAGTCGGAGGTTGGGAGCCATTTGCACATTCGTTTGAATTAAACCCAGCAGCTTCCTTTCTTGCAGTGCCTCGGCCGGTGAGCTCAGCTGCACTGAGGGAAAGGAGCATGCCTTGCTCAGGTCCAGGCCTGCTTTGGGGGACAGTCAGTCAGCCCAAGACAATGGGAGTGGGGAAGAAACACTGGGAGGCGGGAGAACATTGCAAAAGAAAAAGGGTAGAAAATTGTTCCATGAAGCTGTGTCCCCTATGGGGGGAAACTGGCTTCTGACCCAGGAGAGGGAGGGGAGGGAAAAGCCTCCAGGTTTTTTGGGTTCCACCCATACCCCCTGCACATGGTAACACCACTTCTGCCAGCTCCCGGGTCTGAGCTTCGGTGAGTGTTTAGTCCCAGCTCCTCCCCACGCCCTTTTTATCTGCTGCCTTCACAGTAAGAGTTCATCTCCACGGCCATGAGGCTGGGATGTGGAAAGTTCTTTACTCTTAAAGAAAGGCTGGGTTGCATTCTTTAGTTAATTCTCAATCGGCCATATCAAGAGTATCCACTCCTGAATGTCTGTAGTCACTTTAGACATGGAATACTTACTCCTCTTTGTAATGCTTTTAGAGTCAGCAAATAAACACCACATCCTCAACATTCACTGTCACCAGTTTATCAAAGTGGCCAAAGGTAATACTTAGTTCAAGCATTTAAATCTGTAATGCTTTCAGGCTGGGGATTTAGCTCAGTGGCACTGCGCCTGCCTTGCAAGTGCAAGGTCCTGAGTTTGATCCCCTGTACCCCCCCCCAAAAAATCTATAATGCTTTCGCCTATGAGTCAGCTACGAGTAAAAGAGAAAGCATTTTCCACTTGGCAGAATTGGAGTAGTACTTGAAGGATTGTGCAGAAACCCACCTGCTGGTCTGAGGGATGCGAGCGAGGGAATCCAGTTCAATTGACTTCTGTCTCGCTACAGACGCTGGGGTGGAGCCCTCCCTAGGAGAAAATTCCTTGCAGCATCGGGATACCTGCTTCTGTCTAGGTGCACACGGGACTGAACCTTACAGGAGAACACAGACGGAAGTTTCGTTTCCGTTAAGTAGATTTGGTAAACAGATTTCCCACATGTTCACTTCTCTCCTATCTACAGCAGATCCTATGGAATGTCCTGGGGTTGTTTCTCAATACTCAGGACTCTGGTGAATTTCAGGCATGGTCCCAAGAATCTTGAGGTGTCCAGGGCTGTTTTTCTGCAAATGTTCCCAGACTTCTTTGTCTTTTGACCATTCTGTCTGGTTTCATTCTCTTTCTGTCCCCTCAGAGTCTCTGTGTGCTGCCAGAGCACCTATTTTTCAGCCCAGAATGGAAAGGAGTCCATAGCCACAGTTAGGAAAACTGACACATAGTTGGTGCTCAATAAATGTTAACTTTTTTTTTTCGTAGCGGGACTCGAACTCGGGTCCTCGCGCTTGCGCAGGAGGAGGCTAAACCACTGAGCTAAATCCCTGGCCCTGTTAACTTCTAATTTTAAGGACAGTTTTCATAATTTTAGTGTTCCAGTCCTTTATGAGTATTCTTCCTCTATCCACGGCATCTTGGTGGGCACCCTTGAGGCCTTACCTCAGTCTCGTGCAATTGATCTCCCTATTTTTGGGACTCTTGGCTATTTTGGTCTGTTCAAGCTGCTATTTTCAAATGTCATAGATTAGGTGATCAGGAGGCTGGGGTGCCTAGGATCAGGGTGCTGGCAGACCTGGTAGCTGGTGCCAGGCTGCTTACTGGGCCGTAGACAGCTGTCCTTTCATGGGACAGAGGGGGAAAAGGAGCTCACTGGGATCCTTTTCCTATGAGTTCTAATCCTATTCATGATGGCTCCACCCTTAGAATTTAATCCCCTCTGAAAGACTCACCTCCTAATACTACTACCTTGAAGGTTAGGATTTTAAGATCTGAATCAGAGGGGCACATGGCATTCAGATCATAACACTACCTGTATTAGTTTTCTTTTGCTGCATAAAAATGTGCAGTTGTTTAAACATACAGTTCTGTAGGTCAGAAACCTGGCACAGTAAGGCTGGCTTCTTTGCGCTGGCTAAAACCAAGTTGTTGGCCAGCTCCATTGTCATGTGGAACTTGGGATCCTTGCTAAGCTCATTCCTGTAATTCAAAGATTTCAGTTCTGCGAAGGACTGAAGCCCTCTCAGCTCATGTTGGCTCTCCAGGTCCTTATACCATCATAGCCTGCTGCATCTCCATAGTGCAGGACCTCCTTTTCACATCTCCTAAGGCTTCCAGTCTCCTGGATTTCCTTTTCTGCCACCACCTGGAGAAGATTCTGCTTTTTTTTTTTCCAGTACTAGGGATTGAACTCTGGACCTTGCACTTGCTAGGCAGGCACAGTGCCACTGAGCTAAATCCCCGGCCCTGAAGAGTCTGCTGTTAAAGGGTCCACGTGATTGAGTTAGGCCCAAGGGTCTGTTGACTCTTTCAAAGTTAACAGTGTTCTGCAACAACCTCAGCACCTGCCAGAGCTCTTCTTGCCATACTCACAAATTCCACCCATAACCAAAGGGGACGGAACTGTACAAGGGTGAGTCACTGGTGTTGTGGCAGAATTCTGTTGGCCATTCTGGCTTTTTGCATGGAGCTCCATTCAGTTTCCTAACAAAGCTGGCCTCAGGCTTCATCTGTCCTGCTCAAGCTTTGAAAACTCTTATACTTAGAGAAATTACCGTTTTTCTAATATGTTCATGGAGCATTCAGCTTCCTCTGCTCCTCTGCTCTAGCTTGGCTAAGTGTCCCCCAAAGGCCCGTGTGTTAAAGGCTTGAGTTGCAGCCGTGGTGCACTGGGAGGTAGTAGAAGCTTTACGATGGGGGACTGGTGGGTGAAGCTGGCCTGGGCCATCCCCTTGAAAGGGCTAGTGGGACCCTAGCGCTGCCCATCTCTCTCTCTCACTTCCTGTTTGCCATGAGGTGAGCAGCTTTGCTCTCTCACACACTCCCCTCATCAAGTGCTGCTTCACCATAGGCCCAAAGGCAACAGGACCCATCGATGATGGCCCGAATCCTGCAAAACTATGAACCAAAATAAATATTTCCTGTTTAAAAATAGATTCATCTCAAGTATTTGTTACACCAACAGAAAGCTGACTAACATGCACTGCTCTGGCTTTCCATTCCCTCTTCATACCTACGCTTTTCCTTTTCTTACTTTCATGACTGCTGTGTATTTAAAAAGATTTTCATCATATCATAGCCAGTATGTTTACAGGTTTAGATTGGGCTTCTTTCCTCAGCAGCACGTCAACCAGATTCTTCATGTTATAGACATATGTAACAAGATTACAGTCAGAGTTCACTAAAGTAAGTGGCCTGTGGAGTCCTAATGTCAGTGAGGAGTGACCAGAGATAGTAGATGAATAAATGATCGATCCTCATAAAAACTTAACAATATGATCAGGTCTGGGGGATAGTTTCTCCTTTTACTTTAGCTTTGCTTTCCGTATCACCAGGAAGCTAAATGTATAAAAATTAAGGAAAACAAATTGATTATATTCTTCTGAGACCTAAATCTTTAGTGATAAAAAGAGGCAGATTAACAGTCTCCTTGACTGGTTTCCCTTGTTCAAATACTTATTATTTTCAAATAATTCGCTGCCACTAAATGCATAGTTACTCCATTCCCATTTCAAATCTGTGTGCAGTTTTCAATTGTTGCTATGATGCTTTTCTTCAGATGTGGCTGAGAAGTATTTTCAAGAGAGTATGGCTCATTTTAAGAATGCTGAAGGGGCAGGAAACACCAAATTTCTTGCAATACAGGATGAATTCTGCCATTTTCTACAAATCACTGGACAAAAAGAGGTAAGTGAATTCAGAATACAATTGTGTAGTTATTCACTTGGGCAATAGTTGATATTCAAAGGGCCATTCCTTCACTCCGTGAGCATCTGCTAAGCACCTACTATGTGCAGTGCCCGTCCTAGCCTCTGGAGGGATTCTGATAAATAAGGCTGAGGGGCTCCCCTTGGGCTTGGTCCTAGAAACTGGAAAACTATTTATGAGAATGTAGATGATGTGTCCACCTATAAAAGCTCCTAAAGAGCTAGAAATCTTGAGAACCCAGTGAGCAAAACCCTGCTTACCACACCTTGCAGCTCTGTCTGGAATAGAATGTGACAGTGCATCTAATTCGTCTCCCCTCATTGTGCGTAATGAATGAATTTTCATATCTAATGAAACTACACAGTGCAGAAATTTCAGCTCACCCTCTTGCCAGTGATCCATACAGGCTTTGCATGGCTTATAAAAAAGGAACAAGACCCAGAGTTTGTATTCATTGGTAATTAAACCCATGGGAACTTATTCTCTGCAAAGCCTCACAGCTTCCAGAAAGCCACTGAATAGCTCAATTGGTTTTTTTCTTTCAGCCCTTTATGGCAAATCTTGGAAGTCAAACTGTATTTCCCTCTTGTGGTCTATAGACCTCCGCCCCTGCAGCTCTTTCCTCATCCTTCATCTCTCCCAGTCCGCTCTCAATTAAGAAACATGGGCTTTTGATGTGGACGCACCCATATTTCTCAGGCCAAAGTAGGGCTGCCCTCACCATAACAAATGGAGTTTCATTATTTTTCTGGATCACACAACCAAGGAGAGAGGGTCCTTCCAAGGGCTTCTGCTTTCCATCCCCAACCCCATCGCTAGAAGTCCTGTGGGGAGTGCAGGTCAGAAGAATGGGGAGATATTTGCACCCTCATGCCTCACCCCTTTCAGTTCCTCGGTCATTTCCAAGCGAAGTCCAAGCAAAGTATACCTTGATTCCATCCATCATTTTCTATCTCCCCTCCCACCAGCTGCCATCTTTTGCCTGGACTGCTCTAGCAAGCTCCTGTCTCCCAGCTGCCTGTTCCATGTTTGCCCTTTTCTAATTTATTCAGAATAAGGAAGCCATGGTGACCTTTTCAGAAAGCAAATCTGATTAGTGAACATTCATTTGTAAAATATCCCAGTGGCCCCTCAATGCCTCTAAGATAAATCAGAGTCCTTCTATGGCCCTAAACACCTTCCCCATCCAGATTCTCATCTCATTTTGCCTCCTCTACTGGATCCATGTTCCTGGCCTTTACTAATTCCCACTTCTGGCCACAGTCTACTCTCACTTCCTCCTGGAAAGGCCTTCCCCACTCCTTCCAGGCTGAAGCCAATCAATCCAGGTGTGATAGCATCCTACACATGGGCCCAAAGCTGACACTTCTCCAAAAAGTGAAAATGTATAGCAGTTACCTAATTTCCTTAAGAGGCACAGGTCTTTGATCAGCCTTTAAAAGTTTTTTTTCAGTTTTTTGAGGAGAGTCTCACTATGTGTTCAGGCTGGCCTTGAATTCACTATGTAGCCCAGACTGGGTTGGAACTCACAGTGATCTTCCTGGCTCAGCTTCCCACGTGCTGGGATTACAGGTGTGCTCCATCACTCCTGCTGGACTTCTTAATCAGGTAGCTTTTTGTCTCTTTATGATCATAGAGAGCAACCTTGATCCTGAAGGAGTCCCTGGAAGCCAAAGTGGAAGCATTTGGCTATTTCAGTCTTGAGGTAGCCGAAACTTACAAGCTCGTGGGTGGGGCAGACCTGGCGCAGGGGAACCACAGCGGGGCCCACAAGAATCTGAAGAAGGTAAAGTGAGAGCCAATACTAACCCAGATGAGTCTGTCCCTCCACCATGTTCCTTCTGTATGAAACTTTGTAAGTGGCTTTTTTAGGTAAGATGTCATCACATTTGCAATAGATCTAAGCTAACAGCTTTCGGGTAAAATATTTCTTCTTGGATATGTACTTTTTAAAAAAATGACCAATTATTTTTGACCATGCAAAAATTTTTAATGTTTATATGGAATAATTATAAAGCCTTTATTTTTATTGTGCTCTTTCTGTTTACCAAATAAATAGAGGAATTCTTTTTTTTTTCTTTTCCAAATTTGGAGCTTATTTTTGTAGCTTGTATGAGGTATGGATCTAATGTTATCTTTTTTTCCAAATAGATCTCTCAGTTGTCTGCCACCATTTCATTAAGATCCCATCTATGCATCAGTGATTTAAATTTTTGTATGTGCTTGAGTATATTTCTGGATTTCTGCTCTATTCTATTAAACTCTGTCTATTCATTTGCAAGTATTTCACATTTTTAGTGACAGAGATTTGGTAGAATGATTTAATGTGAGGGAGAACTAGACACTCCTCCCTCATGGTCCTTTTTTTTCCCTAAAATATCAAGGTTTCCAGATACTTTCATACTTACTTTCCTACATGGTCTTTATATCAAACTATCTAATTCTATGAAGAATTTGCTGGTATTTTTATTAAATTATTTATAAATACATTTTAGGCATCTTTCTAATGTTGAGTTATTCTACCCAAGAACAAGGACTATCTTTCCATTCATTCATGTCTACTTGTATATGTTTCAGGCCTTTTAAAAGTGCTCCCCATGGGGCTGGAGATTTAGCCCAGTGGTTCTGCTGCCTGCCTTGCAAGCACAAGGACCCAAGTTCGATCCCCGGTACCCCCCCAAAAAAGTGCTCCTCCTATACATTTTGCACATTTCTTATTAAGTTTATATCTAAGCATTTTCATTATTACTACTGTAAATGAGTATTTACTCACTGTTACACCTTTTGATTTATTTTTGTGTATAGAGACGATTGATTTCTCTATGTTAATTTCATATCCTGCTAGCCTGCCTAATTCATTTATTGCTTGAGTTTGAGCATTGATTCTGATTTTCCAGGTATACTACTATATCATTTATAAATAGAAATAGTTTTACTTTATATTTTCCAATTCTGTGTCACTAATCAATTATTCCTGTCTAATTGCATTGGCTCATCCTCTAGTGCAATAGTGAATAGTAGCAGGGACAATGAGCATCTGAATGAGTTTGTTTCTGATCTTAGTGGATAGGCTGTCCGCGTCGTCTTTTAATAGATGCTGGCTTTGGAACTAAAGCTTATATTTTTTCATGGTAAGGAAGTATCCATCAATTTCTAGTTTCCTGAGTTTTTAAAATTAGAAATAAATGTTGGATTTTAGCAAAGGTTTTTTCAGCATCATTGGAGACTATCAGATGATTCTTAATACAATATATTTTATTATAATATTGAATCAACCTTGCATTGCTAGAATAAATCCCCCTTAGTCTTATTGAATTATTTTCCTAACATGATGATGTCTAAGTCTATCTTGTGCTGCTATAATAGAACACCAGAAACTGAGTGAAGTATAAAGAAAAGTATTTCTCACGATTGTGGAGGCTGGGAAGTCCAAGGTCAGGGAGCTGGCATGTGGTGAGGGCCTTTGGTGTGTGAGTCCATGGCAGAAGACAGAAGGGCGCAAGAGGGAGAAGGAAGGGGGCCTGCACTTAGCCTTCTGTGCCGAACCTTCTTACACATGATGAGCCCATCACCCCATTCATGAAGGCAGAGCCTCTGCCTCTCCTTAGACCCGAGTCTTCAGCATGGTTGCACTGAGTATTAAGTTTCCAGCGCAAGCTTTTTAGGGGAGACATTGAAAGCACAGCAGATGCTGATTTTGTTTACTAGTATTTGTATGTGACGCTTGTTTAGGTACCGGTGTTGTATTTGCTTCAGAAAAATAATTTGGAAGTTTACCTTTATTTCTCACGCACCAGAGGAATTTATGTAGCATTGAAACCACCTGGTGTTTGAAAGTTTATACCGCCTGTGAAATCTGGTAGGCCTGGTGCTTTTGTTGTAGGAAATTCCTTTCAAGTTTTCTCTTTATTCTAAGAGTGATCTGTTAACGCTTTCTATCTCTAATGAAATCATTTTGGTAAACGATCCTTTTCTAGGTAATTATCCATTTCATTTACACTTTCAGATTTATTTACGTAACTAATTGCAAACTAGTCTCATGAATTTTTTAAATTTTCACTTTTTAATAGCTATCTCCCCAGTTTATATTTGGGTTTTTCCCCTCTTTCCTTGACTGAGTTAGTTAGTGGCTTGTCTATTCTGTTAATTTTTCTAAAACCCAGAACTTTAATTCCATAAACCTATTGTCTTGCAGTTCTCTATTTCATCAACTTATGAGTTTATCTTTATAATTCTATCTTTGCGCTTTACTTTGTTTTTGCTTTGATGACGTTTTTTCCGTCTTTTTAATTTGCTTTCATTTTATTTATCTGTTTATGGCTATGAATTTTCCTCTTACTGCTTTCAATGTATCAAGTTTTGGCATGTTATGTTTTCATTCTGTTGACTAATTTTAAAATGAGGAAACTCTAGTAATTTCTGAGTAACATAACTGGCTACATCAAAAGAATTAACTTTAGCTCTGAATGGGTTATCCTAGAAATTAAGCCTTTTTTCCTTGGACATACTAGGGATCAAGCCCAGGGGTACTCTACCGCTGAGTTACACCCCCAGGCCTTTTTTCTTTTTATTTTATTTTAACACGGTGTCTTGGTAAGCCGCCAAGAACACGAACATGAACATGAACTTCTGATCCTCTTGCCTCAGACTTCCTCACTGGTGGGATTACAGGCATGCGTTACTGTGCCCGGCCTCAAGCCTTTTCTTTTCTAATTCTGCTGCCAAAAGATGCCAGTTTTGGTAACATTCGTGTTTAACAACCAATTTCTAACAAGATGACACATTATCAATTTGTCCAGAAATAGTTATTGGGCACCTTTTATGGACCAGTCTCCAAGCTAGCCAGACCTGGGGGTAAAACCAGGGAGCAAGACAAACATGGCCCTTGTCTTTGTGAGTCCCCAGTCCACCTAAGAAGACATCTTTTAAACCGGTGATTTCCAACAATTTAGTCATTACCCAGACACCAAACACATTATGGTGAGGGAAGGGGGAGGCAGGAAGTTGAGGGTGGTGGTTTTTCAGTCTCCCCATTCCCACATCCATATGGTAATAGAAAATGCTTTGGGAGTAACTGGCATTGTGTCAAGAGACTTGCAAATGTGAACTTATTTAAACCCTACAGAAACCATTAGGGGTTGGGTACCTCTGTGTTCCATGCTTCACAAAGGGGGAAACTGAGGCTAAGAGGTAAGTGTCTTGGCCTTGATCACATCATTGAGAGTTGTTGGAGTGGACCTTTAGCACCAGGCAGTCCGCATTGTACTCTATGCTCTTACCTGTTTCATCTCATGAGTTTCCAAGCTAGCGGAATTGTGGGAAGAATGCCGAGATCAGTGCAGTAGGAGCCTTTGGGTTGCCACTGACAGCACACAACTGAAACCAGCTCAGGCTTGAAGGGGCATCTGTATGCTTGTGGCTTGCAAAGAAGGGTGGAACAGCCAGATACTCAGCAGACAGGGGTGCAGTTGAGCCTCTGGAGGAACTACAGGGGCAGACTCTAATGCCAGGTGGGCTTTCTCTGTCCGAGACTCCACTCTGCCACTCTACACCTCCTCCTCCATCACAGAAATGTCCTCCCTCAGACTGGAGACCATGGCTGCCATTATGCCAACCCTGTGCTTTCAGCCTGAAAGACTCAGGACTGCTAGGGCCAATTGGAATCCATTGCCCATCCCTGGATCAATCCTTGAACCCAAGTGAGTGAAGGCTGTGAGAGAGAACAGGGTGCTTTCATGGGGAGAACTCCAGGGCAGGGTCACTGGAGCCCTTCTTTATTTTGGAGCACAAACAGTGAATACAGTAAGAATGAAGTAGCCTCTTCCTTTGAGAGTATCCCAGACCAGCAAGTGGGAGGAGTTACAGATTGAAAGCTCCCAGCTATATTGCATGCAGAGTTCCAAGCTACAAATCCATACTGGGGTTTATAAGACGGAAGATTTTAAATTGGGAGAATCAGGAATTCCAGGATTGGGAAATGGGATGGAAGAAGGAATTTCCAGGACAAGAGACCAAAGTATGTTTAAGAGCAGTTGCAGCTGACTGTCTTGCAGGGGCCAAGGTGTGGGGCTTGCTTAGGTTGACACAGACGTGCACAGAAACCTGAGCAGGGCCGAAAAGAGCTTCACACTTTCCATGCTAGCTCTTGGGGGGCTGGACTGGTACCTTGCCCTCCAACACAGGCTCAAGGCTGGCTTGCTACTGCCAGGGGTGGCTTATCCGTTATCCTCCATCTTCCCAGCAGCCCTGCAGATCAAACCTTTGAGGCCCTGTCCTACACAGAGGGACCTGAAGCTTCCGGAAGTCACTTGTCTCTGGGCAGGTCACCCTTAAGTACAGCTCAGCTCTTTCCTTGGTGCCAGTGGTTCCCCAAGTGTTCTTAAAGCTTCTGAGCAAGGTCACCTTCTGAATTAGTCTCAGGGGCAGTGGCCTGAGTTTGTCAGCTTCCTAAAGAAGCTGAGAATAGCTGCTCTGGCCTGCACTTCCATCCACAGGATCGAAAATCAGCTGAGCTTCAAGAAATTCTCAGGTTACATCACCCTTAAAACCCACAACAGAAGTCAGTGACCTTTTCCCCCTTGGGTTTGGCCTTATTACCCATCAGGCCTGAAAACAGTGTATCGTGACATCTTAAAGCTACGTGGCCCTTGGCCAGAATCAGAGGGAAAAGACTGAATTTGTGTGCATGAAGGTTGCTCATGCTGTGGTATGGGCAGTCTTCGTTTCTGCTCTACCACAGTACCCATTTGAGGGCAGGGCTGGCCGCTCCATCAACACCAGGGCATAGACAGGGACTTTAAACATGCCCTTTGTATCTGCTGCTGACAAGAGTTTCTCAAATCCCATATTTAGCACTGGGCTCTGTGAAGCCAGCAGCTTTCTAAAGCGACTGGCCAAGGGTTTCTCTTGTTTTTATCACAACAGCTGCATCCCCTGAGTTTTCAACTCAGTAGCAGGAATCCACTGGGTAGTGGCTTTTCCAGATGTACCCTCCTGTGCTGAATGGTCCAGAAGTGGGCCTGTTGGCAAGAAAAACAGGAAGACCAGAGAAGCAAAGCAGACAGCAGGATTCAATTACTGAAAAGGAAACCATATTATCGATCTGCCTTTTAAAGGCATCTGCCTGCAGGGAGAACTCCAGAACTCTGCTGGCTCCAAATGGAAATTTCCGCAGCAAAAGTTCACATCCTTTTGCAATACAGAAAGCTGGTTTGATTCTAGGATGGGTGACTTGGCTAACGTTTTCATTTAGGTGAAAGGCTCCAACAAGAATTTCTGATGATCGTTTTCCCTGGTCAATATCATCCCAGGGCATACCGGGCCCCAGTGCACTGTGAGGTCCGGTTTGGATCCAGCTTTAATCTGGTCTCTAAATTAGAAACTGTCATCAGCAGGGTTCAGCCCATTGGCTCAGTATGTCACAGCTGTAAGCATTAAACATTTCCAAAAAACAGTAACAATTTTATGTGACCCCTTTCTCCAAAACCTCAAAGCCCACTATAATCAATCTTTGAAAGAGAGGAGCTGGAACATGGTTTTTATTCATACATTGTGGGCGAGAAAGTCAATGCCACCAAGGTCTTCCATGGTCCTGGGTCATGGCCCAGAGCAAGCCATCTTGTCTTTCTTGTGTCCACTCATTCCTGCAACTGGCCACACACTCGGAGCCTCCTCCTTAAAGACAGTCACATGTTATGTGCAGTTGTGTCCTGGAATCCCTTCAGTAGCCCACTTTTGTTTTACGTTACCAGTAGCATTTTTGGTGTTTCCCTTGTTGCCCTCAGTACAACAGGAAATCCAGCAACAAATTGAGAGTCCCCAAGGAGTCACCATGTCAGCCACCTCATTTTCATATGTAGACCTTCCATTGTTTCTCCTCAATCCTCACTTTTCTCCACTGACTTGGTGCTGGGCTGCAGTAGTCCACTTTGTTTTTTCTGATAGGCAAAGGTCACAGTGGTGTTAATTTCATACAAAGTCCAGTTCTTGGGTTGAGAGTTTGCTTAAAGACTCAAAGCACCCATTGGCTGAAGGTGTTTGTAAATCAGCTGATCGGAAGATGACAGCTGACATGTAAAGGGACCATTCATTCTTAGGCTCTGTTGGGGCATGTTTGGAACCTTCCTTGCCTGTTGTTGGCTTAGCACCAGTGAGAATCCCAGGTCCCCTGCCATCATCAGCTGCAGGAAGGGGGAGCTCTCCTGAGGTCAGGTCCCCAGCAGCCCAGGCACAGCCCCTCTGCTTCTGCTGTACTTTAGGAAACACAGATGGGCAGTGGACACAGACCAGCCACCTTTGCTGCTCAAATATCAGAACTCGTACTGCAGCTGGGCAAGTGTGCAGTGCCTTAGAAGTTCTTCAGTTGGCATTACGCCCCGGAGGGGTGCAGAACCATGGGTCAGATAAACATCCAGGCCTAAGGCTGTCTGGTAACTTGGCAGAACCTCACTGAATGTAGGAGGACAGTGAGTTTATGGGTGATGGACAGGCGTGGAGGGAAAGGCAAACCCCTGCAGCATACACCGAGTAGAACCTTAAACAAGCTGAAAAAGCAGTGGTCAGAAATGGCAGGTGCAGGTGGCACAGATTCTAGAAGGATGGGAGATCACCGAGCTCCATGTCATCAGAGAAATGCACCAAGGAGAGGCTCAGCTTTAGAAGGGTCCGCACGCCCTGCTCTGCCTGGCTGACCAACAGGCCAGTCTGACCTGTACACGGCAGGCCAGCTCTCCACCTCCGAATCAAGCCCTGCTTCTGTGCACGGCAGGCTCCATCTCTGTAGCGAGTCCTGCTGTTGTGCTTGTCTCTAAACATCTGTGTTGCAGTTGTGCTGGAGAAAGACGATGGCAGCTTGCTCCAAGACAGTGGCCAGGGGATGGAGCAAAGTCGTGGGGGAGTCCAGGGATGGCAGTAAGGACATAGACTCCATGGCACTTGGCAACCTGGAGGTGAGGAGAGAGGATGTGGCAAGGATGGCGTCCACGCCCAGGGGCTGGCTGGCACTCAGGAGATACCGAGGGACAGCTCTGCCAGGGGACCCACTAGGAGCCACTGTGCAGGTGGTGTCTGGGCCCCCTCCCACCCCTCTTCATTTCCCATTGCCCTGCTCAGCCGAGGCTCCCTCTTCCCACTTACTCGTGTTTCTCCCATGGGGGACTCCCTGTCCACCCACTCGTGCATAAACCCTTAGGTCTTGGGATTAGTGGCCCTCTAAGGAAGAGTTCCGGGCTCTGTGTGCTTACAGACAGGCGGGCAGACAGAGAAAGAGGCTGCAGGGGCATTCCCTCAAACACTTGGGCTTCCTTCTCCCTGGGTCTCCCCACCAGCTCTGTCCTCCTTCCCTGGTGGTCTCCATGCGGCTGCCTTGCCGTCCTGAGGTTCTCACTTCTCATGTCACCTCATACTCTACCACCCACCACACCTCCTTTGATTCTCTCACAGCCCCATGCCGCTGTTCTTCATAGTTCCTATCACAAGTTGTGAAGACACATCCATTTAGACAATACTGGTCTCCCCATCTCACTGGAGGCCTGAGAGCTAAGCACATGTCACTGAGGCGGGCACAGGGTTGGCAAACTGCTGGTGTCAGCAGCAGAAAGGAAGCCCCCTGGGTGTGGAGGAAGAAGCTGTCCCTGAGGACAAGGCTGAAGGGAACCAGTCCACCCCTGACGCTGTCTCCATGAAGGAGCACTGTGTGCTGGATTGGATTTTGGTTGATCTTTTCCACTCCTGGAGTTAATCATTTCTGTCTGCCTTAGAATGATTAGTAAGTGGAAATATATTTATATTTCCTTAAGTATTGAAATCATTTCACACTTCAGTGTATGATGGTTTCTGGAGTCTTTTCATAATGCCTTGGGGATTGACAGGAAAACAGATGCACAATTCGTGAGTTTGTGGGTAATCCCTCCTCTGTGGATCTGATGATAATCAGATCTGGAATCAGATGATACACGTGGAGAGCAATTTCAGATGCTCAGCATTAGAGTGGTTTTGTTTGTTTGTTTGTTTTTGGTAGCAGGGATGGAACTCGGACCTTGCGCTTGTGAGGCAGGTGGTGGTAGAGTGGTTTTTAAAATTTACCTTTCTATGGCTTTTTTTCTCATTTCACATAAAGAAAATGCAAATAATAGCACGATACACTTGATGCAGACCCTTACCAGGGAAAAAATAGGCCTTTCTCCATTTCTTATCATGGAGTAGTCATGTAGCCTTGAAATTTAAAGGACTCTTCAGCTGGAGCCCTGGCAGTCCTGCCTCTGTTAATAAATAGGATGTGTCTCAGCAGCACTTTCATTATCTGAAACTCCCCAGTGGGCATGATGGCGTGATTCCCACTGTAGGCTGGCAGACCCGGGGAAGGAGATACCACCAGTTCATCTGTGCAGGGGGCTGCTGTGGAGACAGCCCCTGAGAGAGGCTGCACCTTTTCAGAGACCCCCTCCAAAACAAACGTACTTTCCTGTCAGTTTGATCATTTGACATGCGTGTGTGTTTAAGCTACAGTGCATTTGGTCAGCTAACCTCCACCCAGTAGCTGCCCCAGGCCACCCTCTGTCTACACTAGGAAGTGTGTTAACTTAGAAGCACAGAAATAGGACCCAGCTTCCAGGGCTCCTGAGTACTTGGAAACTTGGCTTTTAAAACCAAAAGTCTTGACAAAAATAGTTTTTAAATTTTGGGTCTAATGTTTATTATTATTTTCTTTTTCAGCACTGGGAATTGAACCCAGGGCCTTTGCACTGAGCTGTATCACCATCTACCCACCCTACCCACTTTTTAAAATTTGGAGACAAAGTCTCCCTAAGTCACTAAGTTGCCCACACTGGGCTTGAACTTGTGATCCTCTAGCCAGCTTCTCTCTTAACTACCCTAGCTTTGCAGATGACTACTGAGGGAAAGCAGCAAATAGTAAACAGCATTCGTTCTCCTGTGGGCCTTACCTGGAGTGTGGTCCTGAAGATTTTCCACACTGCGCTCACAATGGAGCTTCCTTACCACAGCATTTAGTAACTGACCAATCACTGGAGCCCTGTATCCCGTCTTAAAGCACCATAAAAGAACATAAACTTGGGATTTATGCTTGCTTACGTATTTAAGCACTTATTCATTTAGCAGCCATCACATCTACCTCTATGCCCAGAATGTGCTGGGCCCAGGAACAAAAAGGTGAGCTAGAGGGACCAGGTCACTCAAGGCCAGTGTTAAAGCAGCATTGCCTGCTGTCTTCCTGCAAGGAAGAGAAAAGCGCCCCCTGTGGTATTTAAGGAGTAACAGAAACACAAGTGACAGATTGTCCCGGACCCTGCATATTAAATCAAAGAGAGTAACACTGATGTAGCAGGTCCCTGAGATTCATCTGGGTTCTCAGATTTCAGTTTATTCACCACAAGGAAAAGCAAGAAACACCATTTGGCAGCTGCCTTCAAAGAGAAGGGCGCTGGCCTCCGAAAACAGCCAAGAGTACAGGACATCTTTATTTCTGGTGGAGAAGGTTCTAAGGTCGAGGTTTGGGGGTTCTTAGCTCAGCCAGATGTTGACAACGCTTAGCTCCCAGCAGATTCAACTAACATTTATTGACTTTTATTCTGCTTTCAGCAAAAGAATCAAAATGCCTACCTCACACAAAAATGCTTACACAAATTTAGCTAAGAGGAGCAGAACACTGAAAATTCAGTTTATGTTCCTTAAATAAATATACAGCTATTAAAACAGTTTCTAGGTGAAGTTTGTAATGGGCTAACTTTCTATTTTAAAAAAGGTTATCTGGGTGCATGACAGCCCACTGAGCGTTACCTCACTGGGCTTTGCCCCTCAATTGTCATTTGTGTATTTTTTGTCACTTTTTAAACTTCCTTAAAGGCAGCTCTCAAAATGTCAGCTGTCAAGGGGCAAGGAGCCTGTTGAGAATCTAATTGTAGAAGATAAAGTCTCCCCAAGTGACACTGCCACTGTTGGAAGTGGTGCCGTAGGCATGGCTTGTGCTATTAGTATTTCCCTGGGGCGTCTGGCTGGTGAACCCACCCTTGTTGATGTCACAGTGGACAAACTGAGGGGAGAAACTGTGGATCTTCAGCATTCCGGTCTTTTCTTTAGTACCCCTCCAAGAGTATCTCTGGAAAAGGTTCATTTTAGTTTCATAAAGCTATTTTCAGAGCTTTTGGAAAATATAACAGGTTTTACTAAACTGATGTCAATAAAAACAACATTTTACATACCATTATAACACACACTAGGACATGTAGTTTAAAAGGTTATTTAAAAACACATTTTGGGCTGGGGATTTAGCTCAGTGGTTCCATGGCCTGCCTCGCAAGCACAAGGACCCAAGTTCGATCCCTGATACCAAAGAAAAAAAAAAAGGTTGTTAAAAAAACACATTTCATTACAATTGGAGGATGAGATGAGCCAGCTGTGGCAGTGAACACCCACAGTCCTTGGAAGGCTGAAGTAGGAGGACTGCAAGTTCAAGACCATCCTGGGCTACATAGTGAGGCCTAGGACAGCCTGGACAACAGAGTAGGACACTGTTTCAAAAAAATAAAACAAAAAAAAAATTGAAGGAAATTTTGAAAAGTATAAAGAAAAATGTCAATTTTCTCTGTTAATGAGTTTGTTTCCTTTTCGGATACCTACATTGATTTTTCACTTAACTGACATTTTTAAAAATACTTTTGAAAGAAAATTAGTTACAGATACAAAGGCGTCTGTGGACGAGTAGTTCAGTTAATGGATGGACCCAGTTCTTTTGCCCTGGTGCCTGTCCTGGCCTCTGTGGGTGCTGTCATCGTAAATGGCTCAGTCAGGGGCTGGAGATCTGTCCCTCTCCACCAGGTGACAGCCCTTGCCTCTCCTCTCACTTCAGCTGGGATTTCAGGCAAACCTGAATAAGCCGACTTGGGATGGGAGTCGGGTAGGGGATGTGTTACTACCAAGAACAGATGAGTCTTGTAGGGTCCAGAGGTGGGGTATGGCACTTACATCTCTAGGCCTTGATTATCGAATAGGGCCACTTTACCCAATGCTGATCCCTTCTCCTGACTTCATTCTCTACCAACATAATGTTACCGGTGAAAATGATCACCACACAAAACCTAGAAAGAGCAGGGTGGTTAGCAGAACCAAGAGTTTGTATGAGTCCTACCAGTTACCTCCTCATTCTTCCCAGGAATTGGAGACTACTCATTAAATGGCATCTCTTCTCTAGAGAATGAGGGCCCAGGAAGAAGATGCTACAAAACACGGAGGAGGTAGGATGGAAATTCTGTCCATGTTGTAGATCGTAGAGGCCATCTGTTAAGGCATAGTGAACTGAGACCTCAGATTGTCCCGAGTAATCAAGATTGTCAGTAAAATTCTAAAGCCATAGTGAATGAATTAACACCATGGTATGTTGACTTCAGCTCCTCTCATAATGAACCACATCGGAGGCGCTCATCAATATGTAAACAGGGAAGTTGGGGCAGTGGGTTTAAAATTAGACCTGATGTCTTACGTGGAGGGACGGCGTTTCTGGTCTGGGAGGAGACAGTCTGGGGTGAGCACTGAGAGCCTGGCTTCTCCCTGACTGGCAGTGGGCAGGGAGGTGGGCTGGCCTCCAGGCTCACTGTCCCCTTCTGGCACCTTTCTGCTGCTAGGCTGTGTGGAGGAAGCTCTGCCTCACCCCGGGGAGATGACTCAGGCTTCCAAAGGCTGCATCCTGAGCTGAGTGCCAGAAGAGTTTCAGCGAGTATGTCCCACCGCTCCCCTCAGTGCAACTGAGCTTCCTCCAGATTCCTGAAGGTCCAAGGTCACAAGAGCCTATCTGTGGAAAATGATACTGGCTGAGACCCATGGAATATGCAGCTCTTGCTAGAGCCCCAGTACAGATTTAGAAAGTCAGAGGCTTGTTGGACAGAGGGGCCGGGATCCTTGTCTTTGCAGAATTTGAATTGTGTACTGAACAAAAGAATAGAAAGAAGTTACTACTTCCTGGTGCTATATAATTCAATTAAGGGCAGGAGATTTAGCTCAGTGGTTCTGCCGCCTGCTCTGCAAGCCCAAGGACCCAAGTTCAATCCCTGGTACCAAATAAATAAATAAATAAATAAATAAATAAATAAATACAATTCAATTAAGATAGTGAATATCTTCTGTTATTTAAAAAAATTCATCATATTCTTGTCTGACATTTCCTTCCTTCAACAGACAACCACCCTCTCAGATTCCAGAACCACATTCTCAGTTCCTCACATTTAAACAAGCATTCAGACAGTTTTGAAATTTTCCACAGCTCATAAAGACAGAGCATTTTGGTTGCTTGCATTTTAATTTTTCTTGAAGACCTAAAATTGTTTAGCAGATCAGAATGAATAGTCTTTAGTACTATGTCCCCAAACTGTCACACTTTTGCTCAAACTCAAGCTGTTACCCATACAGAAAACTTAATTCAATATTTTAAAAATACATTAAGACCTACAATGTACCAATAAAAGAATTTAATACAAAAAAAATACATTAAGAAACATTTCAGTTATGCAGAAAAGTATGTAGAACTAACACCTTTGAACTCACTATTAACATAAGAAAAAACACGACCCATACAGTTGACGTCTCCTGTATACCTACCCACCCCCAGATAACTATCTAGAATTTGATGTTATTCCCATGTTTTTAAAAAATTTTTTACTATGGTTTTGTTCCGAATATTTTAAAACTTCATATTATATGCATTTACTTGAAATTTGCTTTTTCCTCTTGATGTTATGAATGTTACACCCAGTGAGAGAGAACCAACCAGAGACCGATATTAAATCCACACAGGAGATTATTACCAGCCAGGACCTGAGCCAAGCATCAAGCATTGGACTCGAGCCTCCACTTGGGGGGGGGGATTAACATATTTTATACACCTTTGAGGCCAGCAGTTTCTAGGCCCCCCTATGGGATAGAACTAGTAAAGCAAGCAAAAGGTACAGAAGTGGAACGTCCTGCTGTTAGAACATTTGTAAAACAATAGTTGATTAATTGTTGCTTCTAAGAGACTCTCTAAGGGGAGGAGGTTTCTAAGCTTCCTCCTTCTGAGTTCATCTAAAGGGCAGGCAGGTGGGTCAAGCAGCAATATGGAGTCTGTCTTGCTAACTAGGGTCCTTCAATAATCATGAGCTTGATTGTGTGAATAGGCACATAATTATCAAACATTTGCTATTAGGCATATTGTACATATGATAGAGCACATATAACTATCACTATCCTTATCCATTACTAAATATTAAATTGTTCTATAGAGGGGTCATATCAATTTTAGCACCACTATAATATATAAAACAGTTCTTATTGCTTCCTGTCTTTGACAAAACTTGATATCAGGTGTAATTTTTGCAGTCTGATGGGTGAAGGGACACTTGTTGAAGTTTTCATTTGCATTTCTGGTTATCAGCGAGATTAAACATGTTTACTGGCCAGTTTTTAACTCTGAATAATCTGTATCTTCTGGCCATTTTTCTATTGTAAGGTTGTTATTGTTGTTTCTCATTACCTTTTAAGAGTTCTTTTTGTATTCTGAATGCTTTTCTCAGCTGTGTGTATTACAGATATCTTCACTCAGTCTGGATGGTCTTTGTACTTCGCTTATGGTGAATTTTGGTGCAAAGATGTGTGGCATTTTCATATACTGTAGTTACATTTTATCAGTCTTTTACTTTTGGGTTATCCTTATCTTATCTAAGAAATACTTTCCTGCCTAGAGATCATAAGGATAGTCCCTAATATTTCCACCTCAAAGCTCCCCAATTTTGCATTTTACAATTAACTCATTAAGTACTTCTGGGATTAATTTTTGTGTTTGGCATGTGGTAGGGTTCTGTTTCATCTGTAAAACCAGTGGTCCCGGTACCATTTATTGACTAGTCCACCTCTTTTTCACCAATCATTAAGGCTAGTCCTATGTCTACCAAGTACAGCTTTCTGTGCTGCTGACTGCCCATGTTCCAGTGATCTGTCAGTCTGTGATGAAAATCACACCATCTTAACTACTGTAGTTTTACAAGAGACCTTGGCATCTAGAATACAGCAAGTGCCTACCCTTCATTCTTCTTCAAAACTATTTTGAACATTTATGGCACACCTTTAATTTTTATTCTTTCTTTGAGTTTGCCCTAGCCCTGGTATAAACAATCAAATGCTAAGACTTAAGTAAAAAGAAGCAATTAAGCCAAAGTCAGTCCTAGAAATCAATAAGCTGAATATTTAATACCTGGTAACTAAGAAATCATTGTGTAACAGTGAGCATAGAAAGCCCATATAAAATAAAGCATTTATTCACACACAAAAACCTTTTTTGTTTTTAATTTTCTGGGCTGTAGCAATTTAAAAATAGAAGGCAGAGACCCATCCTCTGCTCAGTACCAATGTTCTTGTCTTTATTTATAGAAGCTACTACTTTTAAATATTTTTGTATAGAGAATTTTATGAAATAGTGGTAAACTGTACATTTGTTTGCTGGCTCCCTCAGAACAGCCAAATCAAATGTCAGATTGTGCCTCAGAGAAACCCCAGAAGGCCCTAATTCCATCAGAGCGTGGGTCTAAGAATGAAGTATTGTTTATCTCATTCAAGGAAGACTTTATTTTCCTGCAAAGTGCTCTCAGCAACTTTCCCATTCCCTCACCATGACTCCTTGGTGTTTCCAGTGTCTTCAGATTCAGTCGCTCTTGTATGGACCACAGAACAAGAAGACCGTGGCCACCCAGCAGTCGGTGGACATCCTGTCCAGGTGAGTTTGGTGTCACCTTGCTCCTTCTCTGAGGATCACATTCGTTCCCCATTCAGGACCTCAGAGGAAGCTGTTTCTATCAGGTTCTGTGGACACTTTTACCAACTAACTTTCCTAAGTTGCATAAATGCAAGTTCCTTTGAAAACCCTGTTGTAAAATATCTCCTATGCCCATAGTAGAAAGGAATTCACTCTTGAATAAAGTCAGAAACACAGGCTGGCTTTCAGCCCCTGCAGGTCCAGGCCAGTGCTGGAGAGGGAGGGTGGAGCCCACTGGACCTGCACCCTGGCTTCCTACAGCCCCTGCGTGTCTATCAGAACAGGACCAGAGAGTCCCTGGTCATGCCTTGCAGGCTGGGCCGTGTGCTTTCTCAGTCCCTGAGCAGAGGCCCAGCACTCTCCAGGGATGGCTCCTAGTTCACAGCCTGTGTCCCCCCAGAGTCCTGGAGCTGAGGCCCAAGGCCACCCTCAAGGAAGCATGGCAGCCTCCTGAAGTGGAGCCCCAGACCCAGCCAGCAGGGCTGCCCTTTTGAGGGCAGGGAAGGCAAACCAGGGAGGCCTCCTGCCCACCTCGCCAGTCCCCTCTGCTCTTGTCTTGCTCACCCAGCTGACCAGGTGTTCTCCGTCCAGCTCACCACAGGAGTACCCGGGAATCAACACAGGAGAAACCTTTGTATCTGATGCTCTTGTGCCGGGTTCTCCTCTCCAGGGTACCTCCCCTCCAAGGTG
The DNA here is from genome assembly GCF_000247695.1 of Heterocephalus glaber. The sequence continues at coordinate 5,190,802 of NW_004624768.1, forward strand.
TCTCAGCACAGGCCAGAGAGAAGCCGTGTAAAGGCCTGAAGGCCCACTCTCACCCCACCTCTGCTTGTTTGCAGGGCACGTGAGGGCACCACAAAGCCAAGGCAGTCTCCAAAAGCCAAAGTGGCCTTCTGCACCAGCGCCTCTCAGCGCCCCTCAGCTCCCAGGAAGGGCAGGCCCAACCTGGCAGACTGAAAGCCCTGAGTACACCCCAGAGAAAGCCTTGGGCAGGCTGGGGAACTGCTGTACAAACCTCTCCTACCGGAAGGGGGAATTTAGCAGTCCTTACACAGATTTTCAAGGCTGGCTGTCTGAATGTTCCACAGCAACACCACTCCCACCCTCCACCCCCACAGGCCACACTGACAGCGGATGCCCTTCGGGGTGAGCTGGGACTGCTATGTGGATTTTTGTCCATCAATGCTACTACGGCTGAAAGACTTTTCAAAAGTTTACTTTCCTGTGCAGGAAAGTAAACTCTGCATGTGGCTGTACACATGGCCCCTTCCTTGCATGGATCGAGAGTCAGATTTGAAACAATAAGATTCTGGAAAAAGCCCTTTTCTTATAGGAAAGTATTAGGAACTGAGGATAAAATGCCAATAAAGAGAAACTTGAAAGTACTGATGTCAGTATGTGTTTTAAAATGAAGACTGGGCCTGGGAGTGTAGCTCAATAGCAGAGCACTTCTGTAGCACCTGTGAGGTCCTGGGTTCCATTCCTAGCACCCCAAGCAACAAAACAAAACAAAAAAACAAAAGGAGGACCGTCCTGTGGCTCCTCAGAACCTGAAAAGGTACACGGGGACACTGTCCTTTCACTCGTGCTCGGTTGCTCACTGAAGTTTGCTGAGCACCTAGTATACACCAGATCTGTGTTAAGCACTGGGGACAGAAGAATAACCAAGACACACAGGGTCCCCACTGTCTCAGAGGTTTGGGCCCCATGTGGCACAGACATCAAACACAATGGTGGAATTGGTAGCAACTGCAATGGAGGGAAAGAACTGAGACACTGGCATGGGTGGTGAGTGGACGTCATTTGGCCTGGGGTCAGGGAGCGAGGTTTAAGGAGCTCAGAACCAAGCTGAGCAGGACCTGAGGCCTGCGTGGAGAGGCTGCAGGGGGAGGCACACTGTGCTGCTTCCTCCTGTGGCCGCTGCCCCAGGCAGGATGAACAACTAATTGTAAAGCTAGCAGGGTCCCTAGTGCTGTCCACCATGGTCCTCAGGAGCCCCTGTGCCTACACACACACACACACACACACACACACACACACTACCCACCATCCCAGACCCAGGCCTGTGGGATGACAGCAAGGTACAAAGGTGTGGGCTGTGCTTACCAAGGGCCCTACCTAGTTAAAGACACGGGTTTTGGCATAGATGGTACATTGAAGTCTGCTACAGCCCATGTGTATCCCCTCCAGAACTCACTTTTGAAACCCTAATCCCCACCATGATGGTATTCTGAGGCAGGGCCTTTAGGAAGTAGTCAAGTCATGAGGTGCAGCCCGGTGTCTCTGTAAGGTGTGACACAAGAACGAAGATTTTTCTTTTTACCACGTGAGGGCACAAACTATGAGATGGCTGTCTACAAGCCAGGAAGCAAAGCCCCACCAGAAAGCGAATCTACAGGGTCCTTGACCCTGGACTTCCCAGCCAACAGACCTAGAAGTAACTATGTTGATTAAATCTCCCAGGGTATGGCTCTTCTGTCCGAGGAGCACATCTGAAGAAATGTGTATTTTGATGGATTACTTCATCCTTTCTGTATTTCTTGGAGTAAGGTATCTTGGATTCACAAAACTGAATACATTTGAAAATGTATTCACCAGAAAGAGTGAATTAGGAATGTCTCGCCAAATGTTTCCTATTAGTTAAATTTAACTTCTACAAGGAAGGAAGAATACAGCTCTTTGTGTTTTAATTTTTGTTGATAAACACATGTTTGTTGATTACAAACAGGTAAATATATCTAGTTACCCTTGGTTTCAAGCTCCCATAATCCCTAGATTCCTAAGGAATAGCCATAATTAACCTTCCATTTACACTTAAGGTAACCGACTGTTCTGGCATTTCCCAGGACAGTCCTGGTTTTAGCACTGAAAGTCCTGTGTCCTGGGAAACCGTTTGCCCTGGATAAAATGAGGTGGTTGGTCATATCCTGCTGGCCCTAGGGTTCCAGGTTGTGGTGACAACATTTTTGCCATAAGCTCTCCAGTCTGTACTTGATTACAAGCCGGTTGGTTTACACCCTGTCTACCATGCTTTCCAGTTCTGGGTCGATGATATCGAGTTCTGATTCAAGGGAGGAGTAAGGGGATGGCAACTTTCATATATATTTTTCCCAGTAATTCTGTCCCATCATAAAAACCTGCACAAAAACTCACATTTGCTTTAGAGTTTAAAAGAAACCACACCAAAGTTGACTGGAAACATTCATTCTCTTTAGGAACAATGTGGGGTTTTTTCCTCAGATTTTTATTTCTATACATTGTGACATTTCCCTTTGAGGGAACAGGTTAGCCAAATCAGCTTCTTAGATGATTCCATTCTACGTAGACATCTTAAACTGTCAAACAGCGGGAAGTTGACAAACATTCAATGAATACTGCTTTCTCTAAATAATCCTAAATAGGGCAACAGTGGCTGTTCCTGCCCTGTCCAACCACAACACTGATTTCTCTCGCCTCCAGAGTGACTGGTTTTATTGAAAGGAGCTGAGGGGGCAACTCAACTCGCCAGCATGACAAAGGCAAGCCTTGCTCCTGGGTAACCCAGAGACTTGAACCGATGACAACTCATCAATCCTCAGTGGTGAATGCTTCAGGCAGATATGCATTCCAACGTAGAGAGGAAAATTAAAATCTAAGATGCTTCTTTTCCAAAGTAAGTGAAATGGGTCATGATAGTAATAACCTGTTCACATCAGCATCCATTCACAAGCTCATGGGCTAGGATGGAGACATCAGCTAGGCCCACTTAGATTCATAGTCTTGTCATCAAATAGGAGACTGTCACCTTGGCCAAATCCTAATAAATCACTTAGACAAATACCATTGCCTGTCGCTGTAAAAATACATCACATCTCTGACTGTAGGAGAAATAAGGAGCCCCTGAACAAGTGGTCACCTGTCTACCTGTCTGACAGTCACTAGTTTGTCTGGCAGATGGATAACAAAGATTTAAGGTTGCAATTCGTATCAACTTCCTTTCTATACCCTGACTCAAGGTGTTTTTTAAAACCACATCATCTTGAGAGGTACACTGTAATTCTCCTCCATTCATCAGCTAAGAAAATTTTCTCCCTGGCCTATCTGCTGTAGTGGTTCCTGGGCCCAGACACAAACCCTGTTAGAGGGTGCTGGAAGATCGTCCCACACTGTGCCCCGCCACCGTCAGAACCTACCTGAAGGTGGCATCACCTCGGATTCTTCTTCCTCGGAACCTGACAGTTGGGTCTACTGAGCTGTTACAGGAAGCACAGCTTAGGCAGCATCCTTGAAAGCAACTGATGTGGGCTACAAGAACACTGTGCTGCTAGAGATGCTATCCCTATGTGACGCCACACCTTTAGAGATGGGAGCTTTAGAGACAATACCCATGTGTGAAATAAAACAAATCCAGACAAGCTCACCCTAATATCTTAAATGCAGTGGTGTACACCTGCAGGTCCACACTGCATGGCCCAGGAGTGGGGCCTTGGTCACCCTCCAGTGCTGGGTTGCAGGAAAAGTACCTAGCTCCTTTCTCCAGACACCTCACTCTGTCTAACACATTGCATGTTTCCCTGGACGGAACAGCCCCACTGCCAGGATTTCTGTTGAAAGTGCAAAGCGCTTCTGTGAGGTTGTTGCTTTCTTATTCTTCATTCTGAGCTCAGAAAGACCTTTGATCCATGAGTGATGGGTCAAGAACAGCTTCTCTGGGAGGCACAGTCCACCTCGAGTTGCAGTTTTCCTGCCACAACCAACCTGCCAGTTCAGCTGCAGTCGAGTTCCACGCACTCTTTGTGGTCTGTAGCATCTGCTCCCCTCCAGTGAAGCTGAACATCCTGCTGCTAAGGGTGAAGGCCCAGAGAGGCTCAAGGGTACGGGTTCTGACAGGAGCTGGCTGCTCCTGAGCTTAGGTGATAACAAGACAGAATATTCAGACTGAGCACTACCGTGACCTAGTACCACACAAAAGAAATGGTACTGTAAGCGATTCCTGATCTTCATTTCCCCCACCTGTGGGTCCAGTGGGGGGAAACCTGTGCAGACATAGCAGGCATGCTGATTTGAAATCCTCTCCATGAATAAGACACTATATTCTTTAAAGTGCTACACATAGAAAGCAATTCATTCAAGCACTGAAAGCAATTTCACTCTCTAGCTAGGTATTTTTTCCTAAAGTTGAAATCATTTAGTTTTTTTTAATATAGAGTCTTGAAAAGACTCTGGAAAGAAAAATGTATTTTAGTTTGTTATTTCATCTTAGCACATGCACACAAAATCTATTCTTAAATATATTATTTTAATCTGGTTAATGTTTAAGCATCTTGCCGGTTGGTAATTAATCATAGTTTCAAACGGATACAAGCCACGTTTGTAACCAGGTGCAAAACTGGTAGAAATCGCCTCCACACATGGAGCGAAAACTTCAGAAAGAGGAACTTTTTAAGACTAAAAAGATAAAGTGTTTTTCGTCAAAGTCACATCTCAAAAATAAAACTCCCCAGCCTTTAAAGGCACAAATTCACCTCAAACCTTTACAGATTCAAATATATTATCACTGCCTGGAGTTCTCTAACGAAAGTAAAACAGGAGAAGCTTTGAGGTGAACATCCCTTACTCCATAAAATAAGGCCTTTACCTGTTGGTTTGTTACCAAGTAGGATGCTACTTAAGATGAAATCTTTCTGCTTATCAAAACCACTGTCCATCACCCTCCTCCTCCTCACTGTCTAGATAGAGGAGAGCAACCTTCTTTTCATCTGAAATCACCGACCTTTGGTCTACCATTCTCTGCAGCTGCACCGTCTTATCAAACCTAGCTTGCTCCGTGCCCTCCTCTTGGTGTGCTTCATCCGAAGCAGAGGCCTGAGCGCTCACGCCAGCTGCCCAGTCCTTCCTACTGCCAGCGTCTCTCCAGGCGCCATGGTCAGATACACTGTGAGCTTCCGCTTCCGTCCCTGCCTCTTGTGTCCAGGTGGGGGCAGCCTTTCTGCTACTCACATCCATCTGAAAGGTAAAGGAAGTTTCTTTGGGCCCCAGGGCAAGCTGTCCTAGTGTTCTGCTGCTGTCGGCCAGCTCGCCTATCTCAGCGGGCTCCTGTGAACCAGCGAGTGCAAATGTCCTGAACATGGGTCCGTGGATGACAATGTGTTCTGAGGTTCTGGCCTCTGTAGGGCCTAGCTGAATGTGCCTGAAGGATCTGCTAACGCCTGATGTCATGTCTGCCCCTGACATGTCCCCTGCATCATGCTCCTGGGGTGATTCAGAAACCACCCTCTGGAATGTGCTTTTTTCAGTCATGAGGATTTTCCTACCGGAAGTGTAACTGTGAGTGGCCTGGGTCACATCTGTGGAGCCCTCCCTGTGCACAGTGCCTTGTGAGGTGCTGGACACCATGGACTGGGGAACCACCTGCTCGGTGGCTTGATGCCCCTGAGGCCTGATGTCAATGGGCCCTGGCAGCTCTGCAGTGTGTACAGATCCCCCTCTGGTGCTCCCCTCTGCTTTGTCTGGGGGGGGCACTATGAACTGGATTTGTTCCCTCAACCCTTCTTTTGGGCTAAGCTGGAGGTGCCATACAGAAATCTGGGAACTCACTGGCTCTTTGGTTGCAAAATAATCCCCAGCCCTCACTGCCCCGGACACAGGGCCCTGAAAACTAATTTCCTTTTCAGCATGAAACTGCTGGGCACCAAATGTGCTGTGCCTCCCCCCTCTGTCAGTGTCTGCAGACAGCTCTGCCAGGCCGGGCTCTTCTGTGCCCCCTGCCTCCTGCCAGGCAGAGTCGGGGCCTTGGAAGATAACTTGTGTGGGCACTTGACTTTGACTGGGACCCACGGTAAAGTGCCTCGCACACTGGCTGGCTCCTCGTACGCTGGCTGCCTGGCTGTGGTCCTCACTTACCTCCACCACCTCGCCAGTGGGTCCTCTGTGGGGGACTTGCTCAGTCCTCCAGACTTCAGTGGGGCCCAGTCTAATGTGCCTCACAGACTGGCTTAAGTCCTCCAGCACGTGTGACTGCATGAAGCCCCTCGGGCTGCTGACCTCCACCGTGGCCGACACAGGGCCCTGGGCAGTGGGTTCTTCCGGGCTGCCAGAGGCCTGGCCGGCATCGTTCCCCTCTCCAGCCGTGCCATACAGTTCCCTGGTGGCCCAGCGCTTGAAGGAAACGCCACCATCTTCCCTGTCCGGGCTACCAGGCGCTTGGCCTTGTCGCTTGCTCAAGCTCTCTCGTACCACCGACTCCACCGCTTTCTCTATTTCATCGGCTTCATCTCTGCTCAGCCCCTCCAGGTCTAACTGATCAGCATCCACGGTTTGGGAGAGGTTGACCTCAGCAACTAGGGTCACGGAACTGCCGCCAGTGGTCTGGAGTTTCTTCACGTCCACTGAGACGCTCCCTGGCTCACCCTGGCCCTCTCTGGTCAGGGTGGACAGCTCTGCCTTCATGCGCTCTGGGAGGGTTTCCTCCAGCTTCCCGATGACTTCTGCCAGCTGCTCTCGGGGCTCCTTGGAGAAGGTGTCCCTAATGGACGTGTGCAATTCGTGTGGTATTTTGATTTCTTTCTCAATGACCGTGGGCTCAGCATGAAATTCACCACTAGCTTCCTCCTTCCAATGGGCAGAGCCCATGTCGCCCCCTGGGGAATGTGCTGGAACATCTACGTCCTGCACGTCCCTCTCTCCTGCCTCGCTGTCCCTCTGTCTCCTTCTCCAGGTCCCCTGCACGATTTCATCTTGCCAGGAGTACCTGATGGTGGACTCTTCTTCGATGTGGATCTGCCCATACACCGAGCCTTCATCCTCTCTGTCATGCCCTGCCGGGAGCTCATCTGGAGTCGACACAAAATAACTCTGGTCTCCCTCCGAGTCACCTGCCTCTGACACTTCTTCCGCATGAGTCACGTTCTCCCCAGGTTGCTTGGTCCTTTGATGCTGATTAACTGAGAATGTGACATGGCTCTCTCCATCACGTTCCTCTTCCTCAACAAGCCCCCTGGAGCCTGGAGACACATCGTCAACCTCCTCCACCTGGAAGGGGCTGGAAAGCTCCTCTGTCTTCCTGCCTCCTACATAGCTCATGGGCTCTTCCACAATCTCCACGTTGACAACCTTTGCCCTGCCCTCTCTTCCTTTCAGACCAAGGTTGATTATGTCTCCTATCATCTGCTCTGCTGATTTCCCTTTCAGCCCCACTTCCTTGACATCCTTGCTTAAAAGGTATTCCAGACTGGCTTCATCAGAAACATCGATATCTTCTGTCAGTTTCGACTCCACGACTATCTCTGTCTTTGTTGTCCTTTCTTCACCCGGAAGCTCTTTCCTATCCACGTAAGTGACTTTTGTATCGGGGAAAGAGTTGGCAGATGCTTCCTCTTCGGGAGACTGGGAAAACTGCTTAAGGATGCTGGTAACAATGTTTTCTGCTATGGTTTCTGTCATGGAGTCGCCCTGCAGAGCGCTGGCAGTGTCGCTGGTGTCCAGCCTGAACCTGGTCTCTCTCGCTGCTGCTTTGCTACCCTTACTGTCACCAGCAGCCTTCTTTCTGGGTGTCTGTATGTCTTTTGGGGACACCTCTGATCTGCTGCCCTGGGACACTTCTAGACTAATGGGTATCTCCTTGTCCTTCACAGTCTTCTCCTTCAGTGACTCTTGCCCTTTGGCCTGCCCCCTCATCTGCTGGCTTTCTCTCTTTCTTGCTTCTTTATCCAACTTTGTCAGTTCTTCCCATCTTAAGTTTCTTTCCTCTGAGGCTTTCTCTTTTGAATCAAACATCTTCTCTTCTGGCTTCATTTTGATGGGTCCCGATCTGTCGCTCTCTTGCTCCCTTGTGGCTTTCGCTTCTATTTTCTTTTGCAAAATGATGGTCCTCTCATTTGACCGAGTGCTCTCCGAGGCATCTGCTGTCACACTGTCCCAGCGATCTCGGCATGACTCTTGGATGACAGTGGAACCTTTGGTTAAGTACATGGGGGCATCACTTGTAACTACAGTTTTTGCTCTATCAGGAAATGTTCTCACTTGAGCATCGGTATTTCTTACAAGACCTCTGGTTGGAGAGAAAGTCTGGAAATTGGTTTGACTGTTGACAGTTTTCTCATAAACATCTTTGTGCCGGGTAGTGGCTGAGGCAGAATATCTTGAGGCCAGGAACCCTCTTCTGGCAGTATTTCCAATAGGCATGGTTGTCTGAGATCCAAGGTACCCATTAGAATATGCAGTTGAGCTGTGATTTAAAGCCACAAAAGGTGCTTTCTGCTTTGGAAATAGATTTCTTTCATTTTTCTGTGATACTGAGTCAGTATATCGATAGGATGTATTTCTGAAATCTGTAGATATTGAACAAATGGCTCGTTAAGATGACAGGTCTTGGGCCGGGGATTTAGCTTAGTGGTTTCGCTGTCTGCTGCGCAAGCACTAGGACCTGAGTTCAATCCCCAGTACCAAAAAAGCAAAACAAAACAAAAAGATGACAGGTCTCTCTCTCTCTCTCTCTCTCTAATCATAAAAGCACTATTCCAAGTCCAATCCTACGGCTTCAAAATAAATACTATTACCACAGCTAGGTCCTTATTAATAAAATATTTTCAGTCCCCAAATTAGCTTTTTGATAGCTTTAGAAATCCTGTCACAATAACATATAGCACACTCAATACTTCTGCCTAGTACTTTTCTCTAGTTACTGATTTTAAAATATTCACGCATCTTGACAGAAGTGTCAGAGGTCTGGTGTTAAAGAGTAGCGTATGTGCCAGAGAAGTCAGAGGTGCTGGTGTTTGTGGCTGAGAATTCACAATATTATGATATTTCAGGATCATTAATTCCACTTTGTTGAAATAAGTTTATTTTACTCATTTCAGCAGAGAAGAGCTCTATAATTACAAAGCATGTAATTACTGAACACCAAATACCATACCTCTCCTCTGTCTAACATGCTTTTATTTTTTACTGGTTTCTATGTTAGGCCAGCAGGTATTGAAGAATTTAACTTTTAAGTCTTCTTGATCTCTTCCACTTTCAAATTTGACAACTCTTTGTCATTTGAAAAGGTGCTGGAGCAGAAAGCAGACAGGTTGTCAACACTGCCATCTGTTCTAATGCCATAATCCTGGAGTTGAGAGATATACTTAGGGTATCTGGCTACAGAGAGCTACTCTTCTGGGGCCCAGACTCTCCCGGTGCTCATAGGAATGGCAGCCAGGAGTTAGAACATGGCCAGAAGCCCCATCTGCGCTGAGAGCGCCCCCTAGTGGTTACCCGTACCCTGATCAGGGACAGAGACTCCCTGGTCTCCCTAAGGACAGCCAAGGCCAGGGGCCTCCTTCGGATCCCAGGATACAGGGAAAAACTCGGGGCCAAGACATTTTCCACAAAGATTCCTCTTTTTCAGTCAACACACTGGTCTTAAACTGAGAATGCCCTGAAGATGAACCCCCAGGAAACAGTAGCAGTCCCCTCTGTATGTAAATGAAGGTTCAATGAGAAACATGGAAGATCACAGACTGGCTCTGGGCCAATCTCCTCTTGTCAAGAGGGCAACATTATTTTAGGCAACTTTACAGAAGACACATATGTGTACTGATAAGTACTGATCAATTCACTGTCTAGGAACTCAGCTGTGGGTTCACTTAAATACTTCTGTGTGGGACACAGAACTAGCTGGAAGCACAAAGTCAAATTTGGAGCTTCATCCCGGGCCTTTTTATCTCTTTCTCTTCCTTCTAGCTTATGTGATAGATTTCCAGCCTTATGCATCCACATGTAAAAAACTTAGGTGAAAAAGTAAACCTTAAAATTTGGTGAGGGAATAACTCTTTTTTATAGATGTCAGATGTTCACTGATGCCAGACAGGCTGGTTAATGACCATGTTCATGGACATCTTTGAGTTTTTCTTATTCTCAAAATTAGAAAGCAAACTTGAAGAGTGTTGTCTGAGACCAAATTTCCTGCATCCATAGATGACTAGGATCAAAGTTATTTTTCTGAATCCAATGACCTGACAAAAACATGAAGTGCCTAATGGGAACAGTGTAAACTAAAGTAAAACTACTGAGTTGGTGGGTCCCATGGGTTCAACATCTGCATATTCAACCACCGAGGATCAAAGATAATGGGAAAGAAAATGTACCTGTGTTGAACAAGTACAGACTTTTTCTGGTTATGATTCCCTAAACCATATAGCATAATAGCTATCAGCCCTGCATTTACACTGTGTTAGGTGTTATAAGTCATCTACAGATGACTGAAAGTACCCAGGACGGTGTGTGTAGGTTCTCTGAAGATACTGCACTGCTTTTTGTTTTTTGGAGTTTTTTGGTACCAGGGATCGAACTCAGGACCTTGTACTTTCAAGGCACGTGGTTGAACCACTGAGCTAACTCCCCGGCCTCTGCACTGCTTTATATTAGGGACTTAAGCATCCACTGATTTTAGTATTCAAGCATCGAGAGTCTGTGCTGGAAAGAAATGCCCCCAGACATGGAGGGACAACTGCATAGTGAACATACCATATACGTAACTTAAATCTGTCACTGCTTAACCAGAATTTCTCTAAGATTTTATAAGGCTTACAAGATTGTTTTTGTTTTTGTATTTTGGTACTGGAGATTTTTTTTTTTAAAGTCATCCTAGAAGTTCTTAGGTCCTTCTAATGAACACCAGATTCTCTCATGTCAGTTCCGTGGCTATTGGAAAGATGGCCCTGCCCTGAAGCTCGAGGTCTGAACTAAGAGTCCTCAGCACACCCAGACACATCTTCCTAAGCTGCCACCCCAACCGAAGGTGGCAGAAACAGTACAATTTCCCCCACCTCTGTCCCAAGAGGAAGCAGCTTCCCGGATGTTGACTACCTGCTGCCGAAGGGATACCTCCCCTGCTACTTACAACCAGAGCTTCTGCTTTGGAAAAGGGAAGTAGGGTCCTTTTCAAAGTTGTGACAAACAAGTCCACATCCTCACCTTTCACTGCCCAGCTTTCCACTAGCCCCGTGTTAGCTGGGAAGAGTCAAAATATAGGTTAGGTGAGCAAATAAGTTTATTAAGGACTTCTCCCACCTAACAATTTAAATTACATCCCACTAAAGTAAAATCTTTCTGGTACTGAACTATAGATGAACTACTGTGACCTGAAAACCCATAGCTAAGCCCTGCCCTTCTGGACAAGCAGTGCTGTCCTCTCTCCCCATGGAATGACCAGTTCAGATGGGAAAGCATTTGAAAGTTAAATAATGAGCTTTTCTTACATTTACCTTGTGGTACGTCTTCAATGTGCTCAGTCCAGATTAATATCTCTGGATTACTTTCTCCTTCCAATAAGGCCCTATAAAAAGAATTTTTAAAAATAACTCATTATGAAATGAAAGAGGGCGGAGAGGCTGAGTAAAAATGATGAAGATGTGATATGTATATGTTCCAGTTCCTGGAGATGAATGTAATCACGATGCATCACAAAAGTACACCAACAATTAAAAAATAAAAGAAATGAAAGCGAGAGCTGCCTCTCATAAAAGCATCAGGTAGCACCTGTTCAATATCTTAGGACTTGTGCCCACCGAGAGGTGGGGAGCTCTCCTGCCAGCCCCACAGACCGGGGCAGGGCTGTGCTGCCTCAGGGCTCCGCTCACCTCCATCCCTGGCACCCAGCACAGCACCTCCGGCCACCTGAGAACTGCTCAGCAGGGACCAGCTGAACAAAGAGATCGAGTGGCCAGGGCTTTGGAGCACTGGGGAGCCAGGGCCTCTGGAAAGCCTTCCCCACCGGGACAAGGAGGACATGCACCGGGCAGTGCTGGAGAGATGGGCATGGGGGACACCAGGGTCCAGCTGCTCGGGGCAGCAGGAAGGGATCCAGGCCACAGGCCACATTCCACATTGGGCTCCAGGGCTCTCGAACCGTTGCGGGCCCCCTGCTGTCTCCCTGGAGTCACAGGTCTGTGGCAGCCTGCAGAGTGGCTGAGAGGGGAGCAAGGAGTAACACTATTCGCAAGTAAGGTGGACGGGCTGCATCTGTGGTTTTCAAATTGGGCTCCATGGGGACATCTTGGAGATGAATAAAGAGAAGATAAGAGAGGTGCAGACCCCTCACCTCGCGTAGCTCCCCATGGGCCTCACTCCATCTGGAGTGCTATCTTGTTGGCCCTCTCCATAAAATGGTAAAAAATACCCAACTCGGTGATTTCTAAACTCTGAAATTAGTCTTAAATTACTATCCACACCCACCGCTTCAGGCCCCAGCCATGAGCAGGGAGTGGGCACAGAGGCCCCTGAGCTGGTCACTCCAGGTATCCCCGGAGCTGCTGGCAGCTCTAGGCTCAACACTTGTTTGGTTGCTAGAGTAACGTCATGAAGGCACTGACCCCAGTTTCCAGAAATACACTGCATATGGCAAAGGACAAGCAGGACCGCAGCCCCTTTGGAAATGCTGTAACAGTCCTGTGAGCCAGGCAGGAAAACAGCAGGGAGCTCACATCCAGGCAGGGACTTGGCAGCTCCTGCAAACCGCACGGAGACTTTTTCCACTGGGTTAACTGTGGCAATCCCCACAAATGCAAGAACCCCGGGGGCAGCTGAGAGAAAGCACAGGAGGCAGGAGGGATCCCCAAGGGCACACGGGTGGCCTCGCCAAGGCAGCTGTGACTGAAGTGCACGCATGTGTGGACACCAGGTCCTGGGCCCGGCCCGCCACTCAGGGGGAGGCCAGGAAACAGGACACTGCCCGATAACTGGTCCACACCCTCATGACTGAGCAGTTTAGGTTCCAGAAACACAAACAGCTTCCATCACCGAGGAAACCCTGAGGGCTGCATAATCAGAGGCGCATTCAGGGTGAAAGCCAGACCTGAGGGGCTCTATCCCGGGATAACAGCAGCAGAAGAGGGTCCATCCCACAGCTAAGGCAGCCCCTCGGCCTGGGGAGATGCCCCAGTTCTGGCTCAGGTCCTGCTCGGGCACCAAAGCTCCTCTGACTCACGCTGAGCCGGAACCCACAGTGGCTATGGGGGTTCTGGTCAGGGCAAGAAATTGAGCCAGGTCCCCCTGCAGGAAATATGTCTTCCCCCAGCCCTCAGGGGAGGACGACTCTGTTCTCCTTTTGGGGGAAATCTAAAGCATCAGCAAGCTTACACTGAGCTCAGGACAGGAGCAGGGCACAGAGCGCAGGCTGCTCCAGGAAGGGGGCTGAGACGCAGCATGAGCACCTCCCTCACCTTCGGGGCTCCCTGATCATGGCAGCACTGCAGACAGGCGCAACTCGATCTCTCAGCGCCACGTACTCTGTGGCCCTGGCTGTCCACAGTGCATAGCCCACCAGGAAGAGAGTAAGCGGCAAATCCAGGTGGCTGGGCTCCAGATACTGCCCCCTGCCCTACGCTAGGTCTGTGAGTCCGGAGATGGCAGCATTTTACACAAGTCAGGAAGCACAAATCTCGCAGGTAGACCCTCCACACCATACTCATGAAAGCAAACTCAGCAAATCTCCCTTGGTGATTTCATGCAGAACACCCCATCAGCGGTCTCCTATGAGAGTCTTTCCTCTGTGTCCCATCAGCAGTGGCCAGATCTCAGGAGGCTGGGTGGATGTTGCCTTCTCCACCCCGAGCGTCCAGCACAGGGCCTGAGTGCAGAGCTGGGCACCAGTCATGGAGGTCACACTCGAGATGCAGGTGCACGCGGGGCAGGCAGGGATCTGGACCCTGCCAATGTGGCCAGGACTCAGTGGCAAAGGCAGAAACAAAATGCTGAGATTTCCTTTAATGTTCTTCCTGGAGCAGTTTCAGGAACAGACGCTACACCTTTAAGAAGCGCATCCAGCACAGGGTTGTGAGGTGAGGCTGCCATCAAACCTGGCTATTTTGAGAGCAGTGAAGGAAAACATTGCCTGTAGGCCCTGGAGATGGCGAGAAATGCCAACTCGCTGAATCACGGGCTATTAGTGAGCATTTCACACAGCTCCACAGGTTGGCAGCCCCTCCAGCAGGAAAATAAGCAAATGGTAGGAAAACTTCAGTCCCTGGCCTCATTAAGGAACCTGACACAAGTCCACAATGCGAAAGTGAGCCGTAATGTGGCCTCTGGCCAGGCTCCAGGTCCTAATGGACCACCCACATCCTAACTGGCCCGATGGCAGGCTGTCTGGCACAGCTGGAATTTCAGGGCATATCCACTGCTGTTCACCCCTGCGGGCACAAGGGCCCCACACGATGCAGCCACATCAATGAGGACAGGAGGCGGGAGAGAGAGATGGGCAGAGATGTTTGTGGTAGCAGCGAGCTGCTGAGGGCCTGGGGCTCCAGTGTGGCCTCGTATCTCCTGGCTAACTGCAGGTATGGAGCTGGGGACCCTCAAAGCCAGGAGAAGGACCCCTCCGTGCCCCCTCACTGTGGCTGGGGGAAGCAGAGCTCCACAGATAGAGGGGGGCTGCCTCAGTCACCCCAGACACAGTGACTGGGAAGGCAGAGGAACTGAAAGGAGAGACCAGGTCTGCACCTGAGAGGGAAGAAGGCCCACCGGCTTTATGTGATGGGAAACCAGGAGGCGGCCATGCTGGGCCGTTTCCAGCTGTTCCCCTTGTGGCTGCTATTAAATCTCATCCTGAAAGTGCTCTCTAGGTCAATACCAGAGACTGGAAAAAATAATTGGAAGATCAACAGGGACTACAGTTACTCATAAAACAGAGAGGAAGTGCAGGGAGTAGTAAGAGAGATGGCTCTGGAGGTTGCCCAGAATCAAGTCCTGGGCCTACGACTTCTTAGTTCTGTAGGCCAGGGCAGGCTTCTCACACCTACTGTGACTCAGTTTCCCCATCTGTGAAATGAGGAGAACACATAGGCGTGCAGTGATAATCAAGTAAATAGGTGGAAACTTCTCAGAACAAGAGCTGCCCCGGAGTAAGTATTCAAAAGATGCTAGTTATTTATCATCATCCCTTTCTCCAACCTTAGGAAAAGGTTTGTCAGTTAATTAAAGGCAGTAAAGAGGGGAGGGGGTTCAGGATCATTTAAATTTATAAATAATTGAGTGTTAATTCATTTCTTTGGGTAGCAACCAAATATACTGGTTCAACTCCTCAATCATGTATCTCTAAAACTCCAAGATTTTATTTTTTCTGTTTTATTCATTTCACCTAGTAGCCAAGTAAGTCTCAGTGTCGGTGCATTTTTATAAGTCTTCAAAAGAGCAGGATTTAACTTGAAAAAAAAAGAAATGTATTTCTCCAGGCCTCAAGAAACCTCTAAGAAATGTTTTCCTTTCTGGCACATGAAAAGATACAGACAGTCTGAAAACTAATGGAGAAATATTATTAAAACTAATGGAGAGGGCCGGGGATTTAGCTCAGTGGTTCCAGCACCGGCTTCCCAAGCGCAACATCCCGAGTTCGATCCCACTACCGAGTAATAATGATAATAATGATAATGATGATAATAATAATGGAGAAATATTAAAATGACGAACATCAGAACACTAGGAGTTATCTGGTGCTTCATTAGCAGTCTGAGTCCTAGCATCCTCAGGTTAAAAATGCCATCTCTGCCCCGCGGGATCAGAAAGAGGAAAGAGGAGGCTTCGCATGACCACACCCTGCCGTGACACACACAGAATATTTTTCTGACTCCTTTGTTTCTAACTTAACCTTTTTTTTTTTTGGGTACCGGGGATCGAATTTGGGACCTTGCACTTGCAAGGCAAGCACTGGAACCACTGAGCCAAATCCCCAGGCCTAACTTAACCTTTTAAAAGGACTTTTGCCTTAAAGACCTCAAGCAGTACATCTCTGCATTACATTTTCATAAAAGCTGGCTAGGCAAGAATTCTTTCAGGGTTTTTCTTTTGGAAAACTATGCCTTCCTTTTTTTTAGGCGAAATTTAGAATAATCATTACATCCTTCACCTCCCAACACATAAAATAAAAAGCCTCTTTCTGAATCCTGTCCAGGACTGCAATCATCTGTCAATCTGACCAGAAATCTTGGCTGGGCCTCTCTTATGTGATGCAGTTTCCACATCCTTGGGTTTTGCAGTTTTTACACTGTTTATTCCTGAGCTCATCGTTACCTTGGTTTTTAAATCTGGATATTTTCCATTACATTTTCTAACAGCTTATTGCTGATGACAGGTTTTTTGTGGCTGTTTTGAGGCGGAAGCTATTTCTTTTGTAGCTGTGCTTCTACCAGTCCTCAATCTACAGCAGCTGAACCAGACCCTTGGGGCAGCGGGAAGAGGGCTCCGGACACTGTGGGCTCTGCCATCACTCCCGTCTCTGCCATCTTCATGTCATTGCCCAGTTCTTGGCCAGCAGGATCTGTTCTGGGTGGTCCAGCCTGCAGCAGCGAGCTGTGAGCTGCATGCTTCTCACACAGCCCTGGCCTGAAACCTCCCAGTCACTCGGGCTCCTCACCAACGCCCTCCCTAGCCAGCTCTGCTCAGCCCAGTACGGCCACTTCCACCAGGTCCTCATCCCCAGAACTCCCCAGCTCTGCCCCACTCAGACACACAGAGAGACCCCTCACCTTCACACCTGGCCACCTGCAGCCCGCCTGTCTGCGGCTGCTTCTTGGCCACACAGGCAGGTCGCCTGCCTGCCACTTGAGAGCCCTGCACTCTGCCTCCCCCTAGACCTCTGCACACTGCTCTTGCATTTCCCTCCCTGAGCTCATGTTCTTTGCCACACGTGCACCTAAAGCTCCGTGCTGCCTCTTTCTGCCAGTCCAGTTCCTTACTCCTCAGGTCCCAGCTGGGACTCCTTCAAGTCCCAGCTCAAATCTCACATCCTTTGAAGATCTCTCCAGCTTCCCTGAA
This sequence comes from Heterocephalus glaber, assembly GCF_000247695.1. The sequence continues at coordinate 5,207,809 of NW_004624768.1, forward strand.
CATCTTCATCTGGTCCTGGTATAGTAAACCATCTTCACTATATCCTCGAGATGCGCAATCTGTCAATTTAACATCCTGTCCCCCCCCTTTATTTTATTTTATTTATGGGGGGGGGTTACTGGGAACTGAATCTAGAGCCTTTGCATTGAGCTACATCGCCAGCCCTTTGGGGGTTTTTATTTTTTATTCTGAGGCAGGGTCTTGCTAAGTTTCCCAAGCTGGGCTCGAACCTGCAATCCTCCTGTCCACACCCTGCCAGAAAGATGGGACTGCAGGTGTGTGCCGTGGTGCCTGACCCGTCTGACTTCTCACCAAACACACTGTGCCCCTCTTCTCTCCTCCTCTTTCCTCCCCTTTCCTCTTCCCCCTATTCATTTCCCCCTCTCCTCTGTCTATTCAACCCCCACTCCAGTGTCCTTCAAGACCCTCACCAATCTCGCCACCTTCTTTTTTTTGGTACCGGGGATCGAACTCGGGACCTTGCACTTGTGAGGCAGGTGGCAGAACCACTGAGCTAAGACCCCGGCCCTGCCACCCTCTTGAAAGCCTCCCAGATTCTCAAAACCCCCGTGATCTCCAGAAACCTCGTGTGTCTTGTGGGGCCTCCTGTCTTCTACCACTCAGATTCGTGTCATCTGATCTAGGCTCATGTTCCTCAACACCAAGACCATACCCGCCTCTGTGGTCCCCTGAGCCCAGCATGGCATGTGACCCACCAGGTCTCTCTGCAGCAGCTTGAGGGCACATGCCCCACCTCATGAGACGCTCAAGGCTTCCCTCGTACGGCTCTTGTCCATCCATGACCCACAGTCTTCCACCAAAACCCAGCTGCTCAGGGATACACGCAGGCCTGGCACTGTCACGACTGCCATGCCGGCTCAGTCCTCTCATCCATGCTGCCCTTACCATCGGGTTGTTTCCTGACTTCCCCTCCCAGCAGAACTAAGCACTGCCCCCTCCAGGAAGGCCTCCCCGCCTGCTTCACGGGCCTCCACTGTACCCATGGTGGAACTGAGGACGTGGGGAGAGTCTCTTCATCTTCTGCCCACAGCACCTGAGTACATGCAGCGCCTTTCTACTTCCACAGGTGTGGGTGGTGAAAGGCCTGGTTGAAGACCTGAAGTTCAAATCTCTGGCTCTTTTTACCAGCTGTGTGATCCTTTAGGTAACAGCTTCCATGGACCTGGGTTTCAGGCCTCTTTGATGAAGTTTTAAAGATTGGAGATACTGTCTACTAGGCACTTAGGACAGGTGCTGAACAAAGGACAGCTGTTAGCACTTGCCATCTATGCATGGTCAGCGGTACAGGCAGGTTACTCTAGGATGCTAACAAGGACGGACAGGCAGACGGTCAAATTTAGTAATATGTTCACTGAAGAAGCCAGAGAGCAGGTACAGGAGTGTTCTTCTTATGTCTGAATGTTTCTTTCAGCTCTTCTTATGTTTGAAATTTTTTATAACAAAATGTTGGGAAGAATTAGAGAGCTTATTCAAGTTGACATGAATCTGCAAATTAAGGAAGCAAGGACTAAGTTGTGTTGCTCATCTAGGGTGTTTTCAGGTTCAAATTCCACCCCATACCAGGTGTCTCTGCAGGATTCTGTGACTCAGGCAGACCAGTGTGGCCCTGTGGGGACAGTCACACATGCTGTAAACAGGTAAGACCCGTGTGGGGCCTGGTGTGAGTCCGTGTGGCACCCCGCATCCTCGCTCTCCTACACTTGTCATTCTTGATCTCCTGCTCCAGGGTTCTGCAGTCTGGCTTAGTGCTTACCCTGCCTGTGGATTGCTTTGCAGGCAGCAGTGTGCTCACGAGGCTCCCTTGGAGCCAGCAGACTCAGGGTGGCTCTGGGATTCTGTATTTCTAACAACCAAGGTCTCAGGCTGCTGTTGCTGCTGGGCACAGACTCTATGTGCGGTGAGCCCAGGGCCAGTGGCTCTCTGTGCTGGTGGCTCCTGAACACCCCCATGCCTCCCCATGCCCCCAAATCAAATCAGAATCTCTAGAGCTGGGCCCAGGGGTCGATGCCATTTTAGGGTCTCAAGCTGCAGCCCAGGCTGAGAACCTCAGCCCATGCTTTATCTCGCTTTTCTCCTCTAACTGCTGAGTGACTGCAATCGACGCACACTCCAGGAAAAGCCTCCTGATTGTGTCCCAGGTGCCAAGTACCTCAGTCCCACACGACCACCACACTGTGACAGGCAGATGGGAGCGAGCACAGCCCCGCCAGCCTGTAGCTATGCCAGGCCCAGCACATGGCTACTGCTAATCACACCTGCAATGCGGGAGGCAAAGGCGGCGGCCCTGCTGCCTGTGCCCTGGCACTGGAAATTCTCACTCACGTGCTCACCTGCAGGGCAGATCATCTGTCTTCCCCCACCACAAATGGGCTGATGGTGCTGGAGAAAAACCTCCAGACTTGAACTCTGACGTTTTCTTGGTTTCCATCCGAGTGTGATTACTTTAGGAAATCATACATTTGCTTATAAATTAATTGCAAGTCTGTATTTGGAAATCATACATACGCAGTTCCGTTATTTTATGATTTCATGTTTCTCTTTCACTATGAAGCCTCCGGGAAGAGCCAGATAGCTGACCTGGGAAGGACTACAGGTCCTGGAGAGCTGGGCTTGGTCAGCAGAAAAACTGCAGCAAAATGTCCGGTAAGCTTTGAGGAGCCCAGATCCGACCCCTATCCCTTCCACACAAGATGTGCACTCAGGCGACCCAGAGGATGCTAAGCACTCACAAAGCTGTTTTGGGAGAGGGGTAACGGCCCCCTGGGGAATACCAACAGGAAGTCAGAAGCGCGAGCATTTCCAGTCTCAGCTTTGGCCACTGTCGGCCCCTCTGCCCCATCGGGCTGTGGCCATCTCATTGCCCTCGGTAAAGCAGGGGTGGGAGGAAGGTCAGCTTTCTCGAAAATGCTGGGTCAAGATTTGTAAAGATCTGGTGGACACTTTAGAGAAGGAGTAAAGTCCATTAGATCAAAAGTACACGGACCCACATGGGAGTTCGAGCAGCTGTCCTCAGATTCTGAGCAACGGAACAGACTCTAGGAAAGAACCCCATTGAGGATGACAGGGCTTACTTCAAGACTCCATGGAGATAAGATTAAACATGCCGGGTTTTGGCTGTTACAAAGAGAGGAGTTCTACTCAGCTGCCTATGCCTTTGATGCCCAGGGCATCTCCTGGACTAAACCACAGAGCTGGAGCACGCGGGCCAGTGGCAATTCTAACACTGATGCAGGGTCGTCTGCCGCTGGGCAGGCCAGGCGCATCCAGGCTCCTGCCAGGGCTCAGCATTTGCCCCAGGCAAACTCAGAAGGTGGAAAGAGGTGCAGTGAAATCGATCGCTCACCTCCTAAAAGCACTGATGGCTCCAAATGCCTAGGAGATGGCCACACTAGTCTGTAAGTGGGCTAGTGAAATGCCAGCAAAAGAGAAGCAATAAACTCTGTCCCTCCCGATAGGACAGTGAACAAAAATGGCTCACAATCGATGTCCTTGAAAAAGCTAAGCGGGGAGGGCTGCAAATACCCTACCAGAAAGGCAGGCCCTGGCCTCTAGGCAAGCTATCCACCTTGTCCACCTGAGCACTCTTGTCTTTTTAGGACCAGAGCTGCAGGCAGTACAAGGCAGGAAACAGGCTCAGCATCCCAGTGAAACAAAGCACAAGATGAAAGTCTCCTGATTGCAACCCAGAGAGCTATTTAAAAAGGAAATGAGGAAATGTAACCCTCTCTGTAGGGAAAAGATCCCCTGACCTGGGGTGTTACCTAACCGGGCACAGATGCAGTCCAGGGGCCTGCCTGGCATCTGCCCTAGCACTGCACCTACTATGGGCCGCCTGCCTCTCGGTTCCAGTGGCCATGACTCAGAGAGGCTGGCCACATCCACATCGGCTCTGGGGCATCTCACCCTGCTGTCAGGCTGGGGCACAGAGCCAGAGAGCTGGGCCCAGCACCGTTGGAACCACTGGGGAGGAGCCCCTCCTTGACCTAGAGCTCGAGGTTGAGTGATCTTAAGCCTAGAGCTGCTTGGGCCCAACCTGCCATCAGTGAGAAGGGCTCGAAGGAAGAAAGAGCCTAGTGGAGGTCGGGGCAGATCCCCATCAACTTCCTCCAGCCACCTTGGCCACATGCGCTGAAACCCAGGGCCTTTTTGGTTATACGAGTAATAAATTCCTCGTATAACCTGAGCCAGTCTGGGAAGGGTTTCTGTCCCAGTGAAAAATCCCTGATGTCTGTTTCTTTCCCCCTGATCACACCTGTTTTGATGCATTTCTTATGAGCGTCTGTATCATCTCACACAGCATGTATGTGCATATGCAACCAATCAATCTGGCAATTCTTTCCGAGATTTCCAAGTGTGCCAAAGAAGGGCCTGGGGGAAGACACTGGGCTCTGACCCCGGAGCCTGTGTCCTTGCTGCAGAACTCAGCCAAAGTACAGCTCTTGGTGCGAGGAATCAAGGCTTAGCGCCAGGAGCACCCCTCAGGGCAGCTGAGATCTTCCAAGGGCTGTTGTGCCCACGTGAAGACCTCGTCCCTTCGCAGCCTGCTTGGGCACAGGTGGGGGCTGCCCGATAGCAAGGTCCCTCTTCTCAGATGGAAGCAAGGGCTGGGGTGAAGCCAGGCTGGCACAAGTCTTCCAGAAAACAAACACAGTGAGGCAGGCCCCAGGCTGCAGTGTGGACTACAAGAACGCACTTCCACATACCCAGTCTCTTAACGGGCAGCAAAGCAACCCAGGCCACTGTGATATGCAGAGGCAGCCTGATGCACTAGGCCTGGGGCCTGTCCTTGCTCTGTCTCCAACCAGAGTCCCCTCCTTATCCTCTCCAGGCTTAACCCTGTCACCTGTCAGGGATGATGCCATCGAAACACGGGATTAACAACTAACTACGTCTTCTACTCTTCTGCCAGGACAGTTGCCAAAGCCCATTCACACCTGCAGTCCATTTGTTCTTATCACCATCCTGAGTGAGGCAGGCATCGTGCCTACTGTACATGGTTTGGCACAGGTCTGGGTCAGGTCTGACTGGCTCTGGCCCTCACCAGGCCTCTCATGTGGACAGGGGTGCATGGGTCCACTTCAGTGACCCAGAGCAGAGACCAGCCGCAATGTACTTAGTACCAGGTCCAGCAGGCCCAAGGGCTCCATAGTGTTGAGTTTCATCATCATGCTTGCAAGAAGAAACCTAGGCCCTTGGTGGTAGCAGCCTTGCCACGCATGATGGCTGCCAGGAAGTAAGGGGCACTCCCCAAGCAAAGATCAATGACCAGCTGGGGACAGGGAGGGTCACATGAATGGGAGAAAGCAGATCTGCCCAGGATCCCTGCATGCTGCCACCTGCTCAGCACTTAGCCCCTCTGCATGTTCCGTGGCCTTTCCATGTGAGCTGCACAAGTTGAATTCAAGTGAATGTCTTGGTAAACAAAGCCAGCTTCACAAGAGTTCTATGCTAATCTCATGACACAGATGCACTTTTGCGAAGCCAAACTTATGTGGAGAGGGCGGGACAGGGCATCAGTGCCCTGAGATTTGAAGCAACAGCCAACAGGCACATGGACTCAGGCCTCCTGGGCCTAAATCCTGGCCCTCCACTTTCTAGCCCTGTAACTTCTCTAATTTTGTTCCTCTGTAAACACAGTATCTAATGCACCACGTTGACATGTACAAGGCTCTTAAACAGGGACCACGACACAGCAACTGCAAGACTCGGTTGTTACCTGCCTGGTGACCTGAGAGAGCCCCTGATCTGTTCCCACTGAGCCATGCCAAGGGTCGCTCTGCTTGTCACAAAGCCACAAGGATGCCCCCAAGGCTACAGTGAGTTCATCACTGGATTCAGCATGGACAGGGCACAGTGTCCTTACCTGTAGGTCGCCACCTCCAGGCTGAGGCCAGTCTTCACTCGCACAAGCTCCTGATAGTCCCTCAGTCTCTCAGCCATGGCCAAGGTGAGGGCCTCCTTCTCATCCTCCAGGCAGTCAATCACCCTCTTAAGAGAACAGAAGTGTGTTTAGATCCAAGTACTTTATGGGGTTGAGCTGAAGGTACCAATACTGCAAGAAATAAAAAGTGATGAAAAACCTCCTGGCGTATTACACATGCACTCACTGGCAAGGATGGTTTCAAAGACTGTTTCTCTTCTGTATGGGAGATTTTTTTTTGTATAGTACTTGGAAGATTTGGACAGAACACTTACTTCTCTGGACTTTCTAGTAATAATGAATGCTAAAGAGTTTGTTCAGATCATCTGTACAGTTTAGACTCTGGTATACCTAACTGGTCAACAAGATGCTGTTGAAAATAAGCCATGACTACATTTCAGAGGATTTTACAATACTTGAGGCAGAAGTCACTGAGAATTGAACTAAAATTGCTCCCAAAGTCATTATTTCCCCCATAATACACAAGTAAACAGATACAGAATTCTTTATATCATCCAGAAAAGCTGCTTTAAAATCATCTCGGGAGAAATATATTCAAGTAGAAATGAACAAACTCAAACTTGGATATAAACCTTCTTTTCGCATCTACTTGCACAATGCAGTTAGCATCACTCCCTGGTACTTCTTCCTGGCCCCCACACCGGTTCATCACCTCCATTTCTCCAGCTATTCCTGGCCAGGAGACGAAGCTGCCCCGTATCCAACTGTGTTCTCTCTGAATGCCATGAACTAAACGAAGCCACGCTTACAAACACTTGTCACTAGAGAATTAAAAAACTGTAAGACTACTGAGAGGGAATATGTTTTCCTCGCTGCTGGAATCTGGCCACCAGAAGCACCTCACAAGATTCTGAGGGTCCACAATAAATCTGTAATGTCTGTAGAAGGAATGGACTTGACCACGACCTCACCCCGGATTTATTACTTTCAAATGCATAATCATCATGCAAATCGCTCTGCTTTCTATAGTAGCTCCATTCCAAGCCAGTGGTTGTGTTAGGGTCTCTCTGTATAAAAGGGTGCTAAGCCCACTTAGCTTAAAGCAAAGAAGTAAGTTTAAGAACCACTGACAATGGTCCCAGAGTGGAAACATTAACCTCCAAAGCTGGCACAAAGAGCAGATAATGTAGTTCACCAAAGCAGACCACTTGCCAGACTGGATTTAAGTGACAGAGATATATCTATGACATTCACACATTCTATAATTAAGTCTCTATGTTAAAATCTTATGTTCCCCTGTTTTAAATTCAGGTAGAAGGTCAGAAATATATATATATATATA
>NW_004624768.1:5224365-5246122 GCF_000247695.1 Heterocephalus glaber
TAAGAACCAAGATACTCATGTAAAGGTACAAGGTCCCAATGATGAATGTAACTGTATTTTATACCTAAAATGTACCAATAAAGTTAATGGAAAAATGAAGTCAGCAGGGAAATTTTAAAGGGCATTCTCCTGGAAAAAAGAAAAAAAGAAAAATGTGATGAGGGGTAAAAAGGACGGGCCATGGGGAGCAGCGCCGACCCCCGGCAGGGGGCGCTCGAGCAACGTCCCGGATCGCTTGGGCCAAGGAGCCTCTGAGACCTTCCAGTAGGAGGCGGTGGACGGGCAGCTGGGCGGGTCTGCAGCCAGCGTTTCACGGAATCCTGAGAAGCAGGAGGGCTGCGAGGGGCCAGGCGTCCCTCACCCCTGTTCAGGGCTGTGGAAGTGGAACTAGAGGAGAGGTCTTTTCCCTGCTCGGAGGACTGGAGCCCTGCACCGGGACGCCAGGCGCCCAGGCACTTGGAATAATGGGGGGGTGGTTAATGGGTCTTCTCCCAGCCCCACCCCAGCTCATTCCTCCTGCCCACCGCCCAGGGGAGGGCTGCTCCAGGCCGAAAGCCAGAACGAACAGGTCTATGTGACTTTGGGATCCAAAGTCCAAGTTTTTAGGGACTCAGGGAGAACCTGCAGCTAGATCAAAGTTGGGGAGGAAATCACAGGAGAGGTGGGTTGCCCCGGAGACAAGGCACTCTTGGGGGAGAGCTGATGAAGTGAAAGGAAGCAGTGCTTATCGGGTCCTGCTGGGGGGATCTGGCTGCCTTTCCAGGGCAGAGCTGCCAGATACTGCAGGCTTAGGCACAGGCACCTGTGTCCCACTTCCCACGGCCACCCTTGGGGTGACAGCGGGTCTAAAAAGGAGGGCTGTGACCCGGAGCCTTCCCAGGCACCCACCCCAGCAGGAGGGAAGTCCTGGGCCCTACCTAGCCCCACCGGAAGTGGCAGTGGACTGTAGGCCCCAGGAGCCACCCCAAAGGCCACAGGCTGCTCTGGGTTTCCTTTGTGCAGATCAGAGAAAGGCACCCTGTGTGGGCAGACAGATGAGTCCCTGGGGCATGACCTACCTGGTCAGTGGATGGGTCCTCGGTGCCAAGGCAAAATGTCCTTTCCTTGGGGAAACAGTGAGCCTACACCCCAATCCAGGGCTTAGCAGCACAGGCAGAATCGCAGCCCCAGTGCACTGAGGCACATTTGTGCAGTGGGCAGGCTCCCTGACCATTAGTGTGGGCCACTGTCAAAGCCCCCGCCTTAGTCCATGAAGATCAAGGGTGCTTCCGGGATGCCAACACGGACAGGTGACATGAAGACCAAGCAGGTGCCTGATCCTTGTGCCTTCGCACCGTGTAAGCCTTCAGCAGTTCTGGTGCCACCCCAGGAAAGGGGGTCAAACTCTTGGACTGGCAGAATTAAGGTTCCATCACCCTGGTGGAAATAGGAGCTCAAAATAGAACTTAGGTTGAGACATAGAAAACATAAATCTGTTGCTATTCCCCACACACCTATGTTTGTCGACTGAGACACACGTGGCCCTGACAGGTTTGGCCAGGTAGGAAGTGAAGCAAGCAGAGGAAAGGAAGTGGCCAGAATGAAAGAGCTGGGCACAGTGCTGTCAAATGGGCTCAGCTACTTCCTGTCCTGGTGCTTAGTAACTGCAGGACCTTGGGCATGACAACCCCTCCGAGCCCGTTTCCTTATCTGTGTAGTAATGAGAGCAAATGTCACCTGGGATCGCTAGAGAGCTTGTTGCTGGGCTCTGCTCACAGAGCTTCTGGGTCAGTAGCCTGGGGAAGGGCTGATGCAGCTGGCCCAGGACCACATGAGGACCACTGCTTGCACAAGGCCTGCCACGTAGCCCTCGGTGTGGATCGTGGCTATGGGTGAAATCGGGAAGCCCAGGCATTGTGCAGAAGCAGTGGCCAGGGGCCTGGCAGGAAGGCCTTAGAGAGAAGCTTAAGACCAGGGATGGCTTCATAGTCAAGAGGGCCAGGGAGCAGGCAAACAGGGCTGGACTAGCCCTTCACCCCTCCTGACCCAGCTTCCTCAGTAGGAAAGCGAGGACAGCTCTGCCTTAGTTCTTGCTCCCGGAACTAAACAACACAAGAATAAAAGGGCCCCTGGAGCAGCATCTTTACTCCCGGCCTTATCCCAGAGACTGAAGCAGCCACTCTCGCCCGGAGCCCACCCCGAGCATTCCTCTGACTATCTTGGGCAGGCAGATCACTTGTTTATCACTGTCTCATAGGAGGACAGCAGGTGCTCACTGGGGTAGAGACTTCCTTTTCAAAGGGTGCAAAAATAGCATTTGTCATGTGAAAAAAATGTGCAGTAACTCAAGCTGTATAACTTCCCTCTCTTAATGTGGAAAGTCATGTCATATATATTACAAATGAACTTGGGAAGGGCCCCAAGCAGCAACAAAACATCCCCTGCTTAATGTTCCTAACAGGGATAAGACTCCTACTTCAATCTAAGAACTAAAAAAAGAATAATTTGCCTTCGAAGAAGAATAGCATGTCTGCCCTGCTCCTCTTAAAAGCACAGTTCACTGATGATGCTCCTGGTGGGTTACCTCAAACACTAGCCTTTGAGTCCCTCTCATGTGTTTGGGGCTGAGTGGGCCCAGGACCCTCAGGGAGGAGGGAAACACATCCCGTTTCCTCAGGCACTGCGGAGTACAGGACCTGACTTTGGGGAAGACCTGACCCTACCCTAACATGCTGCCCGGCCTGCTGCTCCCCTCACTGCCCGCCCTGTCCCCAGGCAGTCAGAAAACTTCTCCTCTCTGAAGCCTTGGGGCTGACCTGTTATGAAGGAGGCCCCTCTGACCCTCCCTAGTGAGCATGCCAGTGCTCTAAGTCCCTGGGTGTCTGTCAGTTTGGCTCCAGCAGTAGATGACAGCTACGTTTGTTCCTCCAAAAGTCAGGCTGGAGCTGAAACCCAGTTGTAAGGTATTAAGGGGGAGGGAATTTAATCCAGCTCTGGGTTGGGAGGTGAGTAGGATTAGATAAAGTCATCAAGGTGGAAGCCCCATGGTTGAATGCCGGTGGTTTTCTAAGAAGAGAGAGACGCCAGGGCACACACCTTGAGACTATACCAAGTGTGGCACCTCACCTTGGACCAGAGCTGTGAGTCAAAATGAACCTCTAGTCTTTATAATTTACCCAGTCTGGGGTGTTGTGTTACTAGCAACAGAAAACTGGCCAGGATAGCACCCAACCACTCAGAAAGAGATACCATTACGCTTTCCCTGGGGTGAGTGACTGTCATCCCTTGGGGAAGGACAGGGGTCAGAGATCTACTCACTTGCCTGGAGGTGGCGGTGTCCCTCCCTCAGTGGGACAGTTCTGGACCTAAGAAGCAACTCAGCCTGTAAACTGGGCAATGACTTTCCATAGGGGAAACTGGGTCATGACTTTCATAGCAGTGTTTTTGATTATATATATTTAGTGATGTTTTGTGGGCAGCTCATTTATCTTCCCTCGAGGAACACTATGTTCTATGAGTCATCTCTGTAGCTCCCTTAGGTCACCACACATGGGCGCGTGCACACACACACACATGCATGCACCCATACACAAACATGCACACACACACACACTGCCACTTCCAGCCAGCAGCTCATTACAATAACTATATTCACCTCGTATCTGTGATAATCATGGGCTGCCATTTGCCCTCTGCTGGCCAGCAGTCCTCAAAGTCTGGTCCCTGGACAAGCAAGAGTAGCATCACCTGGAAACTTTTGAGAAATGTACATGCCCAGGGCTGAGGGTGTGGCTCAAACTTAATATCATGATTCATTAATGATTCTGGATTTAACATTTCAAAACTCCTCACCTACATGATACCAGCTACCATTTTAACCAGCATATTGGCCTGGCATTCATCAGTGCCTATGGGTTTCCTGAATATCATGGGTAATGGGGCAGGTTGAATATATTCTATAATTGACCTTTGTGGCCTTGTCGGCCTTCCACCTTCTGGAAGTTTCCTGACATGTGCTTGGAACAATGCGGCCACCAACTCAGGTCCACCCTTTCTAATCTCTTAGCATTTCCTCTGCAGTAAATTTCCCACATGGACTCACAGGAAGAGAAATCAGTGGGCAAAGATGATCCTTCAAGAAGAATAGACATTGAATCACCAATTGTACATTTTTTCCACTATATTTTGGGGTTGCTTTTGTGACATAGGATAGCCATGGTCAGAAAGCTGATTCAATTTCTTAGTCACAAAGAATCAGCACCACCAGTAAAAATAGTAGCAGCAGCCAAAGCAACTGGAGCTCTCGGAAAACTGCCAGGGTCCTCCTGCCAGATTGCTCCAAAATTTAGTCATCAGTAATCAAGAGCCTGAACCTTGGATTAATGTGCTGTATCTGAATCTCATGGAGTTAGATTTGAACACATCAGGATCAAATCACGGACATTCAGCCTCTCCCCATCAGTATCCCCATCTGCCTAAATCTGTCTACACTGAATTAACCCAGTCAAACATGACCACCCCCACAGAACCTTCCCCAATCGTACCCATGGACATGAAGGCTGCCTTTGAACTCTCAAGGACCTCAGGCCTAACTCTCTGGTGACGTGCACTCTGTCATCCTGGGTGATTCCATTCCGTATATCCTACTCTGTACCACTCCTGTGGCCTCATGGGTAGGGACCAGGGTTATAGTCTTTATCCTGGAATCTCCCTCCTGCCTGGTCCAGTGCTTGCCTGTTGAAAACACTGAATAAGTAAAATACGTAGTTTCTAAATTACAATGTCCTACTCTATGGGGAGTCTGGGTCCAAGTCTTGGTTAGGGTAACACCCTATGCTGTGATCTTGACTAACTTACTTAACCTCTCTGGGCCTCAGTCTTCTTGGTCATAATTGAGGGAATTAGACCACATTATCTCTAAGGGTCTGTGATGGCCAACCTCCAATAGGCTTCCCATGACTCCTACTTCCTGTCACTCCTTCCCAGGCATAGTCAGCACGTCACTTCCAAGACTGGGTTATAAAAGGCACCATGGCTGCCTTCTTGTTATTCCCTCTCCTTCAGGGCCCTCATTCTGGAGAAATTTGGATGTCACGTCAGCGGCAGCCCCTTTGGAGGGGTCTTGTCAGTGAGGAACTGAAGTCTCTGGCCGACACCCTTGAGGACCTGAGGCCTACCAACAGTGGTGTAAGTGAGCGTGGGAGTAGACTCACTGGGCCCCGCCAATCCTTGAGGTGACCACAGTCCTGGCCCACAGCTTAACTAAAACCTCACAGAAGAGTCATGAGGCCTAAAACAACCAAGCTAAGCCACATCTGGATTCCTGCCCCTCCAGAACTGTGAGATAATAACTCTTCGTTGATTTGAGGTCATTCATTACACAGCAGTAGATAAGTAGTATGGACTCTTTCCAGCTCTATAATCCAATAGGCTGAAAGTGCCGAAGTATAGCTAAAGCATCCAGGGAAGCCTGCTTCCCAACAACTGTCAGTCTTTGCCCTCCCGACACAGCCAGAATCATAAAAAGATAATATAAAAGTGTCAAAATGGACTTGGAACAATATTATTTGTTTCTTTTTTTCTTTCTTTTAAAAAATCTTATTTATTTCTATAAGAGCTCCCAAAGCGTTGTTGGTTTTGCCTCACGGCATCCTTTATTCTACAAATGAAGGGGGAAATCCGGATATATTAAGCAATTGGAATAATGCAAATGTTCTTCACTTTCACAATATTTGTGATTTCTTCAGTGGTGAATGAAAATGAGCTGCAGACTTGCTTTGTTTGCCTTCAGCCTTATCTTGAGGAATTTATCCTGAGCAGTGATGATTCTTCTCCAGGATGCCCTGGGCCCAGGGAGGACTTGATGGGAAGGAGAGTGAAGTTTACTAAGTCCCTTCCAGAAAAGTAGCTGATGGTTGGGAAGAGACAGCAGCCAGCTGGGCTGTTGTGTCTGGCTGTGTTAAGAGAAGACATTAGACAGGATGAAGCGTGTCAGGAGGCCAGGCATGGTGGCACGCGCCTGTGAGGCAGGAGGATTGCAAATTTGAGTCCTGCCTGGGTAATGTAGTGATTTAGCGAGAACTTGTCTCAAAAAAAATAAAAATAACTGGGGATGCAGCTCAGTCCAAAGGCCCTGGGTTTAGTCCCCAATGCCATATGCGTGCGCGTGCGCACACACACACACACACACACAGAGTAATTTTCTGTTTAACTGAGACAACAATCCTATGAAAAACAGGGAGAAGCGAATAAAATCTAGAGTGTGGAAGATTAGTTAAGGGGGGCCCATGTCTCTGGCTGTGGATTGAGCCCAGGCAGCTCCCCAGGTGAAAATAAATAACTTGATGGCCTCAAGAGTCAAGACTGAGAACAAATTAGGTACAGATGGAGCGTGCCTTATCTAGAATGCTTGGGGCCAGAAGTGTTTTGGAGTTGGGATGGGGGAGTGTTATTTACATATACCTAAGTGGCATCTTGGAGTTGGAACCCAAGTCTAAATCTGAAATTCACTTACTTTTCATACATACATACCTTATACAAGGGGTGATAAAAAAATACAGTGAATGTTCAAATTTTAAAATTTATTACAGTAAAGGACACATTGCCATTAATTCCCCTCAAAATATTCCCCTTGCTGCTAACATATCTATCCTGTTATTCTTTTTTTTTTTTTTTTTGGTACCAGGGATCTAACTCGGGACCTTCCCGTTGTGAGGCAGGTGGCAGAACCACTGAGCTAAATCCCTGGCCTTTATCCCATTATCCTTGCTACTTTCTGAAGCAGCTCTGGAAGTCTTTTTTTGTGAGTGTCAAAAATACAGTGAATACTGCTGCCAAGTCCCATCCAATGGAAATGCAGTTTTGTAAAAACATTGCCACTCATCCTCATCTACCTTATTCACTGGATCTGGTACCATTCCACTTCTGGTTCCTCCCCAAAGTCAAAAGGACCATGAGAGGTAAATGTTTTCAATTCATTCAGGACACTGGGGTAGCCACAGTAGCAACTGAAGACACTCACGAAAAGACTTCCAGACCTGCTTGGGAAAGTGGCCCAAATGATGGGATAAGTGTGTTTGAAGAGAAGGAGATTATTTTAGGGGCATTACTGGCAGTGTGTCTTTTATTACAATTTTAATTTAAACATTCACCATGTCGTTCATCACACCTTCTGCACGCAGCCTGAAGGAAATCCTACACAATGTTTTCAATATGCCTGCAATGTGTTGCAACCCGTCACCTGAGGTCAGGCCTGAGCATTTCCACGTGTAGTACTACGTCAGCACTCCAAGAGTTTCGGATTTTAGAGCATTTTGGAGTTCAGAGTTTTAGATTAGGGATGATCAACCTGTAATGAGTTTGGGAAGATTATAAAGAGGGGCTGAGAAGGGATGGAGAAAACTGAAACTAATGGAGCACATTGTGAGGACAATTATTTTACTCACCGTGTCTACAGATTTGGTGTTTCGTGAAGGAGATCCTCAGTGAAGATTTGTTGAAATGGGAGTTGATGATTTTGAAGTGAGGCTTGGGTTTAATTCCCAACCCTACATGCGTGCACACACACACACACACACACACACACGAAAAAGAAAGGATGGAAGGAAGGAGAAGGGAAGGAAAGGAGGGAGGGAAGGAGGGAAAGATGGAAGGAGGAAAGAAGGAAGGAGGGAGGAAGACAAGGGAGCAGGGAGGAAGCGGAAAGAAGGACAGAAGAACCTGTGAAAATAAAACTCAGAAAAGATGCATGGACAGATGGCAGTTGGTTCTGGGAGACGGAAGTGTGCCATTCATTCCATTTTATCAAATAAGCTTTCATTGCAATATTTTCCTATTTGACATTGTCATTTAGGGAAACCCCATCTTGAACTAACTGTCTTTTTTGGTCAAAAAGATCAAAACACTCCTAGCAAGATGGGCAGTGTTGCTGCAGAATAAACCAGTAGGTTCAGTGGAAGAGAAGTTGTGCACCGTCAGAGGCAGAAGGAGAAGAAAACAGAACGACCAGCCTGTGGGCCAAGTCTTCCGGAAACGGTGAGACAAGAGAGTTATTTGGCCTTGCTGCAAACTCTTATTGACTCCAGCAAATCTGGCTCCATAACCAAGGTCACAGAGGTGGATTGCTTGCTCCTCACAACAGGGGCCTGTCTCGTTGTTAGGCCACCCAGGCTGAACACAGTTTGGCTCTTGGATGTAAGATTTTCCTCATATGGATATATCCTTATATGAATAGAATAAATACATACTTTGGGAGCAAATAGCAGAAAAAATAATAGAAATGAAATACTAGGGAATGGAATCCTGGAAAATAGAAGAATAGGGGTGTATTTTAGCACGTTAAGGAATCATTTCTTAGAACTGGGCACAGTAGCACCTGCCTGAACTCTCGGCTACTCCAGAGGCTGAGAGAGGAAGATCACAAGTTTGAGGCCAGCCTGGGTAACATAGTGAGACTCCTTCTTAAAATAAGTAATAAAAAATTGGGCTGGGGAGGTAGCTCAATGTGAGGCCCTGGGTTTGATCCCCCGCACAGCAAGAACAAAAACGAACAAGCAAACAAAAGAACAATGTCTCCTGCTTTGCTCTTGTACAGCCCATGAGGATTATGTTTTTCTGATGCAGAGGGTTTGGGTGGATGTGAAAGTGTCTTGCATCCAAGGAACTGCTGTTTTGGTAGTGATGGTAGCACCTCTTCCTACTCTCACCATAGAACTGTCAGGCGGGAGGAAGCAAATGTCACTGATGTTTTGCAACAACCAGACCAGGCCACAGAGTTTTGAAAAACTTGCTCAGTGTGAGGGGATGATTCAGAGTGAGTCACTGGGTAATAAGTACCAGGAGACTCTGGGTCTTAGCTATGCTTTTCCCATCGGGACCACTTGGGGTTTGGCCCAGATTGCTCAGTGAGAAGCAGCAGATCCCAGTCAGATCTTCACTTGGCAAGTCAACAGAAGGCCACGGTGCAAAACAACCCCAGACCTCACCTGAACTCGGAACTTCCGCTGGGCTTTGTACAGCAGGAGACAAGGTCAGGATGCCGGGGTAGGCACAGTGCTGGGGTCAGAAAGGGAGCGGGAGGAGCAAGGAGGGCTGGGATCTCATGGTCCCCTCTGAGCCCACATCCCCAGGGACCTGAAGACCTCCCTCCAGGCCCCACCACTTCCCAGCAGTGTCACGGGCTGGGGTGAAGCCTTTAACATGTGGCCCTTGAGGGGCTTTCAGAGCCAAACTACAGCTTTTTCCAAGGAAGGGCTCCTGTGCCCTGTTCCCTTGGGCACCATCCTAGGCAGAGGGACCCCCATGGCGATGCTTACATCCTC
Source organism: Heterocephalus glaber (assembly GCF_000247695.1). Next base: position 5,233,665 of record NW_004624768.1, read on the forward strand.
CAAGGGCCGAGGATTGGCCTGGAAAAGGGGACGGATTTCAAGGAAAATCAGGAGAGTGCAGTGAAGCCTCAGAGCCCTTGGAAACTAGGCTTACATAAGAATGTGTCGGGCAGCGGGCTGTTTCCTGTGCCTAAGGACGGCTGGAGGGCGGGGCGGACAGAGGGAGAGAGACACCAGCTGCGAAGGGGCTGGAAGGAGGCAGTCGTGTCCGGATCAGCCAGGCAAGGGACAGCAGGCCAGCAGCAAGGGCATCTCACTCGAGTACCTTGTTTTAGTTACTTTTCTGGCCACTGAGACACAATATCTGACATCCACAACTTTAAGGAGGAAAGGCTTCTTAGGACTCAGTTTGGAGAGGCTTCAGTCCATAGTCTGCCAGCTCCCAGGCCGGGCAGCATGGCAGAGGGGCATGGCAGAGGAGAAAGAGCTCATGGCCTGGTGGCAGGAGGCAGAGAGAGCAGAATCAAGGAAGGAGAGAGAAAGATACACTCTGCCAGGCCACACCCCTGGTGGCCCACCTCCTCCAACCAGGGTTCATCTCCCAAATCACATTCAGCAACTAATCCACTGATGAGCACCATGCCCCACGATCCCGTCACCTCGGCAAAGCCCCACTTAGGAGCATGTGAGGCTTTGGAGGACACCGAGATATAAATGATAACATCCCTGAAAGGCATGGCTTCTACTCTCCATGGCTGCTACTGCCAATCTCACCTTGCCCCACCCCCTGCCTTCCCTGGACCACCTGGACCAGGTAAGATCCCGGGAGTCAGGCACAAAGCTGTCGAGAGCCTGGAGACCTCTCCAAATGGAAAAGACTGTGTTTCTGCTATCAGGAGGACTCTGGTGAATTTATAGAGAATGAAGAGGGTTCTTCTCCTGCACTGGTGAGTTTATAGATTGAGAGCAGAACCTGCCAAATGAGACCAGAGGACCACATCGCCTGGGTGACTGCATGGCTTCCGGTTGTGGTTTCAGCCTGGGCTCACCAGGGATGACAGATGTCAGCGAATGCCAGTCCACCTTGTACCTCCTGCAGCCTTTTTCCTTCTTTTCCCCACTTGCAAAGAACACTATGCTACTCTACCATGGCCATTTTTCTGAGGATTTTGTCTGAGCTCAGCCAACCTAGGAGTAATAATGGAATTGTGATGTCTGCTTTGTGGGTGGGGAAGGAACAAGGTAGCAACTTGACCATTAGTGGCTGCTTCGCTGACTTTCAAATTTCATGAGGGAGAATGCAGAATAATTAAGTCACAGAGACGGAGGAAAAGGTCCAGTCATTTAAACACCTGGGCAGTGTTTTAGAAGGGCTCAGAGAGTCACTGTGTCTCATGTAGGGCCCTGTCCATCCAGGTGCCTGGGCACTGGACATTGGCAGTAGAAGGTAGCTTGCCTGCCTGACAAGATCTGCCAGGTGTCATCTTCTTTGCCATCATGGGGAGGATGGGGTGTGGAGTGAATCTGCAAATGGCCAGGGCCCATTATAGGCAGGAAGAGGGAAGATGAACTCAGGGGGCACAAAGGGTGTCTTCCAAGAACTTGAAGCCATCTGGGCTTAAAAACAGTGTAGGACAGTTTTTAAAATACACATCCACGGGCCAGGGATTTAGCTCAGTGGTTTCGCCACCTGCTGCGCAGGCTCAAGGACCCGAGTTCGATCCCTGGTACCAAGAAAAAAAAAATGCACATCCACATTAGAGAGCATTGAGCCTTGGTTGCATGATTAAATATGCTTAATTATTTCTAAATATCTATCACGTCTTCTGAAAGACATTGAATCTAGGAACACCCTTCTATGACAAAGTGATAAAAATCAGTACACAGATTTCCAGGCTATATATATTCTAATATATTAAAATATGTCACGTGACTGCCACTCCAGCTGTCAACCAAGTGGAGATTCCCGACAGAGGAAAGCCCGTGTGTAAGCCATCAGCTCTTTGGATTTGCTCCACCAGTCATTCTTCAGAGATTGTTGAAATTTTACTGGCCTGGGGGTTTTCATTCTGATTTATCCATAAATTTAAAATGGAGCAAATATCTTTGTTTGTCCTCCCGTAGCAGAGTTTAGGATAGTTAAGAAATACTTTTGCTTGGGATGTAGCTCCATGGTACAGCGCTTGCTTAACATGCACAGGGCCCTGGGTTCAATCCCTAGCACTGTAAAAATTAAAAGATGAAATTTTAAAAATCATTATAGAGGCTGGGAGAATAGAGAGGTGGCAGAGCACTTGCCTAGACTCTGTGTTCACTCCTTAGCACTTCAAGAAAAGGAAAAGGCAGAAAGAAAAACTTTTCTTAGGATTATTTCATGTAATTGCTTATCCCTGCTACTCATTTATTTACTTACAGAAAAGGGATTCCATAGAAGAATGAATAGATTTGACCCTTGTTCATACTATCAAATCTTAGTTTGTACAGTCATGGACAGAGAAGCCATCACCAACAATGTGAGGATGCAGCAAAGACTCGGGACAGAGCTGCAGACAGCCTAGGAATCAAGGGTGTCCACAAACTAAGCCAAAGCTTCAGCAGCCTAGCAGGGTTACTCAAGCCTATACCTAAAATCAAAGACAACCCCCCCCCATCCACCCCCTCCCCGGCCAGCCTCTCTCTGGAGTAGCCCCAGCTTTCCTGCTTTCATAGAGTAATTTTAGTAGCTTGTGGACAGACAGCAAAGGAAATATGTTGCCCAGTTTGGTTCCAAGTGTGTTTTAATTTCCTAAGTCGGTTTTAATTGCAGTGAGAAGGGCTGAAATCCTGAGTAGAGTACTCACATTATTACAGCGCGCACACTCATGACCCAGCTCAAAGACCGAGAAATAGAAGACAACCCACACCCAGAAGCCTCTGGTGTGTCCCCTCCTAAATGCTACCCCTTTCCTTGAAGACCATGAGCTGGTTTAGCTGGATGGATGGATCACAGAGCAACCATTCTTAGGTACCCGACTTATTGCATTAACACAGCAGTTATTTGTAATAACCATGAACTGGAAATGACTCCAATGCTTAATAACAGAAATAAAGGATAACTAACTGTGATCTATTCATATCCTAGAGTACAAAGTAGTAAGTAAAATGAATGACCTGTCAGTACAGGCAACAGATGTGTTTCACAAACATCAGGCTGAGTCAAAGAAGCCAGTTTCAGAATACACAGTTCACCACAACACAGCTAGGCTGAAGTCAGAGCTGTGATTCCCTGTAGAGATAGAAGAGATGGTCATGGCCCAGAAGTTTCCCCGATATTTTGAGTGCCAATCATTGTGGTGGGAATTTAACAGGGCTCAGGATCAGGGTAAGGGGAAGTATTAGAAACAAGGTTAGGGCTTTACAGTTTCCTGGTGATTAATGAGGTTTGGCTCTTTTCCATATATTTATTATCTGAATAACCTCTTCAAAGACCTTTCCATGTCTTTTGCCCAGTTCTTTGCAGAGCTATCTTTTGCTTATTAATTTGTTGTTTCTCTGTGCTGGGTGTTGTTTATAAGCCCTGGATGCAAGTCCCCTCTTGTGTCTATGCTTATCCCTCTCCAGTTATGTGGACTGCCAGTACCCTCTCCCACCTTGAGTTCTACCTTTTCTCCTTTTTAATGGAGTCTTTAAAATGTTGAGATGTAATTCACACACCTCAAGTGTACCTTTCAAAGATTTTAGTGTATTCACAAAGTTGTGCATTCTTCACCACTAATTCCAGAACATTTTCCTCATCCCAAAAAGAAACCTTGTTCTCTTTAGCTGCTGCTTTTTTATTATCTCATTTCCTCTTCCTTCCATCTCTGGCAACCTCAAACCTAATTATTGTGTCTATGGATTTTCCTATTCTGTACATTTCCTATAAGTAAAACCACGCATCCTGCCACCTTTTATATCTGGCTTCTACCACTTAGCAAAATGTTTTCTAGTTCATCCATGTCATGACATGTGTCCGACTCCATTTCTTTCTATAGCTGACTACTACTCCACTGTATGGGCATAACACATTTTGTTTATCAATTCAGCAGTTGGTGTACATTTGTTCTGCTTTTTGGCTACTATGAATATTCATGCATAAGTTTTGATGTGAATGTACTTTTTCAATTCTCTTGTATTTATAGCTGGTAGCAGAATTGCTGGCTCGTATGGCAATTCTATGTTTAATTTTTAAGGCAATGGCCAGCCCATTCTCCCAGGCAGCCTCACCATTGGACCTTCCCACAAGCAATGTACAACGGTTCCAATTTCTCCTCCTCCTTGCCGGTACCTATTACTGGCTTTCTTTTTATCATGGCCATCCTAGAGCATTGGTATTTAATAGTAGTTTTCATTTGCATTTTCCTCATTAATGATGCTTAGCATAATTTCATGTGCTAATTGGTCATTCCTATGTCTTTTGCAGAAATATCTATTCAAATCCTTTACTCATTTTTAAATTGGATTGTTTGTTCTTTTATTGTAGAATTGTAAGTTTCTTCTATATTCTGAATAAAGGTCCCTTAACACAAATAGATTTGTAAATATTTTCTCCCATTTTATGGATTCTCATTTAACTTTCTTGACAGCATTTTTTGTTGTTGTTGTTGTTACCAGGGATTGAACTCTGGACCTTGCCCTTGCAAGGCAGGTGGCGGAACCACTGAGCTAAATCCCTAGCCCTTGACAGCACTTTTTAATTATAAAAGTTTTTAGTTTTGATAAGGTCCAGTTTAGCTACTTTATCTTTGGTTATTTGTGTTTTGTTGGTGTCCAAAGCCATACAGATTTGCATCTGTGTCTTTTCCAAGAGTTTTATGGTTTTAGCTTTGTCACACGATCCATTTTAAGTTAATTTGAGGGTATGGTGTAAGGATCTAATTTCATTCCTTGATGGATATCCAGTTGTCCCAGCACTATTTATCAAAAGACTATTCTTTCCCAACATTGACATGTCTTGCTACTCTTATAAAAAAAATCAATTGACCATAAATTTTAGGGTTTATTTCTGGGCTCTGAATTCTGTTTCACTGATATAGATGGCTTTCCTTATGCCAGTACCACAAAGCTGCAAGCATTGTAGCTTTGTGGTAACTCTAGAAATCAGGAAGTGTAAGTCTCCCAACTTTTTTCCAAATTGTGTTGATTATTCTAGATCCCTAAAATTCCATATGAATTTCAAGATCAGCTTTAAAATTTGTGCAAAACGGGCAGCTGGAATTTTGATGGGAAACGAGTTGCATCTGTTGATAAATTGGGGGAGTATTACAGTCTTAACAATATTAAATGCTCCAGTCCGTGGATGTAAGATGCCTTTCCATTTCTTTAGATATTTAGTTTTTTCAACATTGTTTTGTAGTTTTTATTATACAAATCTTAAACCTCTTTTGTTATATTTATTCCTAATGTGTTATTCTTTGTGATGCTGTTATGAATGGCATTGTTTTCTTACTTTCATTTTCAGAGTCAACATTGTCAGTACTCAGAAGTGCAACTGATTTTTGTATATTGATTTTGTATCCGGCAATGCTGCTGAATTATCTTTTCTAATAGGATTCTTTGGTATTAGCCCTTTGACTTTTCCATATACACGATCATGGCTCTGCAAATAGAGATACTCTTACTTTTTTCTCTCCAATCTGGATGGCTTTCACTTCACTTTTTGGCTTAATGGTCCTGGAGAGAGCCCTGAGACCAGTACTGAAGTGAAATAAAGTGGATGCCTTTGGTTTTTTTCTGATCTTTGGGGAATCTTCTGTCTCTTGCCATTTCATCAGTCTTTCTCCATTAAGTATAATGTTAGTTGCAGAGTTTTCACAGAAGCCCTTTACCGGGTTAAGAACAGTCTTTTTATTACTAGTTTGTTGAGGTTTTTTTATGATTTAAAAAATGTGTCTGATTTTGTCAAATTCTTCTCCTGCATCTATCAAGATAATCTTTTAATCTTTTATTCTATTCATAGGATGTGTTACAGTGATTAATTTTCTTATGTTGTACCAACTGTGTTTTGATGAAGAGAAATTCTTTTTTTTGGTACCAGAGATCAAACTCAGAACCTTGCAAGGCAGACAGCGGCACCACTGTGCTAAATCCCCAGCCCTGAAGAGAAATTCTTAATCTTAGTATAGGTCAGTTTATTGATGTTTTACTCTAGGCTTTTTCTTTTACATTCTATATGAGAAAAATCTTTGCCTGTTCCAAGATCATGGAGATATTCTCCTATGTTATTTTTTATGTTTGGTTGTTTTACCTTTCAGATTTAGATCTACAACCATCTGGAATTAATTTTTGTGTGAAATATTTATAGAGATCAACATAAACTTTGTCCATATTGGCTTCCAATTGACCCGATATTATATATTGAAAAGATCCTCCTTTCCCATTGCTCTGACAACAAGTGTCGTTTTTGTCACAAATTGAACATGCATGTGTACTTCTAGTCTCTCGGTTCCGTTCTGTTGGACATCTGTCTAATCCTGCCCCAGGGCCATGCTTTCTTAATTACTGAGCTTCGTAACAAGTATTGATATCCTGCAGTGTAAAACTTCTTATTTTGTTCTTTTCTTTCAAGATGAGCTTGATTCCTTTTGCCCTTCGTATTTCTGTATAAATTTTACAATCAACTTGTAAATTTGAAAGCACACACACACCTCCCAGAATTTTTATTGGAATTATATTGATTCTACAGATCAATTTGAGAGGCAAATGACTTTTGCAATATTGAGAATCCTTGTAAGTTCATTAGTAAGGAGTTTTTCAAATTTTGTCTTTTCTGCGATTTTATTTAATGAAAAGTAAGATATTAATAACAATAACAAAAAAACCTAAAATGTTAATAGTATATGCTGAATTCTTGGGTTAAGTTCTTCAAGGGTATTAACTTATTTTACTATAAAAATTAACTTAAATATAGTACAATGTAGAGGATCTGTATAAGGAAAACCACATTTTATTACAAAAGATAAAAATAATTCAACTAAGGGCAAGGGACAACATATACTCGGATGGGAATAATCAATAATCATAAGTATCAGTGATTTCCAAAGAAGTATATACCTTAAGTTAATTTCAATCAGAATATCAATGCTGTTTTCCTGGGACTATACAAAAAGTATTTGGCATTAATATTGAAGAAATTCTAAATGTTGTGGAACTGACAACATCTTTAACTGTAAAAATATAGTGAGGTAGGACTGTCTTGCCAGATATTAAAACTTTCTACAATTCTAATATAATAAATTTTTAAAAACTGTGGCTTTGGCTCATAAAATTAGCTTACAGATTAGAAGACGACAAATTCAAAAATCTGACTAACATGATAAAGACTGCATTTCAGTTCAGTGGGGAAAAACGGTTTATTTAACTAATGCTATTACCATAATTTGTTATTGATCCAAAAAATAACAACAGAATCATGAGTAAAATCATTATGAATGAACTATCCCTAAGTGAAAAGCATAAAAATTAATTAAGAATAAATTTAGGAGATGTTGTGGCTTGTATTCAGATATCTCCCCAAAGCCTCATCTGAGCTTAAGTGGGGCTTTTCAGAGGTGGCTGGATGTAGACTGTGTGATAATGGAATAAAGAATGTGATGGTGAGATTAATGGTGTGATTCTAGGATTAAGGATGCCCCAACCCTAAGGGCTGGTAGCCTGGGTAGAATATAAGGGACAGAAAGAGGGCTGCTGCCATTACTTGCTGCTTTTGCTGCCTTCTGCCTGCCATGAACTGTTTCTTCTCTGTGATGTCCCTCTGCCATGCCACCCTGTCTTGGAACCTATGGACTGAAACCTCTACAAACTGAGCTGAAATAAACCTTTTCTCCTTTAACTTTGGGTGTCAGGTTTTTTATCTCAGCAACAAGAAAAGTAACTAAGACAGGAGAAAATATGTACAACTTTAAGATTGTGTGTGTATTCAAGGAGAGGAGATGCCTGGGCAGCACAGGAAGTTCAGAATCTGTATGGGAAAAAGACAGTTTGACTATAAAATGCTAAAACACAAAAACAGACTACAAAAAATATTAGCTTTTGCAACTGATAACAAAAAATAAAAAAGACTCAACCTAGTAGAAATGTGAGCAAAAGGTATGACTGAAAGAGAAAATGAACATGGTCAACAAATGGTTTAAAATGTTGGAGGTTGGGATATATCACCCCCAAAATATACCTCTTCAGCATATTCAGGCTGGTTATTCTGAGAAACTGCAGGTGCAGGAGTGTCTCTGAGCAGCTGTCCTCTGTAGATGGATATTGCATCTCTAAAGGAAATCGATATTAATAAAGCTATTTGTAGCAGAAAGACTTGAGTTCAGAAGAAATTATATTACTTCAGAGACTTTTAATCTGTATAAAAAGGCTAGCTTGGTTCATTATACAATTCTGTCATCATCTCCACCCCAAACTTTTATTCCTTTTTGTAGCTTAGGATGCAATAAAATCTTTAATTATCTGGTCCTTTGAATCTCATATTTTGTAGGATTCTCAATCACATGTATGGAATATTTAAAATGGTTTTTCTCCTATTATTCTATCTACTGTCAGTTTATTTCATAGACACAATAATGAATCTTCAGAAAGTAGAGAGAAAGTTTTTACTCTGCCACGAAAAAGATCTCCCAGGTACCTACCTAGGGAACTATGGCTTACTTCAAGGTGATAGCATTTCTCACTGATCCTATTTGGAAGATTTAAAAAGCCTGATAACATTCAGTGTTTATGAAAGTGTGGAGGAAACAGAGCATTTTATACAATGCTGCTGGGAGGGTGAATTGCTATTTTTTAGATAAAAGAGCTATATGGCAGCATTGGTTAAACTACTGAACATATATACCATTTATCCCAGAAAGTCTGCTGGCAGATGCTGTATCTCAAAGGATGTGCATTCGCAGACTTTTTTCAGCTATTGGAAATGGGTACGAACTAGTGAATTGACTATGTGAGATGTTATTAACATATTAATTTGGAAAGGCAAGTTTAAAAGTACTATTGTGGATTCCTAATAACGCACATGCAAACAGTATTTATCATGAAGTCAGGTCCATGCTAAGTGGTTTACAGGGTCTTATCATGAAAACAGGAGGACAGTGTAATAAGGTTAATGTTCCCATCCGTTCTGCTTTACACACAGAAGCCATGGCACCAAAAGCTCACATGGCAGGTGTGTGGTAGATCTGGGATTTGACCCCAAGCAGTCTTGCTCCAAGTCTGTGTTTGTAACCCCTGGGTATTCTGCATATTGATTCAAAATTTTTAAAATCCAATTTAAAGAAAGATGAAGAAAAAAAATAAATTTCTGTATAAAACCCGTTTCTTGTGATGTATATTGCTACCACATCCAGGTCCAGGTTGCTGGCTGCTTGAAAGCCAGTACTCCGGAGGTGAGAACGTGTGAGAAGGAATTTGGGTTTATTCAAGGGCTGGCCTTCTCAGAAGAAGGAGAGGTTACCATTCTCAAAACTCCATTTTGGGGAATCCCAGTACACAAAAGAGCTTCTGTAGGAAGGGAGAGGAGAAGCGGGGGGCAGTGGGCAGGAAGGCTCTGTGTGAGGCAGGCACTTGTCATTCAATGTGCACCTTTTTTCCCCCTTCTTCTCTCGCCAGAACACTGCAGTGGACCTTGGGCTCCTGGGGCTGGATTCAGTGGCTGTTTTTTCACTTGTTTGTTGTTTTCGGTACTTGGGATTGAACCTAAGCTCCGTTTTTAAAATACTGGTCTCTGGGAGATACTGATTTAATTGGTGTGGGTTGTAACCTGGGCACCAGTGTTTTAAAAGATTCCTGAGAAGTTCTAATGTGAAGCAAAGTCCAAAAACGATTGGCATAAATAACTGGGTCTGAAGCCTAGTTTTGGTATGGTTTGGCACACGACCCGCGAAGTTATTTTTGCAATTCTCCCCACAGCCACTAGATGGAGGGTTGCCCACACGCCAGCATTTTAACAATTAAGTGGGGTTTTGTTTTGTTTTTGGTAGGCAAAGCAAGGAAGCAGGCAGTAAGCATCAAAAGATTCCACAGGGCGGATGTGTGACCAGACACTCCTCCAGGCTTGGCCTCACCCTGAATCAGAGAGTTAGCAGACATCTTTTCTTAAGTTTTTTTTGGGGGGGGGGGCGGAATCTCATCTTTTAAGCCTGGCTTTCTCTCCCATCAAAGAGAGGAGCTGGCTGCTCCTGGGTTTCTTCTTGCTCTATGGCTCTGGTTGGGTATGAATTACAAAGTCCTTTCCTTTGTGGAAAGGCCACATCTTCTGTTGTTTGGCTGCAAGGGTAAAATGGAATGAGGCTCTTTGGAAACTTCTTAATGAAAAGTACATAAATGAGTATGTAGCAAATAGCCAGGAGGATGGGTGGATAGATCTATATCTCTACCTACCTATATCTATCTGTATCTATCTATAGGAAGCTGGGAATGGAGCTCAGGGGTTTGTAGGGTAAGTTCTCTCTACCACTGAGCTACACCCCAAGCCCAGGAGGAAAAGATTTAAACTCTATTTTTAGATTCAGATGAATAGCAGGAATAAACAGGAAAATCATGAGGAAACTGTGAAATTAAGAAGATACCTATCATTTTAATACACATGAGTGTGATTTTTCCAGAAAGCAAGTACCTTTGTGTTTAATTTTTCTCCCTTTGATCTCAAAATAAATACCAGCCACTACTCTTCTTGGTCATGCACTGCTGGTTCACTAAAAAGCCATATGCCGGTTTCCTGTAAGAGCTTAACTTATAATGACGATGTACAAAGTCAAGAAAAATGGTTTAACAACAACCTTTGAAATAAAATTAACTTTAAAACTAAGTATGATTGCTAGATGAGTGTTTCTACTATTTGGACCTTTTCCCATTGAAATTTATAATTATTTTTAGTGAATGTACAATATATGGGTTTCTGAGAACAAAGAACTCCAAATCTCCAAGGAATGAGACAGTGCCATGTTTCAGAGCAGAAAATTAATATGAAGGGCTGATATTTCCTCTGTAGCTGTTTATCCACAAAGTTGTCTATGTGGCCCTATGGACCGTTCTACAAAAAGAAGTTCCAAAGTCTGCAGTAATCAGGGCTCTCCAGAGAAACAGAATGTATAGGACATATATACCTGCTTTGTTATAAAGCCTGGCTCCTGTCATTATGCAGACTGTGAAGTACTAAGATCTGCAGCTGGCAACTGGCATCCAAGAGAGCCACCAGTGTAGTTCTAGAGTCCAAAGCCCTAAGCACTAGGAGAGCCAAAGGTGGAAGTTCCAGTGCAAGTGCAGTATCAGAGGCAAGAGATGATGTCTGAGGAATTTTCGCTTAGTCTTTTCATTCTATTCAGCCCTTCCACAGATTGGATGAAAATCCAATAGCTTTCTCAAAGTGTGTTCACTGGGATTTTAGTTCCATGGGTTGCTAATAGGAGCAATTGTGTTTTTTAAAAAAGTTCCAGTTTAAATAAATTTGGAAAGTTTTGCATAAAATAGCTAAACCAGTGTCATTTCTGCTGCCCTTCTCAGAGCCGTGTTGATGTGCTAATGTCCACAATGATGTGATACTTTGCAAAACATTTCAAACTACTCCTGTACAGGAAAGCTATTGATTTTTCAGTGTTGACTTTGTATCCAGCTACACTACTGAATTTGGTTATTAAATCTAGAAATCTTTTGGTGGGGGCTTTTCGGGTCTTCTATGTAGAGTACCATGTCATCCACAAATAATGATAATTTCACATTTTCCTTTCCTTTCCTTTCCTATCCTTATTCCTTTTTTTCTCTTGTCTAGTTGCTCTAGCTAATGTTTCCAGAACTATATTGATTAAAAGTGGTGACAGTGGACATTTTTGTCTTGTTCCTGATTTTAGAGTGAAAGCTATCAGTTTTTTTCCATTTAGTATAATGTTGGCTGTTGGTTTGTCATAGATGGCTTTTATCAAGTTGATATAAAGACCATCTATTCCAATTTTCTGTAGGTTTTTAAAAAATTATGAATGGGTGTTAGAACTTGTCAACTGTTTTTTCTCCATTTATTGAGATCAAATGGTTTTTGTCCTTGGCTCTGTTAATGTGGTATATTACATTTATTGATTTGCATTTGTTGAACCATCCCTGCATCCCTGGAGTGAATCCTACTTGGTCATGGTAGATAATCTTCTTGACGATTTGCTGCATTGTTTGCCAGTATCTTTTTTTAAAAACTGTATATCCTTTTATTGGTACATTTTAGGTATACAATATAAGGACATCCATCATTGGAAATTTGCACCTTTACTTAATCTCCCTTGGTTCTTATTTTTCCCCCTTCCCCTGCCCTCACTTCAACCCCTCCATCCCTCCCTATTTACAAAGATATTGTTTCCTTTTCTTCATTTTCTCATATTGATTCCATTCCCTTCTTTCTTTTCCCCTACCCCTCCTACTTCCCACTTCCCCTTTGTCCCTTTTTTTCCTATTTCACATTATCTATTATACCTTTTAGTCCTTATTTACACTTTCAGTTTCTCACACCAGAGAAACTATTCAGT
>NW_004624768.1:5249571-5276811 GCF_000247695.1 Heterocephalus glaber
TATTGTTGGATTTTGCTTCTTGACCCATTCTGCCAATCTATTTCTTTTGATTGGTGAATTGAGATTATTAACATTGAGAGTTAATATTGACAGGTATTGACACATCCTTGTCATGATGTTTTACTATTGGTGGCTCTTTTACTTCTTGTTTTGTTTTTTTTCCTTTCGCTTTAGTGTCTTACCTTGCCTGGTGGCTTTCCTCTGTTGGGCCTCATGGAGTTGTGATCTTCATTGTCTTTTTTTTACGATATTGCTTAGGATTGTTTGGAGTGCTGATTTGGTATTCATGAAATTTCTCAGGTGTTCTTTGTCATGAAAGTATCTAATTTTCCCATCAATTTTGAAAGATAATTTTGCAGAATACAACAGTCTAGGTTGGAAGTTATTTTCTTTTAGGGCTTAAAATATTTGACTCCAGGCTCTCTTTGACTTAAGAGTTTGTGTTGAAAAATCTGCCGTGATTCTGATGTGCTTTCCTTTATAGGTGATTTGTTTGTTTTCTCTAACTGCCTGTAGAATTTTGTTCTTCTGTTGGGTTTCTGGGATCTTGATTATTATATGTCTAGGTGTAGATTTTTTTTGATCATGGCTAGTTAGAGTTCAATATGCCTCATTTATGTGTATGTCCAATTCTCCACCTCTGTCTGGGGAGTTTTCTACTATTACTTCTGTGAACAGTTTTTTTATTGCACTTGTATTTTCTCCTGTTTTTTCATGGACTTCTATCAGTCTTATGTTATTCTTCCTTGCATCATCCAGCAGCTGCTGGATTGATTTCTCGTGGTCCTTTACTATTTTTAAGAAATCTGTTTTCATGGTCCTTAATCGCAATCCTGTCTTATTATTATATATCTGATATTCTATCTTTAGATTCCCTTAATCTGCTGTGCATGCTTTCAATGGAGTTTTTAATCTCCTGAATATCTGTTTGAATCTGTTTCATGGATTCCATTTCTTTCTTATGCTGGGCATTCATGGCTTCCAGCATGTTTCTCAGCTCATCCATTTTTTTTTATCTGTTTCTGTTCTAGAGCCTTTAATTATGTCTTTCACTCTGTTCACTATCTCTGTAGTTATCTGGGAGATTATTTCTGCTTTGAATTTTTCTAGATCCTCATTCATCTGTTTTGTTACTTCCTGTGCTGTCAGTTCAGGGTGTCTATGTGGTGATTATCAGACTTTTCCACCTTGTTTTCCTCAGAAATTGCCTTTTGTAGGGGGGAGGTCTGAGTTTGTGACTTGCTTAAATGTCTTCTCATTTTCGTTTTTGGTACTGTGAGTTATAATGCAATGAGTCTCAGTCAACCAGCCACAGACCTGCAAGACCCAGACAGACCTCCCAAACTGCAAGTCCCAAACTGAGCTTCCTGTCCTCCTGCAGGGCTGAATTCCGCAACGTTTCACTACAGGGTCCAGCTGTCTCTCCCCCGGAAACAGTCCTTGTTCAAATGGGAGGTGATGATCCCTCCAACTTACCAAGTACGGTGGTCACTTTACAATGGGCTTTACATCCCCCCGTGCCTCTGTAGTGTGGATCTAGGTAGCTGCACAGCCAAGAGGCCAGAGGCGGGGAGGGGGGCTGTTGTTACAGGCGCCTGTGCAACCAAGCCGGCGGCTGGTGGGCCTGCAGGGGGTGGAGGAGCGGGGGTGTCCTCACAGTCTCCTGGATGCAAGTGGGCGCGGCAAGCCAGACGGAGCAGGGTGCAGCCTCTTGCGTCTGACCGCAAGGCCAAACTGGCAGCCTCAATGGAGTTTTTAATCCCCTGGAAATCTCTTTGCATCAGTTTTATGGATTCCATTTGTTTCCTATGTTGGGATTCCATCATGTTCCTCAGCTCCTCTATTGTTTTATCTATGTCCTCTCTAGATTTATTAATCATGTCTTGCTCTATGGACACAATCTCTGCTGTTATGTGAGAAATTATTTCTGATTTCATTTTTTCCAGATCTTCTTTCGTTGCTAGTTCAGGGAGTCCAGGTGGTTGAGTATCAGAGTGTTCCATCTTGTTTCCCATTGGGGTTGCTGTAGGTGATCTGGAAGTCATTCTGAGGCTTGTTTATGTGTCTTCTCATTTCAGTGGTGGCGGGGGCTGCTGCTGGTGCCTGTGTGGCTCACCTCCTCTGTTCTCAGAGTGGTGGTAGGTTGGCCTGGAAGCCTCCTACTCTGCATTGCAAGCTATGGCACGTTGACCTGGAAGCCTCCTCTGCTCTGGGAGCTGTGGTATGCCTACCCAGAAGCCTCCTCTGCACTGGGAGCTGTGGCACACCTACCTGGAAGCCTCCTCTGTGTTGGGAGCTGTGGCGTGCCGATCTTCCCAGTATCTTACAGAGGATTTTTGCATCTATGTTCATCAGGGAGATTGGTCTGTAGTTCTCTTTTTTGGTTGGTTCCTTCTCTGGTTCTGGTATCAGGGTAATGCTTGCTTCCAGGGATGAATTTGGAAGTATTGCTTCCCTTTTAATTTCATTAAAGAGTTTTAGAAGTAGTGGCATTAGGTCTTCTCTAAATTTCTTGTAGCATTCAGCAATGAATCTGTCACACCCTGGGATTTTCTTTATTCATAGGTTTCAAGTTACATCTTCAATTTCATTGGCTGATATTGGTTTATTTAGAATTTTTATATCTTCTTGATTCAGTTTGTGTAATTCATATGTATCTAGGAATCTGTACATCTCTTCTGTGTTTTCCATCTTATTAGAATATACATTCTCAAAGTAGATATTGATGTTCTTCTGGATTTCTGTGGGATCTGTTGTGATTTCACTCTTTTCATTCCCCGCCCCCCTTTTCATTCTTAATTGCATGGACTTGAGCCTTTTCTCTGCTTTTTTGTTTCTTCGATGACGTTGGCTAAAGGTTTGTGAATTTTATTTAATCTTTCAAGAACCAACTCTTTGATTCATTGATTCTTTGTGGGGTTTTTTAGTCTCCATTGAATTAATTTCTGCTCTGATTTTTCTTGCCCCCTCCTTTCTCCTTTCCTCCTCCCTCTGCTCTGATCTTTATAATTTCCTCCCTCAAAGGAGCTTTGGGATTGACTTGCTCTTCTCTTTCTAGAAGCTTGAGATTCAACATAATGTTGTTTATTTGAGCCCAGTCTGTTTTCCAGATATGGGTATTCACTACTATAAATTTCCCTCATAGGACTGCTTTCATCACATCCCATAAGTTCTGATATGTTCTACTGACATTATCATTTAATTATAGAAACTGTCTGATTTCTTCTTGAATTTTCTTTGTGACCTATTCATTGTTCAGAAGGGTATTTAATTTCCATGTATTTATGAAGTTCTTGTAGGGTTCTTTGCCATTGATTTCCAATTTCACTGCACTATGGTCTGACAATATGCATGGAATAATTCCAGTTCCTTTGCATTTATTTAAGTATGTTCTATGAGCTAGTATGTGGCGTATTTTGGAGAATGTGCTGTGTGCAGATGAGAATGTGTACTCTGATGTTGTGGGGTAGAGCATTCTGTAGACATCTACTAAGTCCTTTTGTTCAAAAATTTGGTTCAGTTCTAATATTTCACTGTTGATTTTTTTGTCTAATTCATCTGTCTATTTGTGACAGTAGGGCATTGAGGTCCACCATTACAACTGTATTAGTGCTTATTTGATTTTTTTCATGTCTGTTAATATTTACTTTATATAGTTGGGTGCACCGCTATTTAGTGCATATATATTTATGATTGTTATCACTTCCTCCTGGATTGTTCCCTTTACAAGGATGTAGTGACCTTCTTTGTCTCACTTGAAATCCACTTTG
Organism: Heterocephalus glaber; assembly: GCF_000247695.1. The sequence goes on from NW_004624768.1 coordinate 5,253,342, forward strand.
TCTGCAAATAGAATGGCTACTCCTACTTTTTTCTGGGATCCTGTTGAATGGAGTATTGTTTTCCATCCTTTGACTTTCAGTTTATGAATTTCTTTTTTGAATTAAATGTGTTTCTTGTATACAACATATTGTTGGATCTTGCTTCTTGATCCATTCTGCCAGTCTGTTTCTTCTGAGTGGTGAATTGAGTCCATTACCATTGATGGTTATAACTGATATGTATTGACTTATCCTTGTAATGTTATTTTCCTGTTGTTAGCTCCCTTCTTTCCTTTTCTGTTTTATTTCTTGCCCTGCCAGTAGATTCATTCTTTTGGGGTTTATGGAGTTGTAATCCTTATTATCTCTTTCTAGAATGTCCTTCAGAACACTTTAGAGTGCTGGTTTGATGGTCATGAATTTCATTAGGTGTTCATTGTCATGGAAGTATCTTATTTCTCCATCAATTTTGAAAGATAGTTTTGTGTGGTACATCAGTCTGGGTTGGAGGTTGTTTTTCTTTAGAGCTTGAAATATTTCATGCCAAGCTCTTCTTGCCTTGATGGTTTGTACTGAGAAGTCTGCTGTGATTCTGATGGGCTTTCCTTTATAGATGATTTGTTTCTTTTCTCTAACAGCTTTTAATATTCTGTTCTTGTCTTGAATTTTTAGAATCTTGAATATTAAATGCCTTGGGGAAGATATTTTTTTGAATATGGATAATTGAAGTTTTATATGCCTCACTTATCTGTATGTCAAATTCTTTTCCCCTGTTTGGGAAGTTTTCTGCCATTACTTCTGTGGACAGGTTTTTAATGTCCTTTGTGCTACCTCCTGCTTTTTCATTGACTCCAATCAATCTTATGTAAATTCTTTGCATCATCTAGCAACTGCTGGATTGATTTCTCATGGGCCCTCTTTCTTTTCATGATCATTAACTGCAATCCTGTCTTCATGATCATTAACTGCAATATCTGATATTCTGTCCTCACACTGGCTTATTCTGGTGTGCATACTTTCAATAGAGTTTTTAAATTTCCTGGATATCTGTTTGAATCTGTTTCATGGATTCCATTTCTCTCCTATGATTTTAATTTCTTTCTTGTGCTGGATGTTCATGGTTTCCATCATGGTCCTGAGCTCCATTTTTTGATCTGCATCTACTCTAGAGTCACTAAGCATGTCTTTCATTCTGGTCACTATCTCTGTAGTTATCTGATAAATTACTTCTGCTTTGATTTTTTTTTCTAGAACCTCATTCATCTGCTTTGTTACTACTTTTGTTGTTACCATTTCAGAGAGGCCATGTGGGTGGTTTTCATATTTTTCCACCTCATTGTCCCCTGGGTTTGCCTGTGGTGAGCTCAAAGTGTAGGGGAGTTGTATCTTGTTTAAGCATCTTCTCATTTTTCTATTTTAAGTTTAATTTCTGGGTTAATGCTTGTAAATTGCTTATGGTGAGTATCTTTATTGCCAGTATTCAGAATTCTTAGGACCACTTCTCAGAGGTGTCTTCTAGGTGTAGCTGTCTTTTGGATTTTCAGTCTGTGGCAAGATTGTACCTCTTCAATTTATTGAGGATGAGAAATTTCTGCCTACCAGACTCAGCTACCAGTTCTTTGGCATTGGCCTATATTTTTGTGGTTTTTTTTTTTAAAAAGACCTTTAGGCAATCTCAGTCTTGGTATACCAGGAAGAACAACTGATTAGCACAATTATATCAGAGATTAGTACAATCAGCAATAACAATAGTATCAAATATAGCCTAAAAAATGACAAACTGTGGTAACTATTAATTTGCCACTTTTAACCATATGAACTAGGTTCATGGTTATATAACAAAATCTAAAACAAACCAGAAAATTGTATGCAGTAAATAAGTAATTAATACGGTGATTTCACCCTTAGAAGAGAAGATTTAAAAGGGATTGGAAGGAAAAAAATAGAGAAACAGAAGAGGAAGAGATTAGAAGCAAGGCTGGAGGACAAAAGATCATACAAACTTTGGGAAACTGGTGAAGAAGGCAGGAGGGAAAGAGAAAGGAAGAAATAAAAACAAGAACAAAACAACAACAATAAAAAAAACTAGAAACTGTGTTCAAACAATCAAGAAAAAACAAAACGAGAACAAGAACCACAAAAGAGGAAAAAAGAAGGGCTAGGGATTTAGCTCAGTGGTTCTGCCACCTGCCCTGCAAGCGCCAGGATCCAAGTTCAATCCCTGGTACCAAAAAAACCATAAAATAAATAAATAAATAAATAAAGTCCAATTCAAGGTGTGTCTCTGCTGTCACTGATAGACAATGTTGATAGACAGGGTCCAGAACTGAATTGATTTATTTCAGCAAACAGCCATAGCTTTATGGTGGCATAGTGGGGAATCCCAGCTAGCCTTAGTTCCACCATAGTTCTATCTGGCTTCCAGCTATGAGACTGAAACTGGATTTTTTGAGCCTACAACAGTCCATGTGCCTCCTGTCAGCTTGAACTCAGCTCCCTGCTGACTTGAACTCTGTCTACTCCTGGACCTCCTGCTGACTTGAACTTAGCACTCTCACTGAGACACTGAGAACCACTAGTTTGAGTCAGTCCATAGCTGTTCTGAGGTCCAAGCTCAGTTAGCCCCTCTCCAAAATGGCTACCAGCAAATCACCCTCTCTTGGGTGAGGTTTGAACCCAAATAATTCACCAGCCACTGCAGTCCACTGCATCCACTGCTCCATTCCACTGATGTTTTTTCTCTGTGGAGGCCTCTGGCATCACCAGTAGTCTGGAGGTTTGACCTGCTGTTCCCATGCCATGAGTCCAGGCTCTGAGCAAAAGCAATGCTTTCTATCTCCCTCCTCTCTCTCTTTGCTCTCCCCATTGACTTCAATTCTCCCTTCAGATCTTTCCTGGGTCTCAGGGACCTACTTCCCTCCTCTTCCTCACATTGTTATAGGATACCAAATCTTGGAGAGGCTCTTTCTCTGCTGCTCATCACTCTGCCATCTCCCTGGAAGTCCTTTGGGTCCACCAACATAGGTGAAAGTATAGGTGGAGTGTGAGTATCTGAAATCTGCACATAGGCAGTCCTCCTTGGCTCTGGACTTCTGGATCATGGTGGCCATATTCTTCTGAATTTTCTCTTGCCTTGAATAAATCCAGGATCCACAGAGGAGTCTGCAGAGGCTGTCTGTGGCTGGAGAGTTGGAAGACCCAGGAGTGCTCAGCCCAAGAAACTGGGAGTGAGAGAGATCAAGAAGCTCTCTGTGGGGCCGGGAATTTAGCTCAGTGTTTCTGCTGCCTGCCTCACAAGCGCAAGGTCCCGAGTTCAATCCCTGGTGCCAAAAAAATGAAACAAAACAAGAAGCTCTCTGTAGAGCTGCTGATAGGAGTTTGCAGTGGAAGGCTGCAGAAACTGGAATCTTCCAAACTAGTTTAACATAATATCTTGTGTGGCATTTAGCACCTCTCCAAATACCCAGGAATACTGCTTTGTAAAGTACTTTGAGGGAGAGATTGTGTTTTATCTGATTTTGTACCACAGCCTCTAGCTCATGCCTCCAAAACAAAGAGGTTCAATAAATGTTTGCAGGTCTGTTAAATGAAATGACTAACAATGAACAAAATGGCAGTAAAGATATAGTGAAGCCATAAACATAAATTCTGCACAAGACTCACCTAAGACTTTGGTAAGGACTTCCTAGACCACTCCTAGAGAGCCAGAAAATGTAACACAGACTCTGAAGACCTTTAAGTAGAATCTCTGCTCTCACCATCACAGCAGATGCCACCAAAAGAACAGGATAAATGTATTCTTCCCTAGTGACGTGGATGCCACCTGTGCCCTGTATCTTGTTTTTCTGTCTGAGGTTTCCTCTTGCTGCAGCAGGAAGCCCTCCCATCCAATCAGCAGGCTGTGAGAGCAGTCGTCCTTCAGTGTCAGGCTGGAGTTGGGGTATAAGGACCCTAGATAATTCTAGGAAGTTCTCTGGGATGCAGGTGAGGGAACATGTGTGTAAATGGTCCGCAGCAGTAGCCTGATAATACCCTGGCTTTCTTCCCATCCAGTGTCCCAGTGTCCTGCCAGGGCCCACAAGGTCACATAAACTACTTGCTTCAGGCTCAGAGGTTCTAGACAAAGCTCATCCCTTCTGTCATTTGACATTCAGGAGAGATGGTGATGTGCCTGCCACTGTGCCAGGTGCTGAAGGTTCAAGATGAGTGGAATGGGTTTGGGGCCTGCCTTCATGAAGTTTCTAGTTTTTCAGGGAAGACAAACACAAATCACATTATCACATACAGTAACATGGAAAAATAATCTTTTGTGTACTGGGGATTAAACCCAGTTCCCCATGCATGCTAAACACTGAGCTATGCTCACAAGAATAATGTTCAGTTAAATGCTGTAAAGAAAAATTCCAGGGTACAGGAGGGTCCAATTCAGACAAAGGTGTGACTGAGGCTTCCCAGAGGGGCTGAACTTCCTGTTGTGATGAGAAAATGAACAGGAACTGGTAGGTGTGGAGCCGGGGTAGGGAAAGGGAAGTATCCCTGTGGCCATGTCAATTTCTCTTACAGGGGCATCCTCCCAGGTTTCCTGAAGCAATCAGTCCCATGTAGAGAGTTGGAACACCACCCAGACTTCATCCTGTGAGCCCCTGAACAGTTCTGCTTGTTCCTTGAGGTTCATGAATGTATCTCTTGCAGATGGCCTCCATCTCAGTTCATGTAGCTGGCTCATCAGCCCCTCTCTCTGCAAGAGAACTGTGCAGCTCCCACCCCTTGGAGTTGGGGGTGGTCATGTGACTTCTTTGAACCAATGAAATCTGAACAGAAGTGATAAGCTCCACTTCCTAGGGGAAGCCATTAAGTCAGAGCTGATGGAGAATGCCTGGGTTTGCTTGCCGTCTGCCATGGCGATGGGCAGTGTTCTGAGTGGGTCATCTCCCTCTGTCCAGGACCACAATGACACCTCAGCTCACCCTCGGTAATAATGTGGTGTAAGTAAGAAATAGATCCTTGTTGTTTTAAGCCACTGAGATTTGGAGGTTGTACTATATAGCCTGGTCTATCAGTGATGGCAAACCTTTTACAGATGAGCGCTCAAACTGCAACCCAAAACCCACTTACCTATCGAAAAGTGCCAACACAGTTCAACCTGAATACTGAGGTTCTAGTTTAGAAAAGCCACTCGTACATTAACATCTTGTGTTTTAAAAGATAAACAACATGCACGCCATAGATTCGCCACCACCAAAGCCCATGCTAACTGATAAACTCATGAAAACTGCTTCAGGAAATCCACAGAGAGTCAGGAGAGCAGACGGGATAACACACATTTCTGGGGCCTGCTGGCCTGCATTTAAATCCTGGCTCTGCCACCTCCTGATGGAGAGATGTCATACGCGTTACTTGCTTTTTTGTGCTGTTTCTTCTTCAATAAAATAGCAGTAATTCCATTCATTGCAAATTCCTGTGAGAATTACATAAGCTAATTTGTGTGAAGAACTTGGAAAATTACCAGGTGCAGAGTAAATGCTCAATAAATATTAGTTTTATTGTTAATATTTCTTCAAAAACAAACCACAGTTGGATGCCACAGGTGGCCAGGCTCCCTCACTAGAAAAAATATTATGCAGAGGAAGGCTTCCTGGTATGTGCCTCCCGGAGAGACAATCTGTGCTATGAAGAGTTGCACGCTCTAACCTCTTCCGTAGGGAGTCACCGAGCAACATTAGTGTGCTTAGTTTTCATTTTTTCTCCATGTTTGGTAGAGGTCAGGGTATAAAGAAAACAGGTTCTTCTCTAATAAAAACAATGGTGCAAATGAAAAGGATGACAGGTGACACCCAGCATCCACACTGCGGAGGGTGCTGTGGCATTGTGGGTCCTCTTGGGGGAGAGACGCTTTGGGGAGCCCAGGTCTCATCCTAAGGGGTGGCTGGGGGCCACCAGCAAAAATGTAGGGGTGCTAGATTTGCAGGCGTGTGTGTGTGTGTTTTAAGAAGTAAGAGGATCTGACTTTCAAGTGTGAACTTTTAAGTGTGAACTTATCTCTTAAGTCACTGTTCAGGCCAAATAGATCCCATCCCAGGTGGGGAGGCAGTCTGGGATTTGCATTTTCAAGACCTTGACTGTGCACAGGCAGATGCTGAAACATCTATACCAGTAAATGTTTGGTCCTTGTTTGGGATGCTCCTCCAGGATGTAGGAGACACTTTCCCAAAGGTGCACTTCCATGTCTAGTCCTGCAAACACAAATTTCTTCATGTTCTAAAGCAACAAGTTCTTCGGGATCTACCTCGTTCTTCCAGGCAAGACTGTTCCCTGCCTGAGTCTGAGCCAGCCGCACCAGTGCTGTCTCCTCTGCAGCTCTGGAAGCAGCACACTTGTCCCAGGCTCCCGGCCTCAGAGTAGAGGTGGATCAGGTGTGTGTGCGCGCGTGTGTGTCTCAGTTCACTGTTTAAAAAGAGAAACATTTTGTTTTGGTTTGTTTTTGTAGCACAGGGATCACACCCAGAGCCTGTGTACTCAGTTACATCCCCGGCCCCTCTTCCACTTTTATTTTGAGGTGGAATCCAAGTCAGTTAGATGCCCAGGCTGGGCCCAAACTTTTAATCCTCCTGCCTCTGCCTCCGAGAGTGCTGGGATTATAGGCGTGTGCCACCGTGACTGGCTTTAACTATTTTTAGTTGACACCAAATAATTGTACACATTAATGGAGTACAATTTGATGTTTTGCTATCTGTATACATTATATATTGATCAAATCGCCGTAATCAGCACATCCATCACCTCATACACTTCCTTATTTATTTATTTATTTATTTATTTATTTATTTATGGTGAGATCTTCCGTAAAAGCCTCTCTTCTAGCCATTTTGAAATACACAATACGACCTTGCTAACTCTAGCGACCCACGTGAGCAGCAGCGCGCCGGGACTGATTCTTCCGCGCACCGGAACTTAGCACGGTTGACCCATCTCTCCGCAATGTCTTAGAGGCAACGCTGGGCAGATGCCCGGCGTCCTGGAGCAAGGGCGCTTTCCGCTCCCGCGTCTGGGATCCGTCTTCCTCTGGGCTCCCAGCAGTGGCCAGTTAACAGCAGGCGTCAGTCCTGGGCCTCCCAGCTTCCTCACGTGTCACCCTTTGGGGTCCTCACGTGTCACCCTTTGGGGCCCTCCCAGCCTCCACCACTCGATGGGGAAAAGGCAAAAAGCCGGGGCTTAGGGTGTACCCAACTCCTCCCCTCCCCGTTTTTGAGGTGCTAGGGACTGCACCCAGGGCTTTCATGCTCAGCTACATCCTGATACCTTTTTATATGGAGGCAGGATCTTCCTAAAGTGCCCAGGCAAGACTTGAATTTGAGACCCTCCTGCCTCAGCCTCCCAGGGTGGTGGAATTACAGGTGAGGCGCCATACCCAGCTCTCCTCCTTTTTCTCTGTTAACCTGAGTCTGGGTAACTAAAATCACGTTAGCTGGTGTAGAACAGCAGGACCCTTCAAAGCCATCACAGTGACTTCTAAGTTGACACCAGGAAGATGACTCACATTTTTGGATGACTCAGCCCCTTACCTGTAATGTGGGTGGAATATTAGCGTACTCAGCCCTGTGCCACACGGTTCATTAGCATTCCCTCATCCCCAGAGACAGCCCTATGCTGGGGGGTCACATAGGTGCATGTCTTAATTTTCTGTAGCAACTGAATGGGGAAAATGATTTTAAAGGATGTGATTTAAAGTACTTCACACAATGCTGCATTAATACTTCCCAAGACTGTCAGAGTTTCTCGCCGCTATTTGTCTTTCCACGTGGCTTTCTCCAAGTGGAGCTGGCAGACACTCTTCTCCCTAATCTGGCCCCAGTTCCTGGCCTCGACTAGTTTCTTGCACGTGCGAACACAGGGACCGACTCGGTTTTTAATAACACAAAAGAGGCAGAAGAGAGAGAGAGAGAGCCTTTGCTAAGCAATGAAATGCAGATGGCCTAATGCTCTAGAAAGAAAAACCCTTTCTCAAGGTGTTTTTTTCTGGAGTTCTGCTCATTAAAATTGGAAGACGTTTGCTGCCACTTTAAAAGATGAAGTTCTGTGACATGCTGTAACCAGCACAGAACAGACTCATTTCTTTCAGATGGATTCACAGCCTGGTGGTGGAAGCTCTTGCTCGTGCCTGGGCCCCTCCAGAGGTCCCCCAGGACTGCTTCTTCTTTCTGGGCAGCTTTGGACACCAGTGGTCCTCCAGGAAGGGCTTGCCACCGAGGTGGGAGGCGCAAATCATTCCAGGCATCACCAGGGCAAAAGATACAGCTTCCCACCCAAGAGGAGGCTCTGGTAACCTAGAATCTTCCATTGCTCTCCAGACATCCTTGGCTCTGAAGCTGCGAGACTGTGTGTACTGGGGTGGGAGGCACAGCAGGGTTAGGGGTGGGTTCTGCTCACACGTGCTTGCCAACCCTGGTGACCAGCAGCCCACAGATGGGGGCCACCGACTCTGGGCCACCTCCTGCATTAGGTCAGGGAGCACCGGCTACCCAGAGCCCTCCAAGCACCTGTCTGGGAAAACAGCAGTGCCCAGCCCTGCACAGGGCACACTGGCCGACCTGCTTCGGGCTACTTTGATGTCCCCTGTGGTAGGCTGATGCCTCTGGCTTCTGGGTTGTCCAGTATTTGAAACATCCCTTCTGCCCCTGGGCCTGGAAGAGGCCAGGGTGTCCCTGTCTTATCTGGGCACAGGCTCACTCAGTCTTCACAACAGCCTTGCTGTGAAGAGCCTTTCACTGTGCTTGCTTAAGAGAATAAATGAAGCTAGGAGCAGTGCCACATGGCTGTCATCCGAGCTACTCGGAGGCTGAGGCAGGAGGATCTCGGGTTTGAGGCCACCCTGGGCAACTTAGCAAGACTCTATCTCAAAATAAAAACTAAAAAAGGGGTGGTTCAGTGCAAAGCCCTGGGTTCAACCCCCAGTACTGAGAAAAGAAAGGTAAAATCCATATAACATAAAATGAACCATTAACCTCTTTAAAGTGTATGGTTCAGTGGCCACTTCCTCCTCTCTTCACAGCTGAGCAAACCAAGGCTCCATTTATGGCATTCGAGACCATCTAGTCAAGTGGCTGAGGAGGCGGAGACAGGGTCCAGGGTTGGCACATTTAGCTAGGACCAAGTAGATGCTTAGTAAATGCCTACAGAATGAATGCATGTTAGAGTGCAGGGCAGGGGGAGGTCCAAGAACCCACACCATTCCATTTCATAGTGACAGCTCCTCGGGGTAAGGCCCTTTCTGATTCCTTGGGGTTTGCTTCCTCCTCTACCCCCAGCTTAGAGCAAATCAGGCTGCAGGAGAGCTGTGCCAAGCGGGGACCGCCCCATGTTAAGATAGATGTGTCCTTTGGGCCTCCACCAAGCACCCCCCAACCCTGCAGCTGCTGCACTGTCCAGCCAAGCTACAGGGGCAGACAGGCTGTCAGCTCTGCCCTCACTGGCTATGTGTCCTTGGCCCAGTCACTTCTCTGAGTTGCAATTTCCTCATCTCTAAAATGAGACAGACAGAAAGACTTATTGTGCAGGCTGGAAGAGACCAAGTTTGTGCTGAGTTCTGGATGATGGTCCTGTTACAAGAGGGCAACAGCAGAGAGGGTCTTCCAGGAGGCATAGGAGAGTTCCTCTGTACCAGTCTCTCTGCTCCCGGTCTTTGGAAATTTTTATGTATTTTTTAAGTGAGGGGACTCATACAGGCAGCTGAAAGAGGCATCAAGACCTATTTGGAAGGGGAAGAAGGGAGGGCCACCACTGGGGTACAGGGCAGGTCTGGAAGGGTCAAGAGGGGGACTGGAGAGCAGAGTAGAAAAGTCAATGCTTTTCCTGGTCTTTGGAGGGGCATCAAGTTCTCAGCAGAGGTGAGCCAGCCTGGAGGGCCCCAGCTGAGTCCACCGCTCCATAAAGAAAGCCCCCTACTGGGAATCCAGAGAAGTCAAAGGGGTGACAGCAAGGATGTTCTCACTCATTCCTTAGCCTTCTTGGATCCCAGCTTCTATTCCCAACCACTTCCCCAAGCCATTCACTACCCACCAGCCCTCTACCTGGACCATCTTTCAGGCATAACTGTCTTCCAGGTCCCAAGTGTGTATGGCCCAGAATATCTAACCCATGTTGAGCCTCTGCCCCATTCCTGCTTCCGAGACAGTGGTTCCCTCAGAGAACAGTCCTGGGAAGAGTCTTACTGCTGCTCATGAAAGAGTTCCCATTCCTTTCCTGGGCAAGTGATACGGTTGGACTTAGCACAGTAACTGGTCATGTGCCATGGAGTTAGTCATGTGATTTGTTTTGGCCAATAAGATGTGAGTGGAAATGGTGTGTGTCACTTCCTGGGGGAAGCTTTAATAAAGAACTAGTAGCTATTTGCTGAGCCCTTACTCTCCCATAACTGGTGACATTCTAACATTTCCTCTGCTGATTCAGGTCCTGGAGCGAGGGAGGTGCAGGGAAGAGCCTTGAGACACCCCCAAAATCAATCTGTGTTGTCCGAACTCTCTGAGATTTGGGGGTTATTATCACAGCAAACTGACAGGTGCAGGCTGCACAGCATCTTGAGAGATGAGAGGCCAATGGAAGCACTTTATCAACCGTGGCTAATGGTTGACGACCAACAGTGCTCTCAAAAATACCGAGACACTGAAGCAGAGGTAGAAGGTCGCAGGAAGCTCAGCCAATGTCAAGAGTAAAGGGGTTCAGGGAAACCACCAGAAGGGCTGGACACAGGTCATGGGTTCACTTCCGGTTTCTTGTCATCCTAACCCCCCACTATGTAAGAGCATTTCATAAGATCCCAGACATGATTAAAATGAGAGTTGACATTTCTTGCACTTTTTGCCAATGAACCAGCCTGTTGCCCTTTCTACTTTAGTCTTCTCCAGCTCACGTGGTAGTATATGTGTAATTTTAAAACATATTTGTCTGTTCTTTTTTGATGAGCTCACATAAAGAAAAATGCTTAAATTACCATTATGCCAATACCTCTGTCATCTTCATTTGGTTGGTAAATTCTTGCAGGGTGCTAAATTGGAGCTCTCAACAGAGGCATTGGGGTGCATATAAGCTGCATTTTAAAGTGGGGATCATGAAACCAATCACATGACTCTCAAAACCTGAACCCAATTGAGGGGATGGGTGATTGGACATTTGAGATTTGTGAAGAGCATCTCTTTGAGGAGAACTGAGCAGAGAGAACGAACATGCCCACTGCTATAGTTTGGACTATCCCCCAAGGCTCACATGTTGAAAGCTTGGTAGGCAGCCCAGGGAACTACTGGGAGCTGGTGGAGCCTTTAAGAGGCAGGGCCTAGTGGAAGGAAGCTAAGTCTTTGGGGGCATGGCCTTGATGAAGATATTGCAGACTTGGTCCCTTCCTCTCTTTCTCTTTGCTTTCCAGCCACAGTGAGGTGAGCAGCTTTGCTTTACCACACTCCCTGCCAGGAGATCCTGGCTCCCCACAGGCCCAAAGATAATGGCACCAACTGACCATGGACTGAAACTCTGAGCCAAAATAAATCTTCATTTAACTTTATCTACAGTATTTGTCGCAATGATAGAAAATCTTGGGTACTTAACATACTCAAGAGCTAAGGAGGGTCTCTGCCTCCATCCCACCCTCAATCAAGAGTAAAGAGGCTTCCGTGGGGCCACATGAAGGCCTTGACCTCTGCTCCTTGCTGCTGAGGGGACCTGGTGGACTGGTGCTGGCAGGAAGGAGCTGAGTAGGCATGGGGCTGCTCACTGGGTTGGTATGTACTGCCACAAGTATTTGGGACAGATGTGCAACCTTTCCCCATGGACTAGGTCTGGATCTACTGGGCAACAGGATGTCAACAGAAGATCTTCGGAAAGTGGACCACCAAACTAAGGGCTTGATTGCTTGCAGTCAAATATTTCCAGTGGGGGCCACTACAGAACCTATGAAAGCCCTTGCCAGGGCCTGAGAATAAAGAGCCTCTTAAGACAAGGATGGCCAAGTAAGGAAGAACTTCCCTGCCCCTCCCCCCTGCTGTCTTCCCAGTCCAGTGACAGAGGGAGATGGGTCATTGCTTGGGTGGGTTTTAAATGTCAGGAATTCCACTAAGTGCAGAAGAGTTCAAGTCATCTTCAGGCTGTGGAGGGGTATCTAGGAAGGCTGTGAGCACTCCCCTGCCCTCATTCCTGGGCAGCAGGCTGCCACCGGCAGTACAGGGTGGAGGGGGAGTGGCTGCCACTGAGAATGAAGATGGAGACTCTGGCATACCTGGAACTGGCCATTCCCTTTCTAGAATGAAAGTTGTCTCTGCTGCCACCCAGTATGTCCTATGTCCCTAAGTATGAACAGAAAAGCCATAGGGCTGACCTGAGACTTCATCTAGACCCAGGAAAGGACAATCTCAGGACTGACTTCAAAGGAAAATGGGAGACAAAAGTCACATCCCATGAGGACCGTCCCTCCATGAGCCAGCTGCTCACATTTTGATGTCTTCACTCCAAAACTGATGAGTGAACAACTCTAAGTGATATCTGAGAGATTGTTTAAAAAGCAAAAATGAATGTCCCAACTAATTTTATCATAAGGGAACCATCACCTAAAATGCATAATGGCATTTATTAAGTCTGTGACGAATAGATGTCATGTGCTGTCACACTGATGGCCACCTCCTGACAGCTGCAGACACTGGTGGATTAATTCATTCATGAGCACAGTGTCCTCAAGATCCAGTCACCAATCCGTGAGTCTCTAAGTCCAGTCACATTGACAATGAAGAATAATTGGCATAGGGTGGACCCAAGACCCCAGTTTAGGCCAGTCTGACCACACTGCAGTCTGCCTGTAAGCCCCAAGATGCCCATTTTCAAAATGCGGGCATACCTCACGGTTCACTCAAACACAACCACACACAGGTGAACACGGGTCAGGTCAGGATGGCTTCAGGGTCAGCAACAAGGGCTTTGGCATTAGACCACATTGCTCAAATCCCAGTGTGATTGTCTATTAGTACTCTATCCTTAGAAAAGCTACCTGTGTAAAGGACTGTTATGGATGTTGCCCTAGGCCTCATGCGCTCATAGGTGGAGCTCTTGGGAGGTGACTGGGTCATGGGTATGTGATACTCATCCGTGTGGATTCGTCCACTGATGAGTTCACAGCTAAAGGTGATGTTGGGAGGCGAAGCCTGGTCCCGGAGGTGCGTCCCTGGGGCGCGGCCTGGAAGGGGCTGCTTCCTTCCTCCCCCTTTGGTCTCTCTCTGCTTTCCACTGCCATGCGCTGAGCTGTTTCTCCTCTGCTATGTCACCCTGCCTTGAAGCCAGTCAACCATGGACTGGAACCTCTACAAACTGAGCCAAAATAAACCCGTGTGGGTGTCGGGCATTATGTCTCAGTGACGAGGCAGTAACTAAGACAAAGACTAAGTTCAGCACAGTGCCCAGCACATGTAGGAAGCTCTGTGTACCATAGTACCCATCCTTGTAGTTATTCCTCCCCTTGGATTTGAGACCCAGTGAAAGAGGTAAATCCTTCTTGGACAAGGATGTGCTGCTTTGTGACAATTTTGTTGGATTAATTCAGGCTGGCTCTTTGTTCTTGGAGGGCTGTTCATACAAGTACAGCAGGAATATTCTGAGATCTGAAGGGCACAGGTCTAAGCATCTCCTCCACTTCCAACGCAGTCTCCAAATTCTCCCTCACTGGTACGCCCCACCCTCTTGGATTCGATCATTTACCTGCCTTTCGGCATTATCTCTGAAAGCTCCTGGTAACAGTAGCAGGAAGGCACATTAACCTACGGGCTGATCAGTGCCCTTGCCACAGTGCCTTGAATTGCTTTGAGATGTGGACATTGTCATTCTTTTTATTTGGAGGGGGACAGCCTGCCATGCCACCTTTCCTTGCTCTGCATTTTCCCTGATGTGGGATTCTCAGCTTTCTGGACACACAGGAGTTCACCAGATCCCGATTCCCCAGTCACCTGGCACCTATTTTTCAATTGTCAGGAGTATCTACTGCGGATGGTATAAGATCCAGCTGCTCTTTCTTGGCATGACTTTGGCCAGATCTTCTCAACTTCCTTTGTTTCCCGATCAATCTCCAAGCCTTCCTCTCCTGTCTTCACAACACCCTCAAGAGCTGTCTGTCCTCTCCTGCTGTTAGCTTGAGCCAATTTCTACTGAGCTGCCTGGCTTCCAGAGATGATTCATCATTTGCTAGACAGAAGAAGCTCACTGTGATTTCTTTTGCGGAAGAGAAGAGGAGCTCAGGTACAGAGCAGCCGGGACTCATTTAAACATTCATGGGGCACCTACTGCATGCCAGACGCTGTCCTACCGTGAGGACTGCAGCTGAATAGGACGGCAACATCTCTGTCCTCCAGGAGTTTCCCATCTAGCTAGCTAACAGAAGGCAGGCGTCAAACAACAAATTATGCAGTTAATTCTTCTACACATCCTTCCATCATCATTGAGCTGTGCCAACCTATACATAAATATTTGAATCCTGCAGTGGATACAAAGAAAGCTTCTGAAACCAGTGAAATACCTGTGCCCCACTTCTGAACTTTACATTCACCAGGAACCATACGAATGTGCCCTTGAAGGGGGCTGACAGGAGAGCGGTACTTCCAACTTCGGGGACCAAGGAAGAAAGTGGGATTTGCACACAGCCTTGACCATGGTTAACAAACAGAGGTCAGTAATACCGAAAACACCCCCATACTGTTAGCCACCTGCAATTCTACCACCCAAAGGGGACCACCAGGCGGCACTGCCACGGCCCCCTCCCCGGTGCAGGGTGCAGTTCTGCATGCGGTTGCATAACCAGCCGCTTTCACTCAACAATGTGTCGTGGGCGTTTTCCCCTGCCAACCATTCCCACTCTACATCACTATTGAAGTGGCTGGAGGATATTCCATTATACAGGTGTACTCTAATCAAATCCTCATCGATAAATGTCTAGTGTTGTGGTGAAGGACACAGACTCTGGATCCCTGGAGCCTGAATCCTCGCCTTCCTATTCTCCCAGCTGGGTGACGATGGGAGGAAACTTGTCCTCCTCGAATACAGGCTCTATCTCTGTAATAATACCTGCAGACCGGATGTGGATTATAGCACGCAGTAAATGAACCCTTACGGTTTCTTCTTGTTGTAGGCAGGGCCCTGACCATGTTCCAGGAGTCTGAGCACCTTTCACCGTACCTACAGGACTTCGCTAAAACACCTACCTGTGGAATGAAATGGTCCATCAGCACCTTTCCCCCCTCCCCAGTACTGAGGAACCCAGGGCCTTCGGAGTGAGCTACATCTCAGTTTTATTCATTTATTTATTTTATTTTGAGACAGGGTGTTGCTAAGTCACTAAATTGCCCAAGCTGGGGCTGAACTTGCAATCCACCTGCCTCAGCCTCCCAGAGTGCTGGGATTACAGGCGTGTATCACTCTACTCAGTTTACATTTCTAAAAATGCCGATAGATAACGATAGATACGATCTGGTTGTCCTTCAGAAATGTACCAACCGTTGTCGGGCAGGAGGACGGACGAGGATGCTGCGGTTGGTAGGAGGCTCTGTGCCGAGGCAGTCGCTGCCTCCGACCTTGAGCCACCCGGACCCTCGCAAGTCCCCTGCAAAGGAGGTTTCCTGGCTCACTCAGACTTCTGGGTAACATTTTGGAACAGAATGCAAGAGGAACACGAAGCCAGACTCTCCCACTTTTGATCTCTAGAAGGAAAGCAGGAGACGAGCCCATGCTAAAGAATATAGGTCAGGTCTCGCTTTCAGTGGTTACCAAACACTGTCAACCACGGTGACTACCTCCCTGGGGGGACGCCAGGCTTCTGAGGCCTGGCAGCCTAGCCTGGCACCCCTCAGCTGCGCCCCTGTCCCTGCCCAGATGCCGTCCCAGCGGGCCTGGAGGGGCTGCAGCGAGCGCACAGCCCTCGAGGGACGGGCGCCCCTTCACCTCCTGGGGCGCAGACGGCCCGGAGTGGCCCCGATCCCAGCCCCGTGCCCGCCCTGCAGGCAGCGCCCCCTGGGCCCCGGCCGCGCCCGCGAGGAGGGAGGAGGCCGGGCGCCGGGGAACAATGCGGTGGGTTGTTTTGCAGACCGCCAGCCTCGTTCCGGGATCGTCCTTTCCACGCCCCTTGGCCTAACCGCCACAGGCCCGGCCCGCAGAGGGAAGAGCCCCCTTATTTGGTCTTGGAAAGAAAGGGGAAAGGTTATCCTCAGATGCCTGCGGCGTTGGGTCATCCGCCGCAGCGGCCGCCGCGCCCGCGGGAGGAGTCCGTCTCCCGTCTCCCGCCGCTAGGTGGCACCGCCAGGCCGGGCCGGGAGAGGCCGGCGAGTAAACAACCGGCAGGTCGGGGCGCCCGGGGAGGGGGGGAGGGGCGCCTTTGTGCGGTGCAGGGGGGCGGGGGGGGAGGCAGAGCCGGGCGAGGGAGGAGAGGAAAACAAACCTCGCGCCGGCGGGCGGCGAACTCGGCTTGGGCGCAGGGTGGGAGTGGCGCGAGGGTTTACCGGGAACCGACCGAGAGGGCGCAGCGGGAGGCGGAACCGGCTGCAGTCAGCCCCGCCGGGGACCCCAGTTCCTCGAGTGGACCGACCAGGTCGGAGGCGGGACTGGGACCACCCGGCAGGCTGTCTCGTCTCCCATTCCCCTCCTCCGGGCTCACGCCCCTCTGCGCTCGTCCTGCGCCCGGGCCTCTCCGTCCCCCGGGGTCCTGGTGGAGCGGGGCACCTGCTCCTTGTGCAACCCCACCCCGCGATCCTCACAGCACTCCCGCAAGATACGAACGATCACCATTTAATCTGGAGCTCAGCCACCCGGACAGCAAGTGGCAAATCTGGGATTCGAACCCGGCTCCTTCCGCAAACCCAAGGCTGCTTCCACGAATCAGAGCGCTTTGCCTCTCCATTGATTCTGACCAATAAAGCTCATGCAATGTGTAGCATTCTCCAAAGACCGTTTAAAAGCAATCCACAGTAACTGATTTGAATTCGCCAGCACAACAAAGCACAAGCCGTAACCACCGCGTGGTGGCGAAGGTGGGGAGTCAACTGCCCCGGAGGTGGGAGGGGAGCCAGCGCACCCCAGCTTCCGTTCTGCACACCAACCCAGGGGCTCTGGGACGGCACCCTGCCCGGAGCTTGTTCCCCACCGAGGGCTCCGAAGAGGGTCGGCCGGGCGGAAGCTGACGCCAACCTTTCCCTTCTATTTTAGGTAGGTCGCAGGCAGCCCTTTTGTTCGCCTGCGCGTCCCACGCGCCCTTTCGCACTGTTCCCCTGCTTCCTGAAGGGGAGGGGACCGCTGAGTTCACGCAGAAGCCCTGCTCTGAGTGTCTTGGTCCGGAAAGAAACTCATTTTCCAAGTCGCACAATGAAAGACGACTTTGGAAAGAGCTATGGGAGTGAGTTTCCTGCGTACCTTTTCAAAGGGTCCCCGTGTTTCTTCCTAAAAAAAGGAAGCGTGTGTGAACAAAATTAAACCTGAGAAACATAGTTTTTCTCTTTTACATGAATTTTTTTTAAAGAAAAAGCTGCTCCTATCAGTGTTGGGGGGTTTCCAGGCTTCCAAGAACTGACTTAGCTCGGTATGGGCTATTTCTGTGGGAAAGTTAGGGTTTGTGGGTACAGGCGACTCCCCTGGTACCAGCCAGTGGATGCTCTGGAGTTAAGTGAAGCCCAGACCTTTCTATAGGCCCATGCCCTACCCAGGACAGGTCCCCTGCCCTCCTACCTAGCACTGGCATCTGAATTCTGGGAGGGTAGGCTCTCTCGTGCTCTCTCTCTCTCTCTGAGACAGGGTCTTGCTATGTAGTTCAGGCTGAACTTGAGCTCACTATGTAGCCCATCCTGACCTCAAACTCTTGCCGATCCTCCTGCCTCAGCCTCCCAAGTGCTGGGATTGCAGCCACACACCTCCATGGCCATGCCCAGTCCAAAATCTCTGCCATTCCCCTGCTCTTCCCAGGAGCCAGCTTCCATGAGATCCAGTCCCACTGCTTCCAGATGGGGGTCACCCCCTCCAGGCTGCCCTGGCAACCCTGAACCCGGTCCTCAACCCAGGAACTTGTAAGCTTCTGCAGCCCATCAGATATACGTCAGGGTGGACACTGCCCTGTCCCCTCCTGCCCTTCTGGCTGACAGGAGTGCCTCTCGCTGAGCTTCTTCTCCATAAGTGAGGGATTTATGATTTATGATTTGGGATTTCCCCCAAATCTTGACTGGGCTCCCTTCAGTTGGCTGGATTCTGCTGTTTATGCCTTCAGGCAGGTGGAGCCCGAGGAATGTCCCAGGTGCCTAGGGATGGAGCATGGACTTGGGCACAGAGCTGCACGGCCCGGCCCGTCTCCCCACACTCTCCGCCCCCTTCTTCACTGTGGAGGACTCACTCGCAGAAGGGCACCCCTCCCCGAGTGGAATCAGGTGGAGCCCGCGCTTCCCAAGGACTCCATCAACATCTGGCTAAGAGTATAAGCAGCCACCTCTTTTTTCAGTGTCCTCTAAATGCCACCAAGTATTTAAAGCCCTTTATATATGCATCTGGATCCTTGTGGGAATCCACAATGCAGATTAAATTATTGCCTGTACAGGAAATTCAGAATCAAGTCATTTACCCAGCATCCTACAGCTGAGGTGAGGCAGGGACAGCACGTGCCTGACTCCAAAGTCTGTCTCCTTTCTCCTTTCTCCTTTCTCCTTTTTTTTTTTTTTAGTACCAGGGATCAAACTCGGGGGCTTTGGAGGTAGGTAGTAGGTGATGGAACCACTGAGCTAAATCCCCAGCCCCTCCTTTTTTGGTAGAGGCAACCTGGCAAGAAAGGACTGTCTTATGTGGTAAACTGAGAGGGCTTCAGGGCAAGAAGTTAGATCCAGCTCCTCAGTGTGACCAACTGCCATTACCCTGGTGTCCCTGGGCGGCTGTAGAAGACAGTGACCGCAGCTGACCACACGTGTTGTCCTAAGTACCCGGGATGGCAGCTACTTTCAGGATTCCTAGTTGTTATCTACTTAAATCCTCAAAACCACATGGAGCGCTTTATGTACGCCCAGGCTTGTTAGGACTCTTTCTGTTTTAAGAAAAAAAAAATTTAAGGAAAAACCAGATTTAATTAGCTCACGAAATTGACAATAGAAAACCCCAGCTTCAGGCACAGGCTGATTCGGGAGATTAACGACATTATCTGCTTTGTCTTTATCTCTGCTGTGTTAGCTTTAATTTGAGATTGGCTGTCTCACCAACTCTCCCCTTACCTGTTTTTTGTTTTGCGTGGGTTTTTTTCTTTCTCATTGGCCAGGCCAATTTACAGACTTGAGTCTCTTAAGGAAAAATCACAGTTCTCTCTATTAAGAGAAGCCAGGGTTGCCAGAGGAGCAACAAGCACTGAAGTCTACTTCGCACTGCTTGCATAGCGACATTGAACAGAGATAGGGTGGAGAAGAAACTTTAATGGTCAGTATTTCTGCCATGAAGCTCCCGTACAAGTCAGGGAGTGGGGAATGGGTAACTGGGATGGTGTCCGGCTACACAGCGGACCCATATTCTCCCCTGCTCGAGTCAGGCTGGATGATTTCAAATGATAAGGTAAAACCTTACTGTCAGGACTGCATCTGAAGCTTTCTAGGAACCCTACTGTCCTACTACAGCAGAGTGCCCTAGCTATATAATATATCGTAATATAAAAGAATAGCTCATAAGATACTGTAGCAATACAATATATGCAAGTCAACATAAATGCACTCATGTACTAAGATAATGATATGTGTGCAATATGTGATAAATATAAAAATGCAATAAAGTCTCACCGAACTGGCTGAACTAAAGACCCTTGTGAGCCCTGAGAGTCACGACATCAACAGTGGTAAGTAAAGCACGGCAAGTCCCCCAGCATGGCTTCGGGCTGTTGGCCAGGTCTGTGCCTCGCACCGGTCTAAGCTGGACCTCAGCAGACCGGCAGGTCGGCACGTTGTAGCCCTGCGGTCACTTCTCGATGATGAGGCTTGGGCATGGCCACTGCCAGACTCCGTCATCGTGCTGTAGAATGTGCCCCGGGCTGGAAGAGGCTACAGAGGCGCACGCACACTGAAGTGCCCTGAGAACTGGGCGGGAAGTGGCCCAGCTTCCCTGCCTCTGTCTGCCCATGCCGAAGGGCACACCCAGTGAGACTGCCCTCCGTGACAGAGGTGTCGCATCCCACCAGGGAAGCCGACCCTGAACAGGGTGGCGGCTCCGGAACAGCTCTGCCCCCTGTGCCCGGGCTCCTGACTGCAGCTTCTGGGCACTGGAAGTCAACATTATTAGCTTCGTTTGACACAGAGGCAGTTGGGGCTTAAAGAGGTCATGCCTGTTGTTACTTGTCCCCGATCACACAGGGAGGAAGTAGGTGCAACCACATTCAGCCTGGGCCCGATTCAGTCATTCATATTGATTAATTGATTGAGCCAGGGTCTCTCTGTGCTGCCCAGGCTTGTCTTGAGCTCCTCGGCTCAAGCAATCCTCCTGCTTCAGCCTCCTGAGAGGCGGGGATTATAGGTATGTTCCATGCTGCCTTGCCATTCATCTTTTCATTCAAGCAGCTGTTGAGTGTTTACTAGGTGACAGGCAAGGAATTGGGGGCCTGGAGCAAAACTACTGGCAGGGAGTTTAGAAGCTGTTGAAGAGAGAGAGACACCAACAGAACAATTGTAAAATATTCTGTCTTGAATCATCTCTAGCTATGAAGGAGAAGGACCTAATGCTATAAAGCGTGTTACAGGAACATGGAAATGTCTTAGCTTGGATTCACCCCAAAAGCTGCCCAAGACCAGACAAGGTTTGGATGTGAGTTCATCAGGGAGGGGCAGTGAGAGAGGAAGTTGGGCAGAGAAACCAACGGGGAAGCAAGTCACTAAGGGTGAGGGTTTGTCACCAAGGCAGGCAGGACTGGGGCTCAGCACTGCCTGCATCAACACCCCTGTCCCTCAGCACTCCGGCCAGCACCCCGGTGGCTGCCCCCTCCACTGCGGTCACCAAAGACCTGCAGGCAGGTGCATAGGGACAGAGCTGTCCCTCT
This sequence comes from Heterocephalus glaber, assembly GCF_000247695.1. Next base: position 5,274,367 of record NW_004624768.1, read on the forward strand.
GGGGACTGTCCCGAAGACCCAGGACACCAGGTCTGCTCCACTACTCTGATCAGAATATTCGGAGGCACTGGAGGTAGGCAGGGGTCTGAGAGCCAGGTGGAGTCATGAGTAGGACAGCGGGTGACAGGTCGGTGTGCACAAGACAGCTGTGAGGGCCAGGCAGAGCTTTCCCAGGCTGAGAGCTTGGAGAGCCACTGTGGCCACTGTGAGGGGCTCTCTTAGATGGTCGGATCATGGGACGAGACGGGGGAGGAGGCTCTTGAAGGGACCAGGTGAGAAGTGACCTACCTAGGCCATGGAGGTGGTGTTCGAGGTGGAAAGGACAGGGATTAAGGCAGAAGTCCCACCCCGTGCTGTGCTCCCTCCGCCTCCTGCCCAAGCCTTCCAGGGCAATGTGCAGCACCTGGAAAAAGAAGTGGGGGTGCTGTGGATGGGGCTCAGTGCTTGCCTGGCTTGGCCAAGGCCCTGGGTTCTGTCCCCAGCCCTGCAGAAAAGTAAAAGTGGAGATGAGGGGAACTGAGCCACAGTAGGGCTGCTGGCTGTGGGTTCCGAGTGAAAGTGTCAGCCGCTGGCCAGGTGGTCAGGGTAACCCACCCGGAGCACACACGGGAGGAGTCCTGACGTCTGTGTGGACACAGGCTGTGGACGTGCCCTGTAGAGGAGACGAGCTCTTTAGAAATTCCCAGGCAGGGGTCTCAGCAAAAAGGGACAGGAGCCAAGAAAGCTGTTATGGGAGAAGTAAGAAGTGGTGGAACTCAAGACATCCTCCAGGGGTGCAACTGATGATGAATGAGGTGGGTGAAGTGTGAAGTGGGTGGGGGGAGTCCATGAACTCCCAGGTTTTGGGCTTAGGGAGATGCTAAGGAGTCAAGAGATATACAAATATGGTGAATGTTTACATTTTAAAAAATCGATTGCAGTAAAAGACACGTTGCCGTGAGCCCCCCTCAAAATGTTCCCCCTTAATTCCATTGCTCTCTTGCTTTCCGAAGCAGTTCAGGACGTGCTCTTTTATGAGTGTCTTCAGCTGCACTGTCAGGGTTGCCTCCATGTCGTGAGTTGATTCAAAACTTTTACCTTTCACGGACATTTTGATTTTGGGGAAAGGCACAAGCTGTACAGTACAGATCCAATGGACAAGGTACATGAAGACATAAATGTTTTTACCATCATGTTTTTACGTTAGGTGAAACTCAGCAGCAGCATTCACTGTATTTTAATTACAACTGCTAAGGACACTCTCAGAAGACGACTTCCAGAGATGTTTCAGAAAGTGGAAAAATGATAGGAAAAGTGTGCTCAAAGGAAGGCAGAGTATTTTGAGGGAGATTAATGACAATGCATCTTTTGTTGTGATACTTTTTAAAAATTTAAACATTCACTGTTTGTTTAAATTACTCCTCAGATTTATGGGTGTTGGTGTCACACCAAGACACATAGGACCTTCAGAAGTGTCTCTGGGGATGGACATGAGCTCCCACTATCCCACATCTTTGTGTCCCATGCATGTTCCCGAGTAGCACTGTCCTCTCTCCACATAGGCTCCCCAGGAAACACTGAAGAAGACCCTGGGTGCCATGAGGAGTGGCAGGTGGAAGGTTGGGCAGCCACAGTGAGTGAGAATCCACTTCCAGAAAACAAGTCTGAGAGGAAGGGCAGATTTATAAGTCTGTGCAGGGCCACTGGGTCACATGGAGCCAGGCTGGACTCTGGGCTGTAAGAACAAGGCTGGGAGCAGTGAGCAGACACCAGGAAGCAGGCTTTGATTTGGTGCATGTAGAAATTTCCAGCCCCTTCCAGGGTCCATTAGATCAACAGGATGGAGCCATTCGCTCCCAGAAGAGGGATTTGGGCATCAGTTGACCAAATGCTGGGAAGGATGCAGAGCAGAGACAACTGCTGGCAGTGGCACCAGGTGAGGGGCTCAAGGATTTGGACTGAGAGAGTATTTTGAAGCTGCATCCCATGAAAAGGGGTGGGGGGGGGATTGATTTGGTCAAATTCTACCATAATACAGGTTGAGCCTCTCTAATCTAATCTAAAAATCCAAAATATTCCAAAACCAAAACTCTTTGAATACTAATGTGACACAAGTATAAATTTCCACCCCCAGCAGAGGAGGAGGCTTCCAGGTCGAAGTGCCACAGCTCCCAGTGCAGAGAAGGAGGCTTCCAGGCCAACCTATCACTACTCCCAGTACAGAGGAGGTGAGCTGTGTGGGTGCTAGCAGCACCTCCCCCCCCACCACCTTGGAAATGAGAAGACATGTAAACAAGCCTCAGAACCAGACTTCCAGATCACCTACAGCAACCCCAAAGGGAAATGAGATGGAACACTCTGATACTCAACCACCTGGACTCCCTGAACTAGCAACGAAAGAGGATCGGGAAAAAATGAAATCAGAAATAATTTCTCACATAACAGCAGAGATTGTTACCATGGTGC
>NW_004624768.1:5277536-5290975 GCF_000247695.1 Heterocephalus glaber
ATCACATACAAAGGAAAGCCCATCAGAATCACAGCAGACTTCTCGACGCAAACCCTCAAGGCAAGAAGAGCTTGGAGTGATGTATTTCAAGCCCTAAAGAAAACAACCTCCAACCCATATTGATGTACCCTGCAAAACTATCTTTCAAAATTGATGGTGAAGGGCCCAGGGATTTAGCTCAGTGGTTCTGCTGCCTGGCCTCCAAGCGGAAGGACCCAAGTTCAATCCCCAGTACCAAAAAAAACAAAAACAAAAACAAAATTGATGGTGAAATAAGATACTTTCATGACAAAGAGCACCTTAGGAACTTCATGAATACCAGACCAGCACTCCAAAGAATTTTAGACAAAAATCCTAGGAAAAGACAATGAGGATCACAACCCCAGGAAGCCCAGCAGAATGAATTTCCACCCCCACAAAGCTTTGTTTCATGTACAACTTATTTTTCAAACAGATTTTTCACATATTTATTACTTAACCCAACCACTAATAAAATCAGAGTCGTACCTGATTTTATCACTGGTTTTCATTTGATCCATTGGCGAATGGGACAGTCTTGCTTTTGCTTCTTGGCCAGGAATCACTTCATCCTGAAAGGATTGTGAGAAGGCCTGGTGAGGAGCAGGGCCAAGGACACATTCCAAGATGGGCAAGAAAAAGGCAGAGCAAATGGTGTAAAATAGTGTGTGAAATTACTGTTAGCCTGGGTGTGTAAGGTGCGTATGAAACATAAGTGAATTTCATGTTTTAATTAATGTCTCATCCCCAAGATATGCAAGGAGGTACATGCAAATATTCCAAAATCTGAAAAATCTAAAATCTGAAATACTTCTGGTCCCAAGTATTGTATAAGGGCTGATTAACCTGAAATAATAATTACAGTTCCAATAAACCATCACAGAATATACTTTTCAAAAAGAAACAGTAATAGATGAAATGTATGTATATAAAATTAATTTTTATTTTATTGATTAGCAATACTATTGTCACTAAATATTTAATGATTAATATTTAAGAGTGATATGATTGAATGTATTTCATTCTTTGTGTTAAGGATTTACCACTCTGTAATATTGTAATGTGAAAACCTGGTTCTCAGTTTAGTTTACTTGAATACTTGGTTTTAATAACTTTTCAGCTGTAAGATAATTTTAAAAGATGCCTGATTTAGAATGGCAGACAAGCATCATTTGCCATAGTTAGTGAATCATGATTTTCACTTTTCATTTCTATCCACCAATTGATCAAAAAATGTAAATGATTCCAAGATTCAGCTGTTATAAATTGTGCTGCTATAAACATGTGAATGCATATATCACTGTAATATGATGACTTTAACCCTTTCAGGAAGATTCTTAGAGGAGGAATGGCTGGTAGTGGCCTTTATACCCATCAACAGATGAATGGATAAAGAAAATGTGGAATTTATACACAATGGAGTACTACTCTGCCGTAAGGAAGTATAAATTGGAGGCATTTGTAGGTAAATGGATGCACCTTGAGACTGTGATGTTAAGTGAAATAAGTCAGACATACAAGTTTAAGTATCATATGACTTCTCTTATATGAGAAACCCAAAATATAAATAAAGAACAAAATAAAGGCTAGATAATAGGAAGTAGGGAGATCTTTTTCAAATGGGAAGATGAACAAGAGATGAGGGGTATGGAAGGAAGAGAAAAGGGATTAGATAAAAAGAGAGAATCAAATAAAAATGGAAGTAGAGCTTTTTCAAATGTGAAGGGAAACAAGTTAGACAGAGCAGGAAGGGATAGGAAGGGAAGAGGACAAAAGATGTTTTGTGTACGTGGACAAATTCCTGGTGATGAATGTAATCTGTATGTACTGCCAACAGGTACTAATAAAAAGTGCAAGCAAAATTTAAATGAGATATGGCCAGTAATTCTCCATCTCCTTTGATGTTAATCAGTTCTTGAAATTGATTTAGAAAGTATTAAAATTTTATATTGTTTCAATTGCGATAAAATTGACATGAAAGATACCACTTTAACCCCTTTTAACTATAAATTTCAGCAGCATTAAGCATATCTACATTGCAGAGCAAGCGGTCTGCAGAACTTTTTCATCTGGCAAAACTGAAACCCTCTATCCATTAAACAACAATGCAGTTGTATATTTTAATAATTGGGTTCAAAGTTCAATTATGTATTTCAGTTGAAAGATAAAATTTTCTCTGATTTTTTTTTTTTTTTTGGTACTGGGGATTGAACTTGGAACCTTGCGCTTGCAAGGCAGGTGGCCGAACCACTGTGCTAAATCCCCGGCCCATGAAAGATAAAATTTTTGTTTCTCAACTTTAAAATACGTTCATATTTTAGAAGAGAAGGTTTTGGGGCCACTCAGTTGGTAACACAATCAAAAGCACAGCATGTTGGGAATATTTATAAATATCTGTTTTACATTATCTCTATAGTGCATTTTTTTTCAAAAGCAGTTCATTTCTAATTCATTATTCAAAGCAGCATCTTTACTTGCAGGTACAGATGAAATTTCTTTCTTTCTGCATCTTACCTGTTACATACCTGTGTAATTGAGAGGCACTTGTCATCTCAGAAAGGTCAGCCAATCCGTTTTTCTTCTTGTGAAAAAAGGCAACACCTGTTTCCTAATGTCACTGCCTGGTATTAAAACATCTTACGGAAGGGAACCTACATTTTCAGCACCTCGTGTGCATAAAATTAACCACACTGGTAACCTCTCGGATCGCTGTGTTTTTGGCGTCCAATTCTCTCGTGCACCGCTTTGCCTCTGAACAGCATAGTGAGTGTTCTTTGTTAATACTGCTTGCTCTGAAATCCAACCCCAGACCTTTCACAAAAAGGAAAGAAAATGCAGCCAAAGAAGACATCTTTGCTGTGTTTACATTTACATCGTTCCCTACCAAACGTCATTGTCAAGTCAGGAACCGTAGGGGTGGCACAGGCCAGTGATCCCAGGACTCGGAGGCTGAGGGAGGGGAATCACAAGTTCAAGTCCAGACTGAGTGACTTAGTGACTTAGTGAGAGGGTCTCAGAAGTGAAAAAAGACTGAAGATCTGCCTCAATTCAAAGGCCCTGAGTTCAGTTCTCCTGGGTACCACAAAATATTAAATCTTTAATAAAATCAGTAATATTGAGAATGCCTTCTTTGCTGCATCTTTCCTTTAATAGCTTCCAAACAACCATGTTTCATCACTGAAACTAAATTTAGCAAATTCCATATACTGCTACATGCTTTCTAAAGAAATCCACTGTACTTCCAAATACACAGAAAATGTCCCGTGTCGCATGTTTTTCTAACCCTTGTATTTTTTCTAATTCTTGCATTTTAAAAGCTCCAGTAATATGTTCTGTCTTTTACCACTATTTGCTGACAAATTAATGTTCTTTGGATTATCTTTAACTTTTGTCTTTACTTTTACTATATCTTACTTCTGCCATTTTTTATATAACAACAGAACAAATATCCACAAATGGCATGTGAATCTTAATCTTTGCGCCAGAAATCTTCACAGAGATTTCTCATCATTTATCATGGCATTTAATGAAATGCTTTAAGCTTTGGATTGAATATTTCATTAAAGATTGGCAAATTGTAGAGGTTATCATCATGTTCTGGGCATTCCATTTTTTTCAGTATCACTAAAATGCATAAATCTGAAGAGTTCAGCTCATTGAATTTTTACCTCTGTATCCACCCATGTTACTGGGACATGGACCAGGTTATAAAATTATTCCTGAGTCACAAAAAGCTCTATTATTCCCCTTTCCCATCAAAACCTGCAGCAATAGTCACGGTTCTCACTTCTGATATAACAAATTCATTGTATTGTTTTTGTATAAATAGAATCATTCATCTTCAGTGCCTACCTTCTTTTACTCAAAGATTTTGGGATAAATTTAGATTTTTGAGTATATCAATACTTCCTTATTATTGCTGGGTAGTAGTATTATGATCTCAAATACATGAATAAGCCACAATTTGCATTTCTCCCACTGGGCATTTGGATTGTTTCTAGTTTGGGACAATGCTAAATAAAGTTGCTATAAACATCCTTGTCCAAGCCTCATAGAGTAGGTAGATGTTTAATTTTATTGGAAATGACAAAACAGGGCCTGGCATGTCATTCAGTGCTAAGTTTGTTTCCTCACCACGACAGGGGGAAAAATATCAGTTTTCCTGAGCTACACTCCGACCAACAAGAGAGCTCTGTGGCTCTGCTCCCTGCCAGCACTTGGTCCTGGTTTTTATTTAAACTGTTCTGTTTGGTACCTATTGATACCACACAGTGGTTTAAACTCACTTCTCCCTGATACGTAATAATGGAACCTATACTTGCTGGGCATGTAGATATTTATGCTTGTTCACATATTCTGCCCATTAAAATCTGGTATGTTTTTCTTATTGACTTACAGGAGTTCTCTATATATTCTGGAGCTGGGTTCTTTATTTGACTGTACAGCAAATATTACTCCCAACTGGTGATTTGTCTCTTCATCCTCTCAATCATGTCTTTTAATGGGCAATTTCAGATTTTGATAAAATTCAATTTATTAATATTTTATTTCATAGACGTTTTGTGCCACACTTAAGAACTGTACACTAGGATGTGGGTGTATTCACCTTTGTTTTAGAGTTTTACACTTTCTAGTGTAGATACGGTACAACATATTTCTCTGACCCTTGTATTTCTTGATCAGGAAGCTACATCAGTTTCAGGTTTGATCCCCTATGTTAGAGTTTGGCAAGACTCTGGAAGGCACACAACACCTAGTTGTCACTTATTTTTAAGAGAGAGGATCTTGCTAAGCTGCCCAGGCTTGCTTCAAACTCCTAATTCTTTTGCCTTAGCCTCCCTTGTAGCTAGGATTACAGGCACATACCACAGTGTCCAGCTCCAGTTGTGACTCTTGTTAGCAGTTGTTGATGGTTAGTGCCTATGTTAGTCAGCTCTCCATTGCTGTAATAAAATATCAGAGACAATTGATTTAAAAAGAGGAAAGGTTTATTCTGCTTCACTGTTTTTGAGGTTTCAGTCCATGTCAGTTGGCCCACTGGTTAATTTTTGGGTGAGTTGGGGAGACCCTTCAAGGACACTCACCAAATTACCTGAAATCCTCCTACTAGGTTCCACCTCTTAAAGTTTTCTACCACATTCTCATAGGCTCAATCTGAGAACTAACCCTTTATTTAGCACATGGACCATTGGGAGACATTGCAGATCGAAATTATAGTAGTGCCTAAATTATGAACTCACAGGGGATGACAACTAGTGCCGTCTACCTTTTTGTTGTTATTTCATGGTTGTAATGCTCTTACAAGGAGACACTTCTCTATCTACCATGCAATTATGCAGCATACAGTTTATACAGGAAGAACAGAATAAATACTGGATTCTTCCTTTATTTACCAGTTTTCAAGAAAATGAATAGGTTTCCTATCACCCACCTAGTTTTTATGTATTATTATGAAGTTATGAATTTTTAACATTTTCTACTACAGCTCAAATTCTCCAAATTGGGCCAGTGAAATCCCCTTCAGGGTAGTTCCTGGATCTTTTTGACATAACACTAAGAATCTTCAACTGCTTCTTTGCTTTCTAAGGTGAAAAGATATTCCAGGCCTATCTTTTCCATTTCTTGTACCACCAGACCTGGAGTCAGTTCTTCAAGAAGTCCTGGCTTCTTGTGGTGAGAAATGGAACAGGAACACAGTCACTTTTGAATATCCAGTAGGAATGCTTATTTCTCTAGACTGGCTATCATTTTTTTTCAGTGGCTCTAAACACACACACACTTCTGATTTTTTCCTATTCTGATCTATTAGAACACAAAGACAAATACCTTGTACACACATACAAACATACATTTAAAGATAAAATATATCATGAGTCAATATTGATGTTTCTAGTCTAATTCAAAACTACTAAGATTTTATTTACTTCTATCTTGCACCTACAACTATTTTCTTCTATATCATGAATCCTGGTTCTCAAGAATACAGGGGATCAGGATGGAGATTTAGCTCAGTGGTTCTGCCGCCTGCCTCACAAGTGCAAGGACCCGAGTTCAACTCCTGGTACAAAAAAAAAGAATACAAGGGATGATATAATTAGACTTCCTGTACTTAGTACTTTGTTTTATGTTATAGTAGACACAGAAGAGACTTGGAGTAAAATACTAAAATATCAATCTACCATCACTATGATCACTAAAACATTACCATAAATCTTTTTCACATGTCTTGCCCCATCCTCTTTCTGTCCTGCGCAGTGGGACTGGACGTGGTCACAGCATGTGGCTGTTCTGGTCTCTGCTGAGCCCTTGTAGCCACCAGCAGGTTCAGTCCTCCCGGTTACTTTAACTTCCTGCCTCACCATCTGCTGTCACATTGGAGAGCATCATTCCAGGTGTCCAAGTCTTTGTCTCTAGCAAGTTTCTTAGAAAGGACTCATGGGGACACAATTCCCTGAGCTCTTACATGTTGGTGATGGTTTGTTTTTCTACTTGAAATTCAGTGTTGCAGGGTATAAAATCCTGGATATACCTTTTCTTAAATACGTGATTTTGAATTTTCTGCCATAAAGTGCTGCTGTTAAAAAGTTTATGACAATCTAACCTTCTTTTCCTCATGAGTTCTATTCTCTTTTTATTCTGAGCATCCAAACAATTTTTAAACTTTGAAATGTTTCTTTACTATCTAATCATTAGAGTGGACTATCTCCAGGTGTTAGCTTAGGGTTGCATTCATATACGGCTTCCTCTTTGACATCTATTTTAAAAGTGTTAAAGTGAGGCTGAGAGGCGAGGCTCCATGGTAGAGGCTGTGGTCTCAACCTCAAGAATCACCAAAAAAACTTCTTTTAGGCCCGATTTCTTGAATTATAGTCTTAAGGATTTATTTTGCTTTCTTGACTGCTTAGCTTCTTCAGGTCTTCTATTGCCTGTAGGTTTGCTCTATTCTGATCTCTTAAACATTTGTCAGTTTCGGGCTTGGGATGTAGCTCAGTGGCCTCACACCTGCCTCGCAAGAGCAAGGTCCTGAGTTTGATCCCCAGTACTACAAAAAAAAATTGTCACTTTCTCCTAAATCCTTGTAATTCTTTTATTTATTTCTCTTTTATTTGACAACTTTCTCTTTTTATTTTTCTTAAGGGATTATGGTTTTATTTTTCTTAAGGCATTATGGTTTAATCTTTCTCATGTCTGCTTTAGTCTTCATACAGAAATAATTCTTATCTTTAAATCTTAATTGTTTCTACACTTAATTTCTGTATTTTTATACAGTAGTTCTGAAATATTTCCATGTCTTTTGTCACGTTCTTGATTTTTAAGCAGGTTTTGAAATAGCAAATTGTATTTTTAAAATCTATTTTGTGGGTATGCTTTTAATATCTTGGCTCTTCTTCTTTTTTTTAATTCTAACTTGTCAAAATTTGACCTTCCTATTTATGCTTTAGGTGAAATTCATTTTCTTGGCTTTTAGATTGAAGAAAGATTCAAGAATATTTTCCAGTATCATAATACTTCTTGTTCTACTTTGTTGTTTCCTTTGTTTTTTTGTACAGTGTCAAAAATATGGTAACTTATATTCTGAGATTTCCTGTATCTCTCTTTTTTTGAAGAGTAAGAAAATTTATTGGGGAATAGGAATAGCTCCTGAGAGACAAGAGGGGTGCCGAATGGGTTGCCAACGAGCCTATTCCTCAGAGAAAGTTTTACAGAGAAAAATCACAAGGTGGGTACAACATGGGTCAAAAGTATAATCAACCGGTAAGATTACAAGTGTAGCGGCTTGGCTAGTATTGATCCAATAGCAGCAGAGGCATATGATGACATCATTAACCTCGGGCAGTAATCTATAGTCTTAGTCTTGTCTTTAGCCTTGGTGTTAGTAGCCTTAGTCCTGGTCTTAGTGGGTGGGAGTAGTCTTGGGGTGGCTCACCCCTTATAAGATAATTGTTTATTCATACGGGAAATGAGATTTCCTGTCTCTGGTGTCCTTTCCTGTTTGGGAATAGAACTTTGCCTGTATCGTCCTTATCCTGTTTGATTTTAATTTCATCTCCAGTAATTTCCCCTCAGTGTGAGATCATGTCCCAGAAGGAAGTCTGTCTTTAGGGTTCTTGACTCCTATGCTCACGTGGCACTGGGCTCCCCGGTATTCACATGCTCTTTACTATTGGTTCCCCGCTCTTTCTGTGCAGTTCCTGTTGGGATTCTGCTATGCTCAGGTGTATCAATTGCTGCTGTGTTGCTTCCTTTTGCTTCTTCCCACACAGACCACAACCATGAAAGTTTTGTGGCTATCGGCAGTTTGTCCACATACCCACTTATACTTGAGGGTTTGGGGAAATGTCTTCTCTTTGGTTCCATTATAATTGTTGTTTGTTATTGTGAGAGCAAGAAGAAAAAATAATTTTAAAACATGGAAATACAGCTTTTGTAAAATGGAAGGGGCCAAGAGCTGGGAGAAGCAGGAAAGAATGGGAGGGGCAGGGGATGAACAAAAGAGTTAAGATGTGTTATGTGCATGGACCAACTCACCACAATAAAAGTAATGATTGTGTACTGCAAACATGTACTAATAAAAAAGAGAAAAAAGCTTTAATATCAATGAAGAGAACTGCTACAATTTTTCCTAATCAATCTCTCTCTCTTTCCTCCCTACCTAACACTGTATCACATAATATTTTATACATTTGTTGTTTAGAATTAGCTACATATTTTCTACTTTCTTGCTCCTTCATTCCTCCTTTGTCTTCTTTTGGGGATAATTTTATTCCTGCCTTTACAATTCTTTTAATGAGACCCTACCAATTGTGACTTGATAGTTTGTGTTTGTTTCTGAAAGTATATTTATTTTGCTCTTATTCTTAAATCCATCACTTGGGATCATTCGTCTCTCTGTCATCATGACCGAGGCCCTCACCTGGGAACTGAGGCGGGACCCTCCTGGTCTCCACAGTGTCCTTCCCTCCGGCTGACCTGCTCTTGAAGTGGGATGGGAACCCAGCTCAGCTAGTCACGCAGGCCACACCCAGTTCCACGGCTCTTGGAAGCTCTGAAGAAAAGCATGATTGGATCACTCAGCGGGATTGTATCCCTTTGGGGTCCAGCTTATGTGGGTGAGGGTTTGTTGCGGTTTTGATTTCTGTTCCTTTTGGCCTAGGAGACTGTAAAATCTAATGCTTCCATGGGCTTAGATGAGCAAACACTCTGATAGCAAAGGTCTTCAAGTATCTCCATTTCCCATGAATTTCCAGTTACCTACTAGTTTCTAGTTGCCACTTCTTTTCTGTTTTAATATTTAAATATATATATATTTTATGCAGCCTTCTTATATATTGACAATGGAACAATTGGCCTAAATAACCTCGGTCATCATCAACACATCCAGAGGTTCCTTTTGTCCATTTTGCTAGTTTACTTAAACTTAGGTACTATAATGTATAAAGCCATTTAGTCTCATACAACCAGACAGCAATCTAGTATGTCACGATTTCTCTCTTCTTCTCAGGATTCCTGGTGCCTCACAATGGAGATGTTTGATCAAATGAGAACAATGATGTTATCCATATATTACATAAAGCTGGCCTTCCGTATCTATGGATTCCACATCCATGGATTCAACCAACCCTGAGTAAAAAATATTTGAAGAAAGTTCATCTATAAGAAACAAATTCAGGCTTTTCTTGTTCATTGTTCCCTAAATAATACAGTTTAACCGCTGTTTACATAGCATTTACATTGCATCAGGTTTCATGAACAATATAGAGATGATTTGAAGTATACACGAGCATAGGTTATATGCAAATACTACACAGTTTTATATAAGGGATTTGAGCATCCGTGGAATTTGTTATCCAAGAGTGTCCTAGAATCACCCCCATCATGGATACAGAAGTACAACTGTACTAGTGAAAAATCAATTTCTTCCTTACCTTTTACCTAACAATTTAAAATAAGTTTTAGAGTTTTTAAATTCCAAAATATCAGCTTATATGTTTCTTTTTGAATTTGGGACCTGCCAACTCAGGATCCTGTGATTCTATCAAAACCTATGGATCTACCAGAACATGCTTCAGTAAACAACGTGTGTCAGGGATGCTCAGTAGCTCCAGACTCAGCTCTACCCTATACTGCAGGAGCTCCTGGCCAGCTAACTTTGCCTTCCTTTCTCCTCTGTGCCTGTGGCTCTATAATTTGACTTCAGTGGAAATAACCATATCATTTCCATATGTGCGTAAGATTCCCTTTTTAATTGTGAAAAGAAGCATTGAGTCGTGCTCTTCTGGCATCTAGAAACATACGCCTTGAATAAATAAGGTGTATGGGACTTGAATATGGTTTTTTGAGGCAGAGGGAGCAGCCATGGGGATTTTCTCACATATTTTCAGTGATTGCACTGGACAGTTTCTTACTTGGCTTATATAAAGCTAACCTCACATGTTGTAATTTTAAAGCCACTGTTTTTCCTCTCCTTCTAACAGTACTGAGAATCTTAAAGTTTCTAAAATGCCAATTTGTGGCCCTAGGTCCTCATTTAGAGGACTTTTAGGTGAACTTGTGGGTCATTTTCTCATTTTGTGTGAGGAGGAGCCAGCAGGGCTGCTAGAGGCAGGAAGCATGGTTTCTCTCTGCCTGTCTGTCGCTGCTACAGTTTGTGTTGTGAGTGTCCCTAAAAGGCCTGTGTATCAAAGGCTTGGCGCCCGGGGTGGCAAGATGGGAGGTGGTAGAACCTTTAAGAAGAGAGGACCTGGTAGAAGGGCCTTAGATCACTGATAGTGTTCTCAGGAGGGGGACAGTGGGACCCTCAGCTCTTCTCTTCTTTCCCTGTTTTGCTTCCTGGCCATGAAAGGACTGTTTTTTGTTCCACTGCACACACCTGCCATGATGGGCTGCCTCACAGCAGACCCAAAGCAACAGTCTCAGTGGACTGTAGATGGAAGCCTCTTAAGCCATGAGCCAAAATAAGCCTTTTCAGCTCATAACTTGATTATCCTCAGGTGTTTGTTATAGTGGTGGGAAGTGGCTAGCCAGTTGGTAACCATGAGGAACCTGCTCAGCCTGCCTGGATGTAGTTTCTACTCTTTAAGATTTTATCTGATGCTAAAACAATACTGTGTCCTGTATTCTGGGGGTTTCTCCTGCTCCTTTAAGGGTTCCTATGACCCCAGTTCCTTAAGTTTGTAGAAACTGAAAACTCAGAGCAACTCTGCTAGAATAGATTAATTTCTCATGATTTTTAAGTAGTTACCCACCCCACACACACACCAGAAAAAATATCCCAGAAGAGGAAAACCTATGAAGATAGAGAGTAGCTCAGTGGTTGCCTAGGTTGGGGAGGGGAATTGGGAGATGATATTTACTGGGTAGAGTGTTTTGTTTTGAATAACAAAAATATCTAAATTTGATTGTGGTCATAGTTGTTGTGTTAATTACTTTTCTCCTTGCTGAGACAAAATACTTGATGCCCAAAGTTAAGGGAGGAAAGGTTTATTTAGCTCAGTTTGTAGAGGTTTCAGTCTATAATCAGCTGGTTCCAAGGGAGGGTGGCATGGAAGACAGGCATCACAGAGGAGAAACAGTTCATGGTGGGCAGAAGGCAGCAAAGCAAGCAAGGGACCTTAGCAGCTTCTTTTTGCCCCTTTTATATTCAATCTAGTCTACCAGGATTAGGGTGGTGCCAAACCAATCAGTGGACTGATTTAGTAATCACATCTCCTTAATCCCAGCATCACACACTCTAGATCCAGCCACCTCCCGGAAAAAGCCCCACCTATGACCACATGAGGCTTGGGATGGGGAGCACTTAGGCACAAACCATAATGCTTGTACAACTTTGTCAATGTACGAAAATCTACTGAATCTTACACTTTAAGTTTGTAAATTGTGTGGTATGCACATTTTAGTTCAATAAAGCTGTTATTTGAAATAAAGAAGATGAATTTGCTACTAGGACAAATATAATATAGCTTAATAAGCTTAATAAGAGGGTGAGAGAATTTGTCATAGTTCCTTAGATTGTATGCTACAATTGCCCCAATTTTTTTTTTTTTAAATCTGATATCCTTTGGCCTAAAAGCAGGCACATAAATCTTCATGGTATTTCTTCCTGGTTAAAGCAGTTTCCTTTCCACCTTAAAGACATACTCTGCTCAGAGTTCAGTTTTTCTTATTCTATCAAGAAAATAGCAGGGAAAATGTCCTCGCTTGATCTTCTGAGCTGAATTCTATGCATAGGTTTGTAGTGTGTTTTGCTGTCTCAAGGAAAATGTAGGTGGGCCATATTGCATTGATATCCCTTTTCTTCTTTAAAATTTTCTTTTTGGTTGACGCACTTTTTCATGACTTTAGCTTCCATTTAGAATCTGGAAGAAATCCTGTTATTTTAAGGCACACATAAAAATTTGGAAGGCTTTGCTGTAATGCATCTCAGGAAGTCTTTGGAGGAGAGTTTTCGGAGTGACCAGGCTTGGTGAGGATGCTGCCTAGTTTCAGCCTCCTGGCAGAAGAGAATCTCTCTCCTTGGTGATGTCTGGTGCACATTTTCTGCTCCCAGACCAGTGGCTTCTGAAAACGCACAGGGGGACTGGTCCCTCAGGCCAAGCATGTCAGGCTTCTCTCTGGCGTGTCCCACTTCAGGCATTTTTTTCTTTCTGCACCACATTTTCAGCCCCCCCTTGTTTCGTGCCTCAGTGTGTAGACTGGTGGGTTTCCAGGATTCCTGAGAAGGTGCCAGCCACCATCTGTTCGGCTGCTTTTCAACTCGGGAACATGAGAAGTGAGCTTGACATCGGCAAGAGATGGTGGTGAGACTCAGGCACGAGAGGAAGTTCACATCCGCTCTGGGATCTGATTTTCAACAGCATTGAAATACCAAGGCAGGACCTAATTGTTTTGTGTCAGGGCTCCTTTCGAAAGTAGCATTGAAACCTCATAGGGTCTCTTGAAAAGAATGAAAATAGTCCATGCATTTCTGTCACGGTGGATTACCAAAGTTGATCATTTGTTTCAAATCTTCCCCCTCTCTCCAATCTTTTCCTCCCCTGCCCCAGAACTCCTCAGTCTAGAATGAAATGATGTAGTGTGCTTCTCTTTGTCCCCCCAGGCTCACAGTACCCCGGCACCAACAAGTCACCCCCATGGGCACAGATAGAGGGCAGGATGCTGTGGGGTCTAATGTGAACCTTAATGGGGTGCTTTGTGACCCTTTAAAGAGACAGTGCAGCCAGGTGTGGTGGTGCACACCTGTAAACCCAGCACTCGGGAGGCTGAGGCAGGAGGATCACTGCAAGTTTGTGGCCAGCCTGGGCTACATAGTGAGTTCAAGGCTGGCCTGAACTACATAGCAAGACCCTGTGTCAAAAAATGAAAAACCACTGAGAGACAGAGAGAGAGAGAGAGAGAGAGAGAGAGAGAGAGAGAGAGAGAGA
>NW_004624768.1:5291075-5317357 GCF_000247695.1 Heterocephalus glaber
AGAGAGAGAGAGAGAGAGAGAGAGAGAGAGAGAGAGAGAGAGAGAGACAGAGAGACAGAGAGTGCAGAAACCACTCAGTATCTCTGTTGTACTGAAGTTTCATGGTGGAAAAGGCCTAAATTATGGTGCCAATGTTTAAAAAGCTCCTTAGGGGGTGGCAGGGATTTTTAAAAAAGAAAAAGAATTGAGAAATGCTGCTTTGGGCCCCTCCTTTTCATGTACCCAGATGACTCCCAGCTGCCAGGATCGGCATGCACGTCTGTCCTTGAGAACCTGCCGATTAGGAGTGAAAAACTCCCATCCCCTCAGCCCAGGCTGCACCGGGCAGTTCTGAAGCCCCTGTTTCCCAGGGTTTGCCACTGGGCTAAGCTGCAGTTGCCCTCTGTGGTTGCTGCTTAGGAGCGTACCTTTCATTGGCTGCCCTCTGTTTCTGGTCTCCCCTGCTCACTTTTCCTGGTGATTGCCTTTTACCTGCCAAATAAACCACCTACACTCAAACCCACGTCAGGGTCTGCGTCTGTGGGAGCCCCAACTAAGACTGTGTATGTGTGCGTACTAAAAATGATTTATAACTCCATTAACTAAATAAATAAGAGAGGGCCCATGCACGAGAGAGTGAGTCACGTGTGAGGATCATAATTAATCCAATTCAATGTACCTGAGCTTTTAAAAAAGCTTTTAAAGCATGGGCTCTGGAGCCAGACTGCCTGGCCTCCCCCGTTTCCTAGCGTGTGACCATAGGCAAGTGACTCATCTGCTTCTCTGTGCCTCAGTTTCCTCACCTGCAGAGTGGGAACGGGAATGATAACTCCTCACAGGGTTTTTGTGTGCAGAAAGCTGTTGTTACTGAGCGCACAGCTCTGTTACTGCCAGACTGTGTATATACCCCTCTTCTCACCAAGACAGCAGGCAAGAGAAAGCAGCAGTTAATGTTTTACAGGGACTTTTTGAAGTAGAAGACAACTTTGGTGTGACGAAGAAGGCACACTGGCCTGGCCCAGCTAATGAGTTCTTCCTGTGTTGATAGTCACATTGTTCAGTGCCTCCCCAAAGCAATCCCACACCCCTCACCTTTGGGAGTTGAAGATTCCCATCTCCAGTAAAACCCACAGCTAGTGCCCACTTTACGATCCACTGGGCTGCTGAATCTGGACACAGAATTATTAAACAGACAGGCACCGGCTTGCTATAATGACTCTTATTGGGCAATAGGTCCCTTTGGCCTGAGAAAAATGCTCCC
Source organism: Heterocephalus glaber (assembly GCF_000247695.1). The sequence continues at coordinate 5,292,316 of NW_004624768.1, forward strand.
TGCTTCTTTGCTTTCAATGTGCAGCCACTCTGCAAACCTAGGTGATGACCTCCTCCGTGCAGCGCCTTAAAAGCCAGAGAACACAACTGCTTTAAATACCCTCACCAGCAGGCAAGAGGAAGCCAGGAGCCTTCCCTCCTGTGGCTGAGCTACCAAAGATGTTTTGCTCTACTGTAGTTCTGACTTTGACATGATTTATTTGTGAGTCAGAGATTCCATGAGTTGATAAAATGTTTAATACTTCTATAAAAGCCCACATGGTAATTTCCCTTTGTACCCAAGCATTTCCATTTAGAGTTATGCTCCACATAGACTGCTTATTAAAGAATGGAATCACAGCCCCCATAACCCTCCCCTTGCCCTATTCACTTTGGAGCCCACCTCCTAATCAAAGGTCCCAATTTTCCCTGCCTAGTCTCTATTTCTGTTTCTTTCTCTCCATTATCTTGGCATATGGCTTTTTCTTTACCCACTCCACCGGGTGTCACCTCACCAGGAGCTTGTGAACCCACTCTGAAATAACTGTTTCCAATAGAACATGGCCTCATGGGCTTTTTCTGTATGCATAATACATATCCTAGGCCTTGCAGGCCATATGATCTCCATAAAAACTACTTAACTCAGTCATTGGAGCATGAAGGAGCCACAGACAATGAATGTGGCTTTTTTCCAATAAAACTTTATTTATAAAAGTCAGCAATGGGCCAGATTTGGCCATTGGCTGTAGTTTGTCAATCTCTATTACAGAACAACAAAAATGAATAAAACTGCTCATCTCCTGGCTCCCCTCAATAAGGTATTAACAAATTGTCTTGCTTTTTTAAAAATTATTTTTTCATGTAATACTGTGGACATAAGAATTTCTATATTTACTTCTAAAGCTGCTTTTGAGACACAGCCAGAGTTGTACTGCCACCCTTTCTGTATATTCACCATTCTTTGTCAATTGAAGGCAATAATTAGAGTCCGTGTATTCATGCATTCATTTCATACAAACCACACTCTGGCCACTGAGGTTACGCCGTTGGTACATTCATCAATGTTTCTTGTTTCACTTTCCTTCTCACAGCACATGGTATAATTTTGCTTACCACATTAGGCACAGTAACAAGGTTTTCTCTACCATGGATGGGTACACAATCAAAAGAAAAGGCGAATATTGACTGTACTAAGAGCTGGCCCAAAGACATCTACACTGAAACTTCAGAACAGAGACACAATTTCTCTGGTTCTTTCCTCCACTCTCCTGAGTTCAACTCTGCACAAATTACTTATCATTGTGGTGACACAAATAAGACTTCATTAACATGGCCATTCCGATCCTGGTAAACAAGTTCATGTACACTGGAGCTCGGCTGAAGAATGAAGTCACAGAGAAAAGTTCACGATAGGTGGTCTTGCCTTTTTCACTAAGGCAGCTTTGACAAAATCCTGGGCACCTCCGTTAGACAAGCTGCTATTCAGTTCCCCGGGGTTAATGGAAGTTCGGGGTGTGTGTGTGCTAAAAAAGGACAACAACACTTGTAATCAGGGCTCGTCACATTTTTATTTAATGATATGTGTCAGTGTTGTTTATACCATTTTCTCCTAATTCCTTGTCCCTTTGCGTCCCTGGTAGATATAAAAGGATAAATCAAGTCCCTGTGGTGACTTCTGATATCTGCTTAGCTATCAGTTGTCTTTTTTTTTTTTGACTTGTAATTAGATATTAAATAGTTCTAAAGATGACAAATCCTTAAAAGATATAGTTCCAAGTGCTTATCTGGGATGGTGAGAAAGAAAAAGTCTAATTGTCATACCGTGGAAAAACGTGTGGGAACGTGGCTATCTCCTTCTTTGAAAGCAGAATGCCCACTGCTCACCTGGGATGAGAAAGCACCATCCGATGTCCTGCCTCCTTCCTAATGCAGGCTGGGGGGGTCTTCACCCAGAAAAAGCAGGGGGGAATTCAGGTCCTTGACATTGCATAGGACCTGCTGTAAGCTGGGAAAGTACATGGTAGTGGATGCCACTGTGGATGTGGAGCTCTGTGATTCCCTGACCTGAACAGAGAAGATTCCAAACAGGGCAGATCAAACGCATCTCAACTCAAGGTCAGGTCCTTCTTCTGGGATGGTCAATCCTGGACCTGCCCAGTGCTCCCTGGGGCAGTCAGAGTTTGGCATCCCACTGTCTTGGGGGGTTGAAAGAAATCCCTGCGGGTGACAGCTTGGAGCCAGACCCTAGAAGGTCCTCTCCAGGAGTCAGCTGGGTGGGGACAGGCTCTAGGCAGGAGGAGGGAATGGGGCAGGAAGGAGAACTAACATTTGCAGAGCTGGAATTCACAGGAGCATGGAAGTAGTGCTGTAAGTCATGGTGCTGCATGGCCTTGAGCTTACATGAGACTGACAATAGTGGTACTTTCTGTGTCCTGGGCAGGATGGTTTCCTCCGTGCATCCTTTTCCTGGAAGGTTGGCTTCAGCTGGAAGAGGCAAAGATCATAACAAAGCCTGTAATAAGAGGGGTCAGCACCAACTGAAGAAAGGTTGGGTGCAGGTGGGCTTCCATCGTTGGGTATCCAAAGCCACCTCACTCTAATTCCTGGAGGAAGAAAAGTTGATTGAGCTAATGGGCCAAAAGCTTGCATTCTTTAGTGGGCAAGGAGTGGTGAATGTGTGCGTGGGGGAGAATGTTAGGAGAAGAAAATGGTGGAGAGCATTAAAGAAGATGACCCCACACGCATGTCTGTTTGGCCTAATAAATAACTCAACAGGAAACATTTAGAAACAAATCCCACACTGTGGATCTAGATTACCCGGCTCTACGATTTTTTTCTTGTAGCAGACTGACTGGTACAACAGACCCAGACAGCTATAGGGTTCTGACACTGTGGGCTCAGAGGCTGAGTGAGTGACCCAAGGGCTACACACTCAGAAACTGGTCACACCCTACTTGTCCCAGCTTCAGCCCATCAGTGAGTCCCCAGGGAGGGACTGAGAGCCCAAGGACTAAGTTTAACAGTAGATGGGAGTTTGTAACTGGTAAGAAGACAAAGTTTCAAGGCCTAAGGAGCTTTTGGTCCATAAGAGGGGCAAGATAAGCCAAGTAATCCCTTCATAGGAAAGTAGTAGTTTACTGGATCCTTCTATGCATTTAATTTACGTGCTACATATACTTTAAATCACTAGATCCTTATAAGAGTTCTATGAGGTTAGTACTATTACTATTCACCTTTTTAATGACTAGGAACCAATATAAAGAGGTCAAATAATTTGGGCAAATTATGTATCTCATTAAATGGCAAGGTCGGGATTCTAACAAGGACTGACGGCCCCAGAAGGAGGATGAGAATGAAGATCAACAGTATCCAGACAGACTGAACTTTGTGAGGCAAGGAACCTTTGATCACTTTTCCACATAACCATATTTGATACATCTAATCCTCCTGTGCAGGAATATGTCCCACTTTGCAAATGAGAAACTTCCCGGGAGAGGGATACAGCTTTGGAAAACCCATATACCTAGTATCCTGGCAGAGCCCGGTTCCAAATTGGATCCCTCTGGCTTGCTGTTTGTTCTCTTCCCACCTCCCCAAGGGCTAATTTCCAGAGCCCATTCACGTCCATGATGTGTAACTTCTAGAGCCGTGAGCATTTACTCTCACTTATGGGAAAGGCAAGACTTCTCAAGAGTTGAGGGATAAAGAAAGGGTGAGATTTGTCAGAACTGGGGGAAGCAATGTCCTGTTGGTGGTCACAGTCATCTGGCCATTAACAGGACCAGCTTTTGACTATAAGGAATAGTCAGGACTTGGTGAAACAGTCACTCAGATTAGCTTGTTTTTTAATCCAAATGTGCAAAGTAGAGTTTTGAGGAGTAATGGAGACCAGAGTTTTGAGTAGACTGGGAAGAGAACAGCCTGAAAAGCCACTGTAATAAAGGCTAAGTGTAGTGGTCACCGACTAATTGAGTCATCTATCAGGTTGGTGTGGATTTTTGCATGTCTGGGTGTCTAATCCTTTGTGGCAGAAGGGTTGGTGACCTGGGGTAACTGGGTTGGAGACATCAAACAGCCTTGAGGTAAGGAGCATCTTGGAGGTTCTGAGGGTCAGAGCTGGAAAAACTGAATTTGTTGGAAACCCAATAGTGAAAGTCAGATGCACGCTGGAACCAAACAGAGGTTACGAGCAGAGTTAAAGAAGCATCAAGGGAGCTCAGGGTAGACTTATCTGTGAACAGAGGGGAGCTCCAAGTAACAAATAGGAATTCTAGGAGTTCTAGAAGTATCAGCTGGAATGCAAGAAGCACAATTTTTTCTTTCCCTTCTAGAAGCTCCATATGGGCTCTTTAGGATTACTGTGGCCAACTTGTGCCACAATGGTCTCGAGGGCTGTTTTAGTTTAGGTCAATGCTATCTGCAATCACAAACAAGCCTGTTAATTTTAATGTCTTAACACAATAAAAGTTGTTTCCCATGTAAATATCCTCATCAGCATTTTTCCTCTAGTCCATTGTAGGTTCCAGTATTTGTTAAATAAGTCATTAAAAAAATCTACTCAAGCAATCAGACACATGGACTCCTTCCATCTCATGGTTGTACAATTCCATAAAGCCTCTGAATGCTCCACATGAAGCCAGATGATGAAGGAAGAGCACACGGGAGAGAGTTTGGATTCTAAGAGCCACCCATCACTTCTTGTGAATGCCACTCAAATCCCACTGGCTGGAAATAAGCTCAAGGGAAGACTGGAGAATGTATTCAAGCCATGTGCCCAAGAGAAAGGGCAAATCGCCTTGGAGGACAGTATCTGCTACAAACCCAGAATCCACCCAGCCTCTTGCAGCTCAGTGAGGTGTCTGGCCTTGATCAAAAGCCATTTCTAGCTGGCAACTTAAAGAGCCACTGAACTAAATCCTGAATGTGTCATTACTCTCTAATTAATCTATTGGGTCAATTTGGAGTTTTTCATTTATCAGATGAAAGAAGGAAAAAGAACCCCACCCATCCTTTTCCCTTCCAAAACCTCCCGAGTGATATACGGGCATTTGTCAAATATGGCTTAGGTCACTCATTTGTAAAACAGAAATAAGAATACTTACTTCATAAAATTGTGAGAAATGGAGGAGTTGAGATATATAAAATGCTTAGCGTACCTGTTTCAGATTAAATGCTCAATAATAGAGAGCTCTAGGAAGAGAACAGGAGAGAGAAGCAGAAGGAAAGGAGAAGGGGAAAAGAAAGTTTCCTTGAAGCAGAAGACTCCTCATAGCAAACATTCCCCAGGAACTTCTGCTCATTTCTCATTCGTCAAAGCTTAATCACAGGATCACACATAGCTGCAAGAGAGGCTGGGAACTGTAGTTAATTTATGTTAGCTAGGATTTATATGCCTGCTTTTAAATCAGGGTTTTTATTACTGTAGGAAAAAAAGAATGGATATTAAGGAAAGACTAATAGTTTCTGCTACAAGTCACCGACAGCCTAGACGAAGTTCATTTATTTTTCAGGAATTGGGAAAAAAATCCCTGGTTTAAAAGATAGAACTGAGACCTGAGACAAAGTCCTTAGCCAGGACTGTGGAGTCATCACAATTTACCACCCCAGTCTTAGCACACTGGCCTTGCCACTGTTCCCATCTGTGTATCTCAGGGAGGCCCATGAGAGGTAGCCCTTAGGTTACAAATATGAGGTGCTACTGCTTTATGGCTTGAACTCCCCATTTCCATATGTGCACCATCATCAGAAAGAGTATGGGACTCTGGAACCTCTTCCACCATGCACTTCCTGTTTGGGAGCTGGTCAATTATGGACTGAAAATGTGAGCCAAAATAAACCTCCTTTCAAGTTGCAGGTGTTGGAGATTTTGTCTCAGCAGCAGAGAAAGTAATACCTTACCCTTCAATGCACGTGTTGAAGTCATAGCTCTGGTACTTGTCAATGTGACATTGCTTAGAAATAAGGTTGTTGCAGATGTAATTAGTTCAAAGGAGCTTGCGTTGGGTAGGCCTCTACTCAATATGACTATTGTCTTATAAAAGGAAGATTTAGGCGCACACATAGGAGAACACCTTGTGAAGATGAACATAGATATACAGGCAAGGCATCGACAGCCAAGAAACACCAGTGTTTGCCAGTGAACTGCCACAAGTTAGGAGCAAGCTTGGAACATTCTTCCTCATACTTCCCAGAAGGAGGGTAGTACAACCAGTGTCTTGATTTTAGACTTTTGGCCTCCAATAAACAAATGTGTGTTGTTAAAGCCACCCTGCCTGTGGTACTTTGTTATGACAGCCCTAAGAAACTAAAATGCCTGGCCTGGCCTGGCCTCAGCTCGCTGGCAGGTTTTGAGTCAAGCATGCCTCCAACTCTCCAAATGAGAGCTTTACAGCTGGTCCCAGCTCTCAGCTCCATCTCCATCTTGACTCCTTGCTCCTGGCCCAACCACTCACCGTTGCTGTGTCTTCCCTCCCTTTGGGACTGAGGCTTCTCTCTCCCTGAGACACGCTAGGTACTGCGGCCAAAACACCTGATGGATCACAGTGTTGAAGGACATACATTCACATTAAGAATCCTCTTTGTACAGAACTGTTTACAACCAGTGAGTGAGTATTTACGGGGAAGCCAGACTCTCTCACCTCCCCTCAGGCTTTATTTGTGCAACAAAATGAAATACAGTTGGGCATCCTCTTGAATAGTCTGGCTAACACTGACACCGAATAATTAGACCATTTTTCTTGGGGGAGGAACTCTGACAGAATCAAACCAAAAAGTCGGTTCTCAGCACTCCTCCTCTTTAGAATGTGTGGATGTGGCTCTTTGTGTCTCAACCATCCAGTAACCCCAAACTTCCAAAGTATCTGACCCATCAGTGCAGGAAGCCTTCATCACCATTTAGAAAGTGTTTTTCAGTAACTGAACTAAGTGAGTTTAATGAGGATTTAGGACAGTAGGAATGATATTAAATGAAAAGGTGTACAACTACTCTGATCATATCCAAAAGGGAAGGCTTCCAGGCCCCTGAACAGAGGCATAAATGTCCGGTGCTCCAGCTTTTCCAGGGCAGCCAATACACCAAAGATTTGCTTCCCTGAGCATCCCAAGAATTTTCCAGCTCACAATGTTTGTTTTTGGGTTTAGAGAATATGGTCACCACTGATGCGGGGCTCATGAAGAAAGTCCCCACTTATCCCATGGCACAGAGAAGTAGGGTCACTAAGGGGGAAGAGGAGAGGAAGGGCCACAAGTTGATGGGGCAGCACATGTGGAGAAGGCAGTAATCCCAAAGGCCCACAGCTGGGGAGAAGAGTCTCCTCCCCCAGACTTAAGTAAGTGCCATCTGGTTAAAATGAGCATCAAAAGCAGCCTTGAAATGGCTGAGAAGTCTCAAATGAATAACCCCAGAGGGGGCATTCAGAGGCTGGTCCCCAAGTGCCCCCATAAGCAAGGGGGATACAGTGAAGGCTGCGGGTCCTGGCGCTCTCTTTCAGCTCCGGCTTCCATCCAGGGAGAAAGGAGGGCAGAGGCAACTGTGGGAAGACTGCTCATAGTGCCACCTGGCCAGGTGACACAGCAGTGAGAGGGCCACAAGCTCTCCTCCTGCTGGGCCCTGCCTCAAGCAGCCAGGAGAGGCCGCCACCCTGCGCTGGTGTCTGTACCTCCCTGGCTTCCCCACTCAGTTCTACAGCTCTGGGGTGTCACAGTGGCATGCTGCTCCCATGAGAGATGGGGCAGGAACACGCTCTCCTGGCGGCAGGCCACAGTGGAAGACCAGTCCCCAGCTTTTCATCAGAGGAAGGACTGGCAGGGAGCAAAGGGCAGGGAGATGCAGTCTGAATTGCATCCAAGTTTAATTTTGTTTTTTGTTTTTAATTTTCAGATGAATAATTCAGTGGCTATGCCAAGGTTGAAATATTTTTCTGTTTTCAGTAAGATGTGAGAAAAGGAAATGAATTTTAATGAAATGTTTTGGTTTACTTTATCAGAGACTTCCAGTTTAGTGGGATTCCCACGCCATACACAGATGTCAGCTGCTTTATCCTCTTGCCTGCAAAAGGCAACGGAGAGCTGTGTGGCCATTCCACTTGTCCCGGCTGCATCTCCCCATTTCCCAGGTGGACAGAGCCACCCACCCATGAGGCTGGGATGGCAGAACGTGGAAGCTGAGAGTGGCCCAGCCATTCATAAACTGGAAACTGCGAGTGATGCTGCTGCTGTCCTCGCTGATGTGGACCAGCAGGTCTCCATGGGGGAGAGCAGAGCACCTGGCTCACGTTCCCAGGCGCCTGTATGCCCTGGCCTAGGTGGGCAGCTCAGGCTTTGGCAGATGGCCAAGCTCTCTGCACCAACCAGGAAGAACTGAAGTATTTCTACGAGTCTGTAAACAGGATTTAAGGGAGATGCAGAAATGCAGCCAGATCTCTAAGGAGAAGACAGAGCTGTCAGGTGGAGGTGATGTCACAGACCTCAGAGAATGTGCCAGAACATGAGCTAATTGACAGTTGCGGGCTCAGGACATGTTTTCGAGCAAAAGTTTCTGAACAAAGTCAGCAACTAACGGACCACATGGATCGCTGATAGGGTTTCTCATGATTCAAAAGATACCTGCCCAAGTGAGCTGTCATAAATAGATCAATCAAAGGAATGATTGGTTGGGCTTTTCTCAAGAGTTCATATAAAGCCAGTTTGGGGGGTGGGGGGATGGAGAGGCAAAGATAACCAGACTCTGCCTGCAAGGCTTATGGAAATAAGCTTGCCCAGGCAATGCCTATGCATGACGAACCAAAGAAAGTCTGTAATCCAATGCTCCTCATCTGGGTTCTCAACTGCCACCACTCCTGGAGTCACTTTGTCTAGAGACCCAAGTGTGTATCTACGAAGAGACAAAGCTGGTGAAAGAACCCGGCTAGAAAAGATTTATGTTGCCACAGGGAGCTCATAATAATTCTCTGTTCACAAGCTTTTCCATGCAAGGTTTTCAAATCACATTCTGTATCATATGTGTCATTGTTGCCCCGGTAAGGAAAGGGTGGAGGTCTTTCTCCTGGTCTCACCAGTGATTGAGAGGGGGGACTGGGGTTCCCAGTCCCAGCTTCCCATGAGTGCGTTTCCTGCTCCTCTGGGGGAAGGAGGTGATTCAAGAGGTGGAAACTTGTGAAGTGAATATCTGAAGGAAAGCAAATGGGAGCTTCCCTTCTCACCCTCTTTCCCAGGACGAGCTGTGTCACAGGGGAAGGGTCGCAGTATTTCTAACGGAATGCTACTGGGGTACCAATCTGCCTGGAGTAGCCAGCTGAGGGATAGATGCTATTGATTAACTGTCAATTTCCTCTTTGGCCCCGGGCCTTGACTCCAATGGTGTCCCTACCCCGGGTTAGGCCTTCGCCCCCACTGCACACGCCACTGGCTGTCTGCAGCCCACACTGCATAGTGGCAAAGCAGGAATCCCATCCTCTCTCAAGGCTGAGAGGGTGGTGGAGGGGACCCAGGAGCCCAGCAGGAGCAGTGTCTATTTTTACAGGCTTTTGCAGGCGTCCTGCAATATGGCCACATGGGGAGGAGGAAGGGGCAGGGAGACCTGGTGCCGATCTGGCTCAGGGAATATATTTAGTTAGGGAAAAAAAGATGAAAGATTAAGAGCCCCCATTTGTGGGTAGCTGCAACTAAGGGGGGATGAATCAGAAGAACCTGTAGAGTGTAACGTAACCCTGAAGGAGACACCCATTCCCTTTCCCTGCCATTAGACAAGCTGACGGTAACATTTATAGGGGGAAAACAAACAGGCAAAACTGGACAGGCAGAGCATGGTGCTGGGAGGGAGGCAGTGTGACAGAAAAGAGCCCGCTAGGCATCGCACACCTCAAAGCCTGCACGTTGCAACAGTGAGAGAATGGTCAACTACCGCAGCCCCTCTTCTGTTTCTCTGGCAAAATCCCCGAGACTGGGTGATTCATAAGGGAAAGAGTTTCTTGTGGCTCTTTGCGCAGGAGGCCGAGAAGCCCAAGAACAGGGTGCCAGCAAGGTCTTGTGCTTCTTCAGCTCACAGTGGAAGGTGGAAGAACAAACAGACATGTGTGGAAGGACAGAGCATGAGGCAGCTTTGCTTTGAAACCACCTGCTCCGTTGGTCATTGATCCAGCCGCATGAAGGTAAGAATTCACTCACCTGAAAGAGGCATTCACCTTCCTAATGGCCTCATCACCAGTGCAGGGCCTGCCTCACACACGACCGCAATGGCAGTTACATCGCAGCATGAGTTTCATGGGGCACAAATCCTACTCAGACCGTGACCCTGAGTGTCTCTAAAATTCCAGGATCTGACCCACAAACGTGGAAGGATTTAGATGTTAACATTTTAAATAAATGGTGCTACATCAAATGGATAACTACTGGATAGAGAGAATAAGCCCCAAACACAATGAAATTCAAATGGGAAAATGAAATTTGTGTAGAAAGAAAGAATGGACAAATCTCTTTGGAACCTTAGAGTGGAAATGGCTTGTTTGCCATTTAAAGATCTAGAAACTCTTAAACAGTTTTTGATTATATAAAAATCAAAGGCTTCTAGCCAAGGAAAAATACCATTAATATATGTGCTGCTGAAGCGAGCACGGAAAAATACCATTAAAAAGTCAAAAGATGAATGAAATAAAATATTTGCAATTCATCCCTCCCTAATATACAAAGAGCTCCTATAAATGGAGAATGTGAAAAACCAATAATTCAATAAAAACAAGCAAAGGATTGAAATAGAATTCACAGAAAATACAAATGGATCTTAAATTCATGAAGAATGTTTTATAAAGGGAATAAAAATTAAAACTGCCCTGAGATACATGTACTGCTTTTAACCCATTAAAAGGCTTTCAAAGTCCCTTTTTTGTTGCATCTGTGGGCAAAGGTAACCAGGAGAAATGCCAAATGGTTTCCCTCAGGGTGGGGGGGCAATCTGGTCTCATGTTATAAAATGGAGAATCTACAACCACTGCCCAGCAGTCCTGCCTTTGGGAATTTCACCTCAGTCCCTCATGGACAAAATTATACATGAATAGGATTTTATTGTATCATTGTTGTAAGAAAAAAAAAAAGTGAAACATCTCAAGTGTCCATCAATAGGAGAGTGGTTAAATAAACCATGTAATATCATGTAACTGTTAGGAAAATGAATCAGGGACTCTGCAGCTGAGGAGGGAGAACTCTCCATGGTATAGTAAGTGGGAGAAGCAGATTTTAGAATTATGCTATCTTTTCTGCAAAAAAAGGGGGAATATAAGATGGCATATTTGCATTCGCATGTACCTGTGTATACAGCACTGGGTGAAAAGTAATCAAAGAGGTTATGGAGGCACAGGGTGGAACAGAGTAGCCAGGGCTGTGGCAAAGACTCTCGGGCATGGCAGTTCCCCGAGAGAGGTTCAAAGCCTCTCCTGGAGAAGAACTGAGTGGATGAGTGTGTTTCAAGTAAAAGAAAAGGAAAAGTCAGTAAGTAGGAAGCATTTTCCATGAGAAAAAAAAAAGTCTGCTCTGAATCTCTGCCCACCTCGAAACATCAGTCTTGAGTGCCATCCTTTGTTCTGTCAAGCTTCAACAAGAAATTCCAAAAAGTTTGGAACCAGTTTCCTGGGAAGAGAAATTACAGTGGATTCCAAGTTCAGTTCAGCAATTTGCTTAGTACAAGAGTGCAAACTAGGTTTCTACAAGACAAACAGCAAGGTGACAGACACTCTGACTGTGGGAGTACACACGTGTGGTCACACCAAGCCCCTCAGAGGCGGCAGAGAGCTGGGCAGAGCAGGATGTGTGGAGTGACCACTTGTGGACCCAGGGTTTCTTTGGGGGTCATTGGCAATGTTCTGGAACTAGATAACTGATGGGTAGGAAATTCTGTGAAAACCCTAAAAACCACTGAACATTTTAAGATGTGGATTATACGTCATATGAATTGTGTTTAATTATTTTTTAAAAGATCTTTTCTAGGGGCTGGGGATTTAGCTCAGTGGTTCCACCTCCTGCCTTGCAAGCGCAAGGACCCGAGTTCAATCCCCAGTACCAAAAAAACAAAAAAACCAAAAAGTAAAAAAATAAAAAATAAAAAATAAAAAATCTTTTCTTTCAAGAAGTCTCAGGCACCCCAGTACCCCACAGGACCCCTAATACCCATGACAATGAGTATCACAGTTATAGAGTATCTGGGTCCATGGCTAATATATTCAGGGTACTGAGGTGGTAGAAGGGATTTCTTGTTGATAGAGAATTTAAAAGCAAGAAAAAAACGAGCTAAAAGTTGATTTTCTCTTCATGGTCCCATGCCCTGGAAGTTCTAAATAATGGCCAAGATGAAATACACTTCCCTGCCTGACTATTTATTTATTTATTTGGTTTACTTTCTCAATTATTGATTTTGAGTGATGCCCAAGTGGTTCCCCAATTATAACGGCTCTACTTACACCTTTTCAACTTTATGGTGGTGAAAGCGATTCATATTCAGCAGAAACCATGCTTGGAAATTTGAACTGTGATCTTTCCCTGGGGTGGCAACACAGGACGCCCTACCCTCTTGGATTCGGGGCAGTGGGAGTGAGCCGCATCTCCCTGTCACTGTACAGACCCAAGGGCGAACACCCGCCCTGTATGCTGTGCTGCACTGCTAAGTGAGGATGTTCAGGAAGTTAGGTGTATTCGGTACATTTTGGATCCATGATACAGGATGGGTGTAGGTGGATAAAGTGCCATTGTGAGTGGAGGAGCATCTGTATGTAAACCGCAAAATGCCACCTTCTTGTTACTTGTCCTTTAAGAATCAGCGTTATTCTTCGTGGAAGCTAATTCAGGAAGTTCTCGATTCCAGGCCCTTCCTCACAGAGCCGTCTGCTGCAAGGCTTCTGCTTGGGATGTTTGTCACTGCAAGTTTGGAATGGCACAGTTAGCATTTTCAGCCCCAGGCTACTGCATACACCTGCTGAACATGGAGGTTCGATTACGGAGAGGAGAAACAGAGTGGGTTGCACTTCAATTCTCTCGTTCTATTGCAACCACATGAGTTTTTATTTGTGATTTAAAATTTAAGGCAGTGAAACAGTAAGAAAGAAGCACAAGGTATAGCATTTCACCTCACTTAGCATAGTTCATACACAAAATATTTTACTAAATTGGACATTGAAGTGTGTTCTGTTCTAATTGTTTATTTTAAACTGAAGGACGAATCAAGAAAATAAATTGTTACAATAGTAATTGCCTAAATTGTGCCTTTTATACATCATTTCAGTTTTATTAAGATTCACTTTATAGAAAATATGTACATAAAGTAGCATTATGTGACACTTAACTAAAAGATGAATTTTTAATCTTAAGTAGATATAAAAATGAAAGGGTAATTGAATTTGTTCTTTTTTGCTTTTTTGGTACAAGAATATCTATTTCTACCTTTTTTGATAGTAAGGTTGCACAAATATTCAAAAGGAAATTTTAAGTGTTTGCATTTTTTCACCATTTTTGTTATTCATTTTATTTTATAATTATTGCTGAAAAGTTTAATCATATAGAGGAGATTATTTCTAACTCTTCTACTTGATTAAATAGCAATATTCATGAAAAATCTGTATTTGCTTTATATGTTCTTGAATATATTTCTAAATAGGCTTAATATAATTGACTTTTTATACTGTACATATGTATTTAAAGAATATTCACTGATAGTTGAGAAAAATTCTCTAATGTAAGATTTTGGTATATTGCTACTTTTGGTGAGTTCATTGGCGATTTTAACCATTCAGTGAGTTATTTTTTACCCCCATGAGATCTATAGTTTTATCTCCATGGAAAAACTGAGAAATAGAGTATGTGAAGTAGTTCGTCTATGGTCGGAAAGCCTGTAAGAAGAGCTAGGATCTGAACAAATTCTCATAGCCATTGTACTAAATTGATTCTCCACACAGCTCCCACTAAAACTAAAGTTACCATTAAATGCAATCTGATTATTCCTGCACCAGAAATGCTGCCTTGGTGAAGATCACCAAAGGGGGATTGGGATCCCACTCCACACACCTGAGTCCAACTCTCACTTCAGCCCATCTACCAGGAATTAGAGATGACAGAGGGACAACCCCCTAAATGCCAGCAACCTGCTTCCTGGGGCTTCCCGGGGTACACCTCTCCTGGGTCAGCTCTTTTACAGTGCTAAGTCCATTTCTGCCTTTGTCACTCACGTTCTTTTTGCCAGCTTCCTCTCTGGCTTTTCCTCATCTAAAATGACCCCATCCCAATCAGTAGTCATTGCCCTGTTTATTTTATAGCCTACAGTGTTGCATTTGCTCACCATCTATCCATCCTTATTTCTTTCTCTTACTTTCTATGTGTAACAAGTCAGTACTTATGTAATGGGTTCCTAATGGCATTTATTATGATTTTGAAAGAATGAAGATACAAAAGGATTAGTAATGCACTGCTAGGAATGATTCTGAGGTCACATCTGGGCTCGGTGGGGTGAGCACTGTGAGAAATGAGCCCCATCTCCATGCCCAGTGTGGAGAGAGGTGGTGCATCTGTATGTGTGAGCACTGAACTTCTGGGTCCCAAACCGAGGGGCAGGAGAGGGCTCTCCCCCCATCAGAACCCAGCAATGCACCAGTATAGGTTCATCCATTGAGGGGACTCCTTAGCCCTCCCCTTTGGGTGCATCCCAGAGGCCAAGCTGCAGAGGAGGATGCATAGGAACCTGCTCAGTGTTTACAGGCCTGGTCTCAACATCAAGAGGACGCACACTTTAGCCTGGTGTTCTGCACTACCAGCTGTTCGACATGATCTCATCTATGCAAAGACTGAGATTTGATGGGTGAGCAGCAGTTTCTCAGTACAGTTCAAAGTTCTTCCAGACTCTACCAGTTCCCACAGCCTGAGTTCAGGGAAAGGAAGCAGCCAAACAAATCAGCCTCAGCTGTATGGGAATCTCTCCTTCCACTCCCATTAACAAAGACTGACACTGTAGTATTTATCAAAAAATCTTGTTCCCTAAGTGGTGATACAGAATAATTATCTCAGCATGCAATCAGCACAGTGATCTTCAAAGCAATTTGTGGCAAGGATATGCATTTTTAAAATAGATTAAATTTTCAAGAGCTCTCTCAAACCTGGTCAGAATGTATTTACAACTCACCTGGTGAGATGATGCCTATCTCGAAGCTGGATTTCTCTTTCATTAGGTCTTACTTAATTGAATCAAAGTCATTTTGGGATTGTCCCAAAAGCAAACCTTTTATCTCAAAGCAAATGTGTTTTAACAAGGCCCTAAAGTAAATAAAGGCAGGTTTCCACTCACTAGAGCTCTTGCTCTTCCTTTTAAAAGCTTATCATCCTACTTCGTTTGTTTTCTCTAAAGTGGGAAAATTGCTTGCAGTTAACTGTTGCCAGTGAAAGCAACAACTTGGTTTTTTTGTTTCTTTGTTTCATTTAACTGTTAAGAAATACTTTGTCTTCCCTTCTTCCTTTTCCTCCCCTGTGGAATCTAGGGCCTCATGAATGTTAGGCAAGTGCTCTACCATTGAGGGACATCCCCAGCCCCTTTCTTTTTGAAACCATTAAGTCGTGCACAGCTGGTATGCGTTCGCAATGCTTGGCATGGCCGGAGTATAGTCAGGAGTGCCGTGTAGTCCCAGGTGGGTCTGGAATTGAAGCTTCTGATTTTTATTGAACTAATGAGAGAAATTTCAAAGACCATGACTCTGCATCCCCCACCCCCACCCCATGCCAGGCCGTAGCAGTAGCCCAGGTAAAGTTCGTGATGATCTTTTGCCCCACAGCCAGTTCCCCTGTCCTCTACCTCTCACCCTCCAAGTGCACATTCCTTGGCAAGCTTGGGTGCTGCAGAGAGCCCCCACTTCTAACAGACTCCCTGGCGGTGGGGCGCGGGTTCAGCCTAGAGAAGTTGTGAAAGTTAACTGATCACCACGCCAGAGACTTCAGACTGGCCCGGGACAGACCCCAGGCAACTTCTAAAACCCAGTCCACAAATGGAGCATGGCCTCAGGGACCTGTGGCTGCTCTGGGAAGGTCTGCTCCCAGCCCTGGAGCATTTAAGACTGGAGAAAGGATCTTAACTTCCCTGCAGTAAGTTTCTTAGACTCAGCATAAACTCCATTCCAACCAAAATCAGAGGCGGCTGGAGCATCCTCCTCCCCTCATCCTGCCCCTCCGTCGTCCTCCACGCTGCCACTTCCTAGTCGTGAGCAGTCGCTCATGTCGAATGTCACTCGGGGGTGACCGAGTCGCTGCGGATGAGAGGCCCACAGCGCTGGGGCGGAGGAGCCCTGCAGACTCGCGGCGCCGTCATCTGACAGGTCACGTGGGCGGGGCGACCTGTCCCCCGTGATTCACTGTGTCACACGGTCCCGCGTGAAGGGCAGGAGTTACATAAACGCCCGCGAGTTCGCGCCGCGAACGCTGCGACCCAGACGCCTCCTCTTTTAGCTTCAGGACCCCAAGTGGGGGCCCCTCTGCCCAGCACAGCCGCGTCGGGGTTTCCGGGACGCTCACGCAGGGCCCAAGAAGTTTCTCAAGGAGGCAACTGGCCCGGGGCGGGAACCCCGAGGAGACACCCCCGTCCTAAATCAACGCTGAGTTTCGGAGAAAGCGTTTTTTTCTGCCCGCATCCCCGAAGCCGGGTGGGGCGGGCGGTGGCCGGAGACCTACTCTATTCTATAAGCTTGAAATTGGCCCTGGCTCTGAGGCTGGGGCACTGCAGAATGTTTCCCCCCCAGAAAGGCTGCGAGGCCTGGGCCTCCGCCCTCTCCTCCCTCCTCCTCCTCCCTCCTCCTCCCTCCTCCTCCTCCCTCCTCCTCCTCCCTCCTCCTCCTCCCACCAATCCCTGGCTGCCCAGGCCCCACCCTCTGCCTTCCCAAATCTACCAGAATTTCCCTGCCTTTCCAGGCCTCTCCTGCAAAGGAGATGGTAGCCCAAAATACGTTGCTATTTAAAACTGGCAAGCTCTTATTAAACTAAGGTTTCCGATCTGTTAGGGGTGGCTCCCAATCAGCATTTAGGAACACCTCATTCTGGCAGGTGCCCAAAGAGGGGACGTCTTTGATCCTAGATCAGCATCCCTAAACTTTAGAGTGTGCAGGTCTGAAGTGGGCCCGGGTATGGGTATTTCTGCCACATGCTATCGGCCGTACTGGTCTTATGGGTCACAAAGAGCCAACTGCAGGCCCCCCGCCCCTTAGAAAAGGTTTGCTGAGCAAATTAATAGTGTGAATAGGGTGTCCGGAAGACAGACCTCTCTCAAGGATTCTTTGGCATTTCCAAAGCACACATCCAGAAACACAAACATGTCCCTTATAAAGTACAGCATCCATTCCTGTGCATGATAAGGAATCTTCAAGAGCACCTCAAATTAGCATCCAAGGTTGGCTGGCTCCTGGAAGGTGGAAATTGAATGTTTCAAAGCAGCAGGTGACTTCTGAGGCTGAAGGCCACGCCTGAATTCCATCTACCTGGTGAGAAACCAAGTTCAAAAATGTGGGTAGACTTGAGTGTGGGGTGCAGCTGGGAAGAGCAGAGTCGGGTAAGCAGTGAGAGGTTCCAACTCCAGCTCAACACTGATCGTTTTTTCTGTATCCTAGTCTGTATAATGGTATCAAAGTCTATTTTACTACAATATTGTGGAAATTATATATAATGTAAGAAAGCCATAGAATTCGGATCAGGCTTGCCTATGTGTCATAGTATCAGTATTATTCGGTATTATTAGAAGGCAAGGCCACTGTAGTAACTAACAAGACCCCTGATCAAAATTCAAATTCATTTTTTTTAAGTCGGAGTGTGGAATCTTTAATATTTTAATAGGAATTAAGAGGGGAAAATGAAGTAGAACTTTCAGGATACAAAAAGACAAAAATCTAAAGGTTACTACAACTATTCTAATATGTTACAAAATACACTTTTTTGCATTTTGCTTTTTGGTACTGGAGATTGAAGTCAGGACCTTGCGCTTGCAAGGCAAGCACAGTGCTGCTGAGCTAAATGCCCAGCTTGCTCTTTTTAAAATTAGCAAATAAATGTTATACACATCTATGGGGTACACTATCTCCTCAAATATTTAGCTTTTCTTTGAAAACACTCAAAATCTTCCAACTTTTTCAAATTGCATAGTGCTTCATTGCTATCTATAGTCGGCCCCTTTGCAATATTGTATGTGTGTGTGTGTGTGTGTGTGTGTATGTGTATGTGTGTGTAGGTGTGTAGTGCTGAGCCTTCAGTCCAGGGCCTAACCATGCTAGGCAATCACTCTACCACTAAAGCTATATGCCCAGCCCTTGTAATATGATTTCTGTTTTTTATTGCCCCAAGGGGTAGGGAATGTTTCTTTAAAAATATAGACCTGTGGCATTCATGCCTTCAAGCCTTTCTCTGATCCCAAAGCATTTTCCCCTCATCAGTCCAAATAGGTGTTGATTTCCTGTTGTTCAGGAGCTTGGCAGAAGTAACAATCATAGCCCAAGACCCAGAGCATTCTACTTCAGGACTCCACTTCAGGACTTTTGTGATATTCATACCCTAAACTGGCTCCCTCAGTCTCTCTTGGTTTCTAAAACTGGGGTTTTCAATTGTCCAGGACCAGGGTAGGGTTGGGTAAGGTGCTGTTACCACCCTGTAAGGCAGATACCTGAGAACTACAGAATCTTTGAAATCCCAGCATGCAGTTTAACATGGCCCCTTCTGAGCCCCTGAGCAGCTGATTTCCATTCCTAAATCCTTTCCCTTGTAGCTTCAGCAAACAGGGCAGTTAAACCATGCCTTCACACCTACTCTTAACCAGCCCTTGAGGGAGACCTCTGTTGGTCAGAGAGTCTCAAGAGGGAAAGAGATGAGGGGTGAAGTCAGATAATCCAGGTGGAGAAATTGGAAATATAGAACCTAACATGGCACGGAGTGCATGGTTGAACTTCAGTGCGTTTGTAGATGGATACGGAGTGGCATTTACATTCCTGAGTGAAAGATGCTCAATGGCTAACAGCGCCCCCTGGGGCTCAGTCCCCTGCTGTGGCACATTCCGTGATTTCGTCGGAGTTTATGCACGTTAAAATATCAAAATTTAGGCTCACATGCGAGGCATTCACTCACACTCTTGATATTGATGCTGAAATTCTGCAAGAAGAAAAGCTTCTTTCCCATGTAATCCAAGTACAGGTCAGTCTCACCAGACTCTTCCAGTTGAGATCTCTTACTGTAAATACCACTGTGACGTCAGTGGCTTTGGAATTGTGGTGATGCATAGGACAAGTTTGGAGCTGTTGCTTTTCACTCTCAGAAGTGGCATCCTTTCCACACTCACTTGAGTGGTTTTATTCCCCCTCTACAACGTGACTGTGATTCAGCTTTCAGTTTTATTTTATAATTACTCTTGTTTTTAATCCCCTTTCCCACGCTGAGGCTCTCTTCGCCTTTAAGATCTTGAATTTCCACTTCAGTCCCTATGGCTTGTTGGATCATGAAACCACAAGCAGGTTTGAAAATCCAACCGGGTATCCTCAGATTTGGGTGCCTGATGCATCTTCATGTAGGTGGCATCTGTAGCCAGATAGGAATCTATTTCTAATCAATACTCTTACTGGTCTGAACATTTATTCTGTTTTTTCCCAGGTTGCTATTATACAGCAGTCATTTATTTTCTCTTTTCCTCTTCCTGATCTTTCCCTCTTCCTGATCTTTCCCTCCTGGGTCAGTAACTTTTTAGCATGACCTTAAATATGTTAACAGAAAGATTTTGAGTTCCTCAGCCTTTTACCAATTCATGTTTCTTAATGTTTCAAGTGGGGTTTTCTGAGATTATCATTGATGTGTGTGATAGCTGCAGACCTGTCATTTACAGATACGTCAGAGGGGTGGAGTTGATATAAAACTGCACGCTGCACTTCCACACTGGTCCCCTTGCAGAGTTGCTGCACAATTGTTCCTCTGGAGTGTGAGACAGTTTCTTGTCCAGCACACAGGCTGAGAACCTGTTATGTTAGGGAAAGTGCAGGACACACAAAGGGAAGTAAGAGGATGTGCTTTCCTGGCTGGAATCTGGTGATCACGGCAAAATGTGGACAGATTTGGTTCACAGTAGTGTGCAGGGCAGGAAGCACAGGGTTATGGAAGCCAAAGGACAGGCATGTGACTTGCCTTTGTAAGGCCCAAGTGGCTTCCCAGGGTCAGTTGAATGTTACAGAAGACATGTATGGAAGAGCTGCTCAACCAGTTAAAATGGTGCTTGAAAATATTCTTTTTACATAAATTAAGATCTTGTTTGTCTACAAATAACAAAGATTTAAAAAATGACTGCAACATTGTAGAAGCACATTTTTCTCACCTATAATCAAAGTCCAGCAGTGATATGGGGCTCTATAGTGTCTGCCACCCAAGCCTGCTATCTGTGGCTCTGCCATGCATGGTGTATTAAGTGGCTTTTCATTGTTGGGACAAAATACCTGACATACACAACTTAAAGGAGGAAGGGTTTGTTCTAGCTCAGTTTCAGAGGTTTCAGTACTGGCTGGGTCCAAGGCAGAAATATCAGCATAGGAAAGCACAGTGGAGGAAAGCTGCTCACTTCATGGAAGCCAGGAAGCAGAAAGAGTTGGAGAGAGCCAGGGAGAAAGGGGCTGAGGACAACATATACCCTTCCAGCTTATACCCCAGTGACCTACTTCATCCATCTGGGCTCCCTCTCCTTACAGCTCATTGAATTTGTAACAGATTAGTTAATCCATTGATGAGGTCAGTGCCCTTGTGATCTAATCACTTCTGTAGGCCCCACTTCTGAATATTACTTTTTCGGGGACATTTCATATTGATTGTTTTGGGTTTTTTTGTTTGTTTGCTTGTTTTTTGGTACCAGGGATCGAACTTGGGTCCTTGAGCTTGCAAGGCAAGTGATGGAACCACTGAGCTAAATCCCCGGCCCTGGGACACTTCATATTGAACCCAAAATACATGGCTAACCTCTTGATCCAAAATACCTGCAAGAGTTCCAGCCAGGACATTATCATTCTAGGAAGCATAAAGGTGAAAGGGAAGGGAAAACAGCCTTTAAGGAGAGCTTCTAATATGCCATAATTTTCTCACTGACAAAACTTACCACATTATTCCACATAGCTGCAAGAGAGGCTAAGAAATAAGGTCTTCAACTAGATGGCAGCATTCCCAGGTAACAGCCAGTGCTGTTACTAAAAAAGAAAGGGAACTGTTGGGCAGCAACCACCTGTCTCTGGTGAAGTGGTGACTATGGGTGGAGAGAACTTTGTGTGAGCAAAGGAGGGAAGGAAAGCTTATCTCATCTGAGGGAATAAATAAAGTTAAGTAGGTCAATTTGGTTTAGCTTTTGGTTTGCTTTTGGTTTGGATAAGGCTGGGAAAATAAACAGATGCTAAGTCATGGAATATCTGCTAAACTGTGTCCTGCTGAGGACCTGGGATTTTATCCCAAGGACAACTGAGAGTGGCTGGAGGAGTTGTACCTGGGGTACAGAGGAAAATGCATGGGCAGTGAGGGCAGGGCCCTCCCTAGGAGGTGACCATCGCTTCTCAGGAGGAGTAGGGACTGCCTGGCCTAGTTGTCAGTGGCATCAGGGATGGGGAGAAATGAGCAGATTCCCAAGATGCTAGAGAGGTAGAACTGGTCAGATGCAAGTGAAGTGTAGGTGGCGAAGACAAAGATGGCCGACACAGGCTTCTCTGTGGATGTGATGCCATTCACCCTGGTGACAGAGAATGTGGAAGAATTTGGGTGGAGAAGGTGAGCTTGGTCTGGATAATCTATCTCCACTTACAGATTGGCTTGATCCACGTTTTAGGAGAATTGATGAGGTATAATTTACATACCATAATTCATTCAAATTAAGTGTAGTAGGAGTTGGGTGAGTCTAAGTAACATAGAGTTATGCAACCTTCACCAGGTTCCAGTTGCAGAAGACTTTTGTTGTTCCAGAATGCTCCCTCTGTGTCAAGTCCTTCCTACTCCTAGCTCCAGGCAATCACTGATCTGCTTTCTGTCAAATCTACTTTTTTTTTGGTACTGGGGGATTGAACTCAGGACCTTGCACTTTTGAGGCAGGTGGTGGAACCACTGAGCTAAATCCCCAGCCTCAGATCTACTTTTTAAAGAGTAGATGGAGTCAAATGAGTGCAGTGATTTTTCTGATGGGGGAAGGAGAGGGAATCGTGGTCCCTAGGACAATATTCTGGAATCACAGAGGGGGCTCTTTCTCATCACACACTGGCCCCTCACCCACTCAAGGGCTGGGTTTCCTTCCTGCTTCCTCCCCCTAGAGGGGAGTGGAGTGAATCAGGCAAAGGAGGATTCTTTAAGGGTGTTAGGGCAGAAGATGGTAGGGAAGTGTCGATCGTGTTGGGGTTTAGTAATTAGGTTGGTAGATATTTTATTTTATTATCAAGGGACCAACCCCAATTACTACTCCTTCTGTAAGATTTTCAAGTGCGGTTCAGCAATTTGCAAACTCAAAGGGTGCCTTGGCATCCTTTGATATCATAACTTCTCTTTTCTTTTCTTTTCTCCTTTTTTGACTGTGAATAATTCCACATGTAAACACAGATGGATAATCTTTTTTTTTTGCAGCAATGCACCTCCACTGAGTGGTTTGAGAACAAATCACTTTGAATGTCCCTGGTTTACCTAAGGAAGACTGTTTATTGGGGATCTTTTTTCTTAGTCATTGACTTTAAACATATTATAGGCATCTAAAATTTCTCAAATTCCATTTCAATTATATCTATCTTGAGTAATGTCAAGATTTCTTAATTGGTTGTGGATGCTATCAATGCTAGGAAGACTATGACCGCTGTTTTAGAAGTGAGATTTATGTGGGCACTTTTTCCTCAGCTCTGTTCATAGTCTCAAAGCATTAAGGATTCAGAGTGACTTCTGGGTGGGGACTCGATATATCATATCTCTATTTCTCAAAGGGAGTTCTCCACTGTTTTAGTCTCCCCCAATCTTTCTGTCTCTTGGACAGATAGGAAAGGTTAGATATTAAGCACTGTTGAAACCAAAAGCTTTAAAAACCGTCAGAACAAACAGTCTTCAAACTTGACTTTGTGGCAAGCCACAATTGTAGCTTGTTGAAATTAACACATATCTCTCCACTGGAGAAAGTGGCAAAAGTGGCTGCGAGGCATTCACTTATCCCACAAATCTTCGTTGAGGACCGACTTGTGGCAGGCCGGGCATTAGGCACAGAGAGAGGGTACAGCTGTGGACAGGACAAGACTGGGCTGTGCTACTGGGGCTGACATTCCAGCCAGCCAGGAAGTAAAGAGGAGTAGGACCGAGTCAAAGTGCTAAGTGAAAGTGCTGCTTAGTGACCTGGAGAGCAAGCTCAGCGGGGCTTAGGCTGAATCCTAGATGATGAGAAGGAGGAGCTGAGGTCAGGAGGAGGATTTCCCAAGAGAGGTGCAGCGTGGCATGTTCAAGGTGCCTCCAGGAATCTAGTGGCTGCAGAGGGGGAACTGGACTGCCAGGCAGGGTCAGGATCAGCTGCCTGTAGCCTGTGGCAGACATTTGCGTTCTCTGGTAAGGGCTGCGGAGGGCCCTGGAGAAGGGTCGTAAGCAGACGTGAAACACACCCTGACTGCTTCTACGGAATGACCGCTGGCTGTGGCATGAAGGCTGGACCAGGGCTGGGGCAGGAGGAGAGGCAGGGAGATGGGTGAGGAGGCTATTGGGTAATGGAAATGGGAGGACTGTGGTCCCGAGTCAGTGGTGGTGAGGCAGATGGAGAGGTGGGGCATGTTTTAGGGTTAGAGCTCTGGGGTGCAATTTGTGGGGGCATGTGTGAGGGGAAAGAGAGGAACCACATAGCATCAAGGGTTTTGGCTTGAACAGCTGGCTGGAAAAGAAAAATGCTTCCTGGAGTCAGGAGAGGAGAGTGGGCGGGGGTTCAGAGTTCTCTTTCAAATGTGTTAAGTTGAAAATATCTATTCATTCACTTGGAGCCATTCATCTCATGTAGAATTGTGCCTTCCACTTCAGACACCAAGCACTTCCACTAGGATCATAAAGGTAAAAAATCTAGAGTTCTTGCTTTCTCAGATTCCTAGTTGAGCAGAGGAGGTTGTGATACGAGGTAATCAGTGACACCAGAAAGAGGTGTCAGGGACCAGGCAGGCCCCCTGAAGGGCCATTCATAACACTTAGAACACAAGAGCTCTCACGCTCCCAGGGAGCACGGAGGCAGTTGGGTTCAACCACAAAAGGAATTCTTCCTGGGCACTAGAGATGGTGGCTGTAGGGTCTGTAATGCAGCCCTGGGGAAGGGGGGCTGGGGAAATGTGTGACCCTAGAGAGGAACCATGGAACCACCGTGACTTGGCATCTCTTTTAAACCTAGACCAAATTGAAGTAATAACATAGAACAAATATCATACATTTGTAAAGATGCACTATATGGGCAAATGTGCCCTACCACATTGGCCACTCATACAATTCTGCAAAGGAAAATGTAGTTTCCATTTTCTGGAGCTGTCTGTCCATATGCACAGAGGCCTGGAGAAGCTCAAGAACTTGCCTGTGGTCATTCAAGTGTTCCCAGGCAGATTTGCATTCCAGAAAGTCTCACTCTGAAGCCCACTGTGGGGAGAATAGAGAGGGACAGTGAGTGATATGTTCAGCGTGATCAGGATCCCATTTATGTTCGTGATGAGGTGAGGGTGCTCCTAACCACAGCCATGTATTCACACATATATGCCACATGTAGAACTTTTCTAGGAATAGTTTTTAAAGCAAAATACCTGAGAGGTTACCTTTGGAGGCTCAGAATAAAGGAGAAAAAACTTTTTTTTTTTTGGTGGTACTGGGAATCAAACTCAGGACCTTGTACTCACCAGGCAGGCGCGGTGCCACTGAGCTACATCGCCGGCCCCAGAAACTTTTAGTGATATGTTTATCTGTTCAGATTTTTAAAATATGAGAATGTATTAATTTCCAATTAAAATATTAAGGAGAGGTAGTTCATACAAGGGCATGACAGAACCCATGGACCACCTGGCTGAGCACCATTCTGCAGTGAGCTTTTT
>NW_004624768.1:5324393-5348307 GCF_000247695.1 Heterocephalus glaber
TTAAAATTAATCTAAATTTATTGAAGAATTTA
Organism: Heterocephalus glaber; assembly: GCF_000247695.1. The sequence continues at coordinate 5,324,426 of NW_004624768.1, forward strand.
AGTATATTATTTTTTCACAATTATATAACGTGTTATACTTGGAAAAAAAAAAAAAGACAGAAAGGCCATGGTGGAAGGGTCTGGCAGAGGAGAGCTGCTTACATGGTAGCTTCGAAGAAGCAGAGAGAGAAGAGGGCATCTGGGGAAGGAGATGCATCCTTCTAGGTCACAGACTATCTCCTAATGCACACTCAGCTACGGAACACATCAGTGGATGAATCCACGGATAAATGTAGCAGTCCCATGATCAAATCACCTTCCCAAAGTCCTGGCTCTGACTGCATGAGAATCTGGGGAGCCTTTCTAGACCCAAACCATAACACTGGGTGTTTCCCCTGCCCACTACCCAAAGCCACTTTGCCTTTGCTCCAGGATATTGGAACTTCAGTTCCTGAACCTTCTTGTTTACCCTTGGCGTTAATGTCTATTGCTCTCATCTTGGAATACAAGGTGGGGGGCTGGAGGGAGGGAGGGAGAAACAGAGAGAGAGAGAGAGAGAGAGAGAGAGAGAGAGAGAGAGAGAATATCAAAGCTTACACAATTCCCTTGGAAGGAACTTTCTTTATCGTTTACCTTGAAGGATTGCAGTACAGGTCAGAGGGATTTTAGGGATGGAAACTCCAGTTACTGGATGATTTAGGATGCCTAGAGCGTCAAGCCAAGTGGGGCACTCTGGGCAGCAATAAAGAGGAAAAGGAGCAATTGAAGTTCAAATATTTCTTTTCCACATTATTCATGTGACAGCAACTCAGTGTGATAAATACCTTAACCACAGAGGTAGCAAATAAGTTGTTAACACAAATGCCAAAGCCATTCAGTTCCAGGAACACCAAATTGAAAAAAATCCCAAGGCAAACTCTGAGCTCTGCAGGAGAAACAGAATTGATAATTGATTAGTGATGTCTGCTGTGGCTAGGTACAGATAACTGAAATATGTGTGCCAAGCAGTTCTCATTCCTTTTTGAATTCAATCCTGCCCTTGGTTTTGTCCTCAGATGAGATGAGTAATTCAGATTCTCCTGGCTGATACGCTTCTCATTCTTCCCACTGTGCTCATAGCACTCAGTTTATACTTCTGGAACCACATTTGCCACAGCCTCTCTCGTGCCTGCATTAGTCACTTGTGTGTCTGTCTCTCTCCTTAGCTCACTCTCCTGAGGACCAGGGCAAGCCTATTTTCTTATTTCCAAACCCACTGTGCTACATGGAGTGGGCACCCAGATTGCTTAGGGAACAGAATGTTAGTGGAGCCCAGGACATGAGCCAATGGAGAATCCATAAAATACAGCCAGGGAAGGGAAGCTCTGGAGAGGGAGGGAGCCAGGTATGTAGAATCATCCACGTCACTTACTGTCCTTTGTATTCATTTTCTATGGCTACTGTAATAAGTCACCACAAACTTAGTGGCTGAAAACACAGATGTATTATCCTATACAGTTCTGTAGATTAGAAGTTCATGGCAATGCCACATTCTTTCTAGGGGCTCTGGGAAAGAATGTCTATCTGTGCTTTCTCCAGTTACAGAGGCTGCCTGCTTTCGTTCTATCTTCTAAGCCAATAAGAGAGCATCCTCCAATCTCTTCCACCACTCTTGAGAACTCTTGTGTTTATATCAAGCCAGCCAGGGATCATCCTGCAGAGTCTCTCTTGTCAAAGTCAGCTGGTTGGCAGCCTTTATTCCATCTACAACTTTAATTTTCTATTGCCATGTAAAGTAGCATGTTCCTAGGTTCTGGGGGTTAGGATGGGACATCTTGGTCTGCCTGCCACATCTTCAAATAAACCTACAGATGACTCTGACCTCCAGCCAGTGGATTTAGAGGACATGTCTCCTGACTCAGAGTCAAAGTGCCCTTTTCCTGTTTCACAAGGGTTAGGGTCCATGGGTATGGTGAGGGCCACTATGCTCCCATCCATCACAATGAATGGCATTGTGGTTGCACCAGCTGAGATGTGAGGTGCCTATAAGCCCCTACAGCATTGTCTATTCTGGAAACTTCAATAGGAAGCAAGGTGGGATATCCAGTTGCCCCAGGGAGTTTTCTTCATCCTCAAGATACTTCCCTTTCTGTTTGGGGATCTCCAGCAAAACTTGTCCAGTGATGGAATCCTTTCTGTACACACATGCACACACATACTTGGAGCTTTTAGTGGAACAAAAGTCCCTGAGGTGAAGAATTACAAAAGGTCCAACTACTTCCTTACAAATGGGGTGGAGGAGGGAGAAACACAGAAAAGGAAACATATATTAATACCTCAGAAATGTCTCAGGCCACACCTCTTGCCCAGTTTTGCCCAGGGACTATCTCAGCTCCATAAATGCCTCATTACCACCCTGCTTGGGGGATGCTTCCCATCCGGGTCATAGGAATTGGATAATATCTAAGCCCTAGGCAGGAGGCAGCTCCCCTGTCCACTGGCTGTGATATGGTAAATGCCCAGGCCAGACTGGGCACGTCAGAGCATCCCTAGGAGCTGAGGAGTGTTTACATGGCTGGCAAGGAGGCTGCCTCAGTGTGAGAAGGGGCCTGTTTAAAGTGGAAGGCCCAGAAGGATTTATGGAGGGCCAGCTGCTGAAATAGAGCCGTCATTAAGGAGCGATGGGCAGCCACTTGAAGTGGGAATATTTAGTAATGACATGAGCACAAACCTTGGTCAGGGAGGGCCTTCCTAGAATGTGCTGTTTTCTGTTTGCTTTGTGGGAGAGGAGAGTCCCTTGGCTTTTTTGGAAAATGGGAAAAAAGATGTGAGTTTAGTGCTGGTGAGAGGCAGAGGAAAGCCCTGAAAGCAAAAGTCCTTCATGTAGCCCCAGAGGCACAGGTGGGCCCTGGCTGTGACCCTGTGGCCTGCTGTAGGGCCGAGGCTTGGAGGAGAAGCCCACAGGGTAGGCAGGCCCTGGAGACTTACCCAGGTAAATCACGCCACTCCAGAGCCAGGGAGAGAATTCTGGTTTTTCCATCTTGCCTGTACTTCATTTTACTTGCAGAGACAAGAAAGACAAGCTTTTCCTTTTTCCTTTTTAGATTTCATTTAAAAATTTCAAACACTCTTAAAGACCTTGCAGTCTAAGACTTAAACAAATACAATTTCCATATATGCTACTTCAGAGTATTTACAAACTCAGTAGTTGTGCCATAAATAATTTCCTTAATGCATTCCTGCAACTGGGGACCCCATGTATTGTGGTCATGTTGCTTGGGTCTGCTCAGTATGCTTTTCTTTGGGGGAATACCTCTGCTTCATCCTTGCTCTGATTCTTCTGTCAGTCTTGGACTTTTCATCTTCCTCCAAAAAAATGGATGTATAACTTAAAGTGAACACTGTGATTGGTCAGGGGTAGACACGTGACCAGGGCTTGTCCAGTGATAGGACCACTTTCCCTGGATGTAGTGATTGGTCCAGGATGAGCACATGACCGAGGGAGTACACATTCTGATTGGTCAAGGGGAGACACATGACCCAGGCTTAACCAATCATAGGACCACTTCCTCTAGATACACTGATTGGTCCAGAATGACCACTTGATCCAGGCAAGAGTGAAGAGTGCATTTGGGGACTGGATGTCCATTAACTTGAAGAGAGGTATGCTTTCTACTGCAACGGTTAAACTGGACCGTCTTACCTGGCCATGGGAAGTAGCTTGTCTAGAGTAGGAGAGAACAGAGACCTGGCAAGTGTGAAACAAAATGGACACAGGGAAGGCAGAGAGAACAAGACATCATTCATGCCCTGGAACAGAAGTAAACTTAGAGTTGGTAACATAACTGGGCTTGTTTGTTGGGTGAGTTGAGAAATTCTCTTTTCATATTTAAGCTTTTTTGAGTTGAGTTTCTGTCATTTACAACCCAAAGAGTCCTGACACATTTGGCAAATACATTTTTTTAAAATGAAAAGACACTTTGTATATCCGAATGAGCATTTAAAATTCTATTTTCCCAATCTCTTTCCCTTGCTTATAATAGCTCAATTCTTTGTTTGCTGCATGTGTGCCTAATTCATCTGTAAATCCCCATATGTCTTATAACACAGAGACCAGGCCGCCTGTTCTTATCTCTGTCTCCTCAGCAGTGTCTCACCCCAGCTCCTTTGGCCAGCTCATGCAGCTGAGGAACAGCTGGAAGGAGACACCCTGTTGCTGATGGTAACATGGCCATTATAAGAATGGAAATCTGTGACATGGATTTTGTGTCCTTATGGTGGCAGGGAAGCCCCAGAATAGTGCAATAGGAGGAACCTTAATGACTGGAAGTGGGGTACCATGTAGTAGTGTAGGGCATGATTTCAGGAAGCAGAATGATGGCACCATCTCAGAGCTATCACTTACCAGCTAGTGTAAAGTTGGACTTCTCTGTGTACCCTGTTTCTTACCAACCTTATCTGTCCAATGGTCCTGATAATGACATCCAACCATTAGACTGGGCAGAGCATTCCACTGATACTATTCTTACTAATTGGACCCTAAAGCCCAGAAATACACTCCTTTTGCCCAGAATCTCACAAAATCTCTTGTGAAATCCTAGTCACCACTTTGCTAGCTATGTAACTTTTGTGAATCATTAAGTGTTTCTAAGCTCAGTTTTCCAACAGGAGAAAAGAAGATAACAACACCTCCCTTACAGGATTACTGAGGACTGGATGAAATAGTGCTAGTCAAATGCTGTGTCCACAGTAAGTACTCAGGGCACATGCGCTATCGAGGTGACAATTACAATAGCTCTTTCCCGGGAGATTAATATTGACCCATTTCAGCTATCTTTGCAAGTTGCAAATTTCTCCCAAGTGTGAGGCATGGCAGGGGGCTCTCAGCCTAATGTAGCATCAGAAATTCCATTTCTGGCATATTCCTCAACTCTTACACTTGCATGCACCTGCACACAAACACACACACACACACACACACACACACTCGGGACCTTGTGCTGGGGGCTTTGCATTTTCATGGGCAAGAGGCTATTGCTGTTACAACTGCTTTGAATATTTTCTATTTGCTCCTTACCTATTTTAATTCAAGTGGAATATCCTGATGCCTTGTTCAATGTGTTATTTCCTTGTGCAGTGTTGCACAATGCCCTCTTCTCCATTTTCCAGGTCAGGAAATGTATTTCCTTGATACTTCCTTGTTCCTTTAAAAGGTGCTTATCTTAAAGGGTTCAATTATAGAGAAATAAATTAATATAATTTATTTTAATGTAACTGGCTTAAGACATCAAATTTTACCTTTAACCAAACTGAAGTTTTGATGCAATATTTACTTGATAATTGACTTTGTATAGATTTAAATGTACTAACATTATGCTAAGATGCTTTGGTATCTATTTCTGTCTCTGTCTCTACCTGTACCTCTCTCTATGATTGTTCCCTGTGCTGGGCATCAAACCTAGGGCCTCGTACATGCCAGGCAAGTATTCTACCACTCAGCTATACTTTCATCTCTTGGTATATTTATTGTCTCCCTCAGAAAAATGCTAATGCTACGGGAACAAAAGATTGTTAAACTTTTATTTGAAAGACAACTGATAGGTTTGGTAGAGTCAAGAAATGAAATAAATCAATATATAAATCAATATATAAATCAATATATATGGGGATATTTAAACATGTTTGTGAACCAGTTTTTTCAAGGAGGAAAAGAATGAAGAACTGGGAGAAGCAGAGGTATTTCTGAGCCATCTCGGTAGAGAGGACAAGAAATCACAGTCTAAACCTAGACCTGTGGAAGGATGGAGAGAGAACTCAAGTGGAGAAGAAAGCATTCTCCTCGAAGGATGCTGATGCTGGCTCTGGCTCCCTTGGGGGCAGAGAAACCATTTGCACATCTGCCCTCAAGCTTGATGGGCAGGCGGACCTGGGAGCAAATGAAAGATCCATTCATACGGCTCTTTTCATCCTTGAGTCAAGAAGGCCTGCTCAGTGCCCAGGTCAATGAGCCGTGGTGTAACCGCAGACGGCAGCCACCTCTGAGATGAAACACAAACCCGGGGTTCTTGCCAGAATATTCCACCAAGGGGGTGGGCGGCCACCACATACATCTCCAAGCAGTCATGAGCCACATACTAATGTATCTCTATCTCTGCCAAATGGTTTGGCCCTGTAGGGCTCAGACTCCCATTTTGTCCTTTCTGCCTCATGTGTGTCCCTGCAGTTTTCCTTCCCAGCTGAGTTGGGAAGCAGGATGGGTCAGTGTCATCAGCCCGGGATTTAGAATCAGACCAGACGTGAGCTCAGCAGAGTGCCCTGATGGTCAAGAAGAACTTGGAGCCAGATGTAGTGATGTGCGCCTTGCTCCCAGCACTCTCGGAGCCTTTGGCAGAAGGACTGCAAGCTTGAGTCTGACCTGGGCAACTTAGTGAGAGAGACCCTGTCAGAAAAAGTCTTTAGGGCCGGGGATTTAGCTCAGTGCTTTCGCCACCTGCTGCACAAGCACAAGGACCCAAGTTCAATCCCTGCCCCCCCAAAAAAAGTCTTTAGCTCAGTGCAAAGGCCTGGGTTCAGTCCCAGTGTAAAAAAGAAGAAGGGGGCAGGACACAGGAGCGGAGGGGAGGGAGGAGAAGGAAGAGTAGTTTGGCGTATACATTTGAGCGTTTCAATTTTAAGATTCCTTCTGGGCCTTCGTTTCCTCATCGATCAAATAGTACCTGCCTTATAGGTTTGTTGGGAGAATAAAGGAGATAACACAGAGGAGGACCCGACACAGACATCGGTACACAGTAAGTCCTTAGTACAGGAGATGCTCCCTCGTCCTTGGGGATGTATTCCAGGATCCCCTCCCACCCCTACCACGGCAGTGGATGCAGGAAGCTGTAGGTGGTGTGGAATTTAATGTCTTTTGGGGCTCACCTGGAAGTGCTTTGTATTAAGCCCTGACCATGCCCTGTAGCACTAACTTTTGCACTTTGAGGTGTGACAGCAAAACTAGCATCAACTTCTTTTTCTTCCTTCACGATCTCATAGATAAAAGATCCGTTCTTACTGTGGATCATAGCAACATCAGTACATGATTTTTTTCTTATCCACCAGTTAATTGTCAACTTGCCTGGATGAAAAGGCTTCTGGAGGTGATTGGAATGTGAGGCCACTGATGCCATCCCTGGGTCAACCCTCAGAGGAGTTCATAGTTGAATGGCTATTAGAAGGTGGTGGAGGAAGTGGGTCCTGGGGCATGGCCTTGTGGAATGCATCTGGTCGCTGGCCCCTTCCCTCATTCTGTTCTTTCCAAACCACTCTGCTTCCTGGCTGCCATGAAGTGAGCAGCTCTCTCCCACCACATCCTTCTGCCATGACGTCTCTACCTTGCAGCCGGACAACCATGGACCCAAACCTCTGAACCTAGGAGCCAAAGCAAACCTCTCCTCCATTAAGTTACAGGTGTGAGGTATTTTTTCCTAGCAACAGGAAAATGAACACACCTTACTAAGTTGAGACCCTTTACCTCTTCACCAAAAAACCCCAAGCACTTTGTGGCTTCTCTTTGGCATACCCAAATTGCCAGCATCACTACTATTGTGCTTTAGGGACAGTATTGTGTAAAATAAAACACTGTGATATTGCAAGTCAGTTTGATAGCCAAGATGACTGCTCAGGGATGCAAGGGCAGGTGGAGTAGACAACACAGATATACTGGGCAAAAGGATAATGCATATCTGGACAGGCAGGAATGGGGTGGTGCAAGGTTTCATCACACTACTCAGAGTGGCATGCAATTTAAAAGGATGACTTGTTTGTCCCCGGAATTTCCCATTTAATATGAGTAACTGAAGCTATGGGAAGCAAAACTGCAAATGGGGGGGGGACTGCTGTATCTATTAGCTACTATTATTTGTATTTTATTGTGATCACTGGAGTAAATGTGCAGCCTTCCAAGGTTTTAAATCACTCCATAACTAGCTTCCTGTGAAATGTTAAAAATAAGCCTTATTAAAAAATAACTTCCATGTATTGCAATCCCACATCAACATTAGGATATGAAGCCCTTTTTAAATTTGAGAATGATAGGGGCAAAGCAATTAAAAACGTGGAGATAAAACAAATTTTGGCTCAGTTCTCCTCCCCAGCAACTAGCAAGTGAGGGAGGAAGTGGGCATATGTGTGAGAGGTTAGGGTTAGTTTAACACTTCTGGTCTTGCATTCTACTCCAGGTCAAGTGAGTGGTGGTCCGTTCCCCTGACTCTCCCAAAGGGATCTTGGTGCCTTTGAATTCCTTCTTGCTCATTGGAATCCCACCACTGATGGACAGTTATTGGAGCCCTGCTCAATTTCCTCCCAGGAGCCTTTACTTCCCAGAGGTTGGCTTCATGTGTTTTGTTTTGTTTTGTTTTTTTTGGTTGTTGTTGTTGTTGTTTTTGTTTGTTCTTGTTTTCTTGAGACAGGATCTCACTCTGTAGTTCAGGCTGGGCTTGAACTCACTAGTAGTCCTAGGCTGGCCTCAAACTCACAGCAATCCTCCTGCCTCAGCCTCCCAAGAGCTGGGATTACAGGCGTGCACCACCACACCTGGCTTGGCCTCATGCTCTTAAATGATAGACAAACCCAAAACCCACACAGATTAAAAGTGTCCAGGCCTAGATTTTAGTATTTTAATTGTTACTCAAAGTTAAGACTTCTTCCATCCAGGCAAATAAGGACAGAGTGGCCTACATCACAGATTGCCTAGAGCAGTCCTAGTAATTCCTTTGGCCCTGGCATTCTACTTTTGTGTGTCCATCCAGGAGTTCTACTTTTCATGTAATATTGTTAGTTGTACTCCCATTGAAATAAGCTGGTATGGATTTAATAGATCACTAGATGGTTCTTTCAGCTCTTCTAAGGTCTCCATTAGGAGCACACAAGACTCATGCACAATGAATAGAGTTTGCACTCTAATTTAATGGGAAAATGGAGAGGTGAATGAAACATTTTTTTCCCCAGCCCTTTCCAGATTCAACATAACTAACACCTCCCTTCTAGGACAGCAGACTAAGAGAAGAAAGTGCGCACCCACATTGCTTGGGGACAGCTGACTTCTTGTCTCAAACAGGGGTGTGAATATCATCAACACCTCTGGCCAACAGCTGACCATGGTTGTGTGGAGTCACAGCTTCACTGAGCAGAGTTATATGAGAAATCAGTGGCTAGGTGTGAGCAGAATATGTGCAGAAAGTAGGAGCTGGGATCCTACTAGAGAGCACTGAAGGAGTTACCTGAAAGTTTTCCTCTGGTTGTTTTGTTATTTGTTATATGGTATAAATCCACAGCTATTAATTGGTAATGCTTTTTATTTTGTAATAAACTTTATCAATAGCAATGATCCCTCAAACAACATAAGAGCATACTTAATGGAATAAGTACTGCAATCCCATTCTTTCCAAAAATTCAGTGAGAAATATCCAGCTTGTACAAGACTTGTCAACATTTAAAAAGCACTAACATCTATTGCATTTATTGCATGCAGCTGAGAATGGAGTTTTATGGATCAATATACAAAGCATGACTTTTCATTTAGATCAAATTTCTGTCTTCTAAATTAATTTTTCTCATTTTCAACTCTGCAATTTTTGTGTGTGTGTGCAGCCATAGTTGTTAGTGTGTCAGCACCACTGGTAGCAGAAGAATTTTGCAAATGTTCAAGTGATGCCTGCTTTATATCAGTGGCATCAGATGCTTCAAACAGAAATCCAGTTAATTCTCAAATTAACATTCACCAATTCGTGGGCTCAAAGTGAGGTTTTTGAAGGTTCACTCTGTCAACACCAAAACATCTGAAATTATATGAACAGTTTTGTAAATCCAAATAAGAAGTTAGACACTGGAGATAAAATTGTTTTTACACAAAGATTTTATGAACAAAACCTCAGTGGCACAGGAACTTGCACAAAGAATAAACAACTGGGATTTCATCATATTAAAAAGCTTCTGCATTGCAAGATAAACCACCAACAGAGCTAAGAGACAACCTACAGTGTGGGAAAAAATTTTCAGCAACTGTACCTTAGACAAAGGACTACTATCTAGAATATATAAAGAACTGAAAAAAATCAGACCTCACAAATTCAAAGACCCAATTCAAAAATGGGCATCTGAAATGAACAGACATTTCTCAGACAAAGAAGTAAAAGCAGCAAATAAATATATGAAAAAATGTTCAACATCACTGGTCATTCAAGAGATGCAGATGAAAACAACACTGAGATTCCACCTCACCCCACAAAGAATGGCTGCTATCAAGAAATCATCCAATAACAAATGCTGGCAGGGTTGTAGGGAGAAAGGAACCCTTCTCCATTGTTGGTGGGAGTGCAGACTGCTGCAACCACTGTGGAAATCAGTATGGAGATACCTCGAGGAACTAGGCTTAAAGGTCCCATTCAACCCAGCTATCTCCCTACTGGGTATCTTCCCAAAAGAATTAAAAGAATCATACCACAGCAATATATGTGCACCCATGTTTATAGCGGCACAGTTCATAATAGTCAAAGCTTGAAAACAGCCCAAGTGTCCTTTATCTGGTAGCTGGATAAAGAAGATGTGGGGGTTTTTATAAAATGGAGTACTACTCAGCCATAAAGAATGAGAAACTAGAGACATTTATAGCTAAATGGATGCGTATTGAGCCCATCCTCTTAAGTGAAATAAATAGGACACACATGTGTAAATACCAAATAGTTTCTCTAGTGTGAGAAACTGAGAGTGTAATTAAGGAAACACACAGATGAAATTGCCTAATAACATATCTCTCGGATTGTGTTTCCATTGCGCGTCCTATGACTGTATTGAAATTTAAATTAGGGAGAAGCTTGGCTTATATGGAGTCTGCTAGCTAACTGGAGTTTTTTTTTCCAGATCATTATTTGTTCAATGTTGGTTTTGGGGATCTTTCTGAAACAAATCACATCCTCTGGTGTCTTGTTGGTGCTTGAGATGCTTTTTAAAATTATGTGGAAAAATGTTTAAGTGCTTTTCAGTTTTGGTTTGGTTGACTTCTACCATATTTGAATATTATTGCAATTTTTTCCCCTTGCATTCTTCTTCTTTGAATGGTTTTAATTTTCATATGTGTGTGTGACAATAAAGTTATTTAAAAATTGTTTTTACAGTAAGGACAGAATTACAAATTTTGAATACAGTATTATAGTTAAAGCATTGCTATTTCTAAATTAAGGAGTTTGAGAAACAGAAATATATTTAGAATTAGTGGTGCTCAGGTGATTTATAATTGTACCTAAGCATTTTACTTCCAAAATATTACATTGATCATCTATGGGTTATCTATTTATTACCTTTCTATTTATACTTCTGCATGGGAGTATGTTCTCTCTCTCTCTCTCTGACAGGATCTCACTAAGTTGTCCAGCCTGGCTTCACATTTTTCGATCCTCCTGTCTCAGCCTCTGGAGTAGCTAAATTTCCTTTTCCTTTTTTGCAGTTAGTCATGAATACAATTTAAACATGTTAGAACCTTTGATAGACTATTTTATAAATCAACAAAAATATCCTTTAGTGGAATTAGACAATGAATCAACTAAATGTTGGATACATTTTGGCTACATTTGTTCCAAACAAATTATTCAAATGAATCAGATGGAAATATTCAAGGAATGGAATAACAAAAAAAAAAAATCAGCTTTTGAAGCTTTCTAGCTTCAAATTGTAATCATTTAAAAAGTGTGAAGCAGGGCTGGGGATTTAGCTCAGTAGTTCCGGCGCCTGCCTCACAAGCGCAAGGTCCAGAGTTCAATCCCTGGTACAAAAAAAACAAAACAAAACTGTGAAGCAGAAAGATATTACACTTCTTCCTCCACAAAACAAGAAAAGCACCATGTAGTGCCACTTCACATCTAGATAGATAGATAGATAGATAGATAGATAGATAGATAGATAGATAGATGAAATAGTAACAACATTGGTTAGGATATGGAGAAATTGGAATCCTTTTACTTTGCTGGTCGGATGTAAAATGGTTTAGCTGTTATGGAAAGCATTTCCTCAAAAAGTTAAACAGAGACTTACCAACTGACTTAGCAATTTCACTTCTCAGTAAATACCCAGAATAATTGAAAATAACTCTTCAAACATTTCTACAGGAATGTTTACAGCAGCACTACTCACAGTAGCCAAAAGGTATAAATAAACCTGGTGTCCAACCGAGGGTTGATAGATAAGCAAAATGTAGTACATCTGTACCACGGAGTAATATTCAACCCTATAAAGGAAGCAAGTACGGATTCATATTACAATAAAGGCAAACATCACAGGCATGTTAAATAAAAGAATTAAGAAACAACATCACATATTGTATGTTTTCATTTATATGCAGTCTCAAGAACTAACAAATCCGTAAAGACAAAACAGAGTTCAGTGATTGCCAGGGACTGGGGCTGGGAATGGGGAATGACCACTAATGGGTACAAGATTTCCTTTGGAGTTGATGAGAATGTTTTGGAACTAGATAGAGTTGATGGTTGCACAGCGCTATGAGTGTAGTAAATGCCACTAAATTGTACAATTTCAAATGGCTTTAATTAAAAGCAAGAAAGGAACTGAACATATTAAACCAAGTGATTTATAACCTTTAACTTTGAAATTCTGTAATTGTGCTTTGGAATATCTTGATTTATGGAAGGAATATTTCAGGAGGCTCCCATTTTTTCAATTAAATGTTTAGTGTTTTGTTCAGTAATAGAAATGAAAGCTAAAACTTTGCAGTACTTGAAGTTGGCAAAACATTTAAAAGAATAATAAATAGGGATAATTTACTCAAAGAATTTTGTACAAATGTTAGTCAAGGAAAGATTTTTATGAATCAGTGTAAAAATGTCAATATCTGCAGATATGTTTTGCCTAAATTTTTGCACAGTTCAAATACTGAAAAATTATAGAATACTTCACTTAACAGAATTTTCTCTGAGGTTACCAGGTAACTTTATACCTGTAGACAGTGTATTTTATTGTTAAAATCATTACTATCTATAGAGAAAATTTGCATCCTTAAGGATAGTTGCTGACAATTTTATGAAAAAAATTTTAGTTTTAAAACTATGCTAGGAGAACAAGTAAAACTAAGAAACTGATAAGAGTATGTGAATATCTGCCGAGATCAGTGATTCTGCTTATTTTTTAATTGTACATAATCAACAGAAAGGAATATTTTTGTTTTTCTTTTTTTATGTTTTTCTTTAATGTACATAAGTATGATTTTATTTTTAAAGAAATGCATTTCAAGAATAAATTTGGAAGATTTTTACAATGTAATAAAACAAATCGCTGTGTAATAAATATTTTGAAGTACCATTTTATGCATAGTCAGTCCCTACTTTTACTGTGAAAAGTATTGAATGTGGATGATCAATATCATGGTCAGCCCCGGGAAGTTCTGACAGACAGGCATGGGAGGCACCGGCCGCTCTACCCAGTTGTTTTCCATCCTTCTCTTCTAAGTTGGCTGAAGAAGATGGGAGGAGGAGAATTAAAGGTATTGGAAACTCCTGACTTGACTGGGTTAAGATAATTTGAAGCTGCATGTCTCATGGCCGCTTCCATGAGACTCTTTGACAATTTCCTACATTAAGAACCCCCAATGGGCCGGGGATTTAGCTCAGTGGTTTCACTGCCTCCTGCGCAAGTGCAAAGACCCGAGTTCAATCCCCGGTACCAAAAAAATAAAAATAAAAAGAGCCCCCAGTGAAGATTCCATTAAGTGACCATGCAGTTTGGGGGCAGCCACTCCCCACCTGACTCCTCACACCTATATGTGTGGATGGTGATTCTTGCTATTCAAGTCATGCCCTTCTCCCGGGAGGCCCTCTTAGATTTACAGCAGGATTTAACCTTAGCCTGGAATGTCATACCAGAAAGCGAGGAAATGAAAAGACCAATGCAGTGACATCAGAAAGACATAAGAGAAACAGAATGAGGGCCTGTGGTACAAATTTATGACAATTTACGTGTCAGAAAATGACTGGGATCGATTATAACATTGAATAAATATTCATCGGTGAATAAGTAGAAAACAGAAAAATGCAGGAAAATAGAAGTTCCTCATAGAAAAATATGAGGTTCTAAAGGTACAGGTGCAAAATTAGAAAATGACCGTTTTGTCACTAGAGTGTAACAACAGATTCAAGCAAGGGTCTCCAGTGGCTGAATGGAAACCATTAGACAGAAAACTGTCAGGGAACTGGACATTCACATCATTCTTTATAAATGTATCAGTCTTCTAAAAAGATATCTTGATATTGAGAGTCTGAGTCCTGGGTGTGCCTATCTGAACAAATGATCAAGTCCAGTATCATGGACAGTGGAAAGACTAATATTATATGCCTCTGATATGGTGCTATTTGAGGAAAACAGAAACACTTGGACTCCTGTCCCCAAAAGGGGAGGGGGACCCCTAACTTAAATACAATCCAGCCTCCAGGCTTAACTTCTAGACCATGGAAAACGAGGAAGAGCAGAGAAACAAGTCAGTAACTGCGTGAGGAAACCCAGTCAAGAGCTGAAACTGGAGCTTTCTACAGAACGAGACCAAATCCCTGAAAATCAACAATACTTCCCAGAACCCATAGTTTCATCTCTAAGTACCATTTCCTACTAAAGGGACACAAGAACCTGTGGAGAATTGGCCAGGTAGAAGTCTGGGGCTGCCAAGGTGTATGAAGAGTCTGTACTTCGTACCAGAGAGGAAGGAAGGTATCAAAATCCATTAGGGTCAGGTTAAAGACTCGGGAGCCAAACTGGAGATGATCAGAAACAATCTGAACAATAAGAATAAAGCTGCAGTGAATGGAAGCACCCCGAAGAAGCTAAAAATCAGTGCTTAAAATCATTGACTGCCATTGGATTTTGCTAGACACCAACTCATGTCCCTCAAATTTGATGAGAAAAGGCAAGGACTCATGCATTTATGCTCTTTCTTTTGTAGAATGTATTGCAAAGGTACTAAATGGTTTGTGGTGATAACTTTTACATATGTATTTCAGCTGATAAATGCAGAAGGAATGATGGAATTGTCACCATTTTGCAGTCTCAAGTGATATAATGTCTCTTGGCTATGCATCAATAGCTCCTTAGAGCATTTGTTAATGAAGGATCAGGATGATAGTGTAAATTTTAGTATCAAAAAGAGATAAGTCAGACACAGTGGGTTCCAAGACCTAGTACACAGCGCCTCTACTCCAGTGTTCTCACCAAAATATTGAACTCAAATCTGGTTTAGAACTAATCACTAGTTTACAGAAAAAATGGAAAGGAATAGGCTAAGACACCACGGATACAATCAGCAGAGTTTGGGATATGGGAAACTCTGTAGACAGATTCCAGTTTCTTCAACACATACACTGCAACTAAGGACAACAAGTGGAAGAGGGATTTATAGATTAAGAGTCTCAGAAGAGCTGTGCACCTAATACAATGTGCAAGTTTTGTTTGAATCCTGATTCAAACAAAGCCTTTGAATGGGAAAAATGAGAGAGGCAATCAGCAAATTTGAATATTAACTAAAAGTTAGGAAGGCAGAAAGGAAGAAGAGAGGGGAGAAAAGGAAGATGGAAAGGAGTATAAGAACACTTTCTCCAAGCAAATTCTTCCACAGAGACCCAAATGATACCCCAAATGGATCTGCCTGAGCATCTCAGGATGTCCTTTAAAAATCCTAGAGGTGGAGCCATGATGGCCTATGTTTATAATCCCCGCACTGTGGGCAGCTGAGGCAGGAGGATTTTCAATTCAAGCCCTGCCTGGGCAACTTAGTAAGACCAGTCCCCAAATTAAAAATATATAAGAGGGCTGAGGTATAACTCAGGCAAAGGTCCAGGGCTCAATCCTCAGTATTGAAAGAACAAACAGAAAAACCAGAGTGATCTCTGAGAAGGCTGAGGCTGAGTGGGCTTGTGGACATCAGGATCTACCATGTAGAAGATGCTGCCCACCCACTCCCACGTCTGGGCCAAAAGAGTCATCCCCGTGCCAAAATCTACCATGAAGTCTCAACCCCAACTTTCCTCATGGCCTCCACAGGTAAATGTGCCCCAAAGCTCATGAAGCATTCTTTAAGGAACGGTCAGTTGTAGAAAGAAGCCCCTCACAGTTTTCTCAAGAGGGCAACTTTAGGGTGGTAAGATTCTTTTTCCACTCCAACTTCCCCGCCTCCCATTTCTAATGCTAGCATCGGAACAGTGGTGGGAATTGCATTAGGTTTGGCTTTAGTGGGCTATGTGTGCATATGAAGGGGGTTGGTACCAGGACCCCCACAGGGTTCCAGAATTTGCATATGAACTATGCACGTGCTCCAATGTACTTTAAATCATCTCTAGATTCCTTCTAGCACTGATGCAATGTAAATGTTATGTAAATGGTTATTACATTGTATTGTTTAGGGAATGATGATAAGAAAAAGTCTAGACATGTTCTGTACAGATGCAAATATTTTTCAAATATTTCCAATCCACAATTGTTTGAATTTGTGGATGCAGAAGCTGTGAATAGGGAGAAATGAGTGTACTTGGCTTTTTGGCATTATCATGCACAGTGGAGCTACTGCTAGGTGTCTGGTACAGGGACAGCCCCCAGGCATACTTCTGCCTGCCACTCCGCTATTTACCTGATAGACAGAGACCATATATGTTATAAACTTGTCCTATGATATCTAGTACAAAAAGTTCACCGGTAGTGGAAGAGAAGCAAGAAGGCATAGGACTATAAGCCAGTCCAAAAAAGCCTGCCATATCTCACTAATGATACATAAAACAAACTCGATGGCACTGTCCCCAAATCTGACCACAGTTCTGATCATGTACAACACATTGCCAATAGTGAGCTGTGAGACTGAAGGAAACATTTCACAACTGTCAATAATAAAAAACAAATGTCATCCACCAACGCTGGAATAGTGGCACAGCTATCTTTTTCCAGCTTAGAAAACCCATTGCAAAATTGTTACTGTATGAAAAATGTGATTAAAAAGTGTGCAGACCAAAGAAATTATAGAAGTGTATGAAGAAGTCAATTAATGAAAATGTTACAAGTTGAGGGAGAGGAGATTTTATGTTGCAGTATTTTAAGATTTACAAATTTTATAATTTGTTGCCATTTTTTTTGCTGCTCTAAATATATATATCCTCTTCCAAGCCTGATTTGATATTTGTAACTTTGTACTTTTTAAAAGAGGACCCTCCTTGTACAACTTCAGGTCCTGCAAAATCTGGATCTCTTCAGGGATGCCTTACCTGAATCTCAAGGCTATTGGCATTGTCCTACAATGCTCGAGAGTCCTATAAAGTGTTGACTTCCTGTGGAACCATTCAGTAAAATGACTAATTCTGAGGGAGGCAGGGAGTGCTACGTTTCAAAGAACTTTCAAAACCGTAACATTTGCTGCAAATATTAGGCGTTTGCCATTGCCATCATCACCATCACTATCATCATCATCTGTGTGTTTACCAAGCATGAATATTTGAATATTATTAAACACATAACTTACACCAACTTAAGGTCTAATATTGAAAAGAACATAATTGTATGCATTTATTACAACATTTTAAAAAATCATATTTTTGCTTATATGAAATGTTTTCCTGAAACAAGAATATGGTGATTTATATGTACGGTAGCTCAGATTTTGAAAATTTACAACTAAACATTCTCTGGAATAATTTTTCAGAAAAAAAATAATTCTCTTATGGTGACTGCCAGTTTATTCTTTAGTAACTTTATGTAAAAGCGAGGTTTGAGTTCTTCCAATAGTAGTTTCCTTTTTTATGTCTATTATCATCTCATGACCTGGTGTTTAGAATTATTTTCTCAATGAAAAAACATTCTTTCACTGAAAATTAATAATTAAATGTACATTTTATTCTTTTCTCTGCAAATAATAAAAGTGGTACAGTGTATGTATGTATGGATGCCAGAAAACAAGGAAGCTTCTCATTAAGCACTTAATCCATTCAAAGGGAGTTTTAAAGTGTTCCTCTTAAAAATTAAAAATAAATACAGTAATTGCATTTGACCTGAGATGCTTCTGTTCTACTCTGATTACTCATAAAGCCCACCCAAGATTGCAATCATTGACAGATACCCAATCATACCTAAGTTTCCCATCTCATTTGCTGAAAATTGTCACAGAAATACAAATACTTCACGATTGTATTTGTACCTGAAATGAGCCCAGTAGAGCCTGCACTGATGGTCTTCCTAGTTCCTAGGGATCCATGTCACAAGATTCACGGGTCCATCACAGATGGCCCAGGAATGTGTATCAGAGTGTTCACCACCACAAAGCTAAATGATGCTCATTAAAAAAATGTAGACAAAACAGGACTGCACAAATCTTTTAAGAAAATCATAAAACCAGAAATAGCCTACAGTGAACATTTATGTAGGGGTTTGTTTGGTCTGTTTTCCAAATGCATATATGGTGATTTGTTTTTCGTGGGTGTCATCGGTATGATTTGTAACTCACTTTCCTCAAATAGTAGTACATCACGGTTGGTATTTACTTCATGAAATATATTCTGATCATGACTTTTAAATATGTTCACACTAACTTTTTAATGACTTACTTAACTCAGTGTTTAGTGACATTTGTACACAGCTTTGATCCTATCCTTTTGCATAGTCAGTATATACCTTGAAAGGAGAATTTCTGGCATTTGTCTTCATGTTTGATAAATCATTTTAAAATCCTTTCTAGTGGGCTTCAATAATTTAAATCTCAAATGTCCTCATGAGCCTTTGACATTAACATAAAAGCAACAATACACTTAAAATACTTATTACTTTAACTTGCCCACTTGACAACAAGTTTGAATTTTTAAAATATGTGTTCCTTGATGATTTCTATATGGTTTTTTTCTGTTGTTGTTGTTGTTTTTAGAGAGAGTGAGGAAGAATCACCTATCACTATGTATTGGGCAAAGCAGTTTTTTTCTTTTTAATTTGCCTAAATAAGTCTAATTTTTACAAATGACAAACAGAATATGCTGGAAGGTAATGGTCATGTTATGTTGTACTACATGGATGGGCTGGTGTATTTGTCCTTTGGGTAAAACACTGAAGACACACACACACACATACACACACACACACACACACACACACAATAGTGATCTGTAGCTAAACTGCTATGCTGTAAACTCACCCAGGGCATTTTGGTAGGGTGGACAAAGAGTAGGACCAACCCTGCCTCCTTCAGGACCAACGCCTTCTGAGGACTCAGTCTTCCAAGGAGGCAGGTCTAGCTCATTGCCCTGTTTCTTTTTTTTTTTTTTTCCTTTTAGTTTATTGGTACATTTTAGGTGTACAATAGTTACATTCCTCATTGGGATATGCCCTGTTTCTGCTGGGAACATTTCTCTGTGGCTGGGTCTCAGGGAGGGCTGGGACCGTTCCTTCCGGCCTAAGATGCCATGCAGCACGTTGGCAGGCAGACCCCACCAACTCCCAGCGACTGGCTGATTCTGGTCGAGCCTCTTCTCCCAGCAGCCTCACTGTCCTCACTGGGAAGTGGGAAACATAAATAGCAACATCTCACCCTTGGGTTTGCAGTGGGGAATAAGTGAGCTCAGAGGGCTAAGGCACTTCGTGGAACACACAACACATACTAAAGCTTTAATCTGCATTCCAATTGTAGAAGGTGGTTCACTTTTTCTTATCACTTTACAAAAAAGAAAAAGACAAAACAAAACCAAAACTGTCATATTTTAGAAATAACAATCAGGCCTTCCCAGATGACTTTACTAGCTGGTTGCTTGCTGATGGTTCAAATGTAGATTTAAATACAAATAATATCATGCTCCTTTCTTGGATAAAACACTCGCCAAACACCAAAAATATTCTTATTTCTCTTATCTTTCTATAGGACTGGCAGGTGACGAAGGACAAGAGGACAGGGTGGAGCACTGAGCATGTCTGGGCGCAGTTAGGAGCGGCTGACACCATAACACCCACCTAGAAGCAGCTTCGGCCTGCTGCCCGCCTGGAGCAGGGTGCTCCCCATAGACTGGCCATGGAGACACCTTTGGGTGTCATCCGTGAGACCTCGAAAATAGATTCCTCTCTGAGCTCTAGTCCTGTCCAACATTGACTTCTACCCAACGTGGCAGAGCAGAAGCCACGTGGGAGACATAAACGGAGCCCACACCCTTAGCCAAAGGCTGGCTGCCACCAGACAGCTGGCCGGGATGCTGCTGTCAGCGGAGAATGTGCTTGTCACCGAGAACGCCAGGAATCCGCCTGTTCTGGGCTCTGCCTCTCCAGCTAAACGATTTCCACTTGCTGCCTGCGTGAGGGGCTCTGTCGATTAGGTGAAGTGGTAGTATCCTTTCCCTGCACAATTGACAGCACTAATAAAAATAGATAACGTATTTTTAAAACCTACAGCAGATTGTCATGGCAATAAATAATTGTATCATGTTGCTGTCATAGCAACGAAGTCTGTGTAACAGAGACAAATCAAGGCTATATGAAATTTTTCTAAATTTAGGTGTTTGAAAAGAGTTAAAATCGTCTATAATCATGGGGAAGTGCATTAAAAAAACCTTAACCTTCATTGGAAAATATACTTTGGTCATTTTTTAAATATTGAATTATTTATTGTTATACTTCTTCATTCTCTTCAAATTATAAAACTCAACTTCCCTACTTTCCATATACATATATATATATATATAGACACACACACACATGCACACATAAATGTACACACACAGATCCTCCTCGTTTAACAATTGAGTCCATTCCTGTGAAAATTGGCCACAAAGTGAGGGATTGTATGTAGTATGTACATTGCAATATCCAGAACAAAGAAATGGTCAAAGGAAACTCCAAGTTGATGACTTTGCTTTTATTTGCATAACTCTTACATGCAGTACTCTAGTGTATAACAGAACATAAAGCTACAGTCCTGTACTGTGTGGTACAGTCAGCAAAAATTACAGTACTGTACTGTAGAAGAAGCCACCATAAGACCACACTGCCGCTCACATTCCTGGAGCTTAAGTTCAAACGCGAGTCGTAAGTCCGAGTGTGGATCATAAATCCGAACAATGCTCCTTGGTCATAAATCCAAACAGGTAGGTCTGAAGGAATATCTGTATATAACTACTCTGAAGACTTTTCATGAAGAGTGGAAGGCTAGACAGCATTCTCTTTCTCTTTCTCTTCAAAAGTAATTTACAAAGCAGAATATCATAACTCGTATACTTTCACTCAGCAAACAATGATACAATATTAATGGAATAGCAAGTTACATTAGCTAAGCCACACCATACCAAATTAATAGTTGGTTTCCATACACTTTTTCTTCGTTTATTATTACTACACGCTATCCAGTGTGTCATTAAGAACTACAGACTACCAGAGCAAACTATGATTATTTCCTGACACAGTAAACTTTCCTGACTTCAACAAAATGCTACCGAGATGACAAGTGACTTTACCCAAAAAGAAGAGAGTGATTTTTTCACAGGTATGTAATTATTATGCCATTAAGAGAAATCTTCAGTCCACAATAATTGCATGAAATACTGCCACAGTTCCCCATATGACAAAACAAGACCTCCAACACTCGATTTTGATGAAATAAAAATGCCTCTTTTTACATTTTTTTCTTCTGTAGAGATATCTCCTAGCAGGGTCCTCATAATGGACTATTATATCATAGAAATTGGGTTTAAATACAAACTTAGCTTAACTTGTAGCACAAAAGGCATTATTATTTAATTCTTTATACTATCTGTAGGTATTATTTTAGGAAAAAATTTAGATTACAAAATTTTTTAAAGTTTTAAACTTTTACAAAGTTTCAAAAATAAGTGATAATTAAAGTAAAATTAGCTGCTATTTTAATTGAAGTCCAAAATTGAATTATATATTCACTCTTGATAAGAAAGTAAAATGAAGAGATGCTTAAGCACTTACTCTGATGTAGAAGAAAACTAATATGAACATCGTAAATCATCTGAATAATAAATCAATGTCTCGAATGCTATTACTTTCTTTTCTCTGTCATGTCCCATTATCATTTTCAAAACTTATTTTTCTCAGCTGCCCAAGGTGACTCGAAGTGTGACTAGCTGGGCCTTGGATGAGGAGAAAGGAGGGGTGGTCACTACAGATATGGCTCTCACTGCTATCATGGCCATCGATTCGCTGCCTGGCCCCGGGGAGAGAAAAGGACCTTGTATGAGCAGGAGTAAATGTCAGGCTTCTGCGATTCTCCAAAACCCAAGGACTGACAGCAAGTGTCTGCGAGGAAACCTAGGAGAGAAGTAGAGAGACTACGAGTTTCCCCAAGTGCAGAAGTGAATATATTCATCCAAAGAGCGAGCACTGTGCTAGGAACAGGGCCTGCCTGGTTGCACTTTCTCCATGGACAGGTGACCCCTGACTGTGGCTATGGACATGGTCTTTTCTCTTGGCAGTTTGGTCAGGCACAGTAGAGATCACCATGGGTTCATAGAGAGAAACTTACTTTGGGGTGTGGTAGCTGCTTTTTCTCTACTCCTTTGAGGATTCTTTTTGCCTTTACTCTCTAGGGTTTTGTTTGTTTTATTTCATCTTAAAAGTACTTAGAACAATGTAACTTTTCAGTAATATTTTCCAAACATGGAAAATCATATCTTTTAACATAAACCACAGGAAGTTATCATGAATGCAAAAATTCCTTCACCAAAGAAGCATAGCTTGATCATTTTCCTCAGTGCAAAGCCTGAGTTTGTAGAATTACCACCTTGTGTTTATAGACCATAAATTTCACTACATATTTCTGAAGAAGGAAGGAAAAAATAAAATCAATCGGTATTATTTTTAAGTGATGGTAGTATGGAAAATTTCTATTTTCCTTTAATATTTTTCCCCACTCCTACATCTAGTTTTTATCCGAAAAACAATATTCTGTAGGGGAATCAAATTTATCTTCCTGTGTAGGTGGTGACTATAATCACTTCTGCACATCTCTGCCTTCTGTTTTCAGTTGTTCTGCTTATACTTAGAAGTGAAATCAACATGGTGGGCCTAGGTCAGATGAATGCTGTGACCCCTTTAGCTTTTAGATCCTGTGGGCTGAATGAAGTCCTACAATCACTCCATGCCAGCAGAGAAGAGGCAGAGTGATTAAGTCACCTTAACAATGACCCTAACTGTTACCTTTACTATCCTGATGTTATCGTCAATGTGACCATCACCTTGCATGTGGCATCATTAAACATTTGCAGTTTGTTTTCACATTATTTTCTCCTGAGACTGCATTATAACTTTACCCATTTTACAGAAAAGAAGACGGAACCATTCCACTTTGAGCTGTCCTGCACTGTAGGTCTCTAGGATATGCAGAACTTGTTTAGAGTTGACATTGATTCATAAGTAGCAAGTGATTTTTTGTGTGCATGTGTAAGAGGTGGCAGCAGATTTATCTTCCTAATTATGTTTTGCTTAGGCTAACATAAAAATCATCTTGCGTTCTCTGAGCATTTGCCAGCTGGGAAGTGGGGAATGTTTTGTGATGGGAGGATGCTGCCTTGAGATTGTAACTTGGCCATGATTAAAAGCAAACAAGCAGGGTAAAACGTGTAGTATGTGATCAAGCACATGTAATGTGTGTAGCGAGAGTTAATACCTTCAGAGCTGGCACACTGATGGCAATATTAACACCTAACAGATAAAATGAGCAATGCTTTCTGTTTGTAATATTTTCTATGACTAAGAGAAACACTTTTAGTTGAAAATATAGAAAGGTTTTTCCAAACATTAGATTTTTCCTCTACTCTGTAAGAACCAAAGAACCAACAGCCAACATCATACTAAATGGTCAAAAACTGAAAACTTTCACACTAAAATCAGGAACAAGACAAGGATGCCCACTATCACCACTCCTGTTCAATATTGTTCTGGAAAATTGGCCATAGCAATTAGACAAG
>NW_004624768.1:5350187-5478617 GCF_000247695.1 Heterocephalus glaber
GAAGGGTGGTAAGGGTGAAAGGCACATAGGTAATGGGGGCAAAACTAAGAACTAAGATACATCATGTACAGGTACAAACACCCAATGATAAATGTAAATGTATTGTATACCTAAAATGTACCAATTAATATATAAATTTAAAAAATAAAAAGAACCAAAGAAATTAGATTGAAACTAAATTGGGAGAAGGCATGTTCTGAAATAAACATTTAAATATGTGAAATCAATGCACTTAACCTTGGCAATTATGCTTTTAAAATATCAGTTGTCAATATTTTCCAGTGTGCATCAAGAGTCATCAGAACCTCCAGTAATTCTACTGTTTTAAGACAGCAATTATGTATAAGGGAAAATGCAGGGACATATTTGTGATATGTAAAGGTTGTAGCAATGTGGACAATATGTCTGATAAAATGTATTCTGGGAAAAGAAAAACGAACTTGCACGTAGCTTATGGTTATAATAACTTACAAATAAATATCAGAAAAGAATAGGAAAGATAAACACCTGGATAACAGTGACTAAGGGTGTGTTATTCCTTTTTTTTTTTTTTTTTTTTTGGTGCTGGGGATCCAACTCGGGTCCCTGCGCTTGCATAGCAAGCGGCGAAACCACTGAGCTAAATCCCCAGCCCCAGGTGTGTTATTCTTATTACCTTCTGTTTTCCAAATGGTAATCATTGGGATTTTTCCCCTTTTACCTTTTATTTCCAGCCCTTTCTCTCCTCCATGCTTCAGTGAGAAAAATGTAGCCTTGGATCATCCTGACTAGAAAACAGAGCGTGGGTCTACTCCCCCAGTGTCTCTTTCTAAGTTTAAAAATATATAAATGCACCCTAAAGTACAATAGGAAGTTGGAATGATTTTGTATGGATTGATATCTTTTTGCTATTGTTTTTATCATCAAGTCTGCAGAACCTCAGGTATGCTTTTACTCAATAACCATTTACCAATAACCATTGAGTAATGGTTATAATCTTCCATGGGGAAGATTATTACGGAACAGACTTTTTGTCTCTTGTAAGACAACACTTTAAAATGCTGTTCTCAGCCACTGTCTTGTCCTGTAAACCACGATCTATGTTATAAACTCATGCTTGAACTTACTTCTGGGAAAAAAATATTACAGGAATGAATTAACCTATAGGCTCTCTTTTTTTAACAAAACAAAACAAAACAAAACAGGCTTGTTCTATAGCCCCATTGCCTAGTTGAGAACTGTTTTTACCTGCTATTTTGGAGCTGTATCAGGGAACTTCAAGCCAAAGGCTTTGCTCATTTGATTATAATCACCCCGGTACATCTCTGCCTTCTGTTTCCTCCAGGTTGTCTAGGTCCTGTGGTTTTAATGCTTTGATGTTTTATCTTGAAGTTCTCTCAGAAGTAGGTAGGTACAGAGATTGAAAATAAGCAAGTGCACAAAAAGATTTTGTTATAACAACAGAACATAGCAATTGTTGTCTTTCAAGCTGTAGACGGTCTAAACTAGTAGAATATGAGAAAAATCAGTGTTCCTGCACCCCACCCTGTTCCCAGTGGTAATCTAGTTCAGAGTATGTCTTTTCATAGCTGTGAATAGACAAACTTACTTTATTCCAAAAGAGAAAGTTGCGTGGAAACATTTGTTTTAAATACAGAGTTTAAGGTAGTCTTAAGAATTTAAACTTTTTTAAAAAGTTTATGTTTTTTAAAAAAAATATAGAATGAGACCCAGGTTTGCATAATTGCTCACAATCCAGGCAAGTGAGACAACTAAGGTCCAGGTGAGTGTTCCAAAAATAGAATTCTGTTTTCTGTGGCAGACGAACTGGAAATTTACAGGTTAAGAAATTATCCATAAATCCAAATATTTAGTCAGACTCTTCTAAAGAATCTGAGCTGCTTAGCTTTGCAAATTCAGATGAAAATCTTCCAGAAACATGAGGGGGAAGCCCTCAATTGTTTCTGGATTTGATTGTTATGTGTTTGCATTTTGATTAAGCTTTGTCATTTCTTCTGGGAGGAGTGGAACTTCTGTATGGACAGTTCAGATATGTGATAAGCTTTACTAGTCATCTTTAAATCAGAAGTATTTGTTTCATCCATAGCTTTTCTTTACATTTAGTGCTTACTGGCAAAGGATAGGTTTGAAATCTGCTGAAAATGGATCACTCTGTCATTACAAATTATTAATGGTGGAGTTATATCATTTAAATAACCATGATGCTTTGAAAGTTGTTTTTTTTTTGGTACCAGGGATCGAACTCGGGTCCTTGCACTTGCACAACAGACAGCGAAACCACTGAGCTAAATCCCTGGCCCCAAGTTCTTTAATGAAAATAGATGATGCTATCTCTGTTAAAACAAATAATAGTTAATAGTTCATTTCCTCCACCTAAAAGCAAGCTGGAAAGACTACATCACTGCAAAAGGGGTGTTACATTTATTCAAAGAGGCTACATTCTTATAACTTCATTCTTTTAGGATGGCTGTTAGGCACAATCACTTAAAGTTTTGTTGGAAGTGTGGCTGGAAACATTGCACAGGATAACTAAAGAATGGGGTTAGGATACTCTATTAGGAAATAAATATCAAAAATCAAAAATATTTGTACAAGATAACAAAGGCAAAACATGTTAATTTGAAATACTAATGTAGCACTATACAATTCTTACCTGGCGCAAAGAAATCACTTCTTCCTCATGTGATGTTTCATATTTGTCTTGGGTAGTGACCAGGGACAGTACTACCTGGTATGATTTAGAAAAATGCCTTTGAAACCATCAAATCTGACAACACACACTCACACACATACATACATTCCCACACATACACCTTAACAGCAAATGTTTCCTTTTACATTCAACTTTTAGAATCTTATATAAATGGAATTTCAAAAATACATTGATTTTTTTTTTAGTTCAGCGCATTTCCTCCTTAGTATCAGCCAGCTATGGTGACACATGCCTATAATCCCTGCTACACTGGAGGTTGAGGCAGCAGGACTCCAAATTCAAGGCCAGCCTGAGCAACTTAGTGAGATCCTGTATCAAAAACAAAATAGAAAGGGCTGGGGATGTAGCTCAGTGATAGAATGTTTGCCTAGCATGGGTGAGGCCCTGACTCAGTCCTCAGTATCACACGCGCGCGCACACACACACACACACACACACACATCATTTTAAATGGTCCGACAAACTATAGGATATCTATATTATGCAATACTATTTGGTGATTAAAAAAAGAATGAAATCTCAATGCATGGAATGACTTAGCCATCTTAATGGAAATCTAAACAGAAATGCTAATTCTGAAAGATTTTACTCTGCATAATTCTATTTCTATAGCATTCTTGAACTGATAAAATTATCAAAATAAAGAACAGATTGGTGGTTGCCAGGGCTTAGGGAAGAAGAACAAGGTGGAAGGTGAGTGTGTGTAGCTGTCAGAGGGAAAGGGAGGGGTCCAGGTGGTGCCAGAACCATTCTGGCCCTGGACAGAGATGTGAATATCCAAACATGCAGGTGGTCAACATTTTGTAGAACTAAAGACGTGAAGAAAAGTAAAACTATTGAAATCTGAACAAGATCCATAGATTGTGCCAATGCTAATATCTTGGCTGTGATATTGTAAGATCATTTTGCAAAATGCTATTGTGGAGGGCACCTGGGTAAAGAGTACACAAGATCTCTCTGTATTATTTCTTATAACTTCATCTGATTCCACAATTGCTTTCAACATAAAAAGCTTAATTTAAAATAGTGCATCATTTTAGGATCATGCCTCCTAACCTGATTAAAGCAATACATTGCCACTCTGAATAAGAATATCAGTATGACATGTGCAGGGAGAATATATACCACCCTGCCTGCCCTGCATCTTCACAGAGCCTGAGGACACCTTTGATGGAGTGGAAGAGTCCTCTACCTTTGGAACAAACCCAGACTCCAAAAAGCTTCCAAATGCTCAGAAGCTCCAGGGGATGCCAAGCTTAACCTGGCCCCAAAAGATATTCAGTGGAAGGTTTTCAGATTCTCTAGAACAAAGTTCTCATCTTGTTGTTACCACATATCAAAAATCCAGCTTCAAAAAACACAAAAGCACCTAAAACGTCTCTCACCTTCCGTGTGGACTCTCCTCTTTTTACAGCTGGTGGTTTTGTGTTTTGATAGGATAAGAAGAAATATATTTTCCCCCTTGCAAGCATGCATTCCTCACTCCAGAGCTTGAGGGTCAATATATGTCAAAAGCCTGCTTCCTAGCATCATGTCCTCATCCATTGGGGTCCCCCAAACCCCATGCACCTCCACATCCATCTTAGGCTGCTGTTGCTTCTTCCTTTTTTTCAAGCTCTGGGAAATGTCCAAGAAAACAGTTGTTTGGAAGAGTTCTGATGTGAAGTCCCTGTGTGAAGCCCTCAGATCTTCTTTGCTGAACTTTACAACTTTGTTGTGCTTCTCCGAATCCAGCTGGTCATACCAGGGAAGCTGTTAACAACTGCTCTAGAAAGAAATAAATCTTACTGTTTCTAAAGTCAAATACTTCAGCCATTAACACCCCAAATAGTTCTAATTCATCTCTTTCTGTGTCAGAACCTGTCCAACTCTTGCCCCTGGTTTGGTTTTAGTTATCATTCACTCATGTTCTTTCCTATGTTCTCCTGTTTTCATCTTACAGAAGCAAGCACACCTGCTTTGGTGTGACTTTTCTCTTTCAAGTCTTCCTAGCCCACACATGTCCAGAGCCACTAATTAACTCCATGGGGAGGATGCTACCTTCTCCCCCTGGTCATAGATGAAGCCTAGAAAACACCACTGCCTTTTCTTACTGGGGAGGAGCTACTGAAGTGGAGTTACAAAGATCCTTATGCACAAGTTGATGCAAAAAATGTTGATGCTCCAATCGGTTTGGAGAAGATGCGGTGTACTCCTCAATAGAGATCTTTAACATATGGTTTCCTAATGAAGTAGGGTGTCTCAGAATCCTCAAGTAGGGGCTGGGGATTTAGCTCAGTGGTTCCACTGCCTGCCTCACAAGCGCAAGGACCCAAGTTGGATCCCCGGCAACCAAAAAAAACCCCCAGAAAACAGATATACCAGAATCCTCAAGCTATGCTAGAGACTTTGGTGTACATGGTGTACAATAGTTCTGAGGTTTTCCCTTCTTTGGTATACTGAAGAGATAGTTTTGAAATATTAAAAATAAGTGAATAAAAATCGGAACACCTTTCTGATGGGTTTTAAATGAGGATGAGGAGGTCTGTGACCCATGCTGTGGGTGAGTCAGCTCAGCTCGACATGGAGGGGAGGTTTGAAGATAGATACTCCATCACATCCCTGCATATTTGCGTGTCTTGTGGCTCCATCAGAAATCTGCCAGTCAGGGTGCCCTTCGGGGTCAGCAGGCACTCCCTTCCCTGTTGGACTGAAGGACTCCTTTCTTTCCTGTGCTTCCCCACCCCATCCATCACCCACCTGATGATGCACTGACATGGTGGGTGTGGATACCCCAGGTCGGGTAGGGGAGGCAGCCCGGGAGCATGCCCCCAAGGCCGGTCGGGCTAGTGCCAGCCTCTGGCTCTGGGCTGGAAGGCCAGTCAGCACTCACCTGCTCTCCCTCCCGCTCCCTCCTGGTTCTTCACAGCCGGTCCTCTCTTACAGGCTGCCTGACTTGGTGAACCCACTGGCCCCAACCCTGCTGGCAGTCTTGCATCTCACAAGAACAAGCTAGACAATAGAACAGTACAGTTTATTTCCACCTCTTAGCATTCACAATATTGAAACCGAAAACAAGGACATTAACTCCAGTAAGATTTTTGAGTTTTTGTGATGTGAGAGATATAAGTACTGGTCAGCTGGGGCTTCAGGGACCTGTTTTGAAAAGTCCATGTGGAACAAAACACTGGTTTCAAGTCACAACAACCCAGCGGCCTCGGGAAAGTCATTTCCTTTTCCCTAATCTGTTTGTCCTTTTGGAAAACAAAGAAATTGAAGCATGTGATTTCTGAGACTGTGTTCAAAGCTAACACCCAGGGGTTCCAAGAAATATATAAACAAATTCTGTGGAAGAAGGATGTTCCTGAGAAATGCAATGCCATTTAAAAAGAATTAGAAAATTTGTATATTAAAAAATCAAATTAGATTTAAATATTGAAAGTCCTTGTGTCTGAAGTTAATAATTAAGGACTAACAGACATAAATATTATGTGTATATAAAAGTCATGACAGCATCAAAGACCAAGGGACTGATCACTTATAATATGTGTCCTCAACTGAACTTCCTTCCCAGTGTCAGAATTACACCTATCACACCAGTGTTTCAGCTCAGTCTCTTTCTGGTAGTGATGGTGCTGTGGATATCTAACAACACAAAGCAAAAAACAAAATATTGCAAATGAATTTTCATAAAAATGAAATTATGAATTGAAAAGAAATGCTCTGAACTCAGAATGCTGAAAAAATATTCACATTTTCCTATCACTGTGGAACTATTTTGGCAAACCCCTTCCCACCAAAATGACAACTGAGTCATCCTTTTCTCAGAAAAGCACATGGTTGTCATTATTGGCTAGATATTTACTTTGGAGTAAATTTTAGCTCATGTTTTGGTAATAAGTTCCCAGGAAACGTGTCCATCCCCCTTCGGTGCAGTCTTAGGTGGGTTTATTTTAAGAGATGATGTCCCCAGCACCAGTCATCAGGCAGCAAGTACCTGCTGAGCTGACCAAAGGCCAAGACAGTGTGTCAACTTGCAACCAGCAGCTGGAACCGCCTCAGAAATCTCCAGTATGTGGATCACACAAAATTGTCCCGTGTCACTCAAGCAGAAGGGACTGGAGACAAAGATAGTGTGGGAAGGCTGTGGGGAACTTGTCGAAGAGAACAACAGGAAATCTAGAGATGGAGAGAGGAGGGAGAGAGGGAAGGGAAAAGGGAGGTAACAGTAATTAAGATGTGTTATGTACACATACCCACTGCCTGCGAGTAACGTAATCATTATGTACCGCAAAAACGTACTAATAAACATAAAAATAACAGTAGATGTTATTGACTGAGGGGTTCTCAATGGAGCTTCCCCATGTACATACACCTTCTCTTTAATTCTTCCAGTGATCTCATGTGGTGGTTCCTATTAT
Source organism: Heterocephalus glaber (assembly GCF_000247695.1). The sequence continues at coordinate 5,357,301 of NW_004624768.1, forward strand.
GACCAAGAATCCAGGACAGAGCTGTCCCAAATTCATATATCACTTAGAGACAAAGGGAGAGAAAGACCCAGGCCTTCTGGACTCATGAAGAGTGAGGGTTCTTGGATTATGTGGAGCCATGAGAGGGGCACGGGGGCCTGAGTCCCTCTGAAAGTCTCCCAGCTGCTGGAGCTCTGCAGCAGGGAGGGGACCACTGGCCCACCCTGCAGGTTTTCACCAGTGGGCACCTGAGCCCCTGGGAGTCTTCTGAAGTGCTGGCTTTGCTCTGGAGGTACGCATATCCTGCGAGTCTACAGTTCCAGAAATCTCCAGGGGGAAGTTCATGCTTTGGGTTCATGAATCCCAGTTTGAGAAGCAACTTAGATGGTCTCTCTCCCAGCGGGGGTGGTTTTGAATGGCCGAATAAAGTTCTGGGAGAGAGTAACCCCCTGACTCATCTGCAAGCCACCTCTTGGTGGCGTCATTATAAAGATCCTTAAAAACTCATCCTCAACCAACTTTCCACAAGCAGGTGGCCTCTCTTACTTCATGGGGTGGGGAAATGAAGGAAAACCTAGTCTCTCATGAGGCACAGTAATACCGACATGATGTAGGTAAGCACAGAGAGGAAAATGATCCGCACCTTCCCTGTCCCTTCTCTGTCCTGTTGCTGGGGGAGGTCTACCAGCACCCAGGACTGAAAACTGCTTCTATGTTGGCATTTTAAGGGCAACTTCTTCTTTCCAAAGTGTCTTGAGGTCATTTTGGCTTCTTCTGCAGCACCAGGATCTGTGCCACTGGAGAGGAAATCCATGTGCTGTCCAGAGTGCAGCCAAACCCTTGGAGAGGGGGAGGAGGGAGCTCTTCTTGCCCTCCCATCCTTCCTGTTTCCCTGAGGCAATACGTGGCTGTTATCAAATAATTATTATTGTTTAACAGTAACTGAATCCATTGTGTACAGAAAGATATAGTCATCACCAGATGGACCTAAAATCTAAATGATGAAAACAGGCATCAAACAGACACAGAGAAGTCACGGGTGCCAGTGAATTGCATAAGGCCAGGGCACATGAGGAGTCACAAGGACTGAAAGATGTTTATTGTCATGACCGTGTCTGTGTCAAGAAGGAGTTGGGCAGTTTCCCTTCAAAGCGGAAGAGCAGTGTATGCATTTGAGAGGGGATGAGGCAAAGCTCAAATGCGGATGGGAAAATCAAGGCGTTTGATCTCTGCAGCTTCCAGAGGGTTACGCATGTGCGTATGTCTGTGTGTGTATTTACAAGGGAATGACAGAAAGAGAGAGAGCTACATAAAGGTAACGAGTTTAATACAATCAGCCCTTCATTATGTCACGCCCTATCTGGGAGTGGATTACACAATGTCAGTATCTTTGTTGTGATGTTTGGACTCTCCCTTGCCAAGAGCAAGCTTTGAAATCCCCTTGAAATGTGTCACACACTCTATTCCCACTCTGAAAACTTTTTCAGGTCCAGACCTCGGTGGAAAAGAGTCTTTTTTGCCAGAAATTTATCTGGAAGTGATTCATTTATTGTCTCATTTCTTGTTCTTGCTCTTTCATTTGGTGTGAATTGAAAGGCTCCGGAAGCCAGAGTCGCTGCTGTCCACCTGTGCAGTGGACTTCCAGCTGGCTGCCTCATGTTCCATATCTGCTGCCCCCCAAATGACCCATCACCTGTCCTGTGCCCCGAGACCCTCATTTCAGGAGGCATCAGCCTGGCCTAACCAGTTTCACTTTCTTTGCACCCCCTCACCCCCAAAGAGTGTCCTGGAGCAGGATCCATGACTCGTGTGGACCAAGAGCTCACGGCCCGGCTGCCTTCCTCTAAATAGCAGAACCCCGGGAACAGGGAAATGCCCGAAGCCGCGTTCTAGAGGCTTAATGGCACCTCCCAGAAGGGCACAGGCCCTCTGCCCTATAAAATAGCCCTGTGAAAACCAAACATACATTTAAAAATTCCTAGCATCTTCCATCCACTGCTATATCCCAAATTCCCATTATGATGACACTTTGCTCTGAAAAGATTCCAGTTGGCAATCTTAAGATTTTTTTTTAAGAAACTACTTAAATATCTGATGTGCGAAAAAACATTGAATTAAATTTACCATTTGTAATTGGAGCTAACATTAAGCAGAGTTTGTCAACAAGGTTTATGGAGAAATGTATATAAATACACAGACTTTTAGTGTACATACATAGCATGTGTTGGATGAAGAGATCTGTGAAAATATACAACATATAATTCCATAAGGCAGTGATTTCTTAGGCAAGGGAATAAAAAACACTTTTCAGGCTAAATTTTAGAAGGTTTTTTTTTTTTAATAAAAAAAACAAACCAGATGAGAGTTGGGTTTATAAAAAAGCATTTATCTCTTTTCGATCTCATTGGATGACTGGTCTCTTTCTTGCCACATTATTTGATCCATATTCTGGGGACTCAGTATATGTCTGTTTTCTTTTCTACTACACCCCTAATACCAAGCACCCAGCACAACACTTGGGACCATGATAGGGTTCTATGAATGGTTGTTGAACTCATTTATACCTGACTACCTGAAAAGCCCACCATTTCATTTAGAAAAGGGGTCGAGGAAGAGTTTTATTGCTTCCAAATTAATTTCTTTATTTCTACCCCTAGGAAAGCATTCTTTGACATTCCTGCTTTGATTGTATAGTATATGCAACTAGTAGTCATAATGTCTAATGTTGAAGGCTTACTATTTCTCACAAGTGTTTACAGTCTGCCAACACCTGTTGAGGTCAACATTGTCATCATCATGATGCCCACTTTACAGTGAGGGCAGTGATGTTAAATTGTTGTCCAATGTTACAGAGCCAGCAGGAGATAGAGCAAGAATTTGAGCCCTGGCCATCTGGCTTGAAACCACAGGCTTCATGGCTGCATATGCAGTTCTGCAAGCCCATTCCTGGGAGAGAATACTTCGGCTTTGGATGATAAAGACAAGCCATCTGCTTCCTCCAAATCATATGTTTTTAATTTAAAATCCAAAGCTACCAGACTCCCAAAACAAGACCTACTAGACTCAAATCCGAACCCAGAACATGTGACTGTGGGTAGATTTCTTAATCTCTTTGATGGCTGAAAAAACACTTAATTGCCCAACTCTCTGGCCCATGATTGGTACTCAACTAATGGTGACTAACTGTGTTTTATGTCATCGTTATAGTAGGCAAAGCTCGTATTCCTACTAGGTCTCCTTTCTATTGCCTCCTCCTCCCCCTTTTCATACATACTAGGGGAGTAATATGGATTTCATGTCCATGCCATCGAGATAGAAGATATTTATAGACAAACAACTGTAATTACAACAGGAAACAAAGGCAAGAAAGTGAGATCCTGATCTGCATAAATGCAGATAGCAGGGAAGTGATAACATACACGCTGGCAAATATTTTTGTGCCTAAAAGCTGGAGAGCTGCAAAACAAACCATCTCTATTTATAGTGGAGAATAGACAGCCTGCAGGCTTAGCCACTGCGCCTGCCTCTGCTGCTCACCATGAATGGGGGTTTTAGCCCAAGTCCCAAGTTTTGAATGACAACCCACACCAAGGTTTAGATTTAACATTTCCAGGGCCCCTATGTCATGAATTAAGTATGCGAAGTCCAAAAAGCTGGAATGGAATTTAGTTTCCAGAGGGATCAGGACCTTCTTCGAGTAACTGAGTATCTAGGGTGACTATCAAGCAAACACATGAGCAAGAGAACACTTTACCTATGAGGGCAGAGCTGAGGCCTCCCTTAAAAAAATGGTAAATACAATTCCGAGAACAAGCAGCCCCCTATATTCCTTGGGCTGGAGAGAATTGGGCGTGCAGGTATGTTTATACAGACTGGGCTCCCTGAAGAGGTTTTAAATCACTGAAAAGAATCTCAATAGGAAATGATACCTCCCTCCCTCATCTCCTCCTCTTCCTTCTCTCTCTGCTCATGCACATATGTGTCTGTACACGCGAGCAAGCACACACACACACACACACACACACACACACACACACACATACACAGAGCTCAGGATTCCATCCTCAAGGCTGCTGGCTTCTGTGGGTGGTCACTCCCCAAAGAATGTGTTCTTTTGGGTTCCCCTGCTAGAAGGCCTCCAGCCTTCTCTTCTGCCTCTGCCTTGCTTTCTGTAGGCTTTTTATTTAACTCTCACATTCTCTCCATGAAAGTTCTTTTGCTGATTTCCACTGACAGCCTGAAACCCTCTGAATCTGAAGCTACCCACGCTGTGTTCATTATAAACATAGACTGTATTATTTAATTTCTTTTCAAACTACAAAAATATTTCATTGCAAACAATAGTAACAGGAAGTTGGCCATATTGTTTAAGTGGGAAATCACGAAAGTGGCCAAAGAAAACCCTAATAAGAACCCAGGAAGAATTAATCTTTTTATATACATTTTTGTGTCCTTAGAAAAATTTACACTTCCAAAACTTTTTGTATTAGAACATTGAAAACCAAAAGTCATGAATCTGAAATAGCAAGGGAGCCAATACAGAAGTCATAGAAATGTCCAGATAATTTGAATTGATCCAGTCTCGATTTTGCCTTTAAAATATTTTAATGCTAAGAAAGTGAGAAGACAACTAATAAAATGGAAAATATATTTGGATTCCATGTTCATAAGGGAATAACATCTCAGATAGATAAACAATTCTTATAATTCAATATGAAAAAGACAAATAACCCAGTTGAAAAATGAGCAAAGGATTTAAATAGATATTTCTCCAAAAATATGCAGTGACTGATGAATACATGAAAAGATGCTCTACATCATTAGCCATCAGAGAAACACAGATCAAAACCACAAAGAGATTCTACCTCATGTCCTCTGTGATGGGAATAATAAAGATGACAGACAACAGCAAGTAGTAGGCAGGATGTGGAGAAATCTGAACCCTTATATGTTGCTGCTGATACAGCAATGGTGTGCCTGCTTTGGGGAAGAATTTTGCAGTTAAATGTATTTACCGTATGTGAAAGGTGAGATTTACCATATGACCTAGCAACTCTACTTCCAGGTATTTACCCAAGAGCAATGAAATTGGTACTCATACAAGGGAATATACACCAATCTTCATAGTAGTATTATTTATAGTAGTTAAAAAGTAGAAACAATCCATGTGCTTGCAGAGTCATGAATAAATAAAATGTGGCATATAGTATATCCATGGAGTAGAATATTATTCAGCCCTAAAAATGAATAAAGTACCAATATGAGATAAATGAGGATAAACCTTGAAAACACTATGAAAAAGGAAAGAAACCATTGATAAAACACATGTGACCCCATCTATATAAAATGTCTGGAATAGGCAAATCTATAAAGACAAAAAGCAGATTAGTGTTTGTCTAGACCTGAGGGTAGGGTGGAGGGAGCAGGGAGGTAATGCTGATGCATACAGGGTTTCTTTAGGAGGTGGTGGAAATGCTCTAAAATTAGACCATATTGAGTGCTGCACAACTTTATAAATATATTAACACTATTGAACTGTACTCATCAGATAGGTGCAGTCCATGGTATTTGAATTATATTTTAATAATCACATTTAAAATATAAAGTTAGGACCTTGTTAACATTTCTACCTGTTTGGCTATTTGAATCCTCATTGGTTTTATATGTCTATATATGCACACATATATATGCTTTGACATTAACATTTGAAAAATATAACAATGGATGGAAATAAACTTTCTACTTTTCTCAACATAAGTACTAGGAAATGCCATCATACAAAGGACAGAATTCATTTACTTTGGAGAACAACAAAGGATATACTTTTCAAGGTTTTTTCCATGGAACAATGCTACATTGCCTAAGTGTTTTCCAAAGCTTTCACATAAACACATTCCAACAATTATTTTCCTTTCTCGGGCACCAGCCAGCTATCTTACCTGGGAATCTTACTTGTACTGTTCCCCAGCCTCCAGCGTCTTGCATGGGGCGGTCCCTCCTAGGTGTGTGTTAAGAGTGTGCATATAGTTAAGTTGGCATCTGCCATACAGCTTGGGGTACTGCTGGTTCCACCATTTCCACCAGACACATGAAGAAAATGTTGAATGATTTCCACACAGTGTCTCTCTGTGTTAGGGACATCGTCCTGGTCTTCCCAGAGATTCCAATCCAACACGTACTCCCAAGAACAAGGGTGAGGACAGTGGGTCCCCTCTCAGGGTTCCTTCGGTCCACGTGGGGAAGAGATCAGCCTATGTGGACAACAGCACATTTCCAGGCGACAGGGACATCATGGTTAAAACCTAGAGCCCTGGAAAGGGAAGGGTCAGCCTGGGAGAAAAGTCTGGGGGAAGATGGAGGTGACTCAGGGAAGATCCAAGCCCCGTTTGCAATGCCATTGTGTGGGCAGCTCTGCCAGGCAGAGGTGAAGGAGAGAGAGCCAGGGGCACCTGTGGAATACAAGCTTGTGAAGCACCATGCAGAGAAACGGTGAGGTTGGCTGCCCATTTCAAGGGACTCTGTTCTGTGCGCTTAGAGGGGTGGCTGTGAAAGCACCCGAGTTAGAGGGATTTAGTGTCGATCCGTGGATTGGTGTACATGCATCAGTGGGGCTGGCTCTGCTGCGGGCGGGGGCGGGAGTGCTTGCCATAGCTCTACTGCCCTTCAGTCCAGCGGCACATTGTTATGTTGTTGCTAACTCTGCGATGGGTGAAGAATGGCCGTTGTTGTTCGAGGTGGGTTCCTGTTACGTTGCCCAGGCTGTCCTTAAAATTGCGATCCTCCTGCCTCATCCTCCCGAGTCGCTGGTATTACAGGTGTGCACCACTGTGCCTGGCTTGGACAAATAATTCATGGAAATTTTTCTTCATTGTCCGAAACAAGAACAGAAACTTTCACATAATATTACTTTGAAGTCTGGGAAAGATCCGTGGATGCAGAAAAGTTGAAATGCAGTGCCTACCCCACAGCAGAGGCTCGGAGGCTGCCAGCATCTTCTGGACCCCGAGTAGCTCGAGAAAGTGAGTGTGGAAAGAACGTGAATGAGAGCAAGCGGCTTCCGTCCCATACGGCCGGCCAGGGCCCTCCCTGAAAACACAGGGGCCCGCGTTGCATAGCAAACACCTGCTCCTCAGCCTTCTCGGGGTGCACCTGCCTCTCGACCCCCCAGGTAACTTTAACTCTCTCTCTCTCTCCGCAAGTCTCCTCTCCCCCAGAGCCTCCTGACATTTCTTCCCCAGCAGCGTCTCTCCTCGGCACTGTGGAAGCTCAGTATCCTCTCTCCTGGTCCTCACCAACCTGGTTCCAAAACACTCCCCTCTCTCTAGGCCGGGGCACAGGCTGATCCAGCTATTGCCTCCATGTCTCTAGTTTCCAGAACTACACTAGCACATTGCAACCCTCAAATAAATGTTTGTTGAGTGAAAAACCAATGTGTCTTTGGTATCTGATGGTGATCCCAAATGGAGGTTACCACTCAAATCTGTACTTCTTGCTTTGCTCTTAGTGGAGCTTATCTGGCTACGGTCTTTGGCTATTGAGATGGAGCAGAGAATAAAAATATGTTAGAGGGCCAGGGATTTAGCTCAGTGGTTTTGCCTCCTGCTTGGAAAGCACAAGGACCCGAGTTCCATCTCCAGTACAAAAAACCAAACAAACAAAAGTTAGAATCTAAGGGGACCAAAAAAAATCACCTGGTCTAAAATGCAAAATTTATAGATGAGAAAACAGGACTTTCTAGCACTAACTCTGATTTAACCACAGCTCCTAGGTGCCCAGCAATGCTAGTGAGCCCATGTCTACACGGGAACAGATAAGACGCTAGAAAGGAACGGATCCCGACACCTGCACTGAGGCGTGTACGGATGATTGCTCTGGAAGCAGGAGCCCTCGGTTTGAGCTCCACTTCTCTGGGGCTTTGGGCAAGTCCAGCAAACTTTCAGCTTTGGGTTCCCTATCTAAAATATGAACAATTATTCTTCTGATATTTTCCTCACAAGATTATTGTGAAATACTGGATCTGAAGGCTCTTTGGAACTTGTAAACATTGTATAATTGTTCGTTTTTACTCTGTTTGTTGTTATTCTCAATATACCCAGGGCTATTTAAGATGGGAGAAGACACTCTACTGTTGGGCAGTGAATTTTATAAATGTTGAAAGATCATAAAGATTGGACTTATGGGAAACAAGAATAGAGGGAGCTTAGCTAATGAGTATCAAAAGGGATTAGTTTTGGTGTTCTACAGTGTGCTACAGGGACTATAGTTTACAACAATTCACTGTATATTTCAAAATAATTAGAAGAGTCTGAAAGTTTGCAACACATAGAAATGATAAATGTTTGAGCCGAAGGAAATGCTAATTATCCTGATTGGATCATTACGGATTTTATATATGTATCAAATTATCATACTGTACTCCCTAAATATGTACAAATATTTTGTCAATTAAAAATTTTAAAACATTTTAGGGGCTGGGGATTTAGCTCAGTGGTTCTACCGCCTTCCTCTCAAGTGCAAGGTCCTGAGTTCAATCCCTGGTACCGCAAAAAAAAAAAAAAAAACTTAAAAAGTTTTAAAGGTAAAATACTAGAGGATGCCCAGGATCATTTGACTTGTAAAGCCTTCCTTGGAGTGTGGCTGGATTCACTCACGGGGAAGTTGCCAAGTGTTGGCTGATCTACTTGCATAAAGCCTAAGACAACAGACTATGAAATGGTAGGGTTACCCTGGGATTCTGAACACATCCTCTTGGCCCAGGTTCAGATCTGCAGCTTATCCATGAGGGAGAGCTGTATCTATTGCTTTGAAAACCCTCCTGAAAGGATGTGATCTGGTTGTGTTTATACGAGTGTAGGACACCATCTCCCTGTGTTCTTGCATATTAGCAAAATCTTTTCAAGGACGAATTACACAAATCAGTATCGCGTGTATGAATAGACTTAAGAAAGTCAAACAAGGGCTGGGGATTTAGCCCAGTGGTTCCGTCACCTGCCTCGCAAGCGCAAGGACCCGAGTTTGATCCCTGATACCAAAAAAAAAAAAAAAAAAAAGAAAGTCAAACAAGATCAGATTGCCTGAAAAGGCTTCAAAAATGACTCAAAGTGCAGGCCCTTGGGGTTTATCTTCAATCTATTTCAGTCATCCTTCCACTGCAAGTAGAAATGAAGTCAAGTGTGTGGGGTCCATGTCATCATGACTCTCATTCACCTTCCTTGGCTTTTGCTGTCTTGCTCTAAAGAGAACAATAAGATTGTTTTTAGTCATCCCCTTGGGTGACAGATGGATGAGGAAAGAGGAGCAGTCCAGGATACAGGATGCTGACAGGACTCTACCTTGTCCTCCCTGCTGGGATCAAGCCCCAGCCCCTTGATTGTTTATATTCTTTCATGAAAAAACTACACATTCTTGTCTCATGCATGTCATTTACAAATTAGCAAGTTTAATTGCTGAGATATGCAATGATTTGTCTGGATTTTTCTATATAGGTACCCCTTGACTTATGAAGGTGTTACCTTCCAGTCACTCCATCATGAGTTGAAAAATCATATGTTCAAAATGCAATTAATGCACTTAGCCTACAGAGCATCCTGGCTTAGTGACACTGTACAGTATCTGTCACTTCCCTCATGATCCCAGGGCTGACAGGGATCTGGGGCTCACGGTCATTGATCTCTGCCTTCAGAATCAGACCACACACAGGTCCCTGGCCCAGGAAAAAAATCACAGTTTCTACTGGGTGTAGATCATTGTCACAACACCCTAAAGTTGTAAAGTTTTAAGTCCAACCATTGTAAGTTGGTTTTCATCACTATAATTATTCACAATGGATCCTCCAAAGACAGAAGCATGGCACGCTTACTTTTTCACTGATTTATCCACGAGTTTATCTGTTGTCTACCATGTGCCAAGATCTGTTTTAGGCAATGGAGAAATAGAGCTCAAGAGACAAACTCTCCACCCTCACTGAGATAGAGCCTAGGCAACTCTAGCTATAAGAGCCAAAGTACAGGGGAGAAAACTGTAACCCACCATCTTTAATCTCAACTGCTGATGGTTTAGAAGGTCCTTCCAATGCTCCTATCTCATCAAGCACCCCCTTGAAGGGCACAGAAGGTGGGCTGAGAGCAGATCCTGCAGAATGAATAGTCTCCCCACTCTCCACCCCCAGAAAATGCATCCCAAGAAACTGAGTTCTGTGCACAAGCTCTTTTTTGTGCATGTACTTGGCTTTGGATGCTAGGAGCAATAATCCCACTGGCTCTTACTACTGTGTCTTTACTTCAGGGCGAATGTAGCGGCCACACCACCAAATGAAGAAAAAAAGCACGTTCAAGTGCAGACTCTGTGGAATCCTGACCAAGCCTGAGCTTTTCTCTCTGCAGTGGGAATAATGCACAAGCATGTTGTCTTATTCTCAAGTTCTTTGGGAGAATTTCCTGAGTGGAGATAGGAGAATGAGCTTTGCAGCCAGTGAGCCATCAAGCAGCAAGGGATGGCTTTGTGGCATTTGCATTGCCTGTTGTCACCCTGTCTCCTGTTCCCCTGGCTGCTATCAAGTGCACTCCTAACTGAGGGGTGGCTCCAGCTGAGGATTCGCCTTCCTGGGTGTGGAGGACACAGGAGAAGGTACCAAATCATTTGATTATTTGCATCTTTGTTATTGGTCTCATCGCACTAGAACATCAACTCAGGAAAGAAGTTCAGTCCCTGTATTCACTAACCTAGCAGTTAGGACAATTCCTGGACCCTTTATCCATATTATCAATTATCAAGCTATGCTAGCATTACCATTGACACTTGTAATTGAAATATTATGTTCTTGTAGATTACGCATGATAACTTCTACTATGCAACACTATCAATTGTGGGATGACATTTCATTAATACTCTAATTATGAGCTCCCAGCAAGTGGGAGCAGGATGGCTTGGAGGACCCTGTCCAAGGGAGAGCTTTGCATCAGATCTGCTGGAAGAGTCACAGGGACATCCAGACTTCAGGCCTCACTGATGGGCAACCTTCCAGCTTCGTTGTTAGAGCTGCTCTGCTTCGCACTGGCCAACTCAGCTACAACACCATGCCTGTGTATTCTTTGAGGAACTCCAGAGAAACTTCTATTTGGAAGGGGATGTTCAAAGCTTTAATCTCAAAATAAAAATTTTTTTTGCCTCTCTCTATCCCATTTTACATGGTTGGATGAACTCCCCACGCAGCAGAAGCTTGGAAGGGCTGGTCCAAGTAAATAAATAGAATACCGGATCTGTTCTTTACAGGACCTGGAGTTCAGTAGGAGGATTGCAGAGATCCTGGAAAACGTAAAATAGGAAAAATGGAGTTGAGAGTTTTGGTCTCTCACGGGCGTAGCCAAGAACTACCTACTGGAGATCACAGGACACTGGATCTCTGCTAGGGGCAAAACACAAATAAATAAGATGCTGCCTGCCAAACTGGAGTTGTGCATCAACTAAGCAGAAACTTGTATTTTGTAAACACACTCTTTTTATTTCCTTTGTCTGTGTCCTTTGTTTTTCTTCCCCAGCACTGGAGATGAAACCCAGGACTTCCTAAAAGTTAGGCAAAGCTCTACCACTGAGCTACATCGCCAGCTGTTTTCTTTCTTAATTTTTTTGAGATTCCTTGTGAAAATGGCCCCATCCCATTTCAGCTCTTTCATAGGCACACAGGGAAAGGTCTGGATGCTTTCCTGTGCCAGAGACAGAAGAGAGAAGGGAACCCTCGCTTGCAAAAGCCCGTGGCCACCAGTGTATATTTGTGCAGCTTTTCCACATGCAGGAAGCTGTCTTCTCTCCCTTTTATCCTCAGAACTATTCTGTAATCAAGGTCAGCTGGAAAAAATTTTAGAGACCCCAGCCAGGGAGGGAAACATTCTAGAAGAGCCCACCGGGAGAGCTTTCCCCTCCTGTGCAAGCAGACAGCATTTTCTCAGATGGATTCTGGGGGCCAGGACCCTGTGGGTTGAGGCAGTCATTTCTCAAATAGGGCATTTCAAGGTCAAAGCAGAACTGAGTTATTACTTCAGGTTACCTCAGAGCCATTTGTACTCACAGGAGGCTGAATAACACATCACCCCCCGCCCCATGGTCCCTGGATATTTGTTTTTAATCCCCATACCTGCATTTAATAAACACGTATTTGCAGATGTGATTAAATTCAGGATCTTGAGGTGCAAGATTAACCTGGATCATGCAGGAAGACCCTAAATGCAAATGCAAGTGTCCTTAGGAGTGGTGAGCTGACGCTGAAGTGGACGATTCGACGTGCAAGAGAAGACAATGTAACCACAGCGGTAGAGACTGGATGCAGCCATCAGTCACGGACACCAGGAGCCACCAGAACTGGAGGAGGCCAACACAGCCCCACACACCCTGATTTCAACCTGGTGATCCTGGCTTCAGACTTTCAGATCTCAGAACTAAGGACAAATTTTTGTCATTTAAGCCATTAGATCTGTGGTCATATGTGATAGCACCCCACAGAAAACCAATATAGTGCTTTGATTTAAAACTGTACATTTCCTAAAGGTTTGGCGTATTGTTTGACTTGTTTTCCATTTGATTCCTAGACCCTAAATAAGACTGGGCTTGGGTCTATGCTCAGTACGTATTTGTGGGATAAGTGTTAGATGTTTATGACTCTTCAAGAGGAGTGTAATAATTTGTGGTACTTCCCGGACTTACTTAAAGAACCCTTTTGTAAAATGCACCTTTTAGTACAAGGGCTGCCTACTTTGGGAAATGCCAATTTTCTGTTTTGGGCTGAATCTTTGGAAAGATGTGGAGGGGCTTGTTTAAATGGTGTATTAAAGAGTTCTGGCTCCTCAAATAGGTAACCTGGTTTTCACCTTTGGAATGCCTGGCACTTCACAAAATGTCCCATTTTTAGTGGGTGGTGAGAAATGTTTGTGACTGTTGGTGCTCAGATTGTGAGGAAAAATATTTATGGGACTGAATGGCTCTGATCACACATTTATATTAACAAAGATGTGACACTGTGAAATGCTTAAATGCTACCCGAGCACTATTTATAGATTCTCCATTTAAGAGGCGAGGCAGTCAGAAACGTCATACTTACCTAGCTTTACAGTAATAACACTATTTATTGCAGGGATACAAATAGTAATGCTAGCAGTACTTAGCATCCCGCTTTCTGCTTCCAGCACATGCTAATGCAGCCTTTTGTGTGTCAACCTCAAATTATCAATTACAGTTCTCCTGAAGGAGTCCTATTTCCTTTCTTCTCCAAGGTGATTGGCGGTGTCTATAAGAATGAGAGAAGCCCTCACTCTCCTTGCTTTTCTCAGAGTGTTTAATTTTAGGCTTTTAAAAGAAAAAAAATGCCCAAAGACATCACTCAGATTTATAGAGAGTCTGAGTCCAGGGGCATGGTGGATCCAATTCTTTCACAGCACATAGCAGCACATAGCAGTGGATCCTGCTAAGCCCTGACCATGTATTATTCTGAATTTACTCACCAAATGGGCTTTGGGGAAGGACCCTGAGAAACACAGGAGGAAATGGTGTGAAGTCTGGGAAAAAAATCAAGTACCAGTGGTGAGGGTATTGGAACTATATCCAGTCTCTGTTAAGAAAGACTTTCTGGTGATGTTGCTTGGAGTGTTTTGTTATTTTCCCCAAAATAAGATAACTTTGTTGACAAATTCTAAGAAGCTCTGAAGAAGAGAGAGTTACACACCTAGTAAGCAGTGGCTGTGTGTGTGTGTGCGTGTGTGTGTGTGTGTGTGTGTGCTTGATGCTGAGAATGGAACCCAGAGCTTCTTCCATGCTAAACATGTGCTCAACTACTGAGCTACACGCCAAACCCAAAGTATATTTAAATGATGGATTAGGAAAGGCCAAACCCCAGAAATCAAAAGATGCAGAAGAAAAGAGGGCTTTTTAAACTCTAAGATCACAGGATTCAAAGAATTAAGTAACTCCTCACACCTGCCTCTTTTCAGGCAATCCACAACATCCAGTTGTGTTTTGTTATCAAGGTCAGTTGAAATAATGGACCACATTTGTTGTTTCACAAGATAATTTGCATTTCTCTCAGGTCCTCTTGAGTAAGTCAGGAATGCAGAGTTGTTCCTCTCTGATAAGATCATCGAGCTACCAATGAAAACATCCCAAATCTAGAAACTAGTGAATACAGTTAAGGTTTAGGAAGGAAGAAATTAGCCCCTTTTAGGAGCTATATATTAAAACAAGGAATAAGCATTTTAAAAGTAAGGGAAACCCCTATTGAGTACACACCATTAAAGCCCCTGTCCCTTCTCATACAAAGACCTAGAAGAATCACAATCAGAGTATAGATGACTTTTATTCTCGGATAAAAAGCAATGGGAAATTTAAAAAGCCATTGCATCTGTTGGGATTTTACCAACATGAAATGCAGTGATTGCTTTAAACAGAGCAATTTGGAATAGCTGAGAAGCAGAGAGACGGGGCTGGGGTGGGGTTGGGGAAAGCAATGCTCTGGAATACTGATTCGATAAAATAAAAGATGAACTAGATGATAAAGTGTACAATGAACAAGTATTAAACCCCTATTAATATCAGTTAATAATAGTGTCCCACCGTACCTCAAACTGTACACAAACTGAATTTCCAGAACAGATTAAAGGGCATAGACTGGACACTGAAATAGACAGTGGTGAATGTATACACTTGGTTTCATAAGCGTTTAAAGTATTCCACATCTCATTTGAAAAAAGAATCTCAGCTGTGTGGGGCAGTTACATAACAGACAGGCTATAAATAATAAAAAGAATTAGATCAATTGATATATAAATAAATGAACTCTGGGGTAACGGAATCATCACTAGAGGTTGACTTTTGACTACTCCTAGGAACTCTTTTGAGAGTGTCTTAGTTTTAGCAGAAGACGCTGGGTCAGTGACAGAGCTATATTTTGATTCCTAAACCCCATGCCCTTTCCAGCGAGGGCCCATGAATTCTGACAGCCATAGAAAAGCAGCCAGCTAGTGACTGAAGTTTCCCAGTCGACAAGAGAACACAACCATGTTCACTCAGTGTTAGGTTGAATACAAGCCATCATCTTGATTTTACCTGTTCTCTTCATACCCTTGTTTAAAATGTAACCAAGACTGGTAATTTTCTGCTTTTACACAGCGCTTCAGGTCAGGATGGGATCCAATTGAGACTGTAACATTTACAAAGGCAAGAGAAAACTCCTTGTAATCTTCCCTAGAGGGAAAGAAGAAAAGGAGATACAGAATATCTACCAGATTTGATGAAGGAAATCCGGCAGAAACCCCCTGAACATACCTTACACTTCTAAATAGCATTTCCAGATAGAAAAGCGTGAAAGCTATTTTAAGATTATTTATGTCGGATATACAAGCTATAAGGAAGAGAAACCAGAAAAGAAAAGAGGGCAAGTTAAACTTACCAAGATTCTAACAGTCAGAGGTTTTTCAAATTTTTATTAAATACCGATATTTGTTTCATGTTTCTTTTTAGAATTAAAAAGATGCTTTAATGTGACTCTTCCCCAAGTGAAGAAGCAAATTAAAAGTAGAACAAATAAGCAGAATAAGATAAATCAAATATACTCACAATTTTTTAACTATACGGTAATGCCAATGAATTAAATTCCTTTATTTTTTAAACAAGAGTTCCTGGCTATATTCAAGAAAAAAAATCAAGAATGTTTCACTTTAAAAGGAAAAACAGGTAGATGAGGACAGAATAAAAATAATTGGTTGGGTAAGGAAATATCAATCAACTATATCATGATATCAAAGCAGAATTTAAAGCAAGAGAAGTCAAGCAATTGAAGTAAGTTTGTTATGTGACCAAAAAAGGCAAAATAATTCTTGGAAACAAAAAGTATTACATTTATATGATCACCTTGCAACAAAGTACATGAAAAAAGCATGTACTTAAAATGGCAAGATAAAATTAAGAGATACAAAATTGTAGCAGGACTCACCATAAAAATTAGATGAAGTGGGGAAAAAAGAAAATAAAAATTTGTAAAACAGAAAATTACAAGTAAGACAAGTAAATGAATAATTTTATGGGGCAGATTTAATGGAAACACATAAAATGTGGAAAATTTTCACAGAAGAAAAGGAAAGACATTTTTATTAAAGGAAAAGTACAAAAAATTATACATACTACATTATAGAACCTGATTGCAAAAAAAGTAATACTTTATTTAAATAAACAAAGAATAACTAAATGGTAATGAAGTGAAAATTCTATCACCTCTTCAAAGAAATTTATAATATAATAAATCATTTTAAAATACAGAGAATGAGGATTCTAACCGTCAAAGCTTTGAACTTAAAGGAAGGAGAGGTTTAGGGAAAATACATTGCTTTAAATGTTTTTATTAATAAGAAAAACAAAAAATTTTAAACTAAAAATATACTAGATAAAGAACCAAGAGAAAACTCAAGTACATGCAGCAGGAAATAAATTGGTTTTGTAAAATTTTCACAAAAGGAAGAGTTTATGAAATGCCAAAGTAGAGCCTCTGTACTTTGAAAAGATGAAAAGGTGGAATTCATTAGCAAATTTAGTAAGAAAAAGTCTTTAAAAACATAGAAATTTAAAAACCCAATAAACAGAAGATAAAAAAACACTAGAAATTAAGTTACCCATTTACAATGGTAATACATTTAGATAACAGTTAAGTAAAATAAATGATTTTCTGAAAGTTACAGTATTTATAATGATACAATAAGAAACTGAGAATGTAAATAGGCCAGTACCTAAGCAAGAAATTAAGAATGTTACCCAGGACCGGCTTTCCTTGCTGCAACGAATTTACTGAAGATTTTTTCAAAATTTGAATAAAAACACATTACAACTCAAGAAATTTGTTGAGGTTGAACATTTCTTAGTTTTGTTTTTTTTTCTGAGCAGCAAAATGACCCTATTCTAAAAACTGATAAAATTAAAAAGATCTCTCTAGGCAAATATTATAACAATTAAAATATTTATAAATAGAATATGTTTATTTTTAGAGAATTGTCCACCATAAGAAGGGTCTATCATTGTAAATAGGCTCAGTTTAATAAAAATAAATTTATGAATAAAGTACATGATTTAAATAAATTAGAAATAAAATTTAGATGACCTTTTAAACAGCAGATTAAAATATTTGCTAAAATTCAATGGTCTTTCCTGGTTAAAAAATTTTTTTTGAACTAAAATCTAAAAATACTTTTTTAACCTCATAAAATCTACCAATTTATGATAGAGAAAAATTTGAAGCATTCCATTTAAAAACAAACCAAAAAAAAGATTTTGGTGTTGTTAAAATTGTTCAGCATATCTTTGGAGATTCCTGTCATTCTAACAATGCTTCAAAAATTCACTAGAGAATTAATATTATAAAGCATAAATCAGAAACATTAATTTAAGTTGAACTTGAAGAAACTAAGAATTCCAACTAAAAGTATTAAATTCAGGAAGATGTCCCAATAAAGGCAAAATCCACAAAACTCTAAAGCATTTCTAATGAAAACCAAAAAGTAACTGGCAATTGACTTGAATCAGTCCCATTCACAATACTGACAAGAAATACATAATATTATAGAATTTCCCTAACTTGAGATGTACAAATGAAACTAGAAAATGCTAAACTTTAAAAGAAAATGTAAAAGGAGATGAACAACTTCATTCATGGAGTGATTGAATATAAAGAACAATCTATTTGTTCCACAAATCACTTTTTGGACCTGATTTATTTTCAAACAAATCTACAAAAATACTCACAAAAATCTGATAAAAACTATTCAAAATTTATGCTTTAAAATAAACAGGTGTGAGTGACAAATATAAATTTTTAAAGTTTTCCTTATTATGTAATACCAAAATAAAATTTACTCATTGAAAAATTTTGGAAAATGCAGAATAATGTAAATAAGAAAATTTTAAATATTATGTTTTTTTTTTAAATACAGAAACAAATTCTCTATTATATAAGCATTAGAGAATATAGAAGTAGACTATTCTGCAAAAGAAATTAGTAAATGGAAATAGTAACAAAGGAAATTAAAAAGTTATAATTATTTAATGAATACTCTGGAGATGCTTAAAAATCAGAATGATGTAAACTTAATTAAACGTACATCTCAATGGATATTAGTGTGATAAACAGTGGATGGATGAAATGATAAACTACTAATGATAGGAAAACCAGAGACAGTAAAATATGTATGGAAATAATTTTGATTACTTAAGCAACAGAAAGAGTAGACTGACAGAATTAGAGTTCTAAAAAGCACATGAGATAATGAAAAATATCTTAAGTAAATGGTGGACAAATGCTTACTACCTAAAATAAGTGAAGGATTTATATAACTTTATGAGAACAGAACCAAATACCTCAAAAGACAAATATTAAAAGCAAAGGGGTGATATAAAGAAAATAAAACACAAATAGGAAACCAACATCTGATGAACTAGCTACCTTTTCCAAAATTTAAAGAAATCCAAGTGGAATAAGTATATTATCATTTAATTTAAAATAAATTAAGAAAAATGACAAAACTCATTGCTAGCCAAACTTTAGGGAAACAGGATTCCTGTTTTGTTAGTGGCACTAAAAATTGGTTCATTTCTTCCACAAGGATATCTGACAATGTATATCACAAATTTAAAAAATTTCCACCAAGAAGAACTTGTCTTTCAGAATTTATCCTAATGAAGTTAAATTTAATAATTATATGCAGTGATTCTTATAATCGGATTATCTAAAATTTCAAACACTGAAAACACTGTAATTGTATAAAAAGGGAAATTGTATAAAATGTTGGAATCAGCTGTTATAGTAGTTAGTCAAGGGCAGGGTAAATATCCCACCACATCAAGGAAGATTTTATTTAATAAAAGAATTATTCTGCTAACGAAGTTTGACTCCTACTCCTTTCCAGAGGGAAAAAAGTTAAGGTAATTGCAGATACATTGACAAATGTGTACCAAAGAAAATCAAAAGTGGATAAAGGAGAGCATAAAAAGGTAGGAAAATGTGGAAAAGAATGCAGAAAGGTAATGTAAAATCCATTAACATACGGATAAAAATCAGAAAAAGGCTTAAATAATGGAAATAATTGACTTAATTAAAGAAGGTGAATATTGTTTTAAAATTGGTTTAATAGTAAATAAAATGAAAGAAGGTAAGTTAAAGAATAGAAAAGGAACAGATAAACCCTAAAACTCCAGCTAGCTAGGAATCATACCCTTTGTGGTATGCAGTTTTGAAATCATAGCTTAGTAAGACCACCGGGTGGAATCGGAAATATATTCGCTCTGTCTGTGAGGTGGGGTGGGAGTGCGAAGTGAAAGAAAATGATTTCAGATCTGGCAATTTTGCCTGTTGGCTCATTCATTTCCTGGGGGTCTTTTTCTTTCGGCAGAAACGGTCGGAAGACTGGGTTGTTCAAGTAACCAAGCCAAATCTTTTGACTCCCTGGTCCTTGTGCCACTGTCTGTATTGTTTCTGGAGTCGATTAATGTGACATTGAGCAAATAAACTCTTCATGTTTTGTTTAAAAAGTAGAACAAAAACATTTTCATCAAACATCACTCTTTCCCTCCCTTTCTTGTGTGGCTGGGAGCGTGTGCGCGCGCGGTTTTGTGTGTGTGTGTGTGTGTGTCACAGGAAAACACACGGGAGTGGCGGGTCCTAGGGGGCAGTGATTCTTGCTCAGCCAAGATTCGGAGCATGAAGACCATGTGAGATTCATCTTCCTGTGACACAGCCTGACCCAACGCTGTTCCTGTATAAACCACAGTTGGCGAAAATAACCAAACCGAACAAAAATACTACGATAATTAGAAAAGAATGTGGTACATTAGAATGACAGTCTAGACTGCAGTTCAAAAACAAAGGAAGTACACGCATTTTAAAGAAAATGTGTCCTAAATCATTTGTTGCTAAAGTATCTTCTGCCCATTTATTATTAGGGTGCCCTTCATGATTTCCATCTTTCTACAGCCCTGACCAACAGCACCTGTGGGCTTTTTTTTTTTGGTACCGGGGATCGAACTCAGGTCATTGCGCCTGCACAGCAGGCGACCTGTGGGCTTTTTAACCCCTTCTTTTCAGAAAGGGCAACAAAGGCCCAGCACGTTGGTGCATGCCTGTAATCCTAGTACGCAGGAGGCTGAGGCAGGAGGATTGCCACAAGTTTGAGGCCAGCCTGGGCTACATAGTAAGACCTTGTCTCAAAAAACAAAAAACAAAAAAAACCAAACAAACAGAAAAGAAAAGGTATCAAAGTCCTTAAATTCTTTTGAGAGCTGTTTATATTATTAATTAATTAATTTTGCAGTTAGAGATTGAACCCACATTCTTCGAACTAAGCTACATCCCCTGCCCCCTCCCTTTTTCCAATTTTAAATTTTGAGACAGGGTCTTGCTGAGTCTAAATTGGCTGAGTTTGAACTTGTGAGTCTTCTGCCTCAGCCTCCCAAAGTGTTGAGATTACAGACATGTGGCATCATGCCCAGAAAAAGCCTTGTGCCAATATACCAGTTAGTTCTTTCTGAGCTTTATACCTCCTGGTCCATTCACGTCAGAACCGTCACGAATCGGAGTGGTCACATTTCTTGCAGGGTCTGGTGGACTGTCAGGCAGATGTTTCTGGAGGAGGTGACAAAAGCCTTTGCCAGAGTTCCTGATTGGCTCAGCTTTCCCAAACCTCCACCTCTTCACCTAGACAGTGCCATCATTCAGGCTGCCCTCTGACTTGGGATTCTCCTGTCTCAGCCTCCAGAGTAGCTGGGATTACTGGTGTGCGCCACCACATCTGGGAATTTTTTAAAAACTCAATAACATATGTAACTGTAAAAGTGCTATGCAAAGTCAATTCTTCTTTCATACTATCTGAAGACAGTTTTTCTCATTTTAAAATCTGAATGCTGTTTAAGAGTTGAGCATTCAGCATAAAAGCTACCATGCTCCAGGCACCCAAGTCATCACCGGCCATCCCTGCCCTTCTGTCCTGCTCCCAGGCCAGACAAGGTCCTGGGTGTCAGTCCGGCCCAGTGCCAGCTGCTGCCCAGCCACATTTCTTCCCAGCTTTCTTCATAGACTCCTCATCCTCCTGCCTTGTCCGTGTTGCCGCTGCCTGGCCGCATTCTGAGCCCTTGGCAATGCCCAGACCGTCCTCAAAGCCCACCTTAGATGGGGCTCGGCGCTCACATCTGTCTTCCACCTGTGGGCTGACTTTGCACCTACAATTCCTCTTCTTCCTCATGGTGCAGCTGGCTCGGCCTGAGGTCCATGGAGGTTCGTTAGAAATGGATCTCGAGGAGTGATTGGATGAGTCGGAACTGGAGGGCATGGATGAGGGAAAGCATTTCATCCAAAGCAACGGCAGAAGCAAAGATTAAGAGGTTGCAAAGTTTCCCAGGGTGGCTGGGGGGCCTGGGGCGGCTAAGGTCACCCCCTGCCCAAGGAACTGAGGACTTCTCCACCTAATGGTGCATCCAAGAGTGCCACAGGAGCTTAGTGTGGCAAATGGACTGATTCCTTCTACCCTATTTAATCTATAAAGGTACCTTTTCTACCGTCTTTACCAATGCTATCACTAGTCCAACGTCATTACATCTCTGTGGAATTTCTTCCCACCAATCCTGGAGACTTTTATAAGATGAGATACTCAGGGTTGCTGAAGATGCCATGAAACCTTTCCCTCCCACTTCCAGTAGGGGGAATTAATAGTACCTGGTAGTAAGAAATGTTTTCAAAAGAATACCCTTGAGCCAACCAATTTCCTTTGAGGGTTTTATTCTAGGGAAATAATCGAATAGAACAGAACAGATATGGACAAGGATGTGCAGTACAAATATATTTGTACAATATAATATATATTGTATAATATAACTATGTTTGTATTATATATATATTTGTATAATATATAAAACTAAGGCAATATTGAAAACTTCTTACATATCCACCAGTTGTTGACAGGTTAAAATAAATTAGGGCTTGTAGATAAGATCAGATTCTACTGATGTTTATACATGCAGTGAGAAAAGTGGGGAATTGAACTGCATAATCCCATGTGGAGGTAGGTGATCAATGCACATACATACGTGACCAGGAAAAGAAAAGGCATACCACATTAACCACAACACGCTCATGTAACAGGTGGTCCTACTTCTATTTTACTTTATAAGGTTTTCCAGGCTTGCTTTTCTCCCTGCATCTCTGTCTCTGTCAGTCTCTCCCCCCACCCTTCTTATAAGTATTTGTCCCTTTATGGAGGGAAGAGCATGAAGAAACATCTTTAATTTTTTTTCCTTTGGCCAGGTATGGTAATGCATCCCTGTAACCAATCCCAGCATTAGCACTGTGGAAAGCTGAGGCAGGGAGATCACAAGTTGGAGGAAGTTCTAGCCTAGACTACACAGCTAATGAGACCCTGTCTCAAAAAGCAAAACAAAAATTAAAAAAAAAAAAAAAACATAGATGGCTGAGGATGTAGTTCAGTCCAAAGATCCTGGGTTCCATGCCCAGTTCCCCGCCCCCCCCCCCATTATTACTGTAAGGGCCGGGGATTTGGCTCAGTGGTTCCACCTGCCTCTAAAGCGTGAGGTCCCGAGTTCAATCCCTGGAACCAAAAAAAAAATTATTATTGTAAAATGTGCATAAAAATTTGCCATTTTAACCATTTTATTTATTATTTATTTATTTATTTATTTATTTATTTATTTATTTATTGGTACCAGGGACTGAACTGAGGACCTTGCGCTTGCTGGGCAGGCAGCAGAACCACGGAGCTAAATCCCCGGCCCTTTTTTAACCATTTTAAAGTTTACAGTTTAGTGGTGCTAATTATATTTAAAGTGTTGCACAATCTCACTTTTTATCTCCAAACTATCTCCCTTAGATAGAAACTTTGTACCCATTGAACAATAACTCACCATTCTTCTCTGCCCTGGCCCTTGATGATGTATCTTCCATTTCTATAACTTTGCTTACTCTGGACATTTCATACAAGTGGAATCATATAGTATTTCTGTTTTTGTGATGGACTTACTTTGCTTAGCATGTCCTCAACATTCATCTGTTTTGTAGCATGTATCAAAATTCCATTTCTTTCTTTTTCTTCTTTTCTTGTTTGTTTTTGACACAGAGTCTCACTTTGTAGTGCACGCTGGTCTTGAGCTCACTATATAGCACGGGCTGGCCACAAACTTGAGGCGATCCTCCTGCCTCAGCCTCCTAAGCAAAATTCCATTTCTTTCTAAAGGTGGAGAGCCCTCTATTGTATGGATATACCATATTTGTGGATGGGCACTTGGGTTATTTTACCTTTCAGCTATTGTGAACAATGCTACAGAGAACATTGATCAAGAGTCTGTTTGAGCCTTTGCTTTTAATTCTCTGGAATACATTCCTAGAAGTGGAGTTTCTGGGTCATATGACAATTATCTGATTAACTTTTTTGAGGAAATTGCTGCTTTTTTATCAGAAAATTGATATATTTTTATATTTCAATGTGATCCAACTTCTGGGATACAGGGTAGAAAGTGGAAGTTTGATGTCACTATCTATTGGTTGTAAAAATCCAAAGCTTCAAAAATGTTCTCTTTCACATGTGCCCATCCCAGCTAGGAACCTAGTCAAACTTTTAGAAAATGTCAATATAAATTTAATTTATCCAAATATCCATGAGAGCTTCATGTATGCCAAGCATTTCAGGGCTAGAAGCTAAAAGAAACTTTGTATCAGTAACTCTTTTTTGGAACGTTTCAAGTTTCAAAATCACCCCTGAGAAAAACCACATCATTTACTTTATTGCAATTTTTTTTTCTTTTTGCCAACACTTACATCTTTTCCTCACATTTTCACACACCAAATTTTCAGTTCTAGGCAAACTCCAAGTATTTTCATTTAAAGGTTCTTTTTTTTCCTTAAGTCAGAATGTCACTTTGAAAATTTAGTCTGAAACTCAACGCTGTTTAGTTTAAAGAAAAATTTCTTAGGTAACTTGTCAGAAAAGCATGATTGATTGCTTATGACATGACTATCTTAAAACATGAGTCAAGGGCCAGGGATTTAGCTCAGTGGTTCTGCTGCCTGCCTCGCAAGCACAAGGTCCCGAGTTCGATCCTCAGTACAAAAACAAAAAAACAAGAACAAAAACACGAGTTAAGGAATTTAATAAAGCATATTATTTTCTCTTGAGATTAAGACATCTGCATAGTATCCAATTAAAATACGATGTTTCTTTGACCTTCCTGGATTTTCCCACAAAGCCATTTTATTAATCTAGCATAAAAGTAAAGCTAGTTAGCAGTTGTCAGGACAAAAGTATAACCTTTTTTATCTGCTTTAAAAACTCTTGTGTATACAAAAGTTCCATAAGTAAGAGAATGGGTGAAGTATGAATAGGAGAAGAATAATCTTTATAAACAAGTGTGCTTCAAACTTTTCTAGTTGTGTTACTCACTTGTACAATCTAAAACCAAAGGTGCATGGGAGAACAAAAGTAGTGTAGTTTATAGTGGAGTGTACTTTTTTTTTTTGGTACTGGGGATCGAACTCTGGACCTTGTGCTTGTGAGGCAGGTGCCGGAACCACTGAGCTAAATCTCCGGCCCATGGAGTGTACTTTTTTTTTTGGTACCCGGGATCAAACTCGGGTCCTTGTGCTTGCACAGCAGGCGGCAAAACCACTGAGCTAAATCCCTGGCCCTAAAGCAGACTTTTTACCACTACAACTTGACAAGCTGCATGACCTTGAGGACTTGGATCCTCTCCTTCTGCCTTGGTTTCCCCATCTGGAAAATGGGAGTGACAGTAATGACTTCTGGTGTTGGTTAAGGAAAGCAAAAAAGTACATTAGTGCAGGGCATGGCTCAGAGCGCTGCTCAACACAAGAAAGCTCTTTTCCTCTTCCTTGACAAGGACCTGTTCATAAAAGCAACATCTGTGCTGCACTAACTGCAAGTACTCCTTATCCATTTCTTTTCATAAATTTTCTAATTTATTGTTATTTTATTATCATGTTATTTTTCATAATTTTGAAAGCAATAAATGCCACCATTGGTTTAAAGGATTCTGCATTGCAAATGCTTCCTTTACAGTCACAATTTTCATATAACACAGAGGTAGGAAACTTGGGGTTCCCTGAATGTCCACAGAGAGCCTTAGGGGATCCTGAACCCCAGAATCTGTTTCCAAAATTGTGTGTATAATTAGAAGCAGATTTTTTCAGGAAGAGAACCTGTAACTTTTATTGGATGATTGTCTTAGTTACTTTCTCATTGCTGGGACAAAATACTGGACACCCAAAGTTAAAGGAGAAGAGGTTTATTTTGGCTCACAGTTTGTAGAGGTTTCAGTCCAAAGCTGGCTGGCTCCAAGGCAGGGTGGCAGGGCAGAGGGACACGGGAGAGGAGAAACAGTTCGTGGCAGGGCAGAGAGGAAATAGAGCAATCAAGGTAGGAAGAGGGATCAAGGGACGCATCTAGCAACGCACACATGATCCAGTCACTTCCCAAAGCCCCACCCATGAGCGCATATGCTTGAGGGGGCATCTAGATATAAGCCATAACAATGATCCACTACCACTACTATAGATTTATATTGTGTCTCTTTTACTTTAATCCAGATTTGAAAATGTAGAAAAGATTAAATACTACTTGCCTACCTTAATACTGATTTTTTAAAAGAAAGTTAAGGAGGGAAATGAGAATGAGGTATAGGGATCAAAGAGAATGAATTAGTTAAAAAAAAAAAAAAAAAAAAGAGGTCCCTGGCACAGATCAATAAAGTTGAATGTGATCCTCTGGTATCTGCAGCCCTTTGAGAAGTAAAAAGCAGACACTAGCCCAGGGGCAGCTGGTCTAATAAGCAGGCAAATGGGAGGATATTGGCTAAGTACAGATGATAGCAACTTAACACTGATTTGACTTAGGACTTTTAGCTTTTCAGTGGTGCAAAAATGATATACATTCAGTTAAAACAATGACGACGATAATAACTTTCAATTTTGGATTTTCGTGTTTGCCAGGCTCGTGATATGTGCTATGATCTTCTCTCACAATGTCGTCAGCCCCAAGGTTTTGATGGGACACAATGAATTCTCTCCAGTCCACTGGGTTGCTAAGCTAGGATGTCTGGTAGGTTCAGTATATTCTGTGCATTTTGGATTTCTGGTATTTTCAGCTTACAAAGGGTTTAATGTAGACACAACCCCAGTGTAGATGAAGGAGCATCTCTAAATGTAACGTGTTTATTGTTGGATAAATTTTCTGGTGGTCCACTGGATCATTTATTTAGCACCTGGCATATGGCCAGATCTGTGCTAGGTATTGTGTGAGCCAAGAGGAAGAAAAAGCCCTGTGGTTTAGGCACAGGTCTTTTTGACCTCAGGCATACACTGGAGAATGGGGAGTACATTGTAAACGTAATGTAAGGATGGTGCTGAACTCAATGCAACCTACTCTTTCTCATTTAATCTTCACCAGAGTTCGGTAGAGCATCAGCCAATTTCCCAGGCAAGGAAACAGACATTTTCAGAGATTTATCTGTGCCTTGCCTGTGTCATCTCACAGCAAGACAGGTTCCCAAATTTTAGTTGCTGCAGCAAGTTCTCCCGTCAACCCACGTGGACAAAATTGTTCTGGTGTCTGAGGCTTCGAAGATGTTTTTCCCAGATACCAAACAGTACTGTCTAGTAGCAACTGAAAAGGTGAATCAAAAATGGCATCACTTTTCCTTCCACCTCATAAAGCCTTCTCTGCCCTTTTTTCTACTATCATAGTCATGAGTTGCAAGGAAATATTTAAGAAAAACTCAACACCTCCATGACAATTGTCAAAGCTTGAAGAAAGAGGAAACATTTCTATATTTCCGCTCCCAAGTGCTTCAGATTTGGAGGAGGCCCTAGTTCCTATAGAAACATCCAGACCCCAGTATCCTGCCTCACCCGGCTTCCCGAGTTGGTGTCATGGTGACAAAGGAAATCCCCACATACCCTCTTGCCTTTGGTCCCCTAGGGATGATTTCTGTGTCTTTTTCCTGGCTGTGGTCTTCCAAGGAGTTTGTTGTTCAGGGATTCCTACATATGCTCTATGCCCCCTTTCAGGAGACATCTGATTGTCATGGTAATCCGGCCACGTCAACACTCACTTCCTCTTTGTGTATGTGGACACCTTCAATTTTCCCCTGGGCAGAGGAGTGCAGCTTTTGTGGATTACACAGAGAACAAAGAGCAGGGAATTTTCCCCCTGGTCCAGTGGTGGTGGGATTTTAGTACCAACCAGCAGCTTTAGTTCTGAACCTGGGGTCTTGGTTGCCCTGCCCTAAAGACCCCAACCCCAGTGTCTTCAGCCTCCGCTCATCAGACGTCCGCTCCTCCTTGCTGTCTCACTGCCATCACCATCCCCAGCCACAGACAGTGGTTTTTAAACTTTTAAAAAAGTTCACATGCTCCTTGACTTATATCGGGTTATGTCCAGAAAAACCCCAAACACACTGAATACACCCATGGTACTGTTGCAGCTCTGTGGTCTTTTCCCCTCAGGATCCCGTGGCTGAGCTGAAGCTGCTACCTCCCAGCGTCGCCAGAGAGGATTACACCACAAATTGCCAGCCAGGAAAAGATCAAAACTCAAAGTACATTTCCTATTGCATGTGTACAGTTTTCATACCATCCTAAAGAAGAAAGATCATCAGTGTAACCATCATTAAGTTAGGATCCACTGCAGTGGAGCCATTCTTTCCAAAGGAACTATGAAGCCCAAGGGCCGGGGATTTAGCTCAGTGGTTCAGGCGCCTGCCTCACAAGCGCAAGGTCCCCGGTATCAAAAACAAAAAACAAAAAAACAAACTATGAAGCCCAAATCCAGTCCATAAAACAACTGGACACCAAGCAGAGCTTGGGTGGGGAACTGGTCATATCTTTACCTTCCTCTTTCCAGCACCCTTCCTCCCGGGCAGGCAGCTCCCAAAGTCCCAGGAACACTGCTGAGGAATTCTTGATGGAAAGAAACAAAGCATTTACTGATCACTCTGTCTGTAACGGTTCTTGGCATAAAGAGCAAAATCCAATGCTGGGTGTCCTGATAAGCTCATGCATTCTTTGAAAGACTGCTGGGTAGCTGGACATTGTAAAGAACACTAGAAGAAACAGGCTCAAAAAACAGGGGGGAGCCTGGCATGGTGGATGGCACTCACCTGTAATCCCAGCACCCTGGGAAGCTGAGCCAGGAGGACTGCAAATTTGAGTCCAGCCTGGAGAACTTAGTGATTTAGTGAGATGCCATCTCAAAATATATACATACATACAAAAACGGCTATAGCTCCGTGTGACGGGATTATATCCCTAGTACCACAAAAAACAAAACCAAACCAAAAACAATGGGAAGGAGCAAGGGAAGAACAAGGACCTGTTCTGAAAGGACATTTTGCCTATGTTTACATTAGTGCCCACTGGAAGGCCCAGCACAATAAGCATGTCCTGGCCCATCAAGCTATCTGTGTGGTAAATGAATCAAGACATGAAAATGTCCTCATCCCCAAATGTCTGCTCTGTAAAGCACACATTTTTATCTAAATGCTGTAATAAGTTGAAGCACTTCCTTTAAGCTTTTTTTTTTTCCTTAAAAATGTATAAATGGAGCAATGGATGGTAGATGGTGTGAACCAGGTTTGTTGATGTTGGATGGGAGCAAGGGGGGAGGTGGCTGGAATAACCCCTACATATAGAAGTATTCTCACATATGTGTAAGTGTACAGGTTAGTATACACACATACATTTCCTCGTTCTGTCAGCTGAGAAACCCTAGAAGCAATACTACTCCAGTAGCAACAAGCAGATCTAGTAGTCAGAGTTTGGTTTCCAACAGCAATCTCCTTAGGAGAACCAAGGCTGTTTGGAGAAACAGCTGATTCTAGGACCTGGGCTGGAGAAAAAACATGAGATGGGCCTGGAGCATCATGTAGTGCTAGAAAGTAAAAATGCCTAAATCCAAACAAAACCCATGGTGATGGATGTGGGTCAGCGGAACCCATGAGGCAGCTGCAATTGCTCCCAGTTGCTAAAGCTGGAACAGGTGGAGCAACGTGACACATAAAATAGTATTGATTTATAACCCAAAACATGCAATAATATCCAGGAGTCCATATTGATATAAATAAATGATTAAATGAATAAGTGGGGAGAAGAAACAGTTTTACATGCAGAAGAATTCCAAATAATTTACACAGATTCTGTGCCCCAAAGGAGGTGTGACTTTCTTCTGAAGGGTGTAGTTCATAAAGAAAGAGGAAAAGGGAGTAACTTTATGGTAAGAAACACTACTTCAGCAAGGTGATCCATCAACATCAAAAGGAATAATTACACTGATAGTGCGCACTTTTGATGGGTTATGAGAAGAAGGACATTTTACCTTTGTGATCTTCCTCACCAAAATACATCGCACAGTTTAATTATGAGAAAAAAAAAATCAGACAAATGCCAACGGAAGGACATTCTATAAAATACCTGGCCAGTACTTCTCAAAACTGTCCTGGTTATTGACAACAAGGAGGACCTCAGAGTCAAGAGGAGTCTCAGGGGACAGGACAAATGTGATTTTGGATCTTGGGTGCGACCCCAGAGGAGAAAAGGAACATCAGGAAAAACTGAGGAAATCTGAATAAAGTAAGAATTTAATCAATAATAATGGATCAATATTGATTCATCAATTGTGACAAATATACCAGAGCAATGCAAGATGTTAGTAATATGGAAAACTGGGCGTGAGCACTGGGCACTCTTTTTGCAGGGGGGGACCACTCTTTATAATAATTCTGCAAACCCAAGACCATTCCAAAGTAAAAGGCTCATTTAAAAAAAAGGCAAAGGAAAAATTATAAACCAGATCACGAATACAGGACACATTGTAACAGATTCACATCTAGGATTCACAGATAGTAATATTTTGTCACATTCCTTTCAGTCTCTTTTGTCTTTTAGTGAAATAAAACACTGCCAATATAGTTGAAACGACACTCTATCCCTTCCCTCTCTCTTCGTCCTTGCAGATGATGTCTAAAGTTGCTGTTCATCACAGTAATGCATATTTTACACTTTTACCACATTATGTATGTATCTATTGACAATATATGCTATTGTTTTTGTGATAATAGTTACATAAATGGCAGCACATAGTTAACCTTTGCAAATTGCTCATTTGCACAATATTGGCTGTTAAATCTACGTTGATTCACTTAGACCTAGTTCATTCATTTTAACCTCTGTATAGTATTCTATTGCACAAATAAAGCACCGTTTTTCATCCTTCCTCCAAGAGACAATTAGATTGTTTCTTGTTTTTTTACTATTGAAACAGTGTTCTAATTAACATTCTTATATGTGTCTTCTAGTGCATGAGTCAAGAGCTTTTAGAATATTCTCTTTATGAATGGAATTGCTGGGTTGTTGGGTAGGTATATTTTTAAACTTTGGATATTGCCAAATTGCTCTCCAAAGTGGACGGACTAATTTATCTTCCCAGCAGCAGCAAATTCAATTCTCTCCATCTATCCTTGTTAATAGTTGGTACTGTCCAATTCTTAATTTTGCCACACATGGACCTGAGTATATCTTATTGGATATTCTGGTTTCTTCTGTTGTGAAATGCCTGCTTATGGCTACTGCTATTTTTGTACTGGCTTGGTTACTGAATAATATTTTATTTGTTACAAAGGCAAAACAAGATTCTTGGATATCTTAACCCAGGGATTTACTGGAGCAAGCTCAAACTGTCTTGTAAGAGTTAACAGGGTGCATCTCTTTGGAATATGTACCCAATAATGTCACAATGGTTGACCAAGTTGGTCATAGTGGGAATATTCGTATCAGTGAAATTGGCAAACTTAGCAAATCAGGACATCCCCCTCCCATAGCCTACATCAAAAATTTACCTGCATATCAATCACTATCTTAACCTCCATCTCTACTCCCACCTGTTCCAACCATCTCCTTCAATAGGACTGATTTGAAAGCAATACCTGGTTTCCTAACTTGGCTTCTCAGCCTGTTGGAACTGGGCCTTGAAACTCTTTCAGGAGCAAATTCATCAGCCTTTCTATAACGTAAGATAGATGTAATAGCCTTCTGAACTCATGCATCTTCAACTTTGAAGAACACTATACATTTTCAAGCAAAGCCAAGTTCCTTCTGCAGCCTGCTGGACATGGTATTCCAAGCACAGAATTAGAAGATTCAGTGATCCTGGGCTTGGAAGGGATCTCAAATGTCATCCCAACATCTTCTCAGTTGATAAGGTGCTTCTGTGGACCAGATTCTTCTAGCAGATGTGGGCTCTGTATGTGAATGGACATTCTGATGAAGAGGGCTCTCTTTCCCACATAAAGCACTGTTGCAAGCAGAGACTGCAAAATAATACTAATTATTTATGTCAACGGAAAAATACAGAAAATTCTGTCAAAGAACTGGCATATTTTCTTCTCATTAGTTTAGTTTGTCCAGCATGAAGAATAGTGGCCAATTTTCAGGTATTTGAAAGCAGAAGTCATACCGAACTTCTCTTAATGTCTAATATCTTATTCACTCCCCATGTGATGTAGGGACCAGCCCTTTTCTATGGTCCATGAGTGAGTGTTCAGTTGTCTGGTTGATCAGTGGTCAGAACAAAACATTATTCTGCAGATGCAGTCTCCATATGGCAAAACAGCAGAAGGAGGTACATAAGTTCAAGGGAGATCTCTATTTTGTAGCCTGTTGGTGCTTGACATGTTGACGTTGTCATAAAAAATTTCTGAAAAAACATACAAGCATACTTTAAAGAGTAAAGTTCAACTGGGATTTACTATTCTATTGAGAACAATTTTGTAGAAACATTCCTAGTGGGCAGTTAGGGGATTCCTCTTATGGATTCCCTGGGGCCACTTCCACCTGACTTGGTCATGTTTCTGCTTGTCTTTCTACACTCAGATTCTTAGTGGAATGTATAAAGGAATTTAGAATTTCTAAAAAAGTTCCTGCTCTGTGAAACTCTAATGTATGAAAAAAAATCTGTACTACTAAAGCAAATTAGGAAGTGATTATACCTCAAGCTGTTATTTCACAGAGAAGACAAATGCAGATGTGCAGATAAAGTGTATTAAGGTACCATGGACAATTAAAAACCAAAGACATGGGGGCTGGGGATTTAGCTCAGTGGCACCACACCTGCCTTGTAAGCGCAAGGTCCTAAGTTCAATCCCTGGTACCAAAAAACAAAAAAATAAAGGCATGATGACATTTTAGAGCATCAGTCCTCGCTATTTCCTATATCACTGTATTACAGAAGAAAAACCAGAGAGGTAGAACACCCTGTAAAAAAAGTCACACAGCTGTGCAGAGTCAGATGGGGCAGGGCAGAGGAAGTAGTTTGTCTCTTCCTGGCATGCTGCTGATAAAACATCTCAGAGCTGGTGGCATTAATCAGAGGGAACAGGGATTTTGATTTAACCTGAATTTTCATGTAATCTCAGATGCATTTCAACAATGAAGAAGCATCTTTTGCACTGTCTGCCAGACAGGGATCCTTATTATTGATGTGTTTGAAAGTTAATTACATGGAGGAGTAAAGACAGCACACTCATCTTCGAGACTAACCACTCCAAATGACAAGCGAAAAAGGTAGAGCCAGCACAGAACTGATGGCCCATGTGCATGTGTGCATCTGTGTGTGTGCATGTGCGTGCCTGTGTGTACATGTGTGTGCCTGTGTGTATTTTCCCACAGATCACCAGAGTGGATCGTACCTACAGACAAGTTCAAGTCAGGGACAGGCTGGTGTCAACCGCTCTTTACTTGGGTAGGAGGAGATCCCAGGGGTACTTATCACTCCCACCCCAGGCTTGGGTTTTCTAGGAACTTCCCTTACTGATGTTTCAGTAACTGTGGTACTGGAAGCAGCCACCAGCAGACATTCTCCCACCTGTGTCTCCACAAATGTTGTCTGAACCTCTACCTTATTTTCAAGTATCGTGGAGTAAGGCAGCATTTATGCCTTATGAGCTGGCTATCGGTGCATAACTAAAATAGAAAAGCTCATGCTGAGCATAAACATCTCAGTGAGAAGGAGACTTGTTGCTTGTCACTGTGTGGGGACCTGAACCACCTAGAGCAGTAGTGCCAAACCTATGGCATGTGTGCTGCAGCCAGCTGTTATCACTGAAAGCTTTGAAAGGTTCACCATCATGGAATGAGAGCCTTATTTCTATCTTCCCTGCTCCTCATTGCTCCACGGAGACAACCTGGTGTCTTCTACAGCTAAAGCCCCTGGCAGGGAACCCCCAACAGGCATATCTCTTAAAGTCTATCCAATTCTAGAGGCAACTGTGGGCAGGGCCATTGGAGTTTAGCATCTTTATTAAAATGCAGAATAGCAAAAATGGGAAGCATTGTGCTAGCCTTTTTTAGAACAGCTGCAAAATTTCTAAGTTACATAATGCACTCTTAAAAAATTTAAATTCAGGTATAATTACACACGATGAAGTGCACCTATCTTGTGTGCAGCTGGATGTTTTTGATGAATGTATACACAAGCTTAGTCCATTGAGGTCTACAGCATAGTCGTCACCCCAGGAAGTTCTTCATGTCTGTTCCTAGGAGGTCATCTGAAACCCCTCGCTCTCCACCCATCAGGGGCAGCCATGGTTCTGATTTCTGTTTCCTAAATCAGTTTTGCTGTTCTTGAATTTCATATGTATGGACTCATATAGTATATATTCTTTTGAGTCTGGGTTATACATTCTGCTTTGGAGACTCACCCATGTTTTTACATGGATTAGTAGTTCATTCTTTTTGATTGCGAGGCAGTATTGCATTGAATGGATAGATTCATGATTGATTTATTAATCATGAATCCTTTCAATGTATCTTTACAGGTATTTTTGTGAGCATCTTTTCATTTCTTTTGGGTAAATAGCTAAGAGTAGAATTGCTAGATCCTAAGTTAGATGTATGTTTAACCTTCTAGGAAACTGCCAGTTTACATATTGTTACTCTTAGTTAATAAACCTGATTACTCAATGAAGTGAATTTTTATATATTTTTGTTTTATGATTTGCTTTTGTCTTAAATTGCATTACATGCTATGGATACACGTTCTACTAAGAGGCATCTTTAAGATTATCATTTTGGTTTTTTTAAATGCTTCTGAGTTGTTCATATGACAACTTAGAATCTGAAAAACTTGTATTGGAAAACCTGGACTCTTTCATGGGTCTTTGTATATTTTTCTTTATTGTCTTATTTCATATTCAATACACAGAATATGTGTAACAGCATGTTAGTTATGAAGCATGTAATTATAGAAGGTTAAGTTTGTAAATCCACCACTCAATCCAAGCACGAACACATTTCCAAGAACTCTGCAGGAGCCAGTGGACTTCTCCCTGCTTGCTCCAAGGGAATTCATACCTTTCATTAATCCTCCTGCTAAAACAATGCAAAACAAAACAAACTATCATATATTTAATGTCTTTGCTCTAAAAAACTTGCTGTAATTTCATAGTTTTCCCTGTTTTTAGGAGCTTTATCAAATGTTATCATGCTGTGCATGTTTTTTTTGAACTTGTATATTTTTACTCAACATTGTTTCAAAGATCAACACTTGATGTATGTGGCTGTAGTTCATTCACTTTCTCTGCTGTTTAACATTCCTTTCTGGGAATGTATCATAACAGGCTATATTTCTTGTGATACCTGTTAATTATTGTTTGTGTTATTTCTCATCTTTTCACTTGATACTTAGTCTTTGCAGAGTCTAGTACACTCAGAATAATTTGAGCTAAAACTGCTACCAAGAAAATAGCTTTTTAAAAAGAAAAAGAAAACAAGCCAGGAGTTTCTACCCTAAAAGGACATTTTATAAGACACCTGGGGAAAATGGTGCAAACCAATCAAAAGTGTGACACTTTGTCAGTATGGCTGTAAAGCAGACTCCAAGTAAGGTTTGTCTAAATGGTTTATTTCTAAGATTGAAAAAAAAAAGTTTGATTGGGTGTGCAGAATATAATCCTTAAACAAAATAAAAATATTTTTCAAACAGTCAGGTAGAGCTTGAAGACAACCTAGATTTTGTTTTTCCCCCCCTCTAAATGAATTGTATAATGAACCTAACTTCCTAACCTAAAGTTATCAATCTTGTTGACTTCCTACTATTTTAGGAAAACATTTAAAAACGTCACAAATAAAAAACCATCTTGATTTAAAAATCCCAAAACCCCAATCCCAAAACAAACCTCTACATTTCTTACAAATAACTGTATGTACTTCTTTGTATTCTACATATACTTTTGTGTTCTTGGGGACACACAGATGAACATTTTCATTACTAACACTAAGAATATTAATTTGTAAAGTTTTGAAAGATTTTTGGTTGCACTTCTAAAAATTAGAACTAAACTTTTGTTTTATTTTACCAGTATGTATTTGTCTTAGTTACTTTGCTTGTTGCTGAGACAAAATACCCAACACCCAAAGTCAAAGGAGGAAAGGTTTATTTAGCTCACAGTTTGTAGAGGTTTCTGTCCATAATGGGCTGGCTCCAAGGCAGGGTGTCACTGCAGAGGAGAAACAGTTCATGGCAGGCAGAAGGTAACAAAGCAACAAGGGACGATCACAAGTTTTTCTATCCTTTATATTTTATCTAAGCTACTTAGGCTGGGTGGCACTCACACCCTTAATCCTAGTGCCCTTGAGCCTAGCACTGCACCATGGATCAATCCCAGCATCACACACTCTAGATCCAGCCTCCTCTGAAGAAGCCACGAGGCTTTGGGGGGACGTCTAGACACAGCCATCACAGTATTTAAAAGTTCTAAATATATGAAAATATATTATACCAAATATATGAAAATACAATATTTATATTCCTTTGCGTTTAATTACAATTATTCTGCTTAAAGTACCAGGATGGATCTGCAAGCATTAAGGCTAACCTTATGGAGGGAATACTGAAGAAATATCTAAAAATTAGTAGACAAAATTATTCATGTGTAGTTTCTAATTTTAAAACAATGCATGCTAAATTTAAGATTCGACTAAATTTGTTGTTGTCCTGGAACTTCTAAAACGGAAATATTTTTATTTAAAAATTAAGCTGAATTTATGTTAAAGAAAACAATCCCATATGCATAACTCTATTACATTAAAAAAATGTTTTCTTTCTGTACAACTGATTCACTGAATTGAGCTAAAAAAAATTCCAAGGGGAAAACTGATCCAGAAAATAAATACAGAAAATAAGGGCTAAGTGTCTTTTATGATGGCTTTTGATTTGTTTTTAACTGTTAAGAAATCACTTACGAAAGATGGGTGCGCAGCGTAATGCAGAAATCTTTTACAACTCCCAAGCAATAAACCTTTCCTTCCTATAGACCAAGTCCCCTTTACCAGCCAGCCTGATTGAGGCACTTTTTCTCCTCGATCTGTTAAATCACAATCCTTCTATTAGCCATCTTCTTTTTTTATTTATCACTGACATCAATTAGCCTGAGTCATGCAACCCGACCACATTAAGAGCGACACGTGGTCCAATCACTATTTTCAAAAAGTCCACGTCTTTTCGAACTCCTTCCAGCCATTGCTGGGCTGTTTCCCCCTTTGAGGACCTGGCTCCGCAGTATTTGTGCATCCGATGGCAGCTCTGGAGACGTCGCGCCTCGGGGAAATGTCTCAGGCACACTCGAGAGAGCCACGGAGGAGACGTGGGGCTGCTGTGGCGCGGGTTGCCAGTCACTTACGCATCAAACGGAGCCAGGGGGACGTGGCGGCCCGGGCAGGTGCGGCGGCTCTCCGCAGTGGGCACCGCTCCCGGGTGTGCGCTGCACGTTCCCGGATTGGGACAGCAGCCAGCAGCTGTGTCCCCGTCGGGATCCCGGCCCCACGTCCCTTCCGGGGGCGCCCCTCGGACACGCCCCCCCCAGCTCCCGGATCGCAGCTCCGCACAGTGCACGCGCCCGACCGCTCCCCGCAGCCGCCCACGTGCTGGAGCTCAGAGCAGCGCGAGGCGGAGCGCTCAGGGCCGGCCGCCGAGCCCCAGCCGCGGAGCCCCAGCCGGGCCCCCACATTTCCTCCCCCGGAGGGCGGGAAAGAGGCGACGCTCGCTCGGCGGGCCAGCGCTCCCCGGGCCCCGCCGCGCCCTCTGGCGGCCGCCTTGGGGACGAGCCCTCGGCACGCGGGGCCGTCGATCTGGGCCGCTTCCCCGGCTGGGGGCCCGCGGCGGGTTCCCTCTCCTCGCGCCCCGGGCCCGAGGCGTGCGGGCCATGCCCGCCCCTTCGGGCTCCCCCGCGCCCTCCGGAACTCTGGGCACCCCGGGTGAGACTCTGCGGGCGCCCCAGGCTCGCGAGAAAAGTGCCCGGCGTCGTGGCCAGGGGGTCCCCCTTCTCCCAGGTGTGGCCCGCCGGCCGTGATCGGGCCTTCCAACCCTCTGCGAAAAAATGCCGCCCGCCCGCACTTATTTATTTATTTTGCAACAGCTGCAAGCAACAATGAAGCTTTTCACGAAACGGGGCAGCGCGCCTCCAGCCGCACTGTTGTTGTTTTCAATGAAGCTCTCGGCCTGCACTCCCGCCCTCCCGTCCCCGCCTCTCTCCCCGGCCTCTCCGCCGCTGAGCCAGGACCCGCGCCAGGGGCATTGTTTTTAGAGTCCTGCGGGAGGGAGGGCGCGTGCGGGGCGGCCGGCGCAGTGCGGGTGGGGGCGGGAGCGCGTGGGCGCGCGCACGCGTGGCTGTGAGTGTGCGCGTGTGCCGGGGCGGGCGGGGTGGGGGCGGCGCCTCGCAGCCTCGCGCCCCACGCCCGGGCTCCGCTCCGCACGTCCGTGGATCCGGGCTCCGGCTCTTGGTATGCGCCGGCCTGGGCCGGGCCCTCGGCGCGCCTCGGCTGCGGCGGCTCCGGAGTGTGCGCGCGGGCACGTGTGCGCGGCCCCGGGAGCGCGCGCGCGAGTCCCCAGCGTGTGGCGGCAGCGGCGCGGCGAGGTTGAGGCTCTTGTTTACCAGCATTAACTCCGCTGAGCGGAAAAGAAAAAAAAAAAGGAAAAAACCCAAGGAGGAGCGAGCGCACCGGGCGAACTCGAGAGAGGCGGCGAGCAGGGGACGCCGCAGCGAGCTGTCCCCGGCGTCCCGCCGGCGCTTCAGACCCTCCCGGACCCCCGCCCTCCACTCCCTGCGCGCCCCTCCCGCGGAGCCCTCCGGCGCAGCGCCTCGGCCGTGACCTTCAGCGCGCCGGGCCGCGAGGACCGGCAGGCGGCGGGAGCCGGGCGGGCGGCGGGAGCGCTGAGCGGTGCGGCCGGCCCGCCGCTTTGTGTGCGCCCTGGATCGGGGAAGGAGCTCGCGGTGGCGGCGGCGCTGAGGGAGGCAGCGGCGGCGGCGAGCGGAGCCCGGAGGAGGAGGAGGGGGAGCCGCTCATTCATTTCTCCTCCGCGTCCCTGCCCCTCGCCGGCCCTGCCCGCGACCTAGACTTCGGGGCGATCCTGCCAGCTGCGTCGCGCTCTCCCGCCGCGGAGGCTCGGGTGCCGACCGTGTGCGTCCCCGCGAGGCGGATTCGGGCTGTGCCCCCGTGCAGTTTCCTCCCGCGCCCGCCTCTCCTGAAAATGGAGGCCGACGACGCCGACAGCCCGCCCCGGCGCGCCCTGGGTTCCCGACTCCGCCGAGCCCTGGGCCGCGGCTGCCGGCGCTGAGTGGCCGCCCCGCGCCGCCCCGTGCGCGCTGCCCGCCGGGCCCGGCTGGCGCCGCTTTCGGAGTATTGTTTCCTTCGCCCTTGTTTTTGGAGGGGGAGCGAAGACTGAGTTGGAGACTTTTTTTTTCTGTCCCCCCCCTTTTTTTTGAAAAGAGGAATTTCGTCCCAAAGCAAAGGAATGAAGTCTGGCTCCGGAG
Organism: Heterocephalus glaber; assembly: GCF_000247695.1. The sequence goes on from NW_004624768.1 coordinate 5,396,175, forward strand.
GAGGGCCCCCGACCTCGCTGTGGGGGCTGCTGTTTCTCTCCGCCGCGCTCTCGCTCTGGCCGACGAGTGGAGAAAGTGAGTATGTGCCAGCCGCCCGCGGCCGCTGCGGGAACTTTTCCTTCGAGGGGCTGCGCCCTGCTTGCGAAACCCGAGTTGCCACCGTCGCAGCTGTTGGGCCCCTGGGCTCGGGCGCGGCGGGGCGGGGCAACGAGGGGCTCGGCCGGAAGGCACGAGCGGGCCCGGAGGGCCCACGATCGCGGGGTTGGAGCCCGCCGGCCCCGCTTCGCAGCATCCCCGCGCGGGAAGGGCCTCGGGTTTTCTCTTTGGCCATCCCGGAGCCCTCTCCTGCGGCTGGTGGTGAAGCAGCGCGCACACCCTGACGGCCCGGTGGCCGGGCCAGGCGCGGGGACTTGGCGGAAAAGTTGTCCCCGGGGCCCCCACCCTCGCTCTCCCGGGCGCCCGGGCCGCTGTGCGCACAGCGCCGAGCCCCGCGCTGCACTCAGACGGCGGTGACAGCACGACCCGTGGCCGCTTCTCGGGCCGCCGTTGGGGCGGACGGGGTTCTTTGGTGGCGGGATACTGGGGACCCGCCCGCCCCGCGGGGTCCAAGTGGACCTGGGGGCTGCCCGGTGGAGAGGCCCGCAGCCCCGGGATGTTTCCAAACATCCCGGGGCGGCCTCCTGCCTCCCAACTTGCCTTGCCCCTGGAACTCCTTGGGTTCATGGTCTTTCCCACCACACTTGGCGGTGGATCACCCCCTCCCGTCCGGGCGCTGCCCCGTGTGGCCTCAGGGCTGGGGGAAGCGCCCCTAGGGAAGTGGGAGGTCGAGGACCTCCATTGGCCAGGCTCTTCCGGGGAGCGCGGCCGAGCTCCTAGTTCAGAGGGCTCTGGGACGGTCCTCCGTTTCCACCCGCCCGCGGATGCCTTTTCCCCTGAAGGGTCTGGGGCGTCAGGGCCACGTCCAGGTGGGCACTAGTGGGCGAGGGGGTCAGAGGCCACGTGCATTTGCACACTCGTTCTCGGAACGCGGGGCATCGATGCAGCCTCACGGCCACACCGGGACACCTAGACGCTGTCCCTGGCCAGAGATGTTGAGCGCTGTCATCTCAGGAGCGTCGGGACCTGTGGCGGCAAGAGGGAAGTGTTTTGTTTTGAGAGTGGGCAGCCCGAGCCTTGGTTTTGTGGCCAGAGTTGTGTCGCGCTGCCAGCCCCCCGCCCCGCACTTCCTTTGTACGCAGTTAATAGGCAGTATAGCTCTGCGCCCGCTTCGCTTGCAATCTGATAGCTTTTGTTTTGGTGGTGTCGGGTAGGGGTGGGTAGCGGTAGGCAGGGAAGCTCGGGAGTGAGAGCTCCCCATGGCTTGTGGAGGCCGGAGAAGGAGGGGGTTTTGTTCCTCTCAAAAATAATAAAGTGTGGCATACTGGTACATTCGAGATATTAGGGTAATTGGAACACGATCGAAAGTTTAAGATGCAGACGCAGAACTGGGGCTGGGAACGGTCAGGGCTTGCTGGTGAGTAATGTTAACCCAGGGTATGCAGGTGGTGCCTATTAACTTCGAAAAATAACGACCCAGCCTTAAAGGGAGAGGGAGAGGAGCCGGAGGCTGCGGGGGCTGTGCGGCCCCATCTCGGGGAATTCAGGAAGGCTTTTTCTATAAACAAATCTTTCTTAAACTTCTCGTAAGAAAGGAGCCCACGATGGAGTGCAAGCAGATCTCTATAGAATTCGCCTGTTTATTGCATGGAGTAAGACGCAGGCGGGGGCCAGACCTTCCACAAATCTGGGCTCGCCTGTTCATTGTTTTCCAGACTTTGAGCACACACTGGATTGGGCGAAAGGCTTCAGGCTCCCTTTCTTTCCTCGGGGATTTAGGTGGGGTTTGGGGGACAGAGGAAGGTTTCTAACCGGTAAAAGCTACAGTTTACCAGACGCCTGAAAGCCGATCTTTTATAATAGTACGGCAGTTGAGTTTTATTGTTTAATTCAAGTTCTGAAATTCAAAATAGCAGTGACGGCCTGACTTCCCTGGGGCAGTACTCAGCATTTAAAATAGGACGTCTTACTGTTTGAAGTGTTTTACAGAAAGAATACTCTTTCTAAAAGGCGGCACTTTCTCAACACAGGCAGGGAAGGATACCTAAAGTGTGTTTGTAATCCTGTGCTGCCCAGACTCTTCCCAGGGATCCTTTAAAAATGGTTAATGCAGTCAAATCTGATGGATGGGCAGAAGGTACCCCCAAATCTTGACTCGGTCGGTAGCTGACTCTCCCATCCTCTTTGCAGCTCTGAAAACTAAATGATGTACTTAAGGCTGAAAGGTACAGACCACTGTGCTCAGGAGTAAGTGGCCCAGTCCTGTCAGAGATGGACATCTTTTGGCTGTGATCTCTGGGCAGATAGGAAGAGGGGGATGCTGTTGATCAGCAGTAGGTATTCTGTTGGCATATTTGAGGATTAATGATTTTTGAGTGGGACAGCAGCGAGGTGAGTGTTTTCTTTCTAACCTACAGTGGAACACTTGGCAGCTTGGGCAACGACTGCAGTCATATGGACATATTTACTTTGTACCACTGTAATGTGAGCGGATCTTCTAAATAAGGCAGGATTGGGAGTTATGAGTGACAGCCAAATAATCTGATGGCTGTTTTGTTGAAATCCACACCAACTTTAAACGTATTGTGGCAGCCCCCTGCCACAATTTAGTGGCACAATTTAGTGATCTTCTGCTCTTGGTACAGCAGAGACTACTATCAGAGAAATGTAGATAGGGGAAACGTTGGTGTTTAAAGAAGGTAGTGTTTTTTATTACCTCACAGAAGGAGAACCCAGAATAAGAACTTCTGAAAGTACCTAACTAGTACGTTGTAGTTTAGTCTCTCTAGAGGGAAACAGCAAGTAAATGGTGTTTTGTGGAGGGGTGGCTTATGGGCCAGGATTTGAAGATTAAAAGGTCATATGTTTGGTTTGTCAAGAGGATTGGAAAAATTCTTCTCTAAGAAATACGCAAAGGTTGAGTAGACGAGCCTTGAAAACATCAGAAAAAGTGAAAAAAGTCAGCTACAAAAGGTCCTGTCTTGTTGGTACCATTTATGTGAAATGTCCAGAATAAGCAAATCCAAGGACAGAAAGTAGATTAGTGGTTGCCAGGGGCCGGAGAAGGACAAGCACCGAATGGAGAGTGACTGCTAAGGGGTACAGGGTTTCTTTCCAGGTGGTGAGAATGTTCTAAACTTAGATTGTGGTGATGGTCGCACAGGTTTGAATATACTGATAGCCACTGAAGTATCCATTCTAAATTGGTGGCTTTTATGTATGTGAATTATATCAATAAACCTGTTTGTTTTTTTTTAAAGAAATATGCTAAGGTTGAAAATATATTGTGCTACGTTGGACATAAAATAAAAGTTAGTTCAAAATTCCAAATTAAATCTGATGTGTAGGTTGGTATGACCCTTTAAAAAAAATGGTGAGTTTTTCAGATCTGTGAATTCTAGCAATACTATAAACGATTCAATACCATCAGAGACATAGGCAAGCAGGAAATAAAGAGTCTTGGTCATATATAGTTTGAAGATTGGATAAACACAAGTGCATGGTCTCGCACACCTATAATCTCAGCAGTCTGGGAGGGGGCCTGAGGCAGGAGGATGGAAAGTTCCCTTCCAGCCTGGGCGATTTAGCAGTGAAGTGAAACCCTGCCGAAAAATGAAAAAATAAAAAGGGGCCAGTCTTAGCGCTCACTGTGGAGGTTCTATGTTCAGTCCCTGGTACCATACAACCAAAATACTAGTGATGTTTTGGCAGTAAAATCTTCATATGAATCTAAAACGATGTTAGTCTTTTCAGGATAGAGTTTAGACTGGATGCAGTATGGATGACTATGTGTCTTTCAGGTTTTATTGGGTATGTTTTCCAACAGAGAAGTAATGTGCTGCTTTAAGATGGTAAAGAATTGACACTCTTTTTTGATAGACCATATTAACCACAAGTGGTACTGTAGTGAAGATGAAGGATGTACTGTTTGTTTTAATGCAATGGTTTCTTTTTCTTTTTTGCTTATTTTGATTCTTAAATGGCTCCAGAATCTGAGCAGGAGGAGGTGTCTTTATTGGATGTAGTAGTTATTTCAGGCGTATAGTGATTTTCATGAAAAAATTAAATGTCCCATAGAACAAAAAGATTTAAAAATATAGCCAAGGCATTTTTGTTTTTATATTGCAGTGCCTTTATCCAAATTCATCTTTCCCTTTTGATCGTACGAAGACCTAGAGAATAGTTGTGTACATTGGTTTTTGGTCTTTGTCTAAGACATAGTTTACTAATAAAAATGTTTCTTGCTTCTGCTTTTGCAAGAGCCAGGGTGTGATGAAAATCAACTGTATCATTTTCACTTGTTGCCTTAGCTACTCTCCCCCCCCCCCCATATGCCATGGGTCGCCCTCATGGGATTGTTATTTCCTTTTTATTCTGGTCTCATTTGTTTTGTAAGATGTGCTGTAAAAAGCAGTTGAATCCAGCCAGCAATTAGTGGGCACCTACTGTATGAGAGCTGACTTTGTACTGGGCAGTACCTGAGTCTGCATAGAAAGAGGGCTTTGCTTTTGTTCTGCATGAAAGGAAGTTACTTGAAAATTTACATTGTTTTTAGACTCAGCATGGGATACATAGTTCTCAGAAAGTAGGCAGCCTTGTAAGTCCCTTTATCCCTTTAAAAACATCTCTGTAGACTTGAGACCTGCAGTAAACTAATGTCCTTGCTATTGGCTGCACTATTTTTTCCTTATTTATATTTTCCCTTATGTTGGAGTGTCACTGTAGGTAGTGATATACAGATCCTTGCCTACCGTACTGCTTTTCTAACACTGATTATGACAATTGTGTCTAAAAACATGCAGTGTCCTGGCTGCCTTTTGCCAGAGTGTTAGGTTTGTGCATGAATGTGGCCTTGCATGTTTGATCTGTGAGAAGAAGGGTGACTGCAAGTTCGAGCCCAGCCTGGGCCATTTAGTGGCTTAGCAAGACTCTGTTTTAAAAAGTAGAAAAAGGGCTAGGCATGCAACTCAGTGCACGGGCCCTGAATTCAGTTCCTAGTACACACACACACACACACACACACAACTTACGTACTTATTTTGGAAGTTTTCTTGACTTGCACATTGCTTACTTAGCTCTCTGATAATCATAAGGAAATGTTTATAATTTTGGTTTTTTAAATAACTGTAAAAAACCTGGCTCTTTTTAAAAAACTGAGGGGGACAAAAATGTGATTGTGGAGGTGGTTCCTGAAAGTTTTTAAAGAAAATTTTAGTTATAAAACGTACATGTTTTGTACTTGGTTTTCTTTGATTTGTTTTCTAAACTCATTTAAGACTCAGCCCTGGTTCATAGAAGTATTTGTGCCCAAAGGCCAGCTTGCTTTGAACTGTTTTTCATAGACAATTTATGACAGGTGTTAGCCCATAAGATGAACTCTTCAGTTGTCCTAAATGTATAATAGTTGCCCACAATGCTAGGGATACGGTTTCTTGAGTTCTCTGAGATGATGTGAGGGAAAATTCTGAACGCTTTAAAGACAACAAAGCATGTAATGAGCAATGAACTCAGAGCCCCCCCCACTCCCACCCCGGAAAATGGAGTTTGGCATCAGATTAGCAAGAGGAAGTCTTCTAGTTCTTTGTAAAGATGAATTTGGCTCAAAATGGGGAGGAAACGAGGCAGGAGTTGCAATGTTGGGCCAGGGGTTTAGCTCAGTGGAACCACACCTGCCTTGCAAGCGCAAGGTCCCGAGTTCGAGCCCCAGTACCAAAAAACCAAGAGTTTTAGTGTTTGTGGACATTGAGACCTGTCAACAGTTGAGGAACATAACTGACTTCCAGTATTCACAAAGATTGAAGCTTTGAAATATGGATACACCCCACCCCTAACCCACACCCCTGCAGGTCTGTCAAAGAAGTGATTTGTTCTTAAAAAAAAAAAAAAAAAAAAAGAGCATATGTTTGGTATATAAAACGGGTAGTAAATAAAGGATTTTTAAACACAAGTTAGGTTGTCATCTCAACAGATGTACACATTCCCTCAGTGTTTCTTTTATTGAATCCGTTTTCATTTGACTGAAAATATTGACAGTTTCTTTGATTTTGAGACTTTTGGTCTTTAGAAGACTAAATCATTGTCTGTTTTTATCTTATTTTATTTTTTTGGTACCGGGTATCAAACTTGGGTCCTTGTGCTTATGGGGCAGGCAGTGGAACCACTGAGCTAAATCCCCGGCCCTTGTTTGCTTTTAAATGGTCAGTTGTACTCATGTTTTAAAGTTCCAAGTAGTATTTGAGAAGATGTTCCTCTTTTTTTCACATGTGTCTTATAAAACTAATTTCAAAATCTTAAGGAAATATTTTTTAACCTAAATTGAGAAATGGTTTACCCCCTTTTCCTTTAGGTTTAGAATTTTTTCTGATTGTGTATTTTACTGTAAGTTTTAAAGTTATGAATCAGGCCTTAGCAATTACTGCTACTCGTGCTGCTTTGTAAAATGAAAGAAACAAGCAAGTGAACAAGACTTTAACTTTTCTTTTTCTTGCCCTGAACTGCAAGGATTTTTAAACTTATGGATTGCTGTTCAGGTTTTACTGGAATACAACGAATTAGTTTCTTTTATGATGTGGGATGAAATCTTATGATTGCAGTGTCTTTTACAGTGTATTGTTGCTGTTATTTATTGTTTATGTTTCTCCTCTGGCTGAGTGCTGAGTGCTGGTGATGGCTTGGTTTATCAGCTGTGACCGTGTAGCTCACCAGCTGCCCACTTATCTGAGCTGATGGGCCTGAAGCTCCCACTTCCTTGTTTCTGGCGGCTGAGCTGCTCACTACAGAACTGTGTGTCTGAGTGCAGCAGTGCCCCTCTGCTGCAGAGATGGCTGTACCTACCTTACATGCCCCATATGGTCATAGTCTGCAAGACTTTACAAAAACATTTATGTCTTAAAGACTTCAGAATGTAGTCTGTTACTTACTATTCAGAAAGTTCTTGGCAGTGAGTGGAGGAGTTTGAAATTTTATTCTTTTATTCACAGCTCACTGTCTTAGGGCTTCCCCCCAGTATCACAGGGACCTTGTTTAGTAAGAGTTACATAATAAGAACACTATTTGTTCAAAATTGTGTATATCTCCACCCACCCAGTCAGATTTTGGCAGTTGGCACGTTTTTAGTATATGTGCTGCCGAAGCGAGCACAAGTTGGCACATTTTTGTTGGGGCTTTGTATACTTTTGTTTGGCCAGTTTCTTTAACGTGGCACTGGGTTTCTTTAAACTTTCTTTGGAATTATTGGTTAGTTTTAAAAGCATTCTGCTTTTTAAATTACACTCGACCTGGGAGAACAAATACACATTGACAATCTTAAAGCAGAAGAGTTTTATAGAACAGAACTTTAAGCTTTTCCTGAGATACTTTGAATGCTAACTAAGATACAGTTAGCAGTTTGTATAAAATTGATGTTTGGGAATGTGCTTGACTACATAAATAAAATTTTACCAATTAGGTTCAAGTAGATTTTAATTAATACCATTTTTAGGTGCAAAAGTCTGATGATACAAGGGAGCAAAGAGTTTTCCCAAAATTTGAGGTATCTTGGTGGCTTTTTCTCAATAATACTTGAAAAAAATAGGGAGCATCCAGAGAAAATCCAGGTGACAGTCCATGGTCCAGTCAGCTAGAGGTTTGTGGAGTTTGCTAAGTCATTAGCTACACACTATGTTTACATTGTAAGAGCCTCATCAACTGTGCCTGTATATTTGTCTGTATTTACTCTGTGTTTATTCTCCCCACCTGGCGTCCCTGGGTCTCATTGTATTGGGGTAACAGATTCATGACTTGAAGAGGAGATTGCTGCAAAAGCAGGTGAACACAGCGCAGTGGAGAATCTGCTGCCCGGTTTCCTTTAGTTCTGCTGTTGGATTTCTGTAGCAGTGGGTTCGAGGCACACGTTAGGTCACAGCGCCGTATAGTTTAATCACAGGGCGTTCTTTCGTTGAGAGTAGCCTTGGGTGTTTTAGGGTTGGGTGCTGGCCTCACAATTTTCTAACATGCACCTCACTAAGATTTTCAGCAACACAGTTGACTCGGAATGGGATTTTTAGTTAAATTTCAGCTTTGCCACCTGATGTTTTTCTGGAGAGCCCAGTTAATTGATGCTTCTTTTGACCTCACTGAGTCACTTGAAGTCGCTCAGATTTGTCCCTGTTTCTGGCTCTGCCCTGGTCCAGTCCAGACCCACATCTGCACACTCAGGCTCAGTCAGCCTCCAGACCAGCTCCGCCTCCTGTGCCAGCCCTTAGGTCCAGTGGACTTGCTGGGCCAACCTCAGACTCTGCCTTAGGCGGTGCTGCAGAGTGGTCCAAGAACCATGTCTCAGGCCCGTCACAGGCATGGAGCGGGCTCTTAGTGAGGTTCTTCAGCCCTCCCCAACCCTGTGCTCCAGCTTTAAGCCATGCTATTCCTGTCTCTAATAAGTCTTGCTCCTGGTTCCCGTAGTGTGGAGTATTTTTCCTCTTCTTTAAGCTACTAGTTCAACCCCCGCCCCCCGCAGTAACATAAAGTGCTACTCCAGAGCACGAGGAGGTCACCACATTCTAGATTCTTCTTCGCTGCCCATTAGTCCTATGTCTCTGAACAAATTATTTACCTTTTTTGAGTCTCAGACAGAAATATAGAGACTTAAAATAGCCGTGGAAGAAGGTTTCCTTTTCCTTACTAAATAATCAAATTAAGATATTCTCTAATGTATTTGGAAAAGCATAGTCAGAATATAGGGGTGGAATGTAGGAGTTTTTTTTTTTTTTAAAACTAAAAATCTCTTTGTTTTGGTCGTTCTGTAAAATGGGGATGCCCATACCTTTCTGAAAGTAGCATCCCAAATGGGTCTGTTTCTTCCTCCAGATGCATTTTATGATTGTAACAAGTTTGAGATGCTTCTCTGTGAAGCTTTTCGCAGACCTGATTTTCTCTGTGCACCTTTTGAGTTCATAGCCACTGCTGTATGGTTTTTTGTCCCCTGGCCCTCGTCATTTTAGGACAGAAGAGCCAGGGTGGCTGCTTTAAATCTTAGTTCCTCAGTGGCTGAGGTCTCAGGTAAATTATATAATTTTCCTATGCATTAGTTTCCTCGTTTGTGCAATGATAATTTTACTAGCTCTTTCATACATTTATTCATAAAAAAGTGAATTAATACTCAGCTCAAGGGCTTCAAGCAGACCTTTGCACCCTCTGAGCCCCTAGACTTGCTGGTGCTGTCTGTGTTCTTTGGATACTGCTAGAAATATAGTACATACTTGATATTTGATTGCCCTTAAGTGATACAGAGCCTGGCATGTAGTAAGTGCTCAATAAATGTATGTTCTGTAATAAAACTTTATTTTGCCTAAGGTGCTGAACAAGATTGAAGTTTTCTTTTAAAATACAGTGTGGCTTTTACTTTTTTCCCCAGTAAATAGTGGCCAGCCCCGAAGCTCCCCTTCCATTTCCAAGATCTATTTCGTTGCCTCTCCTAATCTTTTCTTTTGTCAGGTCCTGCCAGTGCTGAGGTGTCCAGTGTGCCTTTGCCCACCTCCCCAATACCCAGGCGCCATCTAGTGGCCAGACAGGAAATTCGGCCTCTTCCCTATCTGAGTTTGCATCCTCCAGAGGATAGGCTTTCTCCACAGCTTCCCTATTTTGCTTTCTGGCATGATTCCTGGGAGCTGATTGCAAGAAAATATGGATTGTGCAGGCTTCTGCAGAAATCACTGGGAGGTTGCTTCACTGTTAGGGAGTTAGGGTCTTCTGAGATGATATCAGCAAGCCCACTGTAGCTTTTGGGCAGATTCTTAAACATGGGGTGTCCTTTACAGCTGGGGTATTAAGGTACTTTTATGGGACTTATGTAAAAGTTTTAAAATATTTCTTTTGAATCTCAAAAAAAAACAATATTACTGCTTCATTTTGAGAAAAACACAGCAAGGCTTACCTTCCATCTCTCTAGTTAAATGTGTAGTAACACTTTTGTTATCATTCTTCTGTGTGTCCCCTTTGGGCTATTTTATGTACTTAGGATTTTCATGAGACAGAAATCCTAATAATGAATAATAAATACTTTCCTTAGTTGGCTGTGCTTTGTCAGATCATTTTCTGTATTTCATACTGTATTATAACTTTAGAACCTTATTTTCTCACTTCCTTGCTGAGATCACATACTCTACAGTGTACAGTGGCTTTAGACCTGTTTCCTTGTGGTTACCTTTTATTATTTTTTGTTCGGAGCTCATTTATTTGACCGAAAGGGCTTCAGCTTGCCTTCCACACAGACATTCTGAACAGCTCCTCCCTAGCTGGTTTTGAATCAGGCTTTGAATAGTGCTCGAAATACAGCATGGAACATACTTTGTATTTTGACCACCCTAAATTGTATAGAAGCTGGCACATAGTAAGTGTTCAATAAATGTGTGTTCAGTAACAAAGCTTTATTTTGCCTACGGTGCTTAACAAGAACTAATGAATTTCTGGTTTCCCTGGGTGGGTGGTGGCCTCTCTGTTTGGAAGGTCTCTATACCCTTGACCTCTGGCCGACTTCTTCAAGAATTAGCTGTTTCACCTTCCGGGGGCCTGGATTCTGCAGCGGGATGGTGGCTCTGATCCTGCTCTTATGCTACACTGTACCTTTCTTAGAACTTCTTCTTCGTCTGTGTGTCACTACTGTGGGGAGGGGGTGGTGCTTTGGTCACCTTTGAGTCCCCAGTTTCTGGTCCAGTGCCCAGCATATAGGAGAAGCCCAAGAAAAGGAAGATTTCTTAAAGGGAGCCCTCCTTCAGATTCACGCTGACAGATTTTTTATGTGTAAGAAGTATCTTTTCACCTAGTCATTGTAGCTCTGCCCTCTGAAACATTTTACCCCACCTGTTACTGTTCTGTGGATGTTGGGAGCAATAAGGTGATCTAATTTGTTTCATTAGGCTTTTTGCAGCCGGAGGGGAATAGAAAAATTAAAACTGGAAAACCCATTTGTGAGTCTGGCCTTATGTCAGGGAAGCTCACCTTGTGGATGGAGACCGTGTTCCATAAGTCTCCTCTGGATAAGGCTTAATGACTGTGAGCGACTCACGCGCTCTAGCTTGTTTGTAGGGTGGTAGCAGCCATCATGGAGCAGGCATCTGACGGCAGGTAGGTAGGTGTCTTTGGGCTGGCTCTGCTGTGCGGTGGTCTCCACGGCGCCTGAAGTAGCCAACACTCCCGAGGCCTCTCCCTCTTGCTGGCAGCTGGTTGCTCTCCCCCTCCTGAATGACAGGGTGGTTTGGGTCCTTTCTCAGCCACCGCTGGCCTGCAGAAGCCAAGATCCGGGCCAGAGAGAGATGGATTCTTACCAGAGTTTGTTTGGAACCAGGAGAATTACCGTGGACTGTTTGCTTCTGTTTCTTGCATTGTTTTGGTTTTGTGAGGCTGGTAACATTTTGCCTTGAACCCTGCAGGGACAGTAGCCAGATCTTAAGGGTCTCTGTACCCAAGCAGCCTGCTCTTCCCCTGCTGCTCTTTTGGGTGAAGCGCAAGGCCTCTGATGGTCTCTCAGGGGCCTCCCCGCACCGCTTTCCTACCTCTGGGAGAAGAAAGTTTACCTGTCTGGGATGTTTAAAGAGGCCTCCTGAACTTAATTAACATCTAAGAAATGACTGAAAGGCTTGATCTTCCTGAGGAGTCTTGTAAGGTGGGATTCTTCTTGTACAAAATGTAAGCATAGTCATTTGAATCTGGTCTGTTAATGTCGAGTGAGGCTTGTAAAAGGCACCTTGTGAGTCCCCCTGTGACTGTTGCGCTGCATGGATGTGTGGAGTTCCATCGAGGAGCTGCTGAGCCTCCTTGGCAGCCTCTCCTGAAGCCAGGCCCAACAGACAGTTCCCGTCTCTCCCGTGTGAGGCCTGGTGGAGCTGCAGCCCCAGGTCCCCATCTTTGATCCGGAATAACGCCACCCTAGCAGTTGTGCTGTGGGAATTAACAGCACTGTTTCTGAGATGCCCAGCAGAAAAAACAGATGCTTTTATCTCTGTCCTCCCTGTATGGCCATGGAGGGCCTGTCCTGCTGCCTTCCCTTCCTTACCTGCTGGGAGCGTTTGAACTGAGAAGTCTGAGCCTCATGTCAGCCTTTGGAACCAGGCAGCCAGGGTTGCTTCTCTGTACCCAAGAGGAGGAATCCCCAGTTATCTAGGCTGGCTCTGCTTCAAGGTTGTCTCCCCACCTGACCTTGGGGGTGTGGGCAGCGAACAGTGGTGAGCATACAAAGCCCTCTTTGTAGTTTCCAGACTGATGGCCTCCGGTGGACTCTGCTCCTTGAAGAACATTTGAAAAAAAATGCTTGATGTTTTTCTCAATCCCAAGGAGCTGTCAGGTTGGGAAAATTCAAATACAGGTTGGGCATCCCTAATCTGAAATGTAAAATATTCTAAAATCTGAAACGTTTCGAGCATCAGGCCAGCATCTTGTCAATGTTCAAAAAGTCACAGATTTGAGGATTTTACATTTTCAGATTAGAGACCTCTAACTGGTAAAATGTATGCAAATATTCCAAAATTGGGAAAACCTGAAATCTGAAACACTTCTGGTCCCAAGCATTTTGGATCATGGTGAACAGTATGAGGCAGTGCAAGTCCAGGGCCATGTGACAGGATGCTGAGTTTGGAGGAGTATGTGGGCTTTAAAGGGTTTGTTGGATTTCTAAGTCACTTTGGAAGTTTTAGGGAGGACATCTGGCCCTACTGTGCCAGACGGACGGAGTCTTTGACTCTCAGGTCTTGGGGGACTGCACCCCAGGAGGAAGAGGGTCGCATAGGTTGTGAGTGGCAGCCTGTGCCAGTGGAGTGGAAGGTGACATCGGGAGGAAGCGGGACCGCTGGGTGGAGGATGATGAGCCTGGGGACTGCTGGTGCCTTGCAGGGAGAGGGAGTGGGCAGCGGGTGTGCTAGGGAGGCTGCTCTGGCTTCTTGGTGGAGTTCGGGAGGTGAGGACTGGGCCAGGGAAGGGCCTGGGAATCAGGCACTCTGGGACTGCTTATCTTGGCTCCGGGCTGGTGGGGGTAACTGGCCATGTGTGGAGCTGGGTTGGTGGGGGAGACCTGGTGAGATGGTGGTCATGGAGGCTGGAGAGGCAGGGCACATGGCCCCAGGTTGGCCGGAGGACTGGGAGCCAGCCAGCTCACAGTGGTCCCTTGAAAAGGCCCCTGGCTCCTGTAGGGTACAGAATTGAGAGAACTAGGAGGGGCACACCTTTAGTTAGGCCTGATGCAGATAGCCCAGCGCTCTGGAAATGGTGATGCTGGTCTTTTTAAAGGAGAGGTGAACATCACAAAAGTGGAGGGACCATTTCCTTTGTTAGAGGGATGATAGGCACGGAGAGACCTTTTGCAAAAAGGGAGAGGGCTGAGCGGTGGACGGAGGGGGTGGGAAAGGGGTTGAGAAAAGAATGAAGGTGTGTTTGTGCACGTGGCAACTCCCCACCAGGCATGCAGTCATTATGCACTGCAAATGTGTACTAATAAAAAAGTAAAAACCTAAAAAAACCCGGTAGGAGTAATATGCCCTTTAAACTTACTCCTTTTCTCAAAAAATGAAAGTGAAAACTTCCCTTTTAGTGCCCAGGCACTAAAAAGGACCTTCGCTTTCTTCTGAGCTGGGTCAGGTGGGCAAGGCTGTCTGAGGGCTGAACTGCTGCAGTGACCTTGTGTTCCTGGAGGCTAGGATAGGGAGGGAGCCAGCTACCCTGAAGGGGGTGATGCCCAGCCCTCACACAAGCAGAGACGAATGACTTACTGAAAAGGAGATGCCAACTTTGCATCCTGGTCTGGGCTTTGCTACTGGTGCTTTTTAACTTGTGCTGATTTACGTTTTCAAACGGGTTGGGAATACTGTAATTCTTGATGGAAGCAACTGCATGCTTTGCCCGAGATTAGTGCTACTATGTAGCTGCCCGTTCTGCAACTGTAACTGTTTTCACCCACCCACAAATAACATTGAAAAATGCAGTAATGCCGGAGGCTTCTTGAGAGGGTGATACCATTTGGTCTCTGGGCTTTTCTGTTACTTTCTTGTTGCTGGGAATTTTAGTGCCCCTTCTGAATTTTAAATCATTTTTCATCTGTTCCAGTAAGCATAGCTTAAACATCTTAGTTTCTGTTTTCCCAAGTTCAAAAGTAAGTTTCTGCCTTGTCCCATCTGCTCCGCCCCCCCCCCCCCCCCCATAGTTCTGATTCCCATTTGAGCTTAGAGTTAGATCCCAGAGACAGCAACTTAGAAGCCTGCTGACAAGGTGCACCCCCGGGCTGCTACTTACCCTCTGGGCTACAGTTTCCTCATCTGTGAAATGGAAAGTAACCGGGCTCCTTCCTCAGAAGGCTCCTTCCTCAGATCTGCTTCCTGACAGATTTCATATCCATGAGTCTCTTGAATGTAGTGCCTGTCAGAAACACTAGGGGTAAGTGGATGTTAAGGATGGGGGGAATACATGTGAGAGGTTATTTACTTGAGAGAGAGAGAGAGACAGAGACAGACACAAGGAGGGAGGGAGGGAGGGAGGGAGCTTCCTGGGTGTGTACAGATTTTGATGTTTGGCTCTTAGCCACACTTGCTCTTTCTGACTGTAGAGCTGAGACACTAGCATTGTTTTGTGTACAGAGAGTTTCACATGCGCTCTCAGTCAGGAGATGGAAACACACCCTCTCTTCCTCTACCCCTCTTCCTTCCAAAACTGCTCCTGCCTCAGGGGAAGGGGTTGAGGCATCCCTCCTCTGGGAGATGGATTATTTGGATTGCAAGTGCCCTCTTAAGGCTGACCTGCCTTGCTGTCCCAGGGGCCAAATGTCGGAAATGAATCATTCACATGTTGTGTGAGCTGAGCTGTGTAGTCTTTTGTCGATTCACTCTCTGCCTTCATCAAGGACGATGAAGTAATTAGGGGTCCTTCTGGGAAAGACACAGGTCAAGGGCAAAGGGAATGAGGCGGGGCTTGTGTTCCCGCCATATTTAGCAGACAGGCTCTAGAAGGCAGGGATGTATGGGTCTGGACAGCTAATTAGGAGAGTTTAAATTGAGAGTGGGCAAAATTGAGACTCTGTGCCACTTGTAGTAGCGGGCTGCCTGCAGGGATGAGGATCCCCGGAGTCCGGGCCCTGGAGTAGCCAGAGAAGGTTTCCCCGAGTCAGGAGGCAACCTGGATGTGGTGCCTGATGAGTAGATGCTTGCAGAAGAGTTTCTTCCAGGACAGGAGCTGCCTTCTACATCCAGCGCGCAAGGTCCCTGCTTCAAGCTTAGTCCTGCTTACATAACTTGTCAGTGGCTTGGGTGGTCTTGCCTGGTGCGCATCACCCATGGTGTTGCTATGAGAAATGTGACCCCAGCCTGGACCATTGAGGCCACCTATGTAACAATCTATAGACAGTAATGATTCTGTTTTCTTTTTGTGATCAAAGATCTCTCAGGAGGAGGAGTCAATTCCTTTGGTTTCAAACATTCCCTGAGACCAGCAAGCACATGAAAAGCTGTTGACTAGCACTAATTGTCGATGAAATGCAATTCAGACCTGCAACTGATAACACTTCACAACCATCCCTAGACTGCTGCCAGAAAACCAGACATAACAAGTATACAGGTCAGGATGAGGAGAAACTGTAAAATGGTGACACTATTTAAATGTAAGCAGGGCATGGTGGTGCACAAACTGTTATCCTAGCACTCTGGGAGGCTGAGGCAGGAGGATCACAACCTCAAGCCCCTTGGGCAACTTAACAAGATCTTATCTCAAAAGAAAAGAAAAATAAAAAGGGCCTGGAATGTAGCTCAGTGTGAAGGCCCTAGGTTCAGTCCCCAGTAAAGAAAAGCAAAAGATAACAAAACAAATGTAGAGTTGCTTGTGTTCTAGCAGTTGTATGTCTGGGTATAAGCCCAAAGAGGTAAAACCAGATATTTGTACAACAGCAGACGCATTGAATAATGCTTTGTCTCAGCCAAAAAGTGAAAGCAACCCAAGTGTCCCTGGATGAATAAATAAAACACAAGGGAGCATATGCATATAATGGAGTAGCATTGGGCCTTAAAAAGGAGGAAATGTTAGGACTGGGTGTGTTGTGACAGGTACAGTTTCATTTGGGGGGAATGAAATCCCAAGATGAGTGGTGGTGATATTTGCACAAGAGTGTGACTACCCTTGATGATGCTGAACCATATGCACTAAAGGGATTAAAATGTTAGTTTTTATGTCGGGTGTGCTCCTCTAATTGTTAAAGAAAGCCCATATTTCTTGGTTGATTCAACTGTGGGTGAGTACCATGTGGGTCAGCAGGGAAACATTCCCAAAGACCAGTCAGTCACTGCCCATGGAGGGTGACGCCACAGCAGAGGGGAAGCTGCTATAGTGTGTTACCGGTGTCAGGGTGACCTAGGGGAACATGAGGGCGGGGCCAGGGAATGGGGAGGGGAGCAGATGGGTGCTGAGAATTGAGGAGGTGGGTCTGCCTTCAGCGAGAGAGTATTGTGACCCTGCTCTCCTTCCAGGGCAGAAGGTTCAGAGTCACACTGTTGGTGGTCACAGATGAAATTTATTGCTAATCAGCCATGTGATGTGTAACTGCTTTTTCATTTTCTCCTCTTTCCAGAGGAGAGATTTGTTTAGATATTTGGTTCCCTCCTTGATTATACTGGGAGTTGTTCATTTGTTTTGACAGCTCAATTTTTTATTGCAAGCGGATTCCCGCATCACACAGGGGTCCCTGAAAGGAAGGGATTAACTACCGGAGGTGAGACTGAGCCTCTGAACGAGGAGTGGGCCAGGGGCTCCTCTTCACAGGAGAGAACCCTGAAGGACCTTCAAGCACTGCGTGCGCTGTGTGAGGTCACAGGGCGCGTGCCTCGTGGAAGGCCAGGATTGCCTCAGCTCCTTCTGGGCACATGCACTCTGGGGCCAGCCCTTTGTACGCAGTTGTGAGCCTTGAGTTTAACAAGGCGCCAGGTTCAGGCCTGGACCTGCCAGATTCCAAACAAGACTGCCAGGTAGCCCAGCCTGTCTGGCTGTGGGCTGCAAGAGCTTTCTCCACCCGCCCTGACGGCAGCTCTTCGCTTCTGGGACCTATGGGAGGAAGTTGGCTGCCAGGCTGAGCCCGTCTGGTGTTAGACTGGCATTTTCCCTGCACTCTGGAAGCAGACCCGAGTGACTGCTCTGTCACAGTAGTCCCTGACTACGTGCTTGATTGTCTTTTTCTACCCGAGGCTCGGGCAGGAGGTGTAGTTCAGTGACAAGAGGTGGTGTGTGAGTGCCCCTTCCCAGACTGGTGACCACTCACTCTCGCTGGGTTGTACGGGCGCCTTCCCAGCATGGGCTGGACGGCTTCTCCAGCAGATGTTCATTGTTCATTTCTCGAAGCTGCCTGTACGTCCAAGGTCAAGGGGCCAGTGGTTTGGTTTTTGGTGAAGGCCCATTTCTTGGCTTGTAGATGGCAAGTGCCTTCTCCCTGTGTCCTCACATGGTAGAGAGGGACGCTTTCTTTATGCAGGGTCGCTGGGCCCGCTGTGGGGTGCGCTCCTCATCTGAGTCCAGTCACATTCCTAGCCCCCTTCTGACGCCGCTCCTAGGAATGAGGTGCACACCCAGTCATGTGGTCTCTGGTAAAGGATGCTGGGCTCTTGTTAAGAAGGAGTCCAGCTAAGCCCGGACTCTAAGCTCTTAGCCAAGTTGAGAGTTGGGTATAGATTAAATTTTAAAGCATAAATGGAATCCAGGACCTAAAAGTTTTATCAGCCTTCTTCATCTATGCGTTCCATACCCATGGGTTCAACCTCCCATGGCTCAAAAATATTTTTTGGGAAAAAATTATACCGCTATCAGACATGTATAGGCCTTTTTTCCTTTGTATTTTATTCCCATATCACAGTAGAGAAATTCTTTTCTTTCTTTTCTTTTGACAGGGTCTTGCTTTGTAGTTCAGGCCAGGCTTGAAGTCAGTAAGTAGCCCAGGCTGGCCTTGAACTCATTACAGTCCTCCTGCCTCAGCCTCCTGAGTGCTGGGATTATAGGGGTGCTAGAAATTGTATTGTATTAAGTACTATAAGTTATCTAGAGATGATTTAAGTCTATAAGAGATGTGGGGAAGATTGGCAAGCACAGTGCGATACATATACTACTCCTTTTAGTTTAAGGCACAGGGACATTCTTGGGTCTGGCACCCAGAGGGTCCTGGACCCAGTCCCCCATGGATTCTGAGGGACTTTGTTTTTCTTTTCTTTTCTCCTTCCCAGTACCAGGGATCAAACTCAGGACCTTGAGCTTTCCAGGCAGGTGTGGCGCCACTGAGCTAAATCCCTGAGGGACTACGTATTTTCAAGATGGCATGCTGCAATTTGTCTTCTCATGGAAGTGCTTGATAAGTGTAGTTCATCGTCTGTGTCCCCTGTTGTGTTTCTTTGACGTTGCTGTATGATGGGAGGCACTCAGTTCCTGAGAAATCTCACACTTTCCCATTCCCCACTGTAGGACATAGAAGTCGCTCATTTTAAATGATGCAGGAGCTACACAGAGAGAAGTTCTGTTCCTGGGGAGTTTAACTTTCACTTTTGGAAATCTCAGTATGTCTCTCCTCTCTTCCTACCTTGGGGAGCCTGTGCTCCTCTGACCTGTGAGGTTCCGGTCCAAAGTGTCTCTGGATCGTTCCGCAGGGTCTGTTTGCCAAGCTGACACCAGGGTCATGGGTTGGAGGGGTTGTGACAGAAGAGCCCTGTCCCTGCTGCTCACTTCAGAGCAGTAGCTGTGCTTCTTCCTCTGCCTCAGATCCAGCAGGCTGGGGAGGAGATTGCTAATTGTTTATAAGCATTAACTGTTTACCAGTCATACTTGCTATTTTAAATCTGACCCTGCTATTATGTTGTTTTCTTTCTGTTCACAGCTGAGCTTTAAACTGGGTAAAATTTCCTGGTGAGTCACTCCCATGACAGTAAAATCGGTATTGATCAAGCCTTCCTGTTAATCTTGTGAGCAGTTTAGAGACAGATGAAACAGTCTTAAGATTTCCGCCAGCTTGGATCCCCGAGTTCGTAGTACTTGGGCTTCCTGCTCATTGAGCCCCTTTATCTGCAGCTCTCAAACCTGCAGGGGCCCGGGGTGATTAACGTGCTGCTCAGAACCTCTGCTGCCTTCAGGGGCCTTCAGGGAACGGGAGAGGAGACTGTGGGAGATTTTTCCCCCCTTTTGCTCCTTGAGCTCCACCCTGGCTACCTGTTTGAATTTCCTGGAACCCTGTACAGTTATTTGTGAGGAATTTGTGACCTTTTGTTGTTGTTGTTTTTCCTCAGCCCAGGGCTTTGAATTCCTGGGATTTTTATTGAAGGCTGCTTTGAAAGTTGCCCTGAGGGGTGGATGTGCTGGCTGCTGTGAATTCTTATCGACTGATGGACAGAGAAAGATGGAGGGTTAGATATCTAGGAAGGTGTGGTGGGGCAGGGCAGAAGCGGAAACACGGGACCTTCTCCATAACTGGGCCTCTGGGCAACGTCTGTTAGGCCACCAGCTCATGCCCACCTTCCTGCAGTCCACTGGGCATCTCCCGGGGCTGGACAGCCCATGAGTGCTCCAGCTGTGAGTCCTGAGCCTGGCCCCAGTGTGGCCACCTGGAAAGGAAGCCACACGGGGCTCCTGCCAGATACCAGGCCTGCTCCTGGTACCCATGAGAGCATGGCCATGGATGCCACTTGGATTCAACTCTGGAGTTGAGTGGTTGGTGTTGCTGCTTCTGCAGAACAGAAGAGGCAGCTCAGGGGCCTAAGAGATGCTGGGCTGAGCTGGATAGGGAGAGTTTGGTTTTGTAGATGCTGAAAGACCCGGGGGAGGGTCTGTAAGATTCAGTCCCTGCCTTACCGGGAGCTCACAGTGTCCAAGGAGACAAGGAGTACACTGCTGTGGGGAATAGGACTGGACACTGTCCCGGTGAAGAGGAAACAACCGTGGAAATCGAGGAGGAGATCCCTGAAGGGGACCTAGAGGCTCTTGGGGGATCAATAGGGCTTCACCAGGCTTGGGTTCAGGTGGGTTCAGCGTGGGTTAAAAATGCAGGGCAGGGGTCAGCAAGGCTGGAGAAGGTGGGTTTTACAGTAGTAGTTGGAGATGAGGCTGTAGATGGTTTAAGGGGTCCTGAGAGCCCAGGCTACCGCATTGGATGCATTCTTAAGCTGAAGTGTCCATTAAAGACCGGCTCTGCTCTCCGAGAGGAAAGCAGTATCCTGGAGGTGCCTGGTCTCTTAGGGAGGGGTTTCTGTCTGGTGGAGATGGAAAGAAGGCTGGCCCCACCGATCTTGGGTGGACCTCTAACTTATCCAAGTGGGGCTGTATTTCCTCTGTATTTGACTGCCTTTGCCTGGGGCACATGGGCTTACACCAGAAAAAACCCTGCTAAATTATTACAGCTGACAACCAGTACTTAGAAATGGCTTTATTTCCTTTTCCGCCTTTGCTTTCCTCCCTGGATACGTGTTAGATACATGTAACATGACCTGCTCATATAAGGCAGCATGTTTACTTCCAGTACACAATAATTGAGAGTATTTTACAGATCATGGTACCTTCCTGTATTGGGGCCCTTGGCACTTCCTAGAAGGTGGAGGACTGTCCCTTGTACAGCCCTTTGTCAGAGGTAGTGAGCCCTGGCCTGTCCTGCCTGTTAGTGGAGTTCCATTTGAAGCAGGAGGCTGAAGTAAGAGCAGCAGGCACCCCCACCTGCAGGTGTGAAAGCAGCTTTGCAGTTTTATTTCATGGGTCTTTGCAGTTTACTCAGACTGAGCAAAAATCTGTCAGGTATCATCTTTCCTGAAAGCAGAAATGGCCATTGTTTCTAATCTGCAGGGATGTTCGGAGATGTAGAATGTTCAAGGTCGGAGTCCATTCTGTGTTGAATGTTGGAGAGAAATGAGGAGCCCAAAGCCTGGGGCTGGCTCTGTCTGCAGAA
This sequence comes from Heterocephalus glaber, assembly GCF_000247695.1. Next base: position 5,417,173 of record NW_004624768.1, read on the forward strand.
ACTTTGAGGGCCCCCCCCACCCAGCATGGTAAACAAAACCCTGTTTGTAGAGAGCAGGTTCCAGCTGAGCCTGTAATTATGGGCATGAGGTTTCTGTGTTGATGGGGGCTTACTTACTGCTTAATTTACTCAGCCCTTCTCTCTCAAGTCTCAGCTCTTTTAAGATTCAGAAAATAATGCAAAATGCCTAAGATTTTTAAAATTCCTGGCCTTGGAAACTTGACTACATGAAAGAGCTGGGATTTTCAGGCTGGCCATTTCCCACTTCCTGATTCATAGCTTCCAGGATTTGTAAGCCTATTTTCCCCTCCTCACTTCTTTAAAAGTAGTGAAAGAAAAAAATAGCAAAATCTCCATTCCAGAAATTCTACTTCCTGTTGTTGTACTGCTGCGCTCTGAAAAATAGCTTTTCAAGTTTAGGCTCTTGTTTGGGCTTTTTCGAAGGAATTCCTGAGATCTTTTTGTTTAGACAGGCTGTATGAAGGCGATAAGTTAAAAGGACTTCAGCCTAATCAGCACGAAGGGCAGAGGCTTCATTTTAAGGTTTTTCTTAGCTTTACATTGTGTATATGAATAGAACCCGAGCAACTGTGAGGTGCCCAGCCAGGGTACACAAACATTCTCCACAGTGCCAATTGTTTCCCTCATAATATTTAATATTTACTTTAAAAGACATATTCAGACACAAATTACATATTGTGACTGTAAAGGAATTGGGAATATTTACGATTCCTGCAACAAGGGACAAAGATACAAAGTAATCAAGAAAATGTCGAAATGGCAGCCTTCACCTTTTGCTACCATCCCTTTTTGTGAAGTAAAAGTACAGATCAGCAGAAGCGCCCAAAGTTCAGATGCTTCCTTGAACAAATTTTACTTCTCTGATTTTAAGATTCTGGTTTCCTTTGTGATAAAAATCTCACTTTTTTTGTTTGTTTGTTTGTTTTGGTTTTGGTACTGGGATCAAACTCCGGACCTTGCGCTTGGGAGCCAGGCGGCGGCACCACTGAGCTACATCCCCGGCCCTAAAGATCTCACATTTTGAGAGACACAAAACCTTCCCAGCTTTAAGGGATGCTGTCTTGGCCCCTCAGTTGTTCCCTACTGGGTTGACCAGTTTTGGGTCCAGAATAATTTCATCTGTGGTGAATGAATTTTTTGGTCCAGATACTGATGCCTAAAAAGGATATCTGGTAATGCTTGATCAGAGTCTTAATGCAGATTAACACAGGTATTTCTGGTTAGGATTCCTGATGTGGAGCTTCTTGTTCTGTAGCTCAGTAACCTCATCGGAGACACTGATTGATGTCTTTTTAGCTAGGAGAGTCTCACAGTCCTCCCTGCCTGGGGTTATTGTAGGGTGCTTTTCGGGGCACACTTGGTTGTACACTCTATGTTAACTGATACGCTGGTGGATCCATTATACTCTCCGTCATTCTCTGGCTAATTGACATTGGTAGAACAGTCCTCCTCTGGAGGTCTCTTGTTTTGCACACTTCTCTCCGTGACAGATGAAAGGTTTCAAAGAAATAGAAAATTATCTTTCTTGTTGTTTTATCTTTCCTCAGCTGCCCTTCTAGTGGGAGATTGACAGGTCTTTTAGCTGTAGACTTTTGGAGGCTCTCAACAATAGAAATGGAAAAAACTCTCAGCTCCCTGGCTAGTGACTTTTTACTTATTAAAACAGAAGGACCTTTCACTCAGTACCCTTACAGATCATCTTTGAGAACACCTGTTCGTAGTGAATTGGGCAATGAGCACTGGATTCCCACAGGCTGGGTACATGCTCAGTAAATACAGTTAGACACTCCCAGTTGGACCTTTGGCTGGTGAAAAGTGTTTTCCCTTTCTGCCTGTGGGCTAAGGCTCCTGGGAGCTGGGAGCTCTGAATTTGGAGGTGGGCAAGTACTTTGTTTTTACTGTTCGGGATCAAACCCAGGGCCTCTCATATGCTAGGCAAGTGCTTTACCACTGAATACAGTGCCAGCCTCGTGGACATGTACTTTTAAAGACGGTTGTTCATTCTGTGAAATAGTTGATGTGCAAATACCTGATAAGCAGCCCCTCTGTGTCAGACTCTGTTTTATTTGAGACCAGTGTCTTTCTCTTTCTGGAAATCTCCAAGTTCCTTTTTTCTCCTCATCCAGTGAATTTTCCATTGTGGTTGTGATTTCTCTAGAAAATATTTGGACAAAATGTGCTGCCTTGTTTCTCTTGTCTTATGAAGGCTTTCTTGAGGGCTTAGACAAGTTTGATCAGTGGAATGCATTCCTGGTGGTCTCTGAATAGTTAATGCTATCTATAGTTCTAGAAAATTTGTGTTTTCAAAAGTATTAATGATAAAGCTTCAGCTCTTTGGACAGTGGCTTTTAGACATATTTTAAGATTATTATTGTAAAGCAGTTTGATTGTCACCTTGAAACAATTTATTATGAGACCGTTGCGAGACATACCACAAAAGTAAAACTATAGTGGTCATAGTGCTTGAACTTAGGTTTTTGGAAGGAGGAATTGTAAGCTCCATAAGAGCAAGAATTGTGTTCAGTGTTGGGTCCATGGTGACTGGTACATGGTGAATGTTTTTGTTCTTTTTTTTAAAAAAAGTGAAAATTATTTGCTTATTTATTGTTAGAAATAACTTTATGATATGATTTGCATCTCTACATGTACGAAATTACTTTGAGTAGCTAGGAATATAGCTATTAGATCAGAAAACACAAAAAGGAATTTCACTGCCTCCAGACTGGTTTCTGCTGTTTGACATCAGAGTGTTCCGTGAGTGTGAAGACACGGAGGTCCAAGAGCTCTGAGGTAACAGACAAGGCAGTAACCCGGGGCCTGTTCTCACCCCAGGATCTCCACTCCTATTGTCCCCTACGTGAGGTCTTCCCAGAAGGTCAGTCTGCTGTGATCATTGATTCAGCTATTCTGTCTGTGGAATGCTGGAAGGATCTCATGGTAGGACCAGTTTAAGGGTAATGTGCAGCACCCTTGGGGACAAATTTGTCTGTCACCTTATGCTAAAATCATTTTATTATGTTTAATGCTTTTTTAAAAAGTTGTAATAAACAAATGGCCATTAAGGGAAAATTAGAAAATACAGTTAGGAAAAACAGGAAAATGAAAATGAACCTTAATCCAGAGATAGCCTTTGTTAATATTTTCTTTCATCTTCCCAAGCGTTGCCCCCCCAAACATGTTTATATTTTTTAGAAAGTAACATTAGCATTATATTACATACACATAGAGCTTATTATACTCATTTTCTCATTTAGCATCATTTCAGATTTTTGTCTGTTACTATATCTTTATCAATTAGAATGTAGGCTTTAATAAAATTGTTAAAATTAAAATTCTGTAATTGCTAAATATAAGCATTTCATACTTTCTGCCATTAAACAGTGATAAAAATCATTATGTACTATTGTTGATGTGCTACTCAGATTCACTCTTTGGGTTAGACTTGTGAAAGTTGAAAGTATGGAATACTAAGAATTTGTATAAGTGTGCATGTTGTGATCCCAGATAAATATTATCAGAATATTTCTTAGAAAACTCCTACTTTAGGTTCCAAAAAGTAGTGCTTGTCACCCATACTCTTTACCAATATTGAAACTGAATTGTACCTTGCAATTGTAGCACTTAAAAAATTACATTTTGTTGTTTTAGTTTTCTTTTTAAATTATTGGTAGGATCTTCATTTTTCCCATTTTTTGTTTGGGTTACCAATGGATTCATAGAGATTTATGTAGATACTCTTATAAAGGTGTTCACCTTGTGTTGTCTGTATCATAGATATTTTCCCTGAATTACTATTGCTTTATTTTTAAAAGATTTTGGTTTTTCACCTTATTGACCTACACAGTGCTTTATTTTAATGTAGATCAGGTTTGTGCATTATGGCTTTTAATCTTTAGCTTTGAAAGTTTGCACTGAAGTTTGAGTCCATTTAGTGACTCAGTGAGACCCTCTCTAAAAAAATAAAAAAGGCCAGGATGTAACGGAGTGTGAATACCTTGGGTTCAATCCTCAGTGCTGCCAAAAAAACAAAAAAAGGCAAAAAAGTTTGCACTCATATGAAAGTCAATTAAATGTAATCATGCACGTGACTTCTCATTTGTGTCATCTTTTAATTTTCAGTATTTCTAAAATTTATTTTGCATTTACATAAAGTGAAGTATCTTCTCTTGTTAATAATTGTTTCCCCATGCTGTATTTACTATTTTTTTCCTTTACTGGATTGTCTAATATCTTTTATGTCAAACGCTGTATTTTAGGGCTTTCTTTTTCCACTGATCTGCCTGCTGAATGTGGTAAAATCATACCGTCTTGCATATTATAGTTTCATTGTACATGTTAACATCTAGGAAGAATCTTCACTCACAGAAATTTTGAAGCCTTCTTTCAGATGAACTTGTGTTTACGTGCCTGTGTAATTTGTTTTGTTTTTGCAAGTTTTCCCTACCACCCTCCCAAAAAGGAAAAAAAATTGGATTTTGACTGTCATTAATAAATACAGGGAAAATGGGAGAAAATAGTATTTACAAAAACTTGAAGTTTTCATTTAAAACCTTTCATGTCTCTCCATTTATTTATTATTATTATTATTTTTTGGTACCGGGGATCAAACTCAGGTCCTTGCACTTGGGAGGCAGGCGGTGGAACCGCTGAGCCAAATCCCTGGCCCTCCATTTATTTTTTTTAATCTGTCAAAAATCACGTCATAGAGATCCAATACTTTTCCTGATAATTGGCACATTTTTGTTGCTAATGTGGAAGGAATCTATTTTTCCATAGTATTTTTAACTAATTATTGCTTGTGTGTGAAGAAAGCTATGGTGTTTTGTTTACCTTGCACAGTAAATTGATTATTTCATCAGTCTATTGATGGCCCTTGTTTTAATGGTTTTCCAGTCGATTCCTGTAATTTTTCTGTGTAGAGAATCATTTATGACCAACAAGGATACTTTTGTTTTCATTTTCCCAGTACCTGATATCTCCTTATTGTGCTTAAGGTATTTGTCGTTTGGAAGTAGAAAATCAGCAGAATCCCATCTAGTAAAGGCTTCATCACCTAGAGGCTTTGTCTCAAGTTGGAGAAGTCGAGTCAGTCAGCCTACGGCTCCTGCTCTGTGTCCACAGAGGACACAGAGTACCTCCTTTCTTGACTGTACGGGGTGTGGCTTTTGTCCTCCTGGTCTCAACGTGGCCTCTGTACCTCCGGGCATCACATCTTTTCAGGCTGGAAGAAGTGGGAAGGGATTAAAAACAAAGGGCAGGGGCCGGGGATTTAGCTCAGTGGTTTCGCTGCCTGCCTCGAAAGCGCAAGGTCCTGAGTTTGATCCCTGGTACACCCCCAAAAAAACAAAGGGCAAAAAAACACAGAATGGGATGGCAGCAAGCCCCGCCCAGCCCGGTGTCCCTCCTGCTGGATGGCTAGAGTGGACTCACATGGGTCCTGGCCCCAGGGCCGGCAGGGTCTTGTTTCACCCACCTGTCCCGCCCAGAGCAGTGTGGAATGCTGATTAGGCACATATTTGTCTTAGTGTTTTTATTTTTGTTGATACTAATGGCAGTGGCTCTGATTTTTTTCAGTATGTGAGATATCCTTTGGTTTAAGAGAGGTTTTCGTCAGGTTGAAGGATTAGCTGTCTGCTTTTCATGGGTGATTTATTAGGGATGAGTGTTAAGTCTGCCTGTGTCATTTCGGCACCCATTTAGATTTGGTGGTTGTTGTACCTGTTGATGTAATGTAGGAATTGGCTACTCTGTAGTAATTCCTTCTCATATTCCAAGGGAAAACTATTTTTGCTTTTAATGGGTGACTCTTTAAAGTCCTAATTCACCTTGGTTTGTTAAATCACATATTTTGATCTTTTTCATCTCTCATTTAAGTGGGATAGCTTTATGCTATCTTTCCTGGATTTTGTTCTCAGATTTAGAGTGCTTTTGTAAAATGAGTTAATGACTTTCTCTTTTGCTTGGTTCTCTGTAACAATTATATATCATAGTATGGCAATAAACTGTCCTTTTGGTTTGAATGAACTCACTCGTTAAATGCTTGGTAGCTGGTGCTTTAAAAAATGGGTAGTTTTGTGTCAACTGTAAAAAAATTTTTTTTTCCCAAGGTTATTGGTGTGTCTTAAGTTTCTTTTTGAATCAGTGTTTGGAAGTTTCTCAGCAAATCAGTTAAAAATTATAGCTCAGTTGTTCTTTATGGTATTATTCCTGCTGTCTCTGTTTTCTTGGACTTTTAGTTGCTTTCTCTTTTATTCTTGGTTAGACCTGCCCAAGCTCTTCTTGTTGAATGCTCCCGTTAGAGCTACTTCCTCCCGAGCCCCCACAACCCTCCTTTCCATAAGGATTCCATCTCTGGGGCTGCTTGTTGCTGCATTGGCAGGTGCCGCTTCTCCTGTCCGTGCACCTTGCCTGTTTAGGGTGGCTGTCTGGCACCCAGCACCCAGTCTGGTGTTCATTCTGGTTTCTCTGCTGTCTTGGCTTACACCAGCAACTGATCTCTGTCGGGAGGGTTCACGAATTGCAATCCGCTCAGTGGGTGTTGGTGGGGAAGTGCACTGACCATGGAGGCTTTGTGGAGGAAGGTTTTTGCACGTCTGGGTTCATCCCAAGAGGTAATCCGTGGGTGAACCTTCAGTTGAGGTGGGGCTGTAATGTGCCAGATGTAAGAGCTGAAGACAGCTGCTTGCACAGTGGCTGTTGCTTCTGGCTACAAGAGGTTGGGCTGCAGCCTTGGCTGCCACCACCGTGGGACAGCCGGGTGCGGGATCCATGGCCTCTTGGGACTCCTGCTCCAGCTGCAGCCGTGGAGGTGCGGTGATACGTCCTGCACCTCACGTACAGCGAGGCCAGTCTGGCTCCATTATGGGTTAGTTTGACAGTCGTGTTCCTGCCGGCTTTAGACCTGCATTGGGCTTGAGTTTAGGGTCTTTCTCTGATGTTGTCCAAATTACTGTGTGGTGTGGTGTGCTGACTGTGAAGAGATTATTCATTATTCAGCATGAAAAGTGGGGAGCAGTGCTGTGATATGTATTGTTATGTAAAATCCATTAGGAATTTTTTTCCCTCTGTGGTTCTGTGGATTGACTCCAAACTTCACACTGAGCTATATCCCCAGCCTTGTTTGATTTTTAAAATTTCCTTTTTTTTTGTGGTACCAGGGATTGAACTCAGGACCTTGTGCTTGTGAGGCAGGTGTGGTGCCACTGAGCTATGTCCCCAGCCCGATTTTTAAATTTTGAGAGTCTTGCCAAGTTGTTAAGTTGCCCAAACTTTGGATCTTCCTGTCTCAGCCTCCCAGCCCTGCCCCCCCCCCCCGACTTCCTTTGGGAATTTTGATGGGTCCCTTGTATTCTTTTATGCTCAGCAATTTTTCTGTACAGGGCAGGGAATGTTTAGGACAGAGTTTACCACCCTCAGGTCCCAAAGACTAGGGCCTGTGCAGGTCCAGGATGGATCAGTGAGGGACAAGGTAAATGGTAGAGCAGGTGCATGAGTTCCCTTTCTCTATCCCCTTCTTGTTCTCCCCTTCCTGTTTCTCCCTCAGTTATAAAGATTCTTTAAAAGCAGGAAACAAATACACTTTCCTAGTATCTGATGAATGCTTGGCACACAGTAGGTATTAAGTAGAACAGGTAGATTTGGGTCGCTATCACATGCGTTGAAAAGAGATCTGGCTAGTTTGGCTGTGTGACCTGGAATGGAGAGACAGAGCCCTTTCTTCATGGGTATAACTCACTGATTTCACAAATGATCTAAATGTTTATTTAGGGTTCAAAAAGTAAAGTGCTCCATTTAGCAGATGGCGTCTTTCACGGTCCCATGTTCTCAGTTCTTCCCCCAGTGCTGCCCCGCCTCCTCTGTAGGTCCTGTTTTTTAGGAGCTGTTCTTACTTGGAAGGTGGGGAAGTTGCTGGGAAGCCCTCTGGGTTTTCCAAAAGGACTTGTGCTTGTGTAGGTATTGCGCAGTTGAGCTACATCTTGTTTACTGACATTGGCTTTTAAGGGATGAGATAATCTTAGCTCAGCTTAGTACAATACACAACAGTTTTGTTTGTTGAGGAAATCGTTGTCTGTTGAAGTTTTAAAAGATGTTCAGGACATTGGGAATTGCAATCAAGTGAGTATCCTCTTATATAAGTGCATCTGACAAGCCAATTGCACAAGTACATCTCATCAGTCACAGTTGGATGGCAAGGTTTATTGTTTAAAGTTGTGTGTGTGTTGTTTTTTTTTTAAGTTGGGAAGGGAAACCTCTATATAGAAACCAAATGGTTTCAGAGGCTAAGAAATGGTATGAAGGCCATGGATGTTTGGAAATCTGGACATAATTCATCGTTTAAAACTTTTTCTTCTGATCTCAGACGCAGAGACAGCTGTTAGTTGAACTACTCATATTTGTGCCTAATTTTTGAGATGTAATGAAATGCGACTGTCCCTACCACTCGGCATTTGTAGATCTTGGGGATCCTCCTGGGGGAGGAGGTAACGGCTACCGTGTGCTCTGGTGCTTGGCCAGTTTCACCTCTGAGCTGGACCTTGTGCTGGTGTCATTCCCAGGCTGTGACACTCATCCCCCAGCCAGCTGTTAAATCACTTTGGATGTGTTGACAGCCTCAGTGAGTTGCAACTTTAAAAAAACAAATTTCAAATTTTAAGATGGTAAGGAAATGATCTCTTAGTGAGACAGCTTCTGCCTAAAAAATAAAACCTTCTAAGACGTAAATTCAATGTTATAAACAACTTGTAATTTTCATAGTTTTCAGTTTCAGCTCCAGCAGCCTCTATGATAGATCTTAAATATGTTTATCACAGCTGGAAAAATGTTGTATTGTCATCCTTGTTTATCATAATGTGCCACCTACTCTGGTTGTGTCTTACAACTCTAGCTCTGCTTTTTTGTTTCATGCTTTCTAATGCAGATTTGAGGGGTAGGGGCCGATGAATATAAATGATACCTAGAAATTGAAACAGGGAAAAAAATGTATTTAGCCAGGACTCTTTCCAGGTTATAGCGAGACGTCAGTTGGCAACTGCCATGCTGTGGTTTATTGAATAATGCTGAATGCTTAGCACAACCCGCAGTGAAGGTCTTTTTATGGCCTTCTCTGAATGTTCTACAGACATAAGTGAAGCTTATCCAGAGGAGGATGGGACCCTCCTTTCCTTCCTTTTCAAAGGGAGCAAGATTCGGCCAGTGGGATGCTACAGTTCAGACTGAGAGAGAGAGTTGCGGGTGGGGAGGACCCTCTGTGGCTGAGAGCTTGTCTGGAATTTGGCTTTGGGAGGCCTGGGTTTGCACTGAATTCCCTGCCAATATTCGGTGACTGTGATTTGGGGCAAATTATTTACTCTTCCTGAACTTGAGATGTTTAGGAAAATTTGTGAAGAGTTTGTCCCCATCCTGTTAGGCCCCAGTTGGTCTGCTGTACCTGTGGGTTTTGCATCTGGCTTCAAGTCGAGAATACTCTTAAAACATGTTTTGTCTTTGAACCTGGACAGACTTTTTCTTGTCATGATTCCCTAAACAATGCAGAACAGCAGCTGTTTACAGATCATGGCACTGTATTGGGTACAGTCAGTCATTTAGAGATGATTTAAAGTCTGCAAGAGGGTGTGTGAGTCAGATGCAAGCACGATGCCGTTTTGGTAACAGGGACTTCAGCATCTGCAGATTTTGACATCTGCAGAGGGTTCTGGACCCAGTCTTCTGCAGGTCCTGAGGGAGGACAGGATACACTTCTCCTTCCTCTTCTTCTCCTCCAAACTCGAGATCATCCCTGCATTGGTTTTTCATAGCTTCGATTTGATCCTGCTACTGTACACAGGATTGGGTGCCATTTGTTAATGTAATTTGAAAAATCACAAATTCATTTAAATAATATCCTAGGCCAAGGATATTAAGGAAAGTCAGTTTTATGGATCAAGATCCTTATTACAAGATCCTTATTCCAAAGCTAAATGGAAACCAATGTTAGATTGTTTTAATTTTGTCAGTTTCTTGCCATTCTATCCCAGGTATAGTACAGGGTCAAATTTCGGTAGATGGGATATCTGAAGATTGGTTCCTAGCAGTTCACAAACCCATCTAACTTTTCAGTTGGAACTATCGACTTTTAAGAAGAACAATGGTATGTTGGTATAACAGCACCGTGACTTCTGAAAAGTGTATAGAAATCGAGCCCAGAAGTGAAATGCTGTATCCTTTGGACCCCTAGGGTTGATGGCTGCCTGTGCTTAGTGGAGGACAGGCCCAGCTTCCAGGGGTCAGTGCAGGGGGCTCTTAAGGATGGTTTTTGTCCTTGCCTTCATGAATGCTCTGCTTCCCATTCCCCGGCTGGGCACGTCTTCCTCTTTGTCTGCCATTGGACATCTTCCCAGTGACTCAGCCACAGTCCCTGTCCCTGACTGGCTCCAACTGCCTCAGGATCTGCCCAGGGTCCCATCAGAGAAGCCTCTGCAGTCGAGGACCCTGGTGCTGCTTCCCCCAAGTGACTGTTGAAGAAAGCTGGGACATGACTGTGTGGGAGCTGGCATGCTCCTGCTGCTGAGTCCCCTCCGAGCCCCCTGCAACCTGGTCCTGAGCCCTGGACCCTAAACCACTTTAACTTTGCTGTAGAGCAGTGCCACACAGAAGTGATTGAAATCACTGTTAAAAATTTGTTTAATTGTGGCACAGTACACTGTAGTGGATTAACTAATGGTCAAGCCGAACTGAATCAGCATGGTTGGGCGTGGAAGACCCACCTGAGAATTGTTGGCAACCGCATAAAAAGAGAACTGGAGGGGAAGATCGTGGGCTGTTGACTTTCTAGGAGAAACTTGCTGGGGATGGTTTTCCTGATGCAAACTTGGCTGTTCTTGTCGGAGGAGGAGCTCAGGGCCTCCATGTGGATGGGAATGGCTGCTGCTTTCATCAGGGGAGCTCTGATCTTCACCATGAACATCACTTCTTGGCTCCAGTGCAGATCCCTCAGCCTGGTGGCACAAATCCTTCACCCCCACTGGTGCAGGTTCTCTGGCTTCCACCACTGGCCTTTGGGTCTTTTTGTTGCATATCTTCGATACAGACAAGCATGAGACATTGCCGTGGGCTCTAGGCCACTGGCTGGACTTGGGGAGGACATTGCCTTGGACTCTAGGCCTTCAGCTGGACTTGTGCAGGATATTGCTGTGGGATCCAGGCCCTTGGCTGGAATTTTTGGGCCTCTAGTGTGTGGCTAATCTCTTGCACTTCTCTGCATTTGACTTTTTGGGTGAATATCATACAGTAATCCTTTAAGTTATGTGTCCTGTATTAAATGTATTCCCTTGCCAAAACCCTGACTACAGCATATGCATAACATAGCATTCACTGTCTTAACCGTTTTTGAGCCTGCAGCTCAGCACCACTAAGTACACTCACATTGTTGTACAACCATGACCACCATCTGTCTTTATAACTTACTCATTTTTCCGAATGGAAACTTCGTATCCATTGAACAGTGATTCCTCATTCCTCCTTTCCTTTAGCACTGGCAACCACCCTTCTTCTGTCTCTATGAATTTGACTACTTTAGGTACTTTGTATAAGTGGGATCATACAGTATTTTTCCTTTTGCATCTGGATTATTTCACACTGCCTAATGTTCTCAAGGTTCATCTGTCTTGTGCAGCATGTGTCAGAATTTCTTTTTAAAGGCTGAATAATATTCCAACAATAATATAGCTTGTACCCTATAGTATACAGTGCCTGTCCATTTATTTGTGGATGGACACTTGGGTTGCTTCCACCTTTGATTATTGTGAATAATGCTGCTATAGATGTGGTCTACAGCAAGTCCCTGTCTTTGATCTTCTGGGTATAGTATCCCCACAAGTGGGATTGCTGACTATATGGTATTCTATTTTAAATTTTTTGAGAAACAGCTATATTCTTCCAAGACAAGGTTCCAGTTTCTCCATATCCTTGTGAACATTTTTTCCCCTCTCCTCCCTCTTTGTTTTGGGGGATATAGTGATCACCCTAATGGGTATAAGGTGGTGTCTCATTGTAGTTTGATTGAGGGTATTTTGAAATTTTGATGTTTGAAAATATCAGTTATGAGTACAGACTGTCATGGGTATAGACTGGCTTACAATCTGAAGTTGTAGGGAGGAGGGACGAGGGTGAGTGTGAAGGACTGGTAGCTACTGCCCTCTGGTTGTCCTGCACTCTGAGCACTCATTCCTCAGGCCCCTCTTTGCCGGGGCCTTGTGAATGGCAGCGAAGCTTGGTGCGGTCCCTGTGGCCCTGTGCTCCCAGGCTGGTCAGCAGGTGAGGCCCAGGTTCAGCAGAGCTGAGTGCAGGCAGGGCCCTCTGGCAGCAGGGTGGAGTCTGCCCTGGGAGGGAAGATGGGTGTTGCAGCAGAAGGAGCTGCTGGGGGTGTGTGTGTCTTGGAGTCCGGAACCTCATCTTCCTGGCCCTTTTGCTGGGGGTCCACACTCACCTCTTTGGGGTGTGCTGTGTGTTTTCTAGAGCCAGCTCTCCTTGGCAGCATGAGACTGGGACTCTTGTTTCTGCCTGGCTTCTAGCTAGAGGTCAGATTTTGAAAATATTCTCAGATCTCCACAGACCCTAGTTTATCCATCCGTAAAATGGTATCACAGGTGCAGCTCCTGACTAGGTAAGGACCTGTAGTAACTCAGAAGCCCCATATTGAAGCTGTATGCAAATGGTTTGTGATAATAATTTTTGGAGAAAGGGCCCTGATTTTTTGATTATTTGTTTGTCTATTTTAATCAGATTTTCCAAGAGTTCTAGGACCTAAAAAGGAAGCTGTGATTAGTCTTGGACTCCCTTCAGCCCACCGTGGTTCTTGCCTTAGCTCACCAGTATCTGCATGTGAATGGCCCCCAGGATCCTGCCATTTCTGTGCCTCCTCCTTCCTTCTCTGTGGCGTGTGCGCTGACATTGGTTGCTCAGATGTTCATATCAAGTGGGCAGGCGCTCAGTCAGTTTTAGGGAAATTAAATCTCCCCGCAGAAATCAATGTTAGTGGAATTAAATCACTTGATCCTAAAAGCAACACGAAATAGATGTTTTTCATCTTCATTGGGCTGTTTTTCCTCTTTGGCTGACTTACAGTGTTTTGGTTTGTTCCAGTGTCCTTTTCAAGGAGAAACAGCTTTGAATGGCTGTACTAGATTACCAGATACGGGGGTCGGGGCTCCAGGGGTTTGTCATTGGTTGGATAACCAGAAAGTATTAAAGTATTAGAATATGTTCACTGCAGGCAGAAAGTTTGAAGGTGACACAGGAGGCAAGTTAGGATCTTGCTGTACTTTCTCCCAGCATGAGTGGTATTGGTTTCCATACTTAATGGCTCATCCTGGCTGCTCTGTTGGGAACAGCATCCACACTGAGCGAGGGCCAGGCCATCTCCAAGCGAGGACCCCTCGAGCCGACCTCTTTTCACTCCTGTGAACAGGAAGCTGTGAGCAGAGGATGGGGTGCTGTGCAGCATGGCCTGAGAAGCAGAATTCCAGTGTGTCTGTTGGCTCCTTTGGGTGTGGTGTGGGGGCCAAGCAGATGGAGCAGGCAGGGAATAAATATTAAGTATTTATGATCATTTTGCTTGATGATGATGATGATGATGATGATGATGATGATTATAGAGAAATAGAAGCTCATGGTAAACACTTAAACAGCAGAGGAGGGGCAGGAACCCCCTCCTCGCTCCGAATCTTCTTGCTCCATCCATTCTGCTTCTGGAAGGAACACTTTGCAGATGCCCCCATGTGGAGCAAGCAGCCTGTGTCCTGGCTGTTTTTTAAGCACACATTTGCAATTTGTGGTTTTCAGTTTAATGTTTTGGCTCTGTTCCTGTAGTAGAATGATCTCTGTTCCTAGAGTAGTTTTGAGCATATAAGAAATTTATGGATGTCAGCTCCTTGTGAATTAAATGATACAGAATCACACAATAGAAAGCAGTAGCCCACCTGCTCCTCACCTTGCCACTCCGTGTCCCTTTCTGTCCCGAGAAGGGACTGCTAGCAGCTCATTGTGTCTCCTGCCAGGTGATCTCCCTGGATTTATGTACCTGTTCATAGACAGGGGAGCAAGAGGGAAGAAACAAGCCACAGAGTAAAAAAGTTTTCTTTAAAAAACCAAATTGGATCACTGTTGTCTCTGAGGCTTGTTTTCCCTACCATATACATGTGCTCCCTTGGTCTTTTCTCCTTTAAAATAAACCTTATCTTTTAGAATAGTTCTAGATTTACAGCAGTGTTGTCACAACAGCATAGAGCCCCTGGATGCCCCTTAGCAGTTCCCACTGTTGACATCCTGTATCGCTGTAGTATGTTTGCCACAGTGGAGGCACCATCATCAGTCCGTGACTGTGAATGAACTGAAGGCACCGTTTTCAGTTGATTTCACCAGTGTTTGCCTGATGTTCTTTCCCTGGTCCCGGATCCCAGGCAGGACACCATGTTGCCTGCGGCTGTGTGTCATCTTAGCCTGCTCCTTTCCTTGACAGTGCTCAGCTCATCTTGTCTTTGGTGGCTGCAGTAGTTCTGAGGCACATTGGTAAGGTTTGTTGGAGACTGTCGCCTAGTTTGGGTTTGCCTGGTGGTTTTTGCGTGGTTAGCCTGGCACGGTGGGTCTGGGGAGAGGGGCCACGGGGCTGCAGTGCCCCCACCCCATCGAATGAAGGGTGCACATCACCAGCATGGCTTAACACCAGGGACGTTAGTCTTGACCTCCTAGACAAGACCTTGTGTGACAGGCTGCTCTACTATGAAAAGCTTTCAAAAATCAGCTGCATACTGATATTCTCTGTCTTTTTTAATTGCTGTGTATTGATCCCTGTAAGGAGATGTTGCAGTTTCTTTAAAAGATGAACAATTAGGTAGCTTTCTGTTTTTTTAATAACTAAGACTCTTCGGGATACTTTCACATATGTCTTTCTTTGCCCTACCTATGTGAGAATAGGATCCCTAGAAGAGAAGTTGCTGGGTCAGAGGTCATGGGCACTGGGACAGTTGTTTCCCCCCAAAATGACCATGTGCTCCTCCCTAAAGTAGGAGTGACCCTGCTGCTGCACATCCTTTCTCAAGAATGATGTTATTTTTTCTGTGGATATGATAAGTTAAAAATATTTCAGCTTGCATTTCTCCATTGTTGAGAAGTATATTCACCATACCCTGGAAACTTTACTAAGACGACAGTGAAACAGGAATCTCCAATCAGATTTGGGAAAAATCTATTAGTACCAAGCTCTGATAAAAACATGTACTAAATGGGATCCACCCTCAAGGAATCAAAGACTTTATCTAGAAGTTCTTTTTTGCACAGCACCTCTCTTTGATGCTCTTTGGCCATAGGCCCCAGCAGTTAACCATGGAGCTACTCAGTTTGTTGCTCTCTGTGTAGTGCATTGGTGACAGTAATGAGGAGGGCACCGGGGGGGGGGGGGAGAGTACCCTGCACCATGCTGGGCCCATTAAGCCTGGCCTGGTCCAGGATGAGCGGAAGGCAGCAGAGGTAGGGTGTTGTTGGCAAAGGGCAGGTGAGCGTTGACAGTTGGGACAGGATTTGCCAACCTATGGCATTTGAGAGTTTTGTTTGGATTCTGGTTTTCCTTTGCAGGGTGATTTCATCACCCTTCATTTGGAGCTGAGTTCCGGGTAGGGTCCTGGGAAGGCCGGTCCTCAGGATGCAGAGAGCCCTGCAGTTGGGCTCAGCGCGTCTCTGGCCCTGCCCTCCTGCCCTGAGCTCAGAGGCCTGCCTGCCTTTTGGATGCGTCCACCTCACTGGGACTCACTTGCTCCCTGATAGGATGACTGGTGTTTCCCTCTTTTCCTGCTGGAATCTCCCAAGCTGTACCTCCGTTATCTGAAAGAGGAGAGGAATGGAGGACATTGTTACTCCCAGAATGCTGTGCGCCTGTCTCATTCATGCTCATCATCTGGAAACATGTCTGTTGCCCAGGTCCAAGTAGCATTTGTGTCCATCCCTTTGTACTTAATTGATATATTTTTATGTCTCCAGTTTTTTTGGTTTTTTTGATGTTTGTGTGTATATGAGTTTTCTTTACCGCATGGTGTCCCAGCTCACTGACTTGAAATGAAGTAACACCCAGTGCACGGTGGAGGATCAGACAACAGGGAAACGCCTGCAGTGTTGTGAGGGAGATGGGGCGCTTCTCGTAGACCCTCTGTACCATCTGTTCACGCGTCCCCGTTCCATGCCAGGCTCTTTCATCCTCCACCAGACACCATCCCCAATGAGAGCCAGCTTGGAGAGGCTCACAGGCCCCGGTTGTACTGCTGTGTGGCTTTGGGAATGTCTGCCACCTGCCTGGAACGGCAGAGTTGTGGCAGCCCCGCTGTCACCGCAGCCCTTGGGACTCCATGTGCAGTGCTCCCGGCTCAGCACCCCTGAGCCCACCTGACTGGAAGCCTGGATGAGCCGGGACAGACTTGGGTGGGGCAGGGCTGGCAGGCTCCTGTGTCGGTCCCTATTGAGTGGTCTGCTTTAAAGGCAGGGCTGCTCGTGTTTGTCACAGCTCTCCACATGCTCGAGAATTATGTTGGTCTCAATCAGAACTTGTAAAGACAAAACCTCCCCAAACCAGTACTTCTCAGTTGTCATAGAAGAGGGTGTGGAGTTTGGGGAGAGTTGGTACTTTTAACAGCAGGGGAGCTTCGTGTGATCTGAATATCAGAATCAAAGAGTGTGTGTGCTGAGGTGGAGGAGGCCGAGTTCCCTTCTGGAGGGAAGTTGGAACTGTGCTGGGCACTGCGTGGAGGTAAAGCCAGGGAGCTGAGGTGAAGAAGGGAACGTGATTTGATGACAACAGGGAGCGAGCAGGAATGGTGGGGCCTGATGCAGCTGGAATCCTGTCTTCCCAGTCTGTGAGCTCTGCCTCCACGGAGAACAGGGCAGGAAGAGTTCTTACGCTTGGGTTATGTTGTGCGTACTTTTTTTTTTTTCCTCCCTCATGGGTTATGAACAGAAACAAGAATATGATGTTCTGTGGTGTGATTAACTCGTGGAAACAGTGTGTGCTTTCCAGTGGGATAGAAGATACAGAACAACAGCAGTTTTATCCCTTCACTGCTGAGTACAGGCTGTGAGACTGAAAACGGAGCCTGCAGAGCTGCCCACAGCTCCCTTTGTTGCCTTTTTCTGCAGTCATGAGCCAGGTTGACAGGTATCTCCCCTCGGGCCTGTACAGAAATGCCTGTGTTGATCACTTGGCTCTCGGGGGCCACAGTAGTGAGAGTCCCTCTTCCAGTCCTGAGCACTTGGCTGTAGCAATCTCTTCGGCCTTGAGAGATTCTCCCGAAGAGGGATGTTCTGCTGTATGCTTGTGTGCGGCAATCTGGAGTTAAGCCCCAGCTCTGTTGCCCAACACCTAAGTGATCCCTGACAGGGCATTTGTTCCTTATTTGGCTTCAGTTTCCTTTGATGTAAAACAGGGCAAATACTACCCCGAGAAGAATTATCAATAGTAAGTCGGTGAGGCTTATAAAATGGGAGAAGTGTGCTGTTCCATAGGAATCTTTATTACCTGTTTTAGGCAGTCTGGTCTGATTTCAAATACATCTTACTGTGTGCTCTTGAATGGAACACAGATGCTTCACCGATGCTGGTCCCAATTCTATGTCCCCCTTCCCCAGCAGCGCACACAGAACCTGACCCGCCCTTCTCCCCCTGAGGACCCTCACGCTTGGTTTCTGCAGCCATTCCCTGAGACGGGCTTTCTAGTCTCTGCTCCTCCCTGGCTGTCAGTTGGATCTGTTCTCACTGGGCTGACAGAGACCAACCCAGTTGGGGTGGGGGCTCTCCGAGGGCCCTTATTCCACTAAGTCTCCCTGAGGTACAGTCGAAGACTGCTTGACTGTTTTTGGGCAGACACAACACCCTATCATCACATACAGAAATTACATCCAATTAAATCTCCTAAGTCTCTTTCACACCTCCTACATTTGTGCATTTCTTTTTTTGCAACCAAGTGTCCAAATAACATTATTTCCTCTCTGTTGCAATTCCAATCTGTTGATCTTTTTAGCTCTGGACCCTCTGTCGCCAATGTATTTGCCATCTCTCCTAGAAACTTGTCATCCTTGAGTTAGAAACATTTTATCTGTGCCATTGATCAAGTGATTGATAAAAACATTGAAATTTACATGACTCAGAACCCCTTGGCTTTTCAGAAGAGACCTTCCTTGGGTTAGTGGTCAGCACTTTGAAAGGCCAGTACAGTATATTTACAAAAGAAAGACTACAAAATCCCACTTTGTTGTCGTTTATGAGGGTTTGTGGCCCATGACCTGCGGCTTCACTTTGAAACAGGGTTTTTTCTTCTGCTCCTGCCTACAGTGCTGCTAGAGTGAAGGGAAGGGAACGTTAGTACCCTTGGCTTGGGCCGTGTTTTGTGATTGTGGGTGGCTGCTGCCTAGCAGAAAAGTGTTGAGCTGCTAGGGAGCAAGGTGCGTAGACCCTTTCTGGGTAGCCAAGATTTGGTAGGGCGTTGGTTTTACACATCCTCTCCTGGCCAGATGCTAGGTAGGAGTGGCTTCCATGGGCTTTAAGGAAACAGCTCAGGAACACCTCAAGTTAGACCAGCAGTGGAGTGGGTTGTGGATCTTGTCCCGAATCCTGTCAGATTGTGAGGTGCTGCTGCAGTTTAGTTTGCAAAGATGGTTGGTTGCGTATGGTGTGTAGCTTCTGCCCACTCCACAGAGGGGTGTCGTGCCCACCTGCCCTACTGTGTGCTGCTGTGAGGCGGTGTACTCAGCTCCTTCCTGGTGAGTCCTTGCAGCACTCTGTGGCCCCCTGTGCCTGACATCTTGGGCTGTGCGGATGCAGGCCCAGAGCCACACCCAGCCTGGGTGCTGTTTTTTTGGGAGAAGTCCTGGGGATTGGACTCAGGCCCTTTACACTGAACTAAACCTCTAGTCCTTCTATCATTTCGAGGCAGGAGCTCTCTACGTAGCCCAGGTGGGATCTTAACTTGTCCTCTTGCCTCAGCCTCCCAAAGTGCTGGGATGACAGGTGCCTGGGTAGCATTTTGAAATGCCTGACTGTGTGCTTCCTCTGTGGCACAGTGGTGGCCTGCTTCCTGCTGGGCTCGCCTTGGCCCCTGGAAGCGGATGGGCCCTGTGGCCGCCTTCAGCCGTCTCTGCGCTTCTTGGCCCACATTGAGGGCAGGGTAGAATGCAGCAAAAATTTTCCCCTTTACTTTTTTCTTTGTACTTCTGGGGATTGTGCCCAGGGCCTTTGTACTGAGCTACACCTCTTGCCTTTCTTATTTTTATCTTGATACAAGATATCACCAGATTTTTAGGTTACCCAGACTGTGCTTGAACTTGTGACCCCCTGCCTCAGCCTTCTGAGTAGCTTATGATTACAGGTTTTCACCTCTGCGCCCAGCTTCTGCTATACTTAAAAAGCTGTGATAAAGTAGATGCAACACTTACCATCTTAACCATTTTTAAGTATGGTCATGTTAAACACATTCACATTATTATACAACCAGTCTCTAGAACTCTTTTCATCTTGCAGAACTGTGACTCTAGAACCATGATACATGAATTCCACATTCCCTCCACCCCTCCGTCTGGCAGCCCTCCTCTGCCTTAAGCCCCTGTGATCTTGACTGTGCTAGGTAATTCATATAGTAGAATCATGCAGTCCTTTTGTGATGGGCCTCTTTCACTGGGCATAACGCCAAGGTTTATCCATGCTGTGGCATGTCTCAGAATTTGTTCCTTTTTAATATTCCATTGTATGGACAGACTACATTTTTGGTGTTTTTTTTTTTTTGGTACCGGGGATTGACTTTGGAACCTTGCACTTACAAGGCAGGCAGCGAAACCACTGAGCTAAATCCCTGGCCCCAGACTACGCTTTCTTTTCTTTTTTTTTTTTTTGGTATCGGGATCAAACTCGGGTCCTTGCGCTTGCACAGCAGGCGGTAAAACCACTGAGCTAAATCGCTGGCCCCAGACTACGCTTTCTTGATCCGTTCACCCACTGATGGACATTCCACTCTATCTTTCGGCTTGTGTGAATAATGCTGCTATGGACACAGGTGTGCGATCCACTCTACTGTTGTGTGATTCCTGGCCACTGTTAGAGTGAATGTCCCACACATCATATTTACATGACGTTCCTGTGGGTAGTGAGTGGTGGAACCAGAGGCTTCTAGCTGCCTTTTCCCATTGTGTTGTGGGTGCTGAGGCTGCCTTTGCAGTGGCAGATGCCCTGCTTTGGGGATGCCTTCAGTATCAGGCCTCCTCTGCCCTTCTTTCACTACACGTGCCTCTTCCTGTTCTCCTTCAGACTCCTCCTCCTTCTTTCTTTACAACTGCTTAAACCCTGCCCTCTGCCCCCTTTCATATCTGTTTGATTGTTACGGGCCAGTCCGTGACAAGGCATCTGACATCTGTGTCCTGTCATGTTTTGCATCATGGCTGTGGCAGTGATTCATTCAACATCCAGCAGGGCAGGTGTCTTGGTCCGAGTGTGCGAGTGTGCACTGAGCACATGGGATTGACATTGGGACACCAGGTATACCACTACAGGAAGGCTGTGTGCAAGCGTGGTCACTGCTCTGGGTCACTGGACGTGGAGTCTTGACTCCATTGGGACTGGCTGCCCCATGAAGGCAGCAGTCTGTTGGTTTTGTTCCCTGCTGACTTCCCAACACTTGGGCAGTGCTTAGCACATGGTAGGCATTTTAGAAATATTTGGAAGAGTAAGTAAATTTAGTCTCAAACCTACATCTGAGCCTTGAGGAAACTGAGGCACAGAGTGGTGTAGTAAGTAGTCGCAGACCATGTGGATAGTTAGTAGTGGAACCAAGAATTGCCTGGTTTCTGAGTTCCAGCCCTGCGGCTTTCCTCTCCAACAGAGTCCCAAATCAGACAGAAGCCTCAGAAAGCCAAGAGGCTGGCCCACGTACTGAGGATGGAACCCAGGGCCTTATCCACACCAGGCAAGTGCATGCCATGGCTCTTCCCATTGAGCTACACTCCCAGCCTGGGGCTGATATTTTAGCTCCATGTCCATGAAGAATCACACTGCAGGGTTAGGGGAACAAGTGAATGGGATTTCCACACTGATTATCAGCTAGATTTAGGCATCTGGCTAATTGAAAAGAGTACAGGTCACTTAAGGAAATTGGAGCATTGCAGGGCAGAGTAAAGCACTTCTGAAATGAGCGTGTGAGCTGTAACTAGAACGATGTAATGTGTTTCATAAGACAAAGCCAGTGAGGGTAAGAGGGATCCAGGTCTGGCTTTTATGTAGACTGTTTGTCTGGTTCTGAGAAGAAAGTAAAAAATTGTGGGGATGAAAGGTGAGGAAGAAGGCAGAGGAGCCTGCCTTTTTATTTCTGGCAGGGTGCTTGCTAAGTGTGGGCCTTGTGCTGGGTTAGCCTCACCCTACATTTTCCCCAGGGCCCTCAGCCCAAGCTTCTGGCCATGCGTTCACCGTGGGAAGTGCACAGTGGCTCATCCTTGGAAGAGGCTGTGTGACTTTTAGCAGCTGCCCCTGAAGAAGGCCTCACAGTAGGACAGAGCTCAGGGTGTGGGGTGGGAGTGGTATATAACCAAGGGAGCCAGCACCTGTGTGCTGCTGCATCACAGTCACCGTCCATCCGAACTGTGAGTAAGTAGTAGGATTAGAGCCGCTTTCATGGGCAGATTTAAAAATACAGAGACTTAGAACATTGAACTTCAGGATATTTTAAGAGCAGAAAGGCATTTAGAATAACTGTGAGAGTGGGTAAAGTTGTTTTTATGAAGGTCCAGGAAAACAGTTCCTGCTCCTCCGTTAAAGCAAATAAAGCTCTATTCTGCACCAATCTGTTTGGCTACAGATGCTTTAAGTGGAGAGGACACTGGGGCTTGTGTTCCCTCTAGTCTTTGAATTAATTCCTTGTAAAGTTTCCATTTCTTAATTGGCATGGCAGGATATAAGCATCTCACCCATCTTTGTAATTCGTTGCTACATTGTAGCCTTCAGTTTTACTGTTCCCAGCCTGCAGGACTGCATTTCATGTGTGCATGGATTTTTAGATTATGTTTATATGCATGATAGAGATAGTTCTTATGTGGAGCAGTAAAGAACAATTTGCAAATTCAAATGACACATCATTTTTAATTTCTGTTCTCAAAGTCACCTGTGTAATGGAAATCCCTTACATTCCCATGATCGCCTTCAGTTATTGAAGGTGTCAGGTGGCCAGAATTGCTGTCTGTATGAAAGAGAAATGTACATATACAGTGTAAACACATTCTCATTGACACATGAAGATAAAAGACTTAACATGAATTGTGTCTGTTTACATTTAACACAGAAAATTCTACTCTAACAAACTCTGGAGTATCAGTAGTGTTTATTATCATAACATTGCCTTTTTTTTTCCCTCTCCTGATCTCTGAGTTTTTGGTTAGCTGCAGCGTACAGCAGGCTGAGGCTGCCTCCTTCCCCAGCTCAGGAGTGGTACACTAGACCCCAAGGGCAGGGGGCAAGGGTAACGGGACTGACAGCCCCGGGAGCACTATGTGGCACTAGAGATCCTGTTTCTGACTCTTTTTTCTTCTACCTTACTGTGTTCTGTGTATAGTTTTATAGGCTGCTTAGGGGTTTTCTGGTCAAGCACGGATCAGATTAAGAAATATGCATGCATGGGCTGTACCTGCATCACTCTGCAGGTCTAGGTGGGTAGGGAAGGTGGTGACAGAGCAGGGTAAAGGGTTCTTTCCTAGGGTTCATGGGGTGGCACCTGGAGCGGCAGGGTTGGTGTGGCCTGGGCACTTCTTAGAAACATAGATTTTTGAGTCCCACCATTTTGTGATTTATAAGCCCTCAGGTGCTTTAGATGCATGCTGAGGATTTTGAGTGAAGTCCTGCTGGGTGCGAAATAGAGTTGGCTCCTAAGCACCTTCTCAATCAGCTTTCTGGTCTCTGCCCTGTCTGCCGCTTCTGCTGTGACTCTGAGATTCCCCTAAGGCAGCGATGGTGAACCTTTTGGAGCTTAGTTAAACAGCCGGCTGCAGCAGGTGTGCCATAGGTTCACCACTACCCCTCTAAGACCACCAGCTGGTCACCTTTGGTGTGCAGTTCCTTCTCTGGACAACTACCCCCTCACCCTTCCCGGCAAGATCTCGGCGGCATTTGAGACCAGCTTCAAGGATCCAGTCAGTCCTCTGAGAAATCTTCCTGCTCTCGTGGAAACAGAGTCCTGAGCCCTCTCTCCGTTTCCAGAGTCCTGCCCATTGATCTACTAGAACTTTTATTTAATTTGCCACTTGCTCAGACTTTATTTGCACATTAATCCTCTTCTAACCTCTTAAATCATTTTGACTTTCACGGAATGATAGCATTTAGAGAGGGTTTTTGTTATATACTAAGTTACTGGTTCCAAAGAATTCATTTTAAGAGAAATAAAGAACTATTATGGTAGTTAGAGTGAGCCACTGGCTGAGACAAAATGGCTTTTTTTTGTACAAGAGAGTGAACTACATCCCCAGCCCCCTTTTTATTTTGAGACAGGGTCTTTATAACTTGCCTAGGCTGGGCTTGAACCTGGGGCGCTCCTGCCTATTCCTCCCAGAGGGTTGAGATTACAGGCATACATCAGTACACCTGGCTAAAATAAGCTTCTTATGCCAGCTCCCTCAGAACTGGAGATAATGGTTGGCTAATGTATTTTACTTATTTGTCTACTGTCAACCTATAGTAAAAGGATGCCAGTTTTATTTGCTAGTGTCTTTTATTTCTAACTCTAAGCTAAGAGTTCCCATATTGTTGAAGAGTTGGTCAAAACTGAAAACATTTTAATTAAATGGGTAACTTATGATATTCATTAATGGCACTGTGGACAGAAAGACAGAAGGGTAATCAGTGATTTTGCTAATTTGCCCTCCACTTTGTTGATATTTGTAATGGTTAGGTCGAGGCAACAAGACAGATTTTTCATTAACGTTTAATCAGTAATGTCGCCTGAAGCTCGTTACTGTTGACAGTAACACAGAAGTACTGACTTGATGGTTATAGCAGGTTCTACAGGGTTGGCTGTAGCAGCCCATTTTGGTGATGAGAAAAATAAAGTGTAGAGGTAGAGTATGTTCTTTTTTTTTTTGCATAAATTCTTTTATTGGTACATTTTAGGTATACAACATGTTTACATTTATCATTGGGTGCTTGTACCTGTACATGATGTATCTTGGTTCGTAACTTTTCCCCATTACCTGTGCGCCCTTCACCCCCTCCACCCTTCCCTATTTACAAAAACTTTGTTTCCATTTTTTCCTTTTCTCATCATTTTTCCTTTCCCTTCTTCCCTTTCCCCTTCCCCTCCCACCACCCCCTACCCCTTTGGAACTTTTCTTCCCATTTCAAATTATCAATTATTCGTTGTAATCCTTTTAATTCTTATTCACACGTTCAGTTTGGAGTGTGTTCTTACAAATGGCCCTCTGGGCTGCTGAACTCAGCTGTCTCATTTTTCTTCATCTAGGACCCCAAGGATGTGTCTAACAGAACATGCAGTAAACATGTGACTGCATTTCTTGCATGGCTCTTGCGAACACTTTGATACCCACCTTTTGTGGCTTTTCTCAGCTAAATGCTTTTCATTAACTTTTCCCTTTTCAGCATTTCTTAGGAATTTATTTTCCAAATTATATATAGGTTGTTTATACCTTTTGCTTACGTTCTAAAAGCAGAAATTCTGCCTCTTGAATTAAAAAAATTACATAGGAGTTTTGGGGAACAGATTTCCATTCAGCTGAAAGTCATATACAAAGTGCTGTCTTTGGGGAAGTGCATGCTGCCCCAAGTACCACATACCCTGGCTTCCCGGTTGGGCTGTGTCGGTGCCTCCATGTGTCTTGCTTCTGTGTCATTCGCTGGCCTAAGGGACCAGCTGGGACCTGCTGCCTCTCCTTTCCAGCTGTTTCTTTTTGCCCTGCTTCCTGCTGGCTGTCATTTCCATAAACTTTTATATTTTTTGTATGATTTAGAGAATGCTTTATTAGTTTCTGTAATCAAACCCACATAGATAAGACCTTACATATTTAACACAGTGTGTTAAATGGACAAATAGAAAGAAAAATTAAATTTAGCGTTTCTAGAGCAACATGGCTACAAATTTCTGTACAATGCCATCTTAACATGGTAAACTGAGATAGTTTTTAAATTGACAGCACGCTTAAGAAGTTCCCAAATTTGAAGTTATATATATCTGTATATGTACAAGTATATTTATATTTATATAAAAAGAGCAATAATAGCAGTATGTTATACATCAATAGCAGCAAGAGCTTTTCCAGGTTCTGCAATCATCTGAAAAAAATTATAGAGACGTCCAGCACACTTCATTAAAAAGAAAAAAGAAAAAAAAAAACACCAGCAAATAACTTTTATTATTCTTTATAGGCCATTCTTGGATCTCACATCCTGAGTGTTTGGGTCTTTTTATGACATACACACAAACAAAACAGAAAAGTTGGGTCTTTTGCATCTGTAGCTTTGAAAAGGGAGAAATGGTATTTTGCAATTTCCTTTTAATCATCAATGAGCAGTAGTAGCACAGGGTGTATCCTTCTGCACTGTGCTGAGTATTTCCTTCCTCAGTGCACGTATTCTTCCATGGCGCGGTTGAGGCATGCTGTGTGCCCTTTCTTGTTTGTGGCTTGGGTCTTTTGAACACTGTGCTATCGTGCATGATCCAGCTTGGTTTCCTTTTTTTCTATTTCTATTGTGAAACACCCCAAAGACCAACAGTGCCAGTCACGGAATCCAGAACAGGTGGTTGCTGGGCCCTGCCTTGTACCTTGTGCCTTGGGCTTGTTTCCTCTTCCGGGATAAGTGAGTGGTTTCTTCCTCCATTTCTTTTTTTGTTCTAAAAATGGGAGGGAAAGTGTCAAGGATGAAGGCTGCTCTTTCATTAGAAGGAGCTGCCAGTGGCAGCTCTACAGCGCGGCTTCCATTCGCTGAGCGGTCTTCGAGGGCCGTGGGAAGGAGCCAGATGCCAGAGCGGAGCAGACTCTCCCCTCCTGCCTGCATTTGGATCGTAGGCTTAAAGATCGACACACCTCAGTGTGTGTGTTCATCCTCTTTCACAAGATTCTGAATTCTTGTGATCGGGAAATGATAGCAATTGATGCCGAACACTTCATAACGTGATGAAGCACAAACTGTATTGAATACAGTGATAGACTGAGTTCACACACTCCTGAATAAAAAACGCTGTGTACTGTGTGAGAGCACATTAATATATTTCATTTACAGTGGCATGGAAAGAATCCCGGCCCGAAAGAATAAAATATTTTAGGCTGGGCACGGGAAAAAAGGAAGTGTTTGCTCACCCTGGAGAAAAAGACTTGGTGCCTTGGGTACTCAAGGACTTTCAGTCATTGACCTGAAGTTGAGTAAAAGTGCAATGGAGACATGAGAGATGGGGAAGGAGGAAGAAGGAGTTAGGAGACACTGGGAGGGTGGCCACTGAAGCTGAAATATATAGGCAAAGCTCTGAGAAAATGACAGTTTGAACTGAAACTGGTGTGTGTGGAGGAGAATGGAACCGTGAGTGAAGGGGAGTGTAGTAGCTTTTTGTCATTGAGACAGAATACCTGACATACACGGCTTAAAGGACAAAGGGTTTATTTTGTTTATGACTTCAGAGGTTTCAGTCCATGGTCTGCTGGCTCTAAGGCAGAAACATCATGGCAGAAGAGTGTAGCAGAGGAAAGCTGCTCACCTCATGGGAGCCAGGAAGCAGAGAGGCAGAGAGAAGGTACACCCTTCAGAGGTGCGCCCCAGTGACCTACCTCCTTCAGCTGGTCTTTGCCTCCTAACAGCCCATTCAATGATGAGTTATGAATTCATCAATGGATTAATCCATTGAAAAGTTAGTACCTTCAATACATAAGTCTTTGGTGGAGTGGGGAGTTTCATATTTAAACCATAAGTGGAAGAAAGCAATCCAGGGAGCAGGGTGTGAGGATGGAAAGAGATTGGCATATTGAATATTGGTGGCCACTGTATGCTAAACAAGAAGAACATACTAGGAGACTAGGTAGGAGCAGGCATGGATGTATTCTGTAGAGTCTCTCTGGCCTGGTGTTGCCGTATGGATGGACTTAGGGGAAGGCTGAACTATGAGACCTTGTGTGCACAACATGACTTCTTCAAATCTACAGTATTTCCTCACATTTAAGGTGGCAATGATGTTGCCTTGAGTGAGGTAGGGTTGGGAACTTTGCATGAGATGGAACAAAGTGGTATATCCAAAACTTTCTAGCTTGCTTGGGCGTTTGTTGAGTTCTGGTTTCTCTTAGCCTCATTTTCTCATCAATAAAATGAGGGAATTGTACCAAATCATTTCACATTCTATATTACCAACTTTTGCCGACTCCTCAGCGCTTGGATCCTTCCATTCCTGTGCCCCACCTTCATCTCCACATAGTTCTTTCCATGGCTGTAATACCTGGAGCCTCCTTAGAGGGTGGGGCACTGCTTCTTTGGCTCTTGCATTGTATCATACATGTTGGGTGCTTCACACATTAGGGAATTGCATTGGACAGAAAACTTCAGTCTGTTTGAGAAGATTTAATAGTGGGATGGGAAGATTATGAAATCCCAAGAATATCTAGTAAGCAAGGGTTGTTTTGGTGTGTACATCTGGAATTTTAAAGGTAAGGTCCTCAAGCATTTTACCAAAAGCTTTTAAAATCTGCAGATGCATTTGTCCAGCAATGCCACTTCTAGGGATTTATCCTAAGACAGTAATATTGGATATCTATCAAGAACGTTCATTGGTATATTGTGTGAAATGTGTAAACCTGGAAATAACCTAAATGTCCAACAATAGGGAATTGATTCAAAAAGAACTCGTGATGTGTAGTAATACTCTAGGAATACCATCTCCTTATTAAAATGGTAACTTAGAAGGACATTCATTGGCTTGGTAGGATGTTCTTGTTAAATGAAGGAAGTACATTTACAAATATTGTTATTGTCTGATTTTATTTCCTTTCAGTTATTTATAGGGAAAGGATAATTGTTAGTAAGTGTTAATCTTATTTATCTTTGGATGTTGAGGTCACTGATGAATTTTACTGTCTTTTGCTATTACCTAACTTTACTATAGGAAGTATGTTTTCTTGATTAATAAAACACTTGATTAAAGAAGGACGTGTATGACTTTTTTCATCAAAGAATACTGTTTTCTAGTTCTGTGAAGTTAACCTTTGTATCTACATTAATGCCTTTCTGGGGAGAGCAGACAGTCACTGGGCCCACGTCAGATGTGGCAGGATGCATGGAGCATGGTTCTTTCATTTATTCTTTGCATCGTGATGACTTCTCCAGTGTAGACTATTGCTTCGTGCCTGCAGGCTGAGTGCAGTAGTAAGTTCTTGGCTGCTAAGCTTTTGTTCAGGCATTGGGAGCTGGTACTCTGCAGAAAGGACAAGCAGGGTATGTGAAGCCTGGCAGCTGTGGAGCTGGGCTGGCCCGGGTTACAACCTTGACTTCTGTGTGTAACCCCAGGCAACCCTGGGCTCCAGGCTTTAGTTGGGTGGTTAAGGCTGATTGTGCCTCCCACAGTTGCTGCATGTGTTGAACAGCATCTGACCCAGTGTGGGCCTGAGTGACAGCAGACTAAACAGCGACTCATGGATTCAGCTGCACCCATACCTCAGGTTGGTCTGCGGTGAAAACTTGAGTCTTTTCGCTTAATGAAACCAGGTTGTCTGCAAGCTGACCATATTATGCTTTGGAAAATAGTTTTAAGAATTTTTTTTAAAGAATGGTTTCCTTTTAACTGAGATGTGTCCTACCTTTGCCTCCTTGTCTCCCTTCAGTCTGTGGGCCAGGCATTGACATCCGCAACGACTATCAGCAGCTAAAACGCCTGGAGAACTGCACGGTGATCGAGGGATACCTGCATATCCTGCTCATCTCCAAGGCCGAGGACTACCGCAGCTACCGCTTCCCCAAGCTCACAGTCATCACCGAATACTTACTGCTGTTCCGAGTGGCCGGCCTCGAGAGCCTTGGAGACCTCTTCCCAAACCTCACAGTCATCCGCGGCTGGAAACTCTTTTACAACTACGCCCTGGTTATCTTTGAGATGACCAATCTCAAGGATATCGGGCTTTACAACCTGAGGAACATTACTCGGGGGGCTATCAGGATTGAGAAAAACGCTGACCTGTGTTACCTCTCTACGGTGGACTGGTCTCTGATCCTGGATGCAGTGTCCAATAACTATATCGTGGGGAACAAGCCCCCAAAGGAATGTGGGGACCTGTGTCCAGGGACCATGGAGGAGAAGCCGCTGTGTGAGAAGACCACCATCAACAATGAGTATAACTACCGCTGCTGGACCACAAATCGCTGCCAGAAAAGTAAGAACGCTACTTTCTCTGTTCCCCTTTCTTTCTTTCTCCTCTTCCTCTTTACTTCTTCTTCTTCTGAATGCAGATGTTCCCTATGGTGGGGTGGGATCCTGTTGCATTTAGGCCATGGCACACCTGCTGTGCAGAAGTGGTTCCTAATGGGGAGGTGTGTGTGTTGGGATATCTTGGTTGGCTTTCTTTTATATCTGGGAGCTCTTGGGGTGCAGGACTGTGGCATGGTTGGAGGCCATTGGCTGTTGTCAAGACTACTCAAATAACATTAGAAATACAGTGGTACCTCGGTTCACAAGCTTAATTTGTTCCATGAGTCTAGAGAAGATGGCCAAGTTTGTGTTCATGCAAAAAATATGCCTGTGGTCGTGTTCATCACCTCAGGGACAATTCACAAACGAAAACAAAATTTTGCCGATCACTTTAGTTTGCAAACCAAATTGGTACCACTGTAATCAGTACTTCTGGATTAGAAGCTTGTTGACTGACTAGCTTGGAAGTCCTGATGAGAAAGGTGACCTGTAGCCTCAGGATCTAGGAGCTCTTCTGTGTCAACTCTTCCATCCTTTTTTGTGAAGGAACATTTTTTTTGGCATGGCAGGACTTCCTTAGTAGGAAGATACTTCGACTATGGTTAAATAAAAGGTAGCAAAGAGCTTTCACATTTTGTAGCAGTGGTCTTTAGTTCTTAATGATGACCCCATAATGCTTAGGTGTTCTGGTTTATGGTGGGCCAACTCACCTGGTGGGGGTTAGGGCAGGGAACCTGTGCGTCAGTTTGTAAAAGTCTGCAGATCAGGCTGTACCTGCCAGCGGCTGTGCAGCAGGGTGCAGTTTGGGCTTCCATGTGCTTTCCCTTAGACCTGCTTACGGGACAGTTGTGAACATGTAAAATGTTATGAAATCAATCAGTGAAATAACTTTGAAGCTTCTTGTTTATTTATCTGCGTCATGCTTATTTTCCCATGAGAATAGCTGATCAGTACCTTGAGCATCAAGTTTTTTGTTTTTGTTTTTAATTTTAAAAATGTGGCCCTGGGCAAACATTTACCCTGTTGCATTCAGCAATGTTTAGGTATATTGACCAGGGAGAGTCCCCTCACTGGCTTAAAGTATTGTGTTAGCTATAAATGATTGGCCCAGTCAAAAACCCACGGAGTTTATGTGGAATCCCACGTAAGGAATCCCATATTGTTAGGCTTGTCTAAATTGCATAGTGTGTAAAGTAAACAAATAAAAGGTCAGAGGCCTGGGAGACCCTTGTTTCAGTTCCCCTTCAGCCAGGGCTTAGCTGGAAAG
The DNA here is from genome assembly GCF_000247695.1 of Heterocephalus glaber. Next base: position 5,447,889 of record NW_004624768.1, read on the forward strand.
GATGTGCTGACCTGCCACACACCTTTGGTGTCTGTGTGTTGGATCAGTGTGTGCATGTGAATCTTTGATTAGTAAGGGCAGGGAACTGCCAGTTCTTGAAGAGTTGAGAATGTTATAAGGCCACTTTGAGCATCAATTTGCTAGAGATGGAGGAAGGTACTTTTGTGATTGATTAAAACTGTGCCCAAATATTATCTTAACCACTGGTTTGAGAAAACATCAAAATACATTTTTTTTTTTGGTACCAGGGATTGAGCTCGGAACCTTATGCTCGTGAGGCAGGCGGCAGAACCACTGAGCTAAATCCCCGGCCACAAAATACATTTTTAAAGTAGCTAGCCTTAACATTTTAAAATTCTACTTTAAAAGTAAAAGATGTCATCAAGAGAGCCAGCGTGGGGGAGTGGACAGACATTAGATGTGGAGATGAGAGTACCAGGTGACCTCGGACAACCTATTTCTTGATGCCATAGTTGGGCATGTTCCTAAGCAGGCACTGTTATTCCTTCATGGTGATCAAATATATGCTTAGTTGGGTGAGGTGACACACCTGTCATCTGAGTGACTCCGGGGCTGGGGCAGGAAGATTGGTTCAAAGCCAGCCTGGGTAACTTAGCAAGACCCTGTCTCAAGGCTGTATCAAAATAAAAGAGGGCTGGGGGTATAGATCAGTGGTGGAGCATGCCTCTGGGTTTGATCCTCAATATCACAAAAAAACAAAAAGTACATGGACATGCATGAAGTGGTTTTGGAAACTCAAAAGATCTGCAGAAAAGGGAGGTGTTATTTAAAGAGTCACTGGGCCTGGGCAGGGGGCCACCTGCTCAGTGACTTGGCAGATGCTTACTTTGCTCTCACTCTGGGTTTTTAGCTGGTTCTGACAAGCTGCTTGCTGAAGAAGCGTGGAGCAGGGGTGAAGCCTGAAATCTGGGTTCAAGTCTGAGAGCAGTGACTAGAAATGAATGTGTGATTCAAATTGCCTGGGCCTCAGTTTCTTCATCTGCAAGACGAGATAGATCCCGCTTTCCACATAGGGTTGTTGAAAGAATAAAGGAAGAAAGCAGAAAAGTACCATGAGGAAGTTAGAAATTGGGCCCTGATGCTGGCGGATCTATTGGCTTGAGTGTTTCTCTGTCTCCCCAACATCATGCCCTGCAGCCTTTTCTTTGGCCAGCTCTCCCAGTCCTGCTTATGTTTTTCTGTGATTTCACGATGGAATACTTATTTAAAGTTGGTAAATTCAGAGAAATTGTCTTTTCTGTACTTTGTCCTGAAAATTCAGGCATGGGCACAATGTCTAAGAAGTTTTCAAGTTGAGTTGGAATTCTTTTTGTTTAGTTTCCCTTTCAACCTTTACTGTCTGATACTTTAACTGAGCACTTATACTGTGGCCTGTCTGAATTGAGACCTTCTCTAAGTAAAGTGTCCACTGGATTTCTAAGCCATAGTATGGGGAAATTCCTGTTAAATCTCATTAATAATTTTTATATTGATTACATGTTGAAACAGTATATGTTGGTTATGTTAGATTAAGAGAAATGTGTTTTTAAAATTAGTTTGCTTTTTACTTTTGAACATGGGTACTAGAACATTTGAAATTTCAGATGGTTTGCATTCCCTTTTTACTGGAGAGTACTGCTTTAGAGCCTTCCTTTAAGGTTGGAGCTCTTCCCCTTAATACCTCTCAGGCCTACAGGCCATGGCAGTGCTGCTATATCCTGTACCACTCCAGCCAGGGCACTTGTTACTTATTCATGGAGACAGGGAAGGGCATTGACAGACAGAATGTCTACCTGGAGTTTGCCACATACAAAAGAGGAAGCACCCAAGAGTCCCATTTGTTATTCTTCTGTTGCCTGGTACAAAAATGGAGAGGACACCTGGAAAGAAACATCAAGTCAAAGGCACGTGTGAACCTGTTGATGGAGTGGAGGAATACTCAGATGTGTAGTATTGATGTACAGTTTGACTTGCCATCCTTTACATTCCTCTTAGGTTAGGACTCTGCAGTGGCTGGCAGTTTAATAGTCCATGCCACTAGGGAAATGACCACTCTGTGGGGTTTCTGCACACTTCTGTATTTCTCTGTTCTCTTAAGGTACGAGAGAAGATTTTATGCAGGCCCTAGTTATTCCTTAAAAAGTGAGAGACCCTTAAAGAGTAGTCTGTGGCCTTTTCCCTTCAGCACATAACTGTTCATCTCATGTTTCCCTTTATTTCAACAAACTCCTCTTCTGGTTTTCTTCCTATGCCTGTAACTTGTTTGCTTTATTTTTCCCTTTCTTCATTCTGGTCTTTAATACTTGGTGGTTCTCTTAGTTACTTTTCTCGTTGCTGGAACAAAATACCTGACACTCACAAGTTAAAGGAGGAAAGGCTTATTTCAGCTCACAGTTTGTAGAGGTTTCATTCCATAGTTGGCTGGCTCCAAAGCAGGGTGGCAGGGCAGCACAGTAGATGGGCATGGCAGAAGAGAAACAGTCCATGGCAGGGTAGGCAAGAGGCAGCAACACCAAAGCAAGCCTTCCTTTCCCTTTTACCCTGTCCAGGCACAAGCCTTTTGGGTATTGCCACCCACAACCAGGGCGGGCCTTTCCATTATCCAGAGCTGTGCCAAACCAATCAGTGGACTAATTTAGTTCCACCACAGACTCAATCCCATTGCACACACCGTAAATCTAGCCAGCTCTGCAAAGCCCCACCTATGAGCACATGAGGCTTTGAGGGGATAGCTAGATACAAGCCATAACAGTGGTCCTCTGGTAGTCCATTTGGGAACTAATCCACTTGAAAAAAATATCTTAAACTGGGTAGCTGATAAATAGTGGCTTTATTTCTTATAGTTTTAGAGGTTGGAAGAACAAGGTTCTGGCAGATTCCATGTCTGCTAACATCCTGGTTCCTGGTTTACAGTGCCTTTTTGCTGTGTCCTCACATGTGGGAAAGGGCAGGGCATCTGTCTTGGGTCTCTTTATAAGAGTGCTAATCCCATCTATGAGGGCTCCACCCTCACAGCCTAATCATTTCTCAAGCCCCACCTCCTAGCATGGTCCCATTGGATATTAGGTTTTAACAGAAGAACTTTGGGAGGACCTAAGCACTCAGACCATAGCATGGCTAGAGTTCCATTTCTGTTGTTCCCATCGCATCCACTGTGCCCCTTTCTCCATCAGGCTCCCTAGTGCTGTCTCCAGTCCAGACCACATCTGTCCATCCACACACAGCCATAAGCAGTTGAACATCTGGTGGTCTTCCTCATCTCTTCTCTCTGATCTGTTTTTCTCAGTCGGGGAGCACCCTTGTCCCCCTAGTTCTCATATTAGAAACGTGGATGTTCTCAGGATGGGTCCTTTTCCAGGTGGATGCAAAGTCCTCACCAACCTAAATGTTGCTGCAGTCTACCTTCCTCCACCACTGTCCCCACGACGTGCAGTGACATAACCTATTTCCAGCCTCCCTGCTCTGGGCCGTGCAGCTGCACTTGGCACCAGTGAATATCCCAGCACACTTTGGATGGAAAGGCTCCTTACCTACACTCCTGTGATAGGCCCTATGTGATCAGCACTTGTATACTGTATGATATCATACCAAAACTCCATGTGCCGCTCTCTCCCTCCTGCCTGCCGTGTCTCTGGTCCCCATTGGTTCTCTTTTGTGCTGACCAGCCACCCCCTCTGAGCTGGCCAAGCTCCAGCCTTGTCCTTTCTACTGGAAGACTTTAGGGCTCTGCAGTCTCTTTGGGCCTGACTCCTAGCACTTGGTGGGACACTCTTTGAAATGCTGCATAAGTTCTGGGTCTGTCATCCAGTTCATGGTTATCACCTAGTGGCAAACATGGCAGCTGGTTTGTGAAGGATTTGTTGACAGGAAGATCCGCTTTCCCACCTGAGCAGAGAGCAGTGTGCAGTGGATCTCTTCAGTGAGCCCAAAGATGCTAGGATTATGAAATGTTTTTCTGACATTTCCTGTGTCCTTGTTACTAAGGTGTACTGCCACACGAAAAATCTTTAGCTCTTAGTTGGCATAGAGGATCCACCATGGATGGGGGCTCTTTTCTCTCCTGCCATTGTTAGAATGATTCAAGGCCAAAGATGTAGATATGTGAAAATCATCTGAAAGATTGAAGCATGTTTCTTACTTCACACAGCATCTTTGCTGAAGGCCAACCACATGCAGGGAGGGGCAGGGGTGAATGCTCCAGGGTGCCTGTGGTTTTCTTTCCCAGTGCATTTGGCTAAGTGTTGCTTGTTGTTTGCTTAACATGGAAGCTCTCTGATATTCAGTTTCAGGTGTCGACATCGCCTCCAAAAACAAAACAAAATGAAAAACCAAAAAGACCTAGAACTTTAGACCTTACTACCAAGTCTCATCTCCAAGTACTTTTTAGTCTACCAGAATGAAAAAGCTTATGGTTTACTCACAGTGTCCTGATTATGTGTTCAAAAGCCTGGACTTTGCAGCAAATCCATGAAGGTGTAGACCTGGCTGTATTGGAAACTGGCTTTGCTGGTGGGGCAGCCTTATTTCAATTAAAAGGGCATTGACTGGGAACAGCGGTCCTGGAGTTTGTTGGATTGCCTACTGCCTCTGAAATGAGAAACCAGGGAAGTAGCAGATTGGAGCCTTCCAGTGAAAAGGCAGTAAATGGCTCCCTTTATTGACAAAAGGAAAACATTTTACTGCTGTGCCACTGATGGGATCAGCGATTTAAAATGATGGCAGGTGTGTAAAAAAGACAATTCTACATTTTTTCCTGCTATAGGTTCTCTGAGTTCTAGTTTATCAAATAATTCTGGCAAGGGTAGCATTGGCTTGTGGAGTAGAATTGTTTCCTTCTCTAGCTTTCTTAGAGTTCAGTGGTGGCAAACCTATGGCATGCATGCTGCAGCCAGAGGGCAGGGCACACAGAGCCCTCTCTCTTGGCACTTGAGCCAGGTCGCCCTAGCATCTCCCCAGCCAGCTGAGCATTCAGGTTTAATTGCAGTGTTGGCATTTTGTGATAAATACATGGGTTTTGGGTTGCAGTGTGGGCACTTGGTCTTTAAAAGGTTTGCCGTCACTCTTATGGATTGATTCACCTTGCCTTGCAGATCAAGGTGGAGGATTTGTTTAAGCACTTGTAAGTTTAAGCACTTTAAGCACTGCGAGATTGGGGTAGAGAACAGTTTCTCTGCCTGAGAGTCCACTCATGATGTGCAGCATTTCATCTTAACTTTTTTTTTTTTTAAACTTCAGCTCCCTGTGAAGACTGGAGTATATGTCTGTTTGGTGCTGTGTGTTCTGCCTCCAGGCTCCAGCAGGCTCAGGTCCTCCAGACTACTAAGGTGGATCATGATGTGGACCTGGATTTTCAGGTGGTGCCTGGCAAAAGGCCTGTGGCCCTGGATAAGAAAGCTGGCCCCCCTGAGCAAATGCACTCCTCCTTTGTGTTTTCTTGGGAGCTACTCTCTCCCCAGAACACCCTTGCTCTGCTCAGCTGCTCCCAGTGTGGGGGGTGACCTTTAAGGGGGTCCCATGGGCCTCACTGCTGTGCCTTTCATAGTCAGGTGTGGAGATCACATTCTGTTCTCCCCAATTGTCAACCCTGTTAGCAAGATGGTGAAGTAGTTTGTATCCATGCCTCTTTGGAACACCTCTTAGCCTACCTATCTCTTAGAGTGTGTGTCTTGTTCCAGAAAGGCTTTGCTCTTGGCTAATTGTCATCTGATTAAGGTGTCACTCTCCAGGGTCTGCTTCCGAAGTTATTTTTTAAATAGGGATCTCATCTTAGACACTAAGAAGCTTTCAGAATGACTCTGAGTGATTTTTGCAATTTGAGATATTGGGAAAGTGCCCAGAGTCCCTTTAGATCCACCAGTTAAGCCTACTCGTGGGATGGTTCTTATTTCTTCCTGCTTCTAAGGAGCCTCTTTCTTTTGTGACATTAATATTTCTCTTCTGTTCTTTGCATGTGTGTGCCCGTGTGACATTGTCAGCTAGAATGGGGGTGACATGGAGCATGTGGGCCCGTGACTGATCTTGGCCTGGATTGTATTGCTCAGCTCTAGTGTTGAGAGTGTTTCAGAAGTGAAGTTTGGGGGCTGGGGATTTAGCTCAGTGGTTCTGCCGCCTGCCTCACAGGCGCAAGGTCCCGAGTTCGATCTCCAGTACAAAAAAAAAAAAGTGAAGTTTGGCTAGCATTGGAGCTGGAAGCCATCACTTGGATACACACCTCCTTCCAGCATATAGTGTGGATCAGGGGGTTAGGCTATAAAAGCTGGGATCTCTGACAACTGTCCTGGGCTGGAATACTTCCTCTTGACTTGGAGGTAGCATTGCAGAGCTCACTTTCCATCCATAAAACAGGGGTTTATTAGAATAATACCCGAAAACGCCTACCAGGTTGCCTGGCACACAGTAGAGTCTTAGTAAATGGTAGTACCTGCTGGTATTGTTTTAAAACTTTAAAAATAAGAACTGCATTCTGGCACTACCTAAACTTCTGAGCATTAAACTGGACTATGTTTACTGCCATATCTTAGGTTGTCTGTCTCTAAATTGCAGAAATTCAATTATTGTAAACAGCAGGGCATAGTGTAAGAGTGGTTCTTGCTAGTTTAATTCAAATTGTTCAAATTCTCGTGTCTGTCCAGATAAGCCATATCCTTAAAGAACATTCATTAGTGTATATATCAAGGTATGAATTTATTCTGTGCGCAAGCTCAATATTTGGGAGAATTTAAGAAATGTCAACAGATTCCTGTTTGATACTGGCATTACATACTATCTTTTAAAAATATATGGGTTTGTTTTGAGAGTATTAAAGTGGTCGCAGAATGGGTAAAGATAACAAGGAGGTGCATTTTTGTTTGTGACAACAGCACACCTCACAAAGTGAAGGTAGGTGACCAGTCTGCTCCAGGATGGAGCCTGTACCCATTTGTTCATGGGTTTGTGTGCATTTGCGTGTTTGTGTGTGCGTGTGTACCATTTTTTCTCCCACCCAGCCTCCTCTCCTGTTTTGTTTCACTTTCTTCCTCTCACCCCCATTGCAGGAAACAAACACTGCCTCTCTCTGTCCTCGCTTAGATCTTCTTTCCATTCCTGGGGATCAGGTGGGTGGGAAAATGCTGTGCAGGAATGCCAGGCCCTCTTCCGGAAGCTGGGCTTCTGTCTCATCTCATTATTGAACAGAAGTCACTTTTTGTTTCTTTCTTTTGGTCACAAACAAGCACCCAGTCCTCTCTTCTTTCTTTCTGCCATTTTTCCTGGCATCCACTTGGGATGGGAACGGAGGCAGTGTGTTTAGGGACTCTTGGTGGCTCAAGACGCACAGCCTTGGTGACAGAAGCTGTGTAGACTGAACTGCAAATCCTAAAAAGGTGTTGGATAAGGTAGGTGAGCTTGTGCAGGCGCCCAAGGTCTTGGGATGTCCCAAGAGCCCCCCAGGAGATGCTCCATACTGCGGTTACCAGCAAACCCTAGTATGCAGTACTTTTCCCTGCACATACATATACCATCAAGAAAGCTTAATTTATAAGTGAGTAAGAGTTGAACAACAATAACAAAGTAGAACACTATCAAATATACTGATAGAGTTGCTGAGCTCACTTTTGTAGTTTGGGGCCTGTATTAAGTAAAACAATTGTTACTTGAACATAAGCACTAGATACCATGGCAGTCAGTCTGATAACCAAGATGACTACTGAGTGATTAATAGGTAGGTAGCATATATAACATGGAGACCCCAGACAAAGGAAAACTTTGCCCCCAGGTGGGATGGCTGAAGATTTCATCACAATACTCAGAACAATGTGCAACCTCAAACTTAAAAATTGGAATTTTTCATTTATTATTTTTGTACTGGAGTGGACCATGGGTGACTGAAACTGCAGAGAAGGGAGATTAGGGTAGTTGCTGGAGCCCCTGGAAGCTGTGGAGCTTGGGTATCCTGTGTGCAGAAGCTCTGGCCAAGAGCAGTCAGTAAACTGAGGCTGGCTGGCCCGGGTGCTGGGCTGCCTCTGCCCACAGGGCCCTTGGGAGGAGAGCCAGCTGCAGCGCATTTACATCTGCCCTTGGCAGCAGATCTCGGAACCCAGGCTGCTCTTCTGGATTTCCTGGTAGATGCAGTGCACTTGGGGCAGCTTTTAGCAGCTGCTGAGACAAGGTAGTTGGGCGTCGTAGTAAAGAGGAGAGGAAAATAACTAACAGATCAGGAAGCAGAGGGCTTACAATGCAAAAATAGATGAAGATTGATAATATTAGAAATACTTCCTGGACGGCCCCAGTGTTGTTTGAATTAGGGGTAATTTTTTACCCCCCTCAAAAAGTATTAGTTGTAATAGAGAGACAAATAGAGACTAATCGGGTCCAGAAAAGATTAGCTTGGTTCTTTGGGTGTAACCTAGTATGATATTTGATTTCTTGACCTCTTAATGGCCTCTTTATGGTTTGCTAAGTAAATAATATTAGGTTCTTAGACTGTTCCTCAGGATGTTGGGATGTAGTTTTGTTCTGTTACTCAGTGAATTTGAATGATTGGATTATTTTGTAATATGTCCATATTCCTTTTAATGGCTTTGGAATAACTGTGTCAGAGAAGCTTTAGAAAGGGTTTTAAAGCAAAGTTGCAGAAAATGTAGCAAGTGCTTCTTGGTACTCACAAGGAAAGACAGAGAAGCTTCAGCATAGACTAGTAATCTGGTACCACCTCTTCAGAATTTCATGTGCTGTCCGAGTCCTGTGGTCCAGGTGGCATGTGTCACCTTCTGAGATCACTGTGTTTCCTGCCTCTTCGCCCAGCCCTTACCTCTTTCCTGGCTCGCGTGTGTGTGGGGGGGCCACTGTGGGGATCCAGTCTTGGAGGATCTTGTGTCATACACGATGATGAATGGAATTCTGAGAATGTATAATTTTCTCAAAAGAATGCTCCTTTAGCTCAACAAACATTTTTCGTTTGCTGAGAAAACAAAGCAAAACATCCTCCTTAGAAGAATCATCAGATGCCAGAGATGGGCAGTTAGGTGGAGGGTTGAACTTACAGTGTTAAGTGAACCAATGTGTATGTGTATTGCTAAACTCTGGATAAAATAGCCAAAGCTGCCCTCACGGGCTGACTTGCTTTTCAGTTTATTGATGACTGCTCAGCAGTGACAACTTTAGCCCTGCTGCCCACTGTGATGCTGGGTGAAAGGCTCAGATCTCAGTCAGACTCTGGGAACCACACGCTCAGTGTTACAGAGCGAGGGGACCTAGACCCTCCTCTTGACTTGGTCCCATTGGGAAGTTTATTTTGCTCTTTTGGATAACCACAACTTGATCTTATTTGGGCGCTGTTATCCTAATTCTTGGAAAGCCTCAGAGCATAGATAAAGGGCTGCAGAAGATGAGAAAGCATCAAGTGGTTATTAGAGAAAAATGATAATCGGCATGATGTTCAGACCCCACTTCAGCTGGTGAATAAAAGGTGAATGGGCTATGAGTGGTCTAGTGTGAGCCAGTTCAGGTTCTGCTCGGTATACAGAGTGCATTTTATATGTGCAAAATGTCGACTTTCACATGCCAGCTCTAAGCCTCCTGGAACTCCCTCTCAGGTTCCGCCAATGTATTCAAATAAATGCAAACCTTTCATCAGTGCCTTTCCATTACAAAGCCGGGCTAGGGAGGCGGCTGGTCTAGGTAATCACATGGCAAGAAGGTAAAGGTGGCAGCCCAGCCTCAGGATCAGCAGAACTTGCATGAAATTGGTGGACACATAAGCTTTGTTGTTTACTGCAGGAGCACGAAGCAGAGCTCCTCCACTGCAGCTTGGGTGAGTGGCCTGAGACTGCCACTCACTGCCCTGCTCTTTAAGTTTTCTCATCTTTTGAACTGAGTGAGCCCAGAATCTCTCTGCAGCTCTGAGATTGAGACTGAGATAGAAGAGGAGGTTGGTGGAGACCTTCGATGGATCTGTTGGCCTTGGCCGTTGGTAAGTGCTGAGACTGAAGAGGGGCTTTGTAGACTTGGAATAATGTGAAGCAGTCCACCCCTTTTGGATGGGCCCTGCTTTTAAGGACTGGCTCCAAGATTGGGTCCAGAGGGGTGGGCTGTGTACTCTAGGGGGTGCCTGTAACTCACAAGTTCCAATGAGCTTTCTAAGAGGTAGTGGACATAGGAGGCTGAGAGGCTACTGAAGTGTCCCAGTGAAGGGTCAGAAAAGAATAAAAATGAATAAAGAAGGAGTTGAGAGCAGGAAATTTAGGTAGGACTTATGTTAATTAAGTCATATCTTTGAAGTGACTTTTTCTGGTCTGGCTTTTGCTATTACCAAAGTAAATTATTCCTAAGTACTCACAAGAAACGCTGATGTTACTCAATTGTGTGGAATGAATTTAAATTCATTGAAATCATTCTTTTTGATTGAGGCCAGTTTTCCCTCATCCAGAATCTGAGCAACTTTTTATATCACCCAGCAAGAATCTCTTCCTGCCATGGCTGACGATGGATGTCTTTCACAATGCCGTGGGGTGTTGTGGATTCTGCTATACTGTCAGAATGGTCAGAGCGAAATGAAAATGCTTTCTCAGTGGTTTGTGAGTTGGGTGCATTTTGCGCTGCCCTTGGGTCGCAGGCATCTGGGTTTGGCGCCATGCATGTAAGCCTCACCCACAGGAAACATGAACTGCTGGGGCCATGCTCTTCTCTGTCATCCATTCAGTCTTCCGAGGGGCCCTGCCCACTGTCCTTGCCAAGGCCTGGCCTCTGTGTGGCCCCTGTGCTGGAAGAGAGCCACTGGAATGTTGCTTGGTCAACTGTGGTCATTTTTCTCTGCTCCCTCAGTAGTTTGGGAAGATCTTGTTCGGTTCTCACTCATCTCTCTCCCCAGACAGTTTAGAAGACACTCAGTTTTTAGGACTGATGCCTTGTTGATGGTTTTTGCTTCTCCAGCTTCTTAGCCAGTGGGAGACCCAGGGAAGAGATTTTCTGTAAAAATCCGCTTCTGTGTGGGCTGGACCATACTTTGCATCTGCCTGGTTTGGTTCTCATGATGACTGGGAGGCTTGGCATGACAGGGAGGAGGAAGATGAAAAGAGAGAGGGGCTGGGACCAGGGTGAGGCCTGCAGATCTCAGAGGTGCTCTGTGGCAGAGCAGCGTGAATAGGAGGGTGAGCGCCTGTCTAAACGTTGTACCCAAGACTGTGATCTTGGCTCTTTCTTGGACTGGCCCTCGCGGGTATGGAAATTTTAAAAAGGGATTTGTAAAATATTTTCAGAAGACCAAAGTGGTCCCTGGTGCTGGCTAGAGTAAATAAAGCAACTAAATAGCAAGGGGGACGGAGAGACCACATGTGCACATCCACACATACTTGTTTTGGGTGAGTTCCTGCCCTTTGCTAAGTCGTAAATTACTCTGGGTCTCATGCTCCTCTCTAGCACTCCTGTGGACTGCAGTCCAGTGCCATTAAAGGAGTAGAAGAGAATACTCTGTACATAGCATTCCTGAGGGACAGGAGAATGGTGAACATGTTCGAATCATAAGTAACATCCAAGTTAGGTCTCCATATGTCTTTGCAGATTTTCACACTTATTACTTGGTCAAAGTGTCTGTCCTTTTCCATTGCCAGTCAATTAAGCTACCTTTGTTCCGTGGGTGTTCCAGGCTGGGCAGTATGAGATGACACAAATTTAAGATTTTGTTGGATGATAAGATAAAAAACACGTGACATTAAAAAAGAAGATGACAACTTCAATTTTGTGACAAGGCATTCCACAATTTTTGCAGAAAAAGTAGAGGCAACAGGTGCTAAGAGTGTGGAGTAGAGGAGCCGAGTATTCAGAGGTTTCCCTAGCAGATGTTGCCTCAGGTGAAATTGCGACCTTCCGTTAAGAATGCCCACACTTGCTCTAAAATGTTTGCTTAGCCTTGTATACATGGCCCTCATCTTGTGAATGGGTTGCACTCCAGAACTGGGCAGGGCATTTGGAATGTGGAGTAGATTATCTCATCAAAACAGAGGCCTGAATGGTGGTTTAGGTCCCACCCAGGTCCTGTTTGGCTTAGGGATGGTTCATGCATATCTCCCTTCTCTCCCTGCAGCTTTGATTCTTGGGGGAAAAGGCTTCACGAGCTGTAGCCTTGAAGGTGGTGCTTTTTCTCTCTGTTGGGGAAGGCAGGAGTGACAGAGGGAAGCTGATTGTTTCTACTTTATGTCCCTTATCAAAGCTCCCGTGAGGCCTTAGCACTTTCCAGATGTTCAGGATTGGAGGCCGAAAGGGTTGTGTTTGCAGGGAAGCGCAGACATGGGAGCTGGTCTTCAGTACTCCTCACTCCCCGCTTTCCTGGAAGGGAGGATTCCAAGTGGAACCAGGAACATCCCCTGAGGTACTGCTCCATGGAGAAGGCATGAAGCACGTGTGGGTCTTGTCCTCAAAGGACTTAGTTTCTCTGTGGCTGACATTTGGTTCTTTATTCATCCAATAATTTTTATAAAGTGTTGATTTGTGGTCCATGTCGGGTGTAAGACTCCCTGCTCTACTTTCAGGGCCATTCACTACATCAGATGACATAAAGTCAGCAAAGTAAATTTGAGGATGAAAGCATAAAGTTTTTGTAACTTTTTCTTATGGAGGATTGTTCTTTAGAGGGAGTTGTCTGCTGGAATAAAGAAATTTCCAGACATCCCCCTCCTCTCCTTGTCTCTTCTGTCCTCCAGTCAGAGAAGAACTCAGCGTATGATCTTTGGCCTGGAGAAATATTAAATCTGTGTTAAGTATGCAGACATGAATGGGCAAAGGAAGGATTTGTGGCTGATGATCTGCTGAAACAAATAAGTAATGTAAATGGGCAGAGAGAGATATTAAACTGATTGCATCTTTCAGCTCCTGGTACTTAACACAAAGATAAAGTAGTGAAAAAGGTTGTCATTTGAGGTAATGAAAAGATGAGGGAGTTTTGAAGTTAGCTGGGATTTTTCTGCCTGTTAATAGAGTGACTTGGATTACAGACTATAAAAGTAGAGTAGGGTAATTCCATTTAGCATGGATGACAACACCGACTGCTTTCTGAACAAGCTCTGTGCTGAGGGAGAAGCTAACATCCCCAGGCCTGGAATTTATTGGTAACAAACAGCTCATTTCACTCTTGTCAGAAGCCTTCATTTAGCATCCTGGGAAGGCTTGAGATATCTGCATTATGAGGCCATTTCGGTTTTTTTTAAATGCATGTTCTTAACATTATTTGTTTATTAAGTGAGGCAGTAGATTAGGACTCAGTGGATTTGATTCTCCTGTATAGTATACCCAGAAGCCCACAGTTTCTCTGAATTTTTATTATGTAATGAGGCACAATTTAATTAGCAGGTTTGAAAAGCATCGGGGGAACTTTGGCCAGTCCATGGTTAATTGTATTGGTGATTAATACTTGGAGAGAATAAAAAGAATTAAACAAATTTACCCATCTTTTAGGATTTTATGTTACCTTTCTATGTGATTACTATCACATAGTAAATGAGTAAACATTTGAGCTAACACACTAAGCCAAACTATGGCAGATAATGATGTATTTTTCTGACCTTGTGTCACCCTGTCCAGCAAGATTATTCCATTAGTACTGCTGGTGAACCGGAAGCCATAGCTACATGCTAACAGAATTATCTGTCTATCCATCCATCCATCCATCCATCCATTTTTGGTGCTGTTGAGGACTGAACCCAGTCCCAGTCCCTGTCATGGCCAGCAGGTGGTCTACCACTGAGCTGTACCCTCAGCCCCCAAGATTGATTTCTTAAGGAGACTCAGCTTTCTGATGTGAAGGAAGTTCTAGCTGTGGACTCCAGAAATGAGTTCCAGAGGGGAGCAGCTGTGGTCAGTTGAGGACCACACTGCGCCCAATCTGGCTTCCTGGCAGATAGCTTCCAAGCAGGGGCTTCTAGTGCAGGAAAAATTCATTGAGTACAGTGGAAGCTTAGTGATTACTGAGTCTGGTTCCCAATTTAGCCCAGGGGCCCAGCAAGCCTCAGCAAGTGCTCTTACTTCTGTATCCATCTAGGACTTAAGTAAGAGCAATCATGGCACCTTTTGCTGGCTGGTGGACCCATTTCCTGATGGAGTGGAGACCTCTGTAATAGACACACACCTCTGTTGTTTTTCCTTGTATTTAAAGTTACCTTATACAGCAAGGTAGCTCAGCTCTGCTTAGAAAAACAGGACATGATGCTTGAGAGCACTTTGCCCTTGTCCAACATACCCTGGGATGGAAAGTGAGGTGAGGCTTCCCTTGCAGTGGGTGAGGAGACCCACTTGTGTGTACAGAGAGAAGGAAGACAGGAGAGGGCCCAGACACATGACCGTCCTCCTCATCACTCACAGCAGGGTGCTTCAGACCTGTGCGGTATCTACTGATTTGGTTATTCAAGGGCACGCTGCCATGAAAATGGAAGAAAAGGAATCAGCCGGCCCTCTGTGTTCCACCAGCACTTTTTTCGGAAATAACTTCACATGCTCTATCTAATCCCTAGAGAAATCATAGTGACCTGGGGGAGGGGGAGTCAGCCAAGGCCACACTGGGAGTGGTGAAGGCGGAGCCTGGGGAACCTGGCCTCTCTCCCTTCCACTTTCCAGTCTCCCGCCTGAGGGCTCTGGTGCTTCTGCTCTCAAGGGGTCAAGGCTGAAAGAGGAGAGCTGGGTCGTGTGAGGAGCTGCACTATGGGCGGTGCTGACATAAAGGTGTCCCTCTGACCTCAGAGCACAGCCGCAGCATCTTACTCCGTCAGTCTTTGTCCCCTCTGCCAAGGGCTTTAGGTGGTTCCATATTTTCTGAATAGAAAAGGAAAAAAAAGACCGTGTCTAAATGCTGAGAATTGGGGGTGTGGTGTAGTGGTATAGCTCTCATCTAGCATGCCCGGGTCCCTGAGCCGGATCCTTAGCATATGCACGCGCATGCACCCACACACACCCACACCCACACCCACAAATAATATAGGAAAGATGAACATGAAAGAGTGATGTAAGCATAGTTAAATTACAGATGCTTAATTGTGAAGTATCTTGTTTCTGAATTTTAATTCCTTGCTTTTGTCTGAGTGCTTACATTCTCCTTTACTCCCTACCCCACGTAAAGAGGTTTCCATTTAACATCGATGAATTATTTCAGGTAGGAGGCAAAACTTTGATGTTGATCAGTATTCAAGCACCCTTATTTGGCTGATTTTTCACTAAGGGAACTTCTTTGTTTTTAAAACTATTCTTTAATTTTATGAAAATATCTTTAAATGGGTGAACACTTTAATTCTGATAAGTGGCAGGTTGTGGTAAAGGAAGAAAGGGATGTGGTTTACAGTAAACTTTTTAGTCTTTTATAAAAAAATGCAATTGTCAGACAGAAAGTAATATATATGAAGTGTCAGGAAATGATTTATCAAAATTAATTCTTGGATGGCTGATGTTTACCATGAATCAGACTCTTGAAAAATGATTGAGCCATTGCAGCCTTACGTTATTTTTTTGTCTTTTATTTATTGTGCAAACCAAGCTTGTGGCTGCCTGTCCAAAGTTACCGGCATTTGGCATTTACTGGATGTCTTTCTCAAGGAGAGAAAGGTGCACCCTGAAACTTGGCTTTCTGATCTCTCCGCAACATCAGGCCGAAGTGTGGGGCCAGATGCCACTACAGGGCCCCACAGGCGGCGGGTATTACCTGAGCATAGGGGACCACTCCCAGGGACTGGGGCAGGGGCGGGTCTGGACCTCAGGGCCTTCTTCCCTGCCTGCCTGAGCTCCGGGTGGGTCTGACACTGGCCTGCATTCCTGTGAGCTTAGTCATGGCGAGGCAGTGGCTGGAGGATGGGGAAACCGCAGGGCTCTCTGTCACCCCAAAAGAATGCAGGCTGGGCAGGGGCTGCTAGGCCCAGAAAGTTCTGTAGGCACTATGGCTTATCCATGTCGGCTGACTCAAAGTAAATCTACCTCACTGCCTTCTCCCATCAAAGCAAAAAGGAACACAGAACACGAGATAGCCGCTTTACTCGCTGAAGGTGAATGTTTTACTCACTTTTAAAAATGCACCTTCTGGATCTGTAAGCACACAGCTATTCAAGGTAGATGTTGTTGTGAAACGTGGTGTCAGAGGAGAAATCCTGCCTCTTGCTGCTGCTGCCCACCAGACATCCCTGTGTCTGTTGGCACACGGCTGTCTTGGATAGGTGGGTGGGAGTTGTCAGTGGCGGGGCCCCTCTGCTTTGCAGACCCTCAGGCGTACCACAGAGCAGGGACAACTTCCCAACTCCTGTCCTGGGGTCTGCTGTCTTGCATGGAAGTGCTTTAATGGCTCTTGCTTACAGCAGCAACCAAGAGCTACTTTGAGGACAGACCTGGCTTGCCCTCTCAGCTCTAACTCCTTGGTCAGGAGAGTTCCCCTCTCAAAGGCTTGCCATGTGCATGAGACCAGATGCTGCTCCCTTCTAAGGTGGCTGTGTGGAGTGGAGGATGGGGCTCAGTGCAGGGCGACATAGGACCATTCCTCAAGGAGATATTACCTGAGATACTAGTTTACTTTTTATGTGCCCATACATGTCATTGTTAAAGGTCAAAAGTGTTACAAGTACAAAAATAGTGCATTTTGAATTAGCTTCTCTCTTACACATTTTCAAAGGGTAGAATTTTTATCCTTTGTTCTTAAAAAATGTTAGAAATGTTATTATACATTAAGTGAAAAAGATGTAAAACAATATATACACACTGATCCTTCAGGTCCAACTTACGAAGAGCATATATGCTGGTATAGTCATTAAAAAATTTTCCAGAAGGAATCCCAGAAAGTAGTGAGCACCTACCTTTTGTGGAGAGCAACCGGAAGCGCCTGTGAGCTGCACCGCTCATCTTATTCTTCTGACACCATGTGGATTTTCTAACCATTTATTTTTATTGCTTTTATTCTTTTCAAAGGTCAACTTTTCAAAGAAAAGTCCATTTTCTGTTTTCTTCATTTTACTTCTGTGCGTTTAAAAAAACACCCCTGAATGTGTTGTTTTTAAAGCTGACTTTTCTGCTTGCCCCTGCCCTCCAGAGAGAACAGGCCATGTGGTCTCTGATCTCTCGGCTCCCTGGAGCATGGGCTGGGGCCTCCTCATTCTTCCCCAAGAGAATGGGGCTTTCTCAGGAATAGAAGCTTAGGCTTCACCTGTATCCTCCATGGGAGCCCTAACAGTAGGTCCTGGCAGGCCCAAGTCTAGAATCCCCGGGGGCAGCTTGTGTGTGCGTGTGTCTTCCCGTGGTAAACAGCCTCGAAAATGCTGTGAGCTTTTGGCAAGCACAGATGAGGTTTTTCCTGTGTAACCCTTGGAAAGCACAGTTCTCACTTGTAACACCCTGTCCGCAGGTCCATGGTATTATAATTAAAAATTTATGGGATCACAAGGGTGCATTTAACAGGGCATCTGGTCTAAAGGCTCAGATAAAAGCAGAATGTATGTCAGTGGTTCCCTTAATTTCTAAAATCCGATTATTTGTAGATTCACCTTACTGGATGCTTGTGTTGAATGTTCTACTGATGAAAGGAAAGAATGTTTAAACCCCAGGCAGACCCAAATTCTCCTGCCTGAACGTACCCCATCTTAATAGGTATTAATGACCTTGAGTACATCAGCTCCCTTCGCTTGGAAATAAGCTGTCATACCACATCGGTGGTTTTACTCTTTTTCTTTTTTTTCCCAGACCCATATTAAAACATTGATTTATACCATGATCCCAGGACAAAATAAATACAAAACTAAAATAAGTGTTTCCAAAGTACTTCTTATTTAATACAACCTTACTACTCATCTAGGACCACAGTATTTTCTTGTTCTGTTTTAGTGCTGGTGAAAAATATTTTAAAACCAATTTTGAGAACTGCCAATGCGTGAAAACTAATGGTTTGAAAAGCACGTTGCTGAGGTTTTTCCCAGCTCTGATTTTGAATCTGTTGGCTCTGGGTGAGAACTGAATCCTCAGTACTGATACACACAGTGCTGACCTTTGAGGTCGCCTCTTGTTTTTTTATGAAAACGAGGCTCCAAGGGAATTAACTGATTTTTTGCAGGGGCACCCCCCTGAGGACGGGCAGGAATTTAAGAATTTGAATGTATTTTCCCAACATAGGACTTATTTCATGGTTCACTGGCACTCATTTTTGAACATTTGAAATCTGTGTCTTAGATAATTTTTATAAATTCCTAATTTGTAAAGTTATTTAAGTCAGTTATTGAAGTAACGAAAACAATAGCTAACTTTATGCTTTTCTGCTTTTCTCATACTTTTAATGTTTAACCAAAAATTAAAGACTCATCACAGTACAATCAATAGATTATTTTCTGATGGCCTTTTATTAGAAGAACCTGGCTCAGAGTGATGACATAATATTTGAGTGCTTGTTATGTATCGGGTGCTCTTTCTACTGACTCACACTTGTAAATGACCCCGTTAGCTAAGTTCTAATCAGGCTTTGGTAGGAATGTAGAATCATTAGATGCATTTGTCCTAAAAGGCCCTTCTAGATCCAAGCTGTTGTGGATTGGTGCCTGGTAACTTTGATGGCCATTTTGAAATGTTACCATAGTGATAATTCTTCTGGAATCTCAAGTCATTAAAAGTGATATGGCCAACTCTGGGCTGTGTGCTATAAAAATAGATGTCATGGGATGTGTGAATCCTTTTTTCAACATTGTAGTTTATACCAACTGAAGGAACATTGGAGTTGTCTTGAATACTTATTAGAGTCTAGTTGCTTTGCTGAGTAATTCATCTGTTCACGTAATCATTAACCCCTAAGAATGAATGGCATTTTAAAAAATGATTCAATTTTTCCCTCATTTAATTTCACTTATTTTGCCCCTTCTTTTGTTCTTTCAGTGAATTTTTCAAAAGTTTGGTTATTACAGAAGATTAGTCATCATTGACACTGCTTCCATGGGTTTACTGAACTTCTGTCTGAGGCTCCCCAGCTTGGAGGCTGCCCTTGGTCTGCCTCACTGCCAGCCGAGGTGGCTCCTCTGGGGAGGACTGGATGCTGGCACGGTTCACACCCTGTTCCCCTGAACGTCCCGTGGACGTGTGAGAGGACAGTGTGCCCTTTCAGCCTGGTCCTGCTCCTCTTGCTTTTGAACCCCAGGGTAATAATTAAAAGGGTCTGTGTTAGTTCTTGTCTAGTTAGAGGAATCCAGGTTGGAGACTTGTAAATAGGGACGGACCAGTCAGTCCAAGGCATGAAGCAAACCATTGGAAAATGTGGTCGGCAGTGACAGTTGACAGCGTGTTTGCTCACAGTGGCGGTGTTTGGTTCTGTTGTTGACTGGAGTTCCTTTTGCCGGGGAAAGCCCAGCTTTACTTAGACAACTGGGTAGGGTGAGACCAGTTGCATTCCTTTGACCTTTGTGCTGGTAGCATCCATATTCACTGGATATTTGCTGCTCATTGCCTTCTCTACTGAGCTTGGCTCTGGGGATGCGAACAGGAGTAGATGTAGTTGTACTTCTAGGGGGACCTTGCTGCTGGGGAGCCCTATATGTATACTACACAACAGCCCTGTGGCCTTTACTTTACCAGGCTGTGTGCAAACTGCACTAGGAGGCTGGGAGGAGAGACAGGTTGGTATGACTGGGCGCAGGGAAAGGCTTGCCTAAGAGTGGGGCCTCAGAGGATGCAGAGAAGTTTGCACAGCTACCAGAGGTTAGGGGTTGGTGGTTGTAAGAATAGATGGACAAAGGCAGTGTAAAAGGATAAGTCACTGTGGGCTGATTGCTTCTAAAAATGAGGGTGAGGATGCTGGCAGAAAGCAAGTGGTGCTGGGTAGCAACTGCCTGCCCATGAAGCCTGACTTTATAGGCAGTGGCTGTGAAGGAGAGGGTGCCGTAAGCATCCGTGTGGTATACAAGTTCTCTCATAGCCACCGGGAGGGGACGAGAAGCTGGCAGAGCGAGAGGTGAAAGTGGATCCCGTTATGTGGAGCCTGAGCATAGAAAAGGGTGTCCTATAGGCTTGGAGAAGGATTTCTCAGGGCTTGGTAAGGATGAGGATGAGAGGGAAGGTGGAGGAGAAGCACCGAGCTAGTGGATGAGCAAGGACCAATTGGAAGAAACCGATTGACCTTTGCTGCCATTAACTAAGATCAGAGAGATCAGAGTAGGAATTTGGCATTGGTGGGGAGGGACAAAGAATGCTTGAGATGGTGGCTCATTGAGTTCGCACTGGTTGTGGCGTGGGTGGGTGGAGCTGGCCTTGGGAACACTGACCTGGCTGCAGAGATGGAGAATCTTGGGGAACTCCTGCTTTGGGGGTCACTTCAGTGGCACGCCTGAAGGGAGTGTGCTGTATTAGTCATCTTTCTGAGATACTGGGACAAATACCTGAGATAATCAACTTATAAGGAGGAAAGGCTTATTTTGGCTCACGGTTTGTTCTGGAAGTTTCAGTGGGAAGTGCTTCTGGGTGTGTGGTAAAGCGGTGTGCCGTGGTAGGGGAATGTGGTCAGCGAGGCCATTTACCTCGTGGCCAGGAAGGGTCTGAGGCCCCACTGTCCCCCTCAGGGACACCCTCCCATTACCTAAAGACCTCACACTGGGTCCCACTTCCCAAAGGCTGCTCTGCCTCCCAGTCGACTGCACCATGCTGGGACCAAACCTTTAAGCCTTGGTGGGTCACTTAATGTCTAAACTATAGCAGTGAGGGAGAGGGTCCTCCCAGGCCTGTGTTCTAATTTAGATGTTCATCTTTTAAATCATATAAGGAGTAGCTGATACCAAAAAGTGTCTGTGTGGGGCTCAGCACCTGGCATCTTCCACGAAGAAAAGCTGCAGGGCACCTCCATGCCAGGGAGCAATCAGGCTGATCCTAGGACTGCATCTGAAGGCACCTCTGACTCCAAGGAAGGAGGCTGTTTCGAAGGACCCAGGTCCTTTCTGTTGGGTTTCAAAGGAAGAAAGAGACAAAGGAATCGCAGAGAAAGGCCAGAGGAGGCCATCTCAGGTAGGGGACTCCCCTTCGAAGAAGCTTGCACTGTGGTTGCCGCTTCCCTTCCATCTTTTGAGAGAAGAATCCTCCAAAAGCCTTAAGCTTATTCTCAGGAGAAGCAATTTGCAGTGGAACTACCTGCTAAGATGAGAGCGTAGACCCCCCAGCAAGGTCTTAACAAGATCTGACTGAGCTTCGGTCTGCTTGCAGACTACTTCTCTTTCTGAAACCACTGTGATAGGAACCTCAAATAATCTACCCAAAGATATCTTCAGGAGGCAAAGCCTAGGGATTTGTCTTGTTTATCCCTAATCTTCTCTTCCTTTTTCTTTTTTGCTAGCTTTATGTCTAGATAATTTAGTACATTTGATCTAACAGGCAGGACCATAACAGGGGCTGATATTACATCCCCTGAAAGTCCTTTACAAACATACTGCAGTGGTGGTAGAATAGTGTTCCAAGCAGTGGGTAACATTAGCCTGCCTCCTGGGACCCTTAGACACAGGCCCTATCTGTTGCAATTCAGAGCTCTTAGATGTAAAAGAGCATTGCATCAAGTTCACATAAACGATATCACTATTTCCATCTGAAGTTTTTGTCATGTTGTAATTCTTTAGATTTTGTATTCTCCATAATGCTATCACTTGATGGGAAGATCGTCAGGCTGTGTGACTGGGCACAGTACCAGGTATTCTTGATTAGTCATCCTGCTCAGTAACATTAACCTGAAGTCATAGGACGTGCCAGTTTTGTGTTCTACTTTTTTAAAAAGATTTTAAATTGTCAGGTATAAATGCATCCTTTTAAACTTCAAGGTAGGTCAGCCTTAATCAAGTCTCAGTATTTCTCATCATGCTTTATTCTTCAAATGGAGAAAATGTAGCACGTTTCTATCCTTTGATTGTACACAGAATGGCCCACAAAAGACCCACAGAGTTTGGATCCGTGGAAGCTTTATAAAGGTGACATTTTAGCTTTGCAATAAAACCTCTGACCCCAAACCTGTGTCACTTCAGCTTTAGTCAAATGCTAACAGAGCAATTTAAAACTTAAACAGAGGTATGAACTTGATAAATAAGAGCATGTGGGGATTAATTGGTGACTACCATTCTGAACATTAACTGCCCTTTGTATTTGGAGGATGCCGGAAGGCCAATTGTGGACTTCTGAAGGCCTTGTTGATTCTGGATAAATACATTGTGGCAGTGCCTTCCATTTCATCATTACTTTACAGGACTCATGAAATGGCTTTCTTCTTGGTGTGATTTTTGCTTTTCTTTTTTTCTTTTTTCGTTTTTATGTTGTTCTGAATTAGGTATTACCTTTCTTTGCCAAGACAAATTTGTAGGGTAAATTTTTCTGTAGCCTGTATATAAAAACATGCATACCCATGTTTATAGCAGCACAATTTATAATAGCTAGAT
Organism: Heterocephalus glaber; assembly: GCF_000247695.1. The sequence continues at coordinate 5,470,256 of NW_004624768.1, forward strand.
CTTGGAAACAGTGTCTATGCCCATCAACAGATGAATAAAGGTAAGGAAAATGTGGTATTTATACACAATGGAGTACTACGCTGCCATAAAAAAGATAGACTTGAGGCTTTCAAGGGTAAATGGATGCAACTTGAGAATGTGATGTTAAGTGAAGTAAGTCAGACACATGAGCTCAAATACTGCATGGTTTCTCTTATGTGAGAAACACAAAGAACAGAAGAGAAGAGAGACAAATGATAGGGAGAAGTTCAAATACTTCTCCAAATCACAAATTCCATGGTTTAAAAATATTTCAGTATATATGCTAACTGATTTCATTAGTACTACTTGTTTATGTTAGTTTGTTGAAAAGAAAGATTTGTATTATCTGTTTCTTTTTTGTAAGAATCTTTTTTGGTTTATGTCTTGTACTCTGAATAACTACTTTGAAGATAATGATACACAGTGTAATAACTTGTTACTCTTATTATTTGATTATGGAATTTTGTTTTATTTTTCTCATAACATTAAAAGAAAGGAGTATATTACATACCGTACTTCAGCTTCCAAGTGTGGGTGTGGATACCCTTTTTCCTCCACATCCAGGCCGTGTGTGAGACCCTGCGGTGTCCGAAGGGCAGTGCTGATTGGCTTGGCTGCCAGAGTTGGAGGAGCTTGGATGTGCTCTTCACTCAGGCAGGGCCTCTGAGTGTCTGGGCTCCTGCAGCACAAGGGGTGGCGACCTCCTGCGTTTCACCCCCTTCCTAACTTTCTCAGTCCAGGGAGGGCTTTGTAGCCCCAGTGAAAGTGTAATGAATGAAATATCTTCACTTTCATTCCTAGAGAAAAGGAATTCCTTTTCAACTGGCTTATGAAAAAAAAGAAGACCATTTTGCTGGACCTCAGTGATAAAGTCTGGGAGTGGGGCAGGCTTCAGGCAGGGAGGGGGTCTCCGTGATTCTGTGTGTCGTAGAAGGGTTGTCGGCAGTGTGAGTCCTGTGCCTGCCCTGACTTAGGGCTCAGTGCCCAAGAGCAAGGGGTCTCTATTCTTTTCCCTTCCCCTTTTTTGTCTTTTTGAGACAGGGCCTTGCTATGTAATCTAGGGTGGCCTAGAACTTGTTGTCTACTCAGGCAGGGCTTAAACTTGTGATCCTCCTGCTCAGCCACCTGTACACAGGTATAACAGGCATGTGCCACCATGCTGACACAACTCTGTTCTTTTTTTAAATTTTATTTTATTGGTACATTTTAGGTATACAATATAATGACATTCATCATTGGAAATTTGCACCTTTACACAATCTCTCTTGGTTCTTATTTTTTCCCCTTCCCCTGCCCTCCCTTCAACCCCTCCATCTCTCCCTTTTTACAAAGACTTTGTTTCCATTTTTTCATTTTCTCATATTAATTCCATTCCCTTCTTTCTTTTCCCCTACCCCTCCCACTTCCCCTTCCCCTTTGCCCCTTTTCTTCCTATCTCACATTATCTATTATACCTTTTAGTCTTTATTTACACTTTCAGTTTCTCACACTAGAGAAACTATTCGGTATTTACACACGTGTGTCCTATTTATTTCACTTAAGAGTATTGCCTCAATGTGCATCTATTTAGCTATAAATGTCCCTAATTTTTCATTTTTTTATGCCTGAGTACTCTGTTTTATTAAAAAACCACATTTTCTTTATCCAGTCTCCAGTTGATGGGCACTTGGGCTGCATCCAAGCTTTAGCTATTACAAACTGCACTGCTATGAACGTGGGTGCACATATATCACTGTGGCATGATTCTTTTAATTCTTTGGGGAAGATCCCCAGCAGGGGAATAGCTGGGTCCAATGGGACTTCCAGTCCTAGTTCTTTGAGGTATCTCCATACTGATTTCCACGGTGGTTGCACCAGTCTGCACTCCCACCAGCAGTGGAGCAGTGAAGAACTCTTTTCTTATGGTACAGACAGGTTCCTGGAGGCCTCTCTGCAGGTCATTCCCTCCATGTTTGACTTCCAGAAATGGGCCAGCTCAGGGCATATCATCCTCACCTTCCGGGAGGAAGACAACACAGTGGCTCCTTAAAAGAAAACATGCATATTCTGATCAGAAGAAAGAGGTTGCAAAACAACAAACCCTATCGTAGATGGCCAGTACCCGGTGTGTAGAAATGCATTTGGTATGTGAATACATTGAGGGGCTCCAGAGGTGGGCAGTGGACTTGGGTTTATTGCTGTCAGAGACAAGTGTGTTTAGAGTGAGGTACTTACGGTGGGGCCCTAGAAACAGCCTGTCTTGTGGCCCACATGTGTATGGCCTCTAGCTGCTTAACTTCTCCTCCTAAATGCTTTGCCCTGGAAGAGCCTGGTCCATTGCTCTGTTGTCAAAGTGGTATTGAACAGGCACATCAAATTAAAAACTTTGGGGATCACTCGTCAAAATGGTTTCCTGTACAGATCTCCCCTGAGGGGGGATTACAAGTACTTATGCATCCATTTCACTGATATATTGTGTTTATTAAAAGGGAAAAAAATATCTAACCAAGAAAGAAGGTGTAGCCAGCTGCTTAAAGAGTAGAGCTGATGGGAGATATTTTGATTACATTAATCCATATCCCGTTAGTTCACTTTGCCTCTGTTGCTGGTGAAGTTACTAATGTGAACTAATTACATTTGCTCTGAAAAGCCAGAATTTTTAATGCATCTCAGCAAGAAAGGTTAATATTATCAATTTAACGGCATGAATGAAACATTGTGTGTATTGAACTTGAACTGTCCTAAAAGCTTGCATAAGAAAAACTCGGTAGCTAGCTGCTTTTTGTAACTCCCTGTATATAAACAGTTCTTGGTTACACATGGGCAGTGGTTTCTTCTCTGCTTTAAGTTTCACAGGGGTGGTAAGTGGTCAGCATTGGATGAGGTCTCCTTATAGGGCCATACGGTAACTGTGTGTTATAAATAGCAGGCCATCTCTAATACAGGTGCTCCCTCTTTTTAAGAACTTCGCAAGAGAGCTGCATATATTTTCTCACTCGGTGAAGGTATTTCAAAAAAGGAAAATAAGTCTCTGCACTCCAGCATGGTAACACTGTCCTATTTTAGATGCATCTGTGAGTTACCATGACCTGTGGCACAAGTTGCTTTAAAAGTCAGTCATTTCCTTGGCGCCTCTGAGCCTCTGAAGACAGTATTTTGGAGAGTGGAGTGTTCTGGGCTGGGCACTCATCTGCAGGGACTTAAATGGCATGTCCTCTTGCCCTTGCACGTGGCACTCCAGTGATCCCTGATGTTTAATTATTTCCTGCTTTCATGTGACTTACTTAGCAGTAAACAATGAGAGTGGGAACAGCTGGCAGCCGCTCTCTGCCATGCACCCTCTTGGGAACTGCAGTGTGGCATTCTCTATGGGGCAGTGTGTTGAAGTGTTTGGCTGGTGACATTTTGGTGACCAGTTGGTTCCTCAGTGTCTTTCAGTGTAGAGATTAGGAACTGACAGAGGACTTGGAACCTTTGTGTGTTTTCTGCCCAGGACATGGCCTTAGAGTAGTGGAGTAAGTTGACAGGAACTGGAATACTCCTGGGTGGGACTCGTCCAAAAGGGTAGCTGAATTGCAGCCAGTTTGAAATAAGATAAATAAATCATAAAGAGTCCTCAGGAAAAGTTTGTAATTTTTCAAAAATAAGTCTTTAATTTTAAAAAGAAGAAGAAAGTTATCTTGGCCCTCTCCCTTCTTCTCCCCCTTTACCCTTCAACCTATACTTAGGATAAAGAAAAATAGGTTTAGAAAAGCATTTTTTCCCCTCATATGTATTTTAAACAGCCTGAGCCTGTTGTGATCCAGGAGAGAGAAGTGTGCTGGAGTGGGCAGAGGGGAGCGGCTTTGAGCAGTTAGGATGGGGAAGGAATGGAAGGTTCTGTGACCTTCCAACCTCCTCTCCTGTGCTCAGAGACTCAGGTCATCCCGTAGGTCTGTGCCATGAACTGGACTGCCTGGAGAAAACCCACACGGGCCTCTGATGGGTGTCATAGGAGCAAAAGGTTTCCCGTCCTGTTTGGAGTTGCGGGAGCCTTCTTTACTAGGGCTGTCGTCACTCCAGTTTGGATGATGGTCTAGGCAGGCTTTTCACTGGCCACAGTTGTCACTGCAAGTTTTTCCATGGTGCTCGGTCATCCCCTCATGTCTGGGACAAAATCCCATGACAGTTGGCCCTATTCATATCTAAATGAGTTCCAGGAGCCTTATGGTAGAGGAAATTGTAGCGGCAACAGATTATCCTTTACTTGGATAAAACATGGTTTATCCCACAGTTTGGTCCCTTGGTAAGGCCATGGCAGAAGCCAACTGATGAAGATGTCTTTTCTGAGGAAGATTTAAATGGCCTGTGGGGGCTGGGGATTTAGCTCAGAGGTGCTGTGGCTGCCTTGCAGGAGCAAGGTCCTGAGTTCAATCCTTGGTACCAAAAATTAAAAAAATAAAAATAAAAAAAATAAAATGGCCAGTGGGATTTGTTATCCTATTCAGCGTTAGGCTTTTCCAGTGCAGAGGTCCTTGGTAGATGGTGGGTGAGAGCCCACTTTTGCTGCCAGATACTGCAAGACATATCTTGCCTGTGACTCAGGACTGGTAAATATCAGACAGGCTCCATTTAGGAATGAGTGCACCAGAAGATTGTCCTACAAAATTCTGTGTGTTATGAGGCAGCTGTGTGACTCTGGGGCTAATTCATAAACACATTCCCATACTTTCTTTCTGAGACCCTCATTAAAGATTTGGAGTAAATTCCAGTCTTATATTCAGGTGAATTTACCCATTGAGGTCATAAAATACCAAAAGAAGTGGAAATTCAACCTTGTACTTGAACGCCTAATGATTCTCAAAATTCATATGGCTACCAGATCCTCCTTATAGGCATGCTAGGTAGGTATAATTAACCCCAGTTTGCACTGAAGACAACAGATTATATTCAATTATATTCAATTATATTCAATGACTTTGCAGATTTTTCAACTTCTTGAATGGCTTTGCTTGAACCTTCCTACCCTGCCAACTCTTTTAACCCTTTGTTACATATAGAAACACAAACAATGAAATGAGAACCAAACCCAAAGGTCTAAACTACATTTTTCCAACATGAAAACTTCATTGTTTATGTTGTTGCAAAAAAAAAAAAAAAGAGAGAGATTAGGGGCTGGGGTTGTAGTTCAGTGAAAAAGGACTTGTCTAGCATACACAAGGCCTTGGGTTCCATCCCCAGCACTCCAGGGGCGGCGGGGAAAAATTAGCGTAACTTTGAGTGTGGGAATAATTCACTCACTATATTTTTTGTTCTATAATGTACCATGTGGGGGTGTACTCTGCATGCATCTTAGAATTGACTTTGCTTATGGGTAAGACATACAGAACATGCATGAAAATGGTGGTGGCTGAGCTTGACCATTCTGTTTTGTGAAATGGCTCATGCATCCTGTCAACTGGGTGCCGCATTGAAGGTCTAGTCTGACAGATCTGCTGCCTTCCTGTTTGGTACACCCTTCCTAGTCTTAGACGTGCATACTATTTTTTAAAAAGTATTTCCCTCAAAATGGTACTTTGGAGTATTTTCAGAGTCAAAATATAATGGTGAATATTCATCCTAAATTGCGGACATTATGTCTTTTGATTCCAAATGGCGGATTCTCGGTGTCTGACTGGACTGTCCCATGAAAATTTGTCTTTTGAATCTGCACTGTCTGCATGAGGTTTTCATGAAAGTAGAAAGTAGTTTGTGCAAAGAGATACTTTTGCTAAAAGAAAATGCTAACTTTAGGACAGGAAATGCAATCTAAACAGTAGTCCTGTGACTGTGCCTAGTGTTCATCTCAGACCTCTGCTCTGTACACAGGTGAGGGGAGAGGTTTCACAGTAATAGGAAGAACCTGAGATGTCGAAGATTGCTCCAGCTCAGGAATAAATTTGAGAGCATGCTTTCATAGTGTTACTTTCCACTGAAAATATTTTGACTCCATTACTTACTTCAGAAAGTGAAAGTATTAAGGTTTCAAATTTGGTGTTAGTAATGTTGATATTTAAAAATCCCTTCAGGATTCCTGCATCTGTCTTGTTTTGCCATGTGGTTGTGGCCTAATATATGCATCTGTGTACATCATTAATTCACTATGGGTTTCCTTGGCTTTATTAGCTCCTTTCTTGTGTTTCCCTTAGAGAACATTGTGGCTTTATCAGTGGGACCAAGAGTAAATGCAAGCCAAAAAAGCATCTTACAGGTTAAGGATCTGAAGCTTTTGAGAAGAAAAAAACAATAGATAAGAAACCCAAATAGAGGCAAAACAAAGTCTTGTAGCTCATCCATTGAAACCCAGGTTCAGAATTGGCTGCAGGTTGCTTCCCAATCACACAAAAAGCTGACAGTTTTGAGGGTTAGTTACATGTGACATAAGAAACTGATATGTCTGGAAGAAGTAGGAGTTCTCTTTTTGAGGAAAAAAATTCAGCGAAGGGAAGTGTTTTATTTACAGTAAGCATGTGGCTTGCCATCTCCGTGGGGCAAAGATTTGGTTAGCCATATTTTGAAGGCAGGAGAAAGGAGGATAATAAAAATGCCTATACTTGGTTGCTCGTGTTAGGGCTGCACATGCAAAAACATTATAGAATCCACACAGCTTATGCCAAGTGGTTGGTTTATGAAAAGCTTCTTTCCGTTCCTTGGCATTCCCCACCTGCCTCTTTCTCCATCCCCTGTAATGAATTTGGATTGGCTCTTTAAAGAGATTGAGTGAAATTTAATTATCTAGGGAAACTCCACTTTGTCAGAAGTATAGTATTCCAGGAGAAAGGTCTTGCTGGCCAGCAAAGCTCAGTTGAGTATATTTGTGGTCTAAAAAATAGCCTTTCTCAACAGAAATAGCAAGAGTGATATTTATTTAATAATACTTAAAATTTTGATTTGTAAAAGAAATTTTATGCTCAGTAAACATCTGTATAACTTTTAAGGTTGATTAATGATCACAAGCTTATAGTTAGGAGAAAGAAGTTCTGGTGTTCTGTTATACTAGAGTGAGTACAGATAACAATGATTTATATATCAGTAACTGTATTTTATATATATATATACATATTTTAAATGTATAACTTTATCAAACACACATATACAAAAATTAAAATTATTCAAAGAAAAACAATGCAAGGGGAAAAAAAACTATAATAATACTCAAATATAGTCGAATTCAACCAAAAAACCCCTGAAAAGTACTTAAACATTTTTCCATATAATTTAAAAAAACATCTTAAGCATTAACAAGACATCAGAGGATGTGATTTGTTTTAAAAAGATTTCAGAACTAATATTGAACAAATAGTGGTCTGGAAAAAAAAATTCTAGTTAGCTAGTAGACTCCACATAGGCCAAATTTTTTTTTAAATTTAAATTTCAATACAGTCATATGACACGATGGAAATATAATCTGAGAAATATGTTATTAGGCAATTTTATCCGTGTGTATCACAAAATACTACACAGAGTGCCAGCTTCTAAGTGCATACTGAAAAGGTATACATCAGTCATCTGTGATAGCCCCTTGATATTATCCAAACACGCATTTAACACGAGGCTACCACTGGCATAGCAGCACACTGTTTTACAGTAAACTATTTTATATAAGTAGGATTATGCTCTAAAGGATGAAAAGCACAGTATGTTATAAGTACCTAAAACAAATAACAGTCATTTATCACAAATTTAAAGAAGAACTATCACCATTACTCTTTAAACTCATCAAGGAAATTGAAAGGGAAGCAAGGCTTCCAAATTCATTCCTGGAAGCAAGTATTACTTTGATTCCCAAACCAGGGGAAGACACAACCCAAAAAGAGAACTACAGGCCAATCTCTCTAATGAATATTGATGCAAAAATCCTCAAAAAGATACTGGCAAACAATACAAAGGGTCATCAAGAAGGTCATACACCCTGACCAAGTTGGATTTATCCCAGGGATGTAAGGATGGTTCAACATTCGTAAGTCAATAAGTGTAATATACTATATTAAGAGAGTCAAGGACAAAAACCATATGATCATCTCAATAGATGCAGAAAAGGCATTTGACCAAATCCAACCCCCATTCATAAAAAAAAACCCTACAGCAAATTGGAACAGAAGGTCTTTATCTCAGCTTGATTAAGGCTGTCTATGAAAAACCAACAGCCAGCATCATACTCAATGGTCAAAAACTTAAATCAGGAACAAGACAAGGATGCCCACTATCACCACTCCTGTTTAATATTGTTTTCCAAACATTAGCCACAACAATTAGAAAAGAGAAAGAAATAAAAGGAATAAAGATAGGAAAGGAAGAAGTGAAACTGTCATTATTTGCTGATGATATGATACTTTACATAGAA
>NW_004624768.1:5479700-5514484 GCF_000247695.1 Heterocephalus glaber
TAAAAGCAGCAAATAAATATATGAAAAAATGTTCAACATCCCTGGTTATTGGAGAGGTGCAGATGAAAACAGCACTAAGATTCCACCTCACCCCAGTAAGAATGGTTGCTATCAAGAAATCAATAACAAATGCTGGCAGGGGTGTGGGGAGAAAGAAACCCTTCTCCATTGTTGGTGGGAGTGCAGACTAGTGCAACCACTGTGGAAATCCGTATGGAGATACCTCAAAGAACTAGGCTTAGAGGTCCCATTTGACCCAGCTATCCCCCTGCTGGGTATCTTCCCAAAAGAATTAAAAGAATCATATCACAACAATATACGTGCACCCATGTTTCTAGTGGCACAGTTTTTAATAGCTAAAGCTTGGAAACAGCCCAGGTGCCCATCAATTGGAGACTGGATAAAGAAGATGTGTTTTGTTTTTTTTTTAATAAAATGGAGTACTACTCAGCCATAAAAAACAAGAAAACTAGAGACATTGATAGCTAAATGGATGCATATCGAGGCCATCCTCTTAAGTGAAATAAATAGGACACACATGTGCAAATACCAAATAGTTTCTGTAGTGTGAGAAACTGAAAGTGTAATTAAAGATTAAAATGACTAAAACGAATAATCGATAATCTGAAATATGAAGAAAAGGTTCAAAGGGGTAGGGCTGGCAGGAGGGGTAGGGGAGAGATCAGAGTTACAGGCTTGAATCTGGAAAGAATCCATATATAGATTGTGTCTAAAATTACAGGAAGAGATGTAGATAGAGAGTAGGCTGGAGCTCATCAGTGGGTTGGGAAGGGTCACTGAGATCAAACGAGAGAAGGGTGTGTTTCCAGAAGAAACACATACAGCTATGTACAGTACACAGTATTCGATAGTGTGATAAATGACTGTTACTGTATCATATATTTTTAAAGTTAGAAGAAAAGGATTCTCAAAATTTTCACTATGAAGAAATGATAAACATTTGAGGAGCTAAGTATGCTTTCTGTGGTTTGAACATTGTATGATGTATCAAAGCCTCATATGGTACCCCTAAACATGCATAATTTTTATGTACCGGTTAAATTTTTTTTTAAATGCTTTGTAAATTTCATTCTGACTTCACATTTCTAAACTTTTTATTTTAGTTGATAAATTATTAGCAGAAACTCTTGTGTTGACACGACCATTTTCCTGTCTAAGTCTCCATGATAGGTCTTTTGATATGGCTTAGCTATAGTTTTCCTGAGCATTTTGGGTAACAGGAAATCTGTGAACAATGAAAAATTCATGAGTCTTCAGTTTTTGTCATTTCTGAAACTCTTAGGTGCTACATATAGAAGATTTCTTTCTAGAGCTGGGTAAGATGGTAGATGTGCCCTTCCATCCTGCTGCCTGCTTTGTACTTTGCCTTCTTCACCTGGCAGTGGGAACATCTCTGTTGCCTTTTACCAGGTTTCCATATGGTCATGTTGCAAAATAGCTGAGCTGCCAAGTGCTTCCCAGGCCATGGCTAGATGCTTCCCACTCATCTAGTATTTCCTTGTAGTGGGACAAAAAGATGCCTTGCACGCCTGGTGACCAGTGCTGGTGCAGCACTGCATCTTTGCCCAGTGTCTCTTGTTCAGTAGAATCTTTCTTCACAACAGAGCAGGGGATGTCCTAAAGTAGTTGGATTTCCCAGGAGATACTGTGTGTGAAGAACCATCATCAAGAAATAAAGACAGCAAGTTGGATGTATAGTTCAGTGGTAGAGTGTGTACTTAGCATATGTGAAGCCCTGGTTTTTGTCTCTAGTACCACAGCAATAAAAAGAAATAAAATCAGGTCTTGATCTCTGTCTTAGTTACTCTTTCATTGCTGGAACCAAATACCTGACACTCACAAGTTAAAGGAGGAAAGGCTTGTTTTAGCTCACGTTTTATAGTGGTTTCAGTCTATGGCTGGATGGTTCCAAGCCAGGGTGGCATGGCAGAGAAGAAACAGTTCATGGCAGGGCAGGCAGGAATCAGCAAGCCTCTCTTCCATCTTTCCCTTTATTACATTCAAGCTACATGCCTATTGGTTGGTGCCACCCACACCCAGGGTGGGCCTTCCCATTATCCACACCAGAACTATGCTAAACCAGTCAGTGGACTAATTTAGTAATCACACACCCTTAATCTTTATCCACTCACCCTAGATCCAGTCACCTCTGAAAAGCCCTACCCATGAGCACATGAGGCTTTGGAGGCGGGGGATGACATCTAGATATAAGTCATAACAGTCTGTCTTCTCATACATATGAAAATGTGGTTAGTAATAAAGTTGTATATATTTAAATGTTTCCATTTGTATGTTATTTGTTCATGCTTATAAATATGCTCACTAATATGAGTGTGTGTATTTAAAAGAAATTTCCATCCCTGTAGCTCCAAAGCCAGAGGGGAGGCAAGGTGGTTTACATCTCGAAAATGGATACGTGTTGGATAGTCATAGTTAGTCCCTGTAGAAACCATCGTTAATAACAGATGTCTTCTGGGGCATACTCGAGTTTATGGTTTTGTTTTTCAAAACTCAGATTCAGCAAGATATGAATAAAGGAAGAGGCCACAGAAACTCATCTGATTCCAGGTCTGATAGAAGAGGCCACCAGGAAGCTCTCCCTGAAGAATGGGTCGAATCAGTCACCTTTGTGGTCCCAGTCCTCCTCCATGGCTGGTGGATGAGGAAGGTGAATCTCTGCTGTAAGAAGCAGACAACTAAGGGCCAGTGATTTAGCTCAGTGGCACCGCACCTGCCTCGAAAGTGCAAGGACCTGAGCTCGATCCCTCATACTAGAAAAAAAAAAAAGAAGCAGACAGCTAGACATGCACATTCATAGCAGAAGGAAACCATCAAAAAGTGGAGGCCTGTCTGGCAAGCACAAGGTCCTGAGTTTGATCTCTGGTACTGAGAAAAAAAGAGGTCTGGCTGTGCTGGACAAGTATATGAATATGTATGTCTCAACAGGATAGCTCTTGTGTTCTTACAGGTGAATGAGGTCATGCCAGCAATTCGCTCTGCAGGGACCTGGCCTGACTGATACATAGTTCTATATGTTTGGCATATGTTTGTCTCATTGTCCTTTTTTGTATTGTTTATTGAAATATCGATATAATTGTAATAAATATTTTTAGGTTGCATACTGAAAAAAAAGCTAAAAGATGCCTCCAACATATGTGAAAGCACCGAGCTGCCCAGTTGATGGCAGCCTCTGAGTACGGTAGCAAGTAGGTAGGTAAGCCAGCATGAGGTTGAGGCTTGGCTTGGTCTTTAAGAATTACTCTGTCCTCAGGAAGCCAAAGCTGTCAGCACTTTCTTTAATAACTGGGCCCTGAAAAGTTGGCTTGATAAGCCTTCAACTGGGTGTAGAGAAACCTTTTTCAAGATCAGGTCTTTTTCCTGAGGAGTATAACCAACCTTCTTACCTGTGTATCCTCTTAAATGTGCATTTAAAGTTAGCCAAGGCCTAGAAATTGGTCCACACAAAGCCAGATCAGTTTATGGATATATGAAGAATTTAATGAAATTTGAAAATAAACCCAACAGAACTCAGGCTGCTTTTTGTCATCATGAAAGCCAGAGGAGTCAAAGAGGACGTTGGTGTGGTGAGACACTGAAATTCTGAGAGGGGACGGGGTCAGGCAGAGAGCTGGCTTGGGCCAGGCCAGCTCCTGCAGTATCTGCATGCGCTCAGGGTTTGTTGAAGCGCATGTTTAAAATATAATATTATTTGAAGACCAGGAAGAAGTGCTGATTCTTCTGGATCATTTTAAGTAATATTATTTTCTCTTGGTAAAAAATTGGCTTATTTGTATATAATTGCACTCATAATGAATCCCTTAAGGAAACATGTTTATATAAATCATGATTTCATAATAAATAGGTTATTTTTATATATTTTTTTCTTTCACTCCTTTCTGCCAGGGACTAGCTTTTGAAAGCTGGTTCTAACTTTTGAAAATAAAGTACAGATTAGACATAAGGGAAGTCAGGTGGAAGCACATTACTTTTTAGAAATCATTTGCTCTTGATGAGATTTAGAAATGCAAATACAATAAACTGTTTCCATGACACAAATGTAGCATCAGGTTGTTCTGGTGTTCCTTTGAGGTCGCTGGAAGTAGCATGTTGTTTGGAATAGGGGCTGGTGATTCGTTCATCTCCTTTCATTTGTTCATTCGTTATGTAAACACATACAGTATTAAGTGCCCACTGGGTACTGTGGAGAGGGCGCATGTCCTTGTGGACTAATTGCTGGGAACATGTTAATCACACTAACCCTAACCCAGCCACAGGTAAATCGAATTGCATCTCTGATGAATGACACAAAGGTTACAGGTGGTGCTGCCCTGAGGCCCAGTGGGAAAGGGAATGACCTGCAAAGGGCCTGTGGTAAGAAGGAAGGGTCCAAGCCACACAGGGCTCTGACAGCCAGGTTGAAGGCTTTGTCTTTACCATAGAAGAAAGCTAAGTCAATGTCAGACATTAAGCAGGTGTGTTGTGTGACAGAAACAAGGTAGGCAAAATTGCCTCTGCGTGAAAAAAAATTGCATTGGCCAAATGTGAAGGAAAACTTTGGGAGAAGGGCAATTAGGAAGCTGTTAAGAGTAAACAAGGCAGAAAGGGTACAATTAAATTGGATTGGTAATGGAGGTCATCAGGAGTTTATTGTGGAAAGAAAGAGGGGTTAAAATGAACCAGACCTCTGCTGAGCAGTGATCAGGTTGTCAAAGGAACCTGGCTTAGAGGACAGCTGTGCCGGTGACCATGGCTGAGCTGGGCAGTGCTGGACTGAGATCAGGTGGCGAGGATCAGAGGTGCGACTGGTTTTCGAGGCACCTCTGAGTGAAGCCAGGGTATGGAACCTGGGGCTGGTGCTCGGAAGGAGTCCTGGGCAGGCGACTTACTTTATAGCAAGCGCCCTGTGTAGATGATACTTGAAGCAGAAATGCAGGTGAGAAGACCGTGCCATGGACAGAGCTTGAAGGAGGACCAGTGTCCAGTGGGAGGAGTATGTGTGGTAGAGGGGTCCCCAGTATGCTGAGGACAGTGGGGTAAGCAAGGGGCGTCCCAGCCAGGACTCCAGGGAGAAGGGGCTTGAGAGGAGCTGGCTAAAGGGACAGAAACCACACAGAAAGACAAGGGGAGACAGCCACTGGGTCTTGTAACAGCAGAGCCTTTGGCAAGCTCACCTGCAAGCCGGTGAGTGGAATGGTGGGGCCAGGAGTGCCATGGAGTGGGAGAGGACTGAGACGAGGAGTTGGAGAAGTGGAGAAGCAGGGCTGTCCGGAGCAGGCCGAGGGCTGGACTGCAGATCATGGATTCCTGAACAGAAACTGGAGATGGAAGGGCAAAGCTCCAGGAAGGAAGCAGGAAACACAGATGCAGACATTGGCTTTGCATGAGAGAAAGGAAAGATGCAGATGACAGTGATGTGACCTGCTCTCTGGTTTTTACCTCTAGGTTTGCTCTGAACTTTGTATTTATGTGGGCCTCGTTTGACCCCTGCCAAGCTCTGTGAGAAGAAACTGCTGTTCTTCTTCATTTGTACATGAGGACATGAAATCCCTGAGAGGCTAGGAAACGTGCCTAGGAGGAGGGCCGCACTGCGATGCGAGCCCCTGAGATGGGGCTCCTTTCTGCATATCCCCTCTACCAGCTGTGGGGTTGAATTGTGGCCTCCTACTCAGTACTCCGACCCAGGGGCCTGAGAGGAATTGTTTAATGATTGTTTTGGCTCAGTAAAATTTAACATGAACTGCATGCTTTAGGGGATGACTGTGTTTACTTTAATAATTAGTTCTTTTTCTAGTAATATTAACTAGCATAGGGAGGATGAAGCTAAATGCTCTTTAAGTAAAACAGCAATATCTGTATATTGATTTACTTGACTGAACTTTGTACTAAATTACAGGAGTTAATTTATACTTGGTTACCTTCTCGGTATTCCACAATGATGGTCATGCATTTACTATAGAACCACACTAGTTTCTGTCTCTCTCTCTCTCGGTCTCTGTCTCTGTCTCTCTCTCACTGATACTGAATTTAGGATCTTGTTTATGCTAGGCAAGTACTCTACCACTGAAGTCCTCCCTTCCCCCCTCCCTTCCCCTCCCCTTTCCCTTCCCCTTTCCCTTCCCATTTAGTACTGGGACTGACCAAGGGCCGCACACTGAACTGCATCCCAGACCTTCCCCTTTAATTTTATTTGGAGATAAAGTCTTTAAGTTGTCCAGGCTGGCCTTGAACTTGGAATTCTCCTGTCTTAGCCTCCCAAGTAGCTAGGGTTACAGTTTGTGTTAATCTTTACTGGAGCTTGTGCCTCCTGCTGCTCCTTGCAGTAAGCACTTGCTGACAAGACCCTACTTGGTAACCTGGTGGCCCTGTGGTGTGTGTGTCATTACTGCTACCTGTAACGGGAAGATGTTGGGAGGCGTGGGGGCAGTCAGGAGCTCACACGTGTTCTGGCCCATCCCCCTGGCTCCTCACCAGAACTGGTCTGGTGGGGCCTGGTAGTGGGGAGCAGTATGTGTTTCGGTGTCTCTGGTTTCGCTATGGTGTCGAGGATAAAGACACCCTCTACACCTAATCTTTGAGGAATTGCAGATGCTATGTGAAGGACAGGGTGAAACTCCTAATAGTTATTCAATGTCATCTTTGGAGAAGATGCTTTCAGAGCAAGAGGCTGCCTTGTGCCCCTGTGAACAGATCTCCAGGATACTAAGTGGAAAAGGCAAAACACACTTCTGTTTTGTAAAGTGGAAGAGGGGAAAGCAAGACTGTTTGCACTTGCTTGTACTTGTTTGGACTGACATGAGGAAAACCAAGAAACTGATAAAATATATGACACAT
Organism: Heterocephalus glaber; assembly: GCF_000247695.1. The sequence goes on from NW_004624768.1 coordinate 5,486,553, forward strand.
TGGGTAGGTGGGGGAATGAAGAAAGGAACAGGGATGAGAAGGACACACACCTCAGTGTACATCTTTGTATCATCCTTAAAGTCTGTCCTTATATTAAAGCTTTCAAAAGTAGCTCTGGTGCTTTCTTCTGCTCGGTTGGGGAGAGGGGTCTTTAGAATACCCCAACCTAGGTTGATCTGCATGTTGGCATTATTACAAACTTGGAGGAAGTGCAAAAGGGTTCCTTTTTGTATCACTTCCTGTGTCTTTTCTGGGTTAAGGTGCATCTCAGAGAAATCGCCTGTCAGCCCCTGCTCTTTTGCATGTTTTCCCCAACCCTGCATCTTTCTAAAATCAGCCACACTAGGAGAGGGGACACTAGGAATTTTCATAGTTTATAGAAAGGAGCATTTCCAGACATGTTTTTCTTCTCCTTTTCCGTAGCGTTCAAGTCACAAGGTGTGCTGATCAATTATACCCATAGGGCTTTAAAATAGCTTGCTTTTTTGGTTGTGTTTTGCTTTTAGTTGGAGGATAGAGGCCCCTAGGTACATGCCGTGAGGAATTCAAAGGGCTCAGTGGGTGTGTCTAACTAGTTATTTCTTTGAACTTCTTTTGGCACTTGACTGGTGTCGGGTTTTTCACTAATTAGGGTTGGCAAAGGAACTCTTTGAACATTGGTTTGGAGCTGTGTTGTTCTTACACCCTATCTTTTGAGTTGAACCTGTGCTCTCTTGATGGATGAGCTTGTAATTCACCAGGTGCATGGATCATTATGATTAATTCTTGTAAGCTATCAGTTATTTAACCCTTCAGTGCCTGCAGTTCAAGAAACAGTACACAGTGTAAGGAAATTCAAGCTGGTATCCAGCAATTTCCTTTTCAAACTTTGGCGTTTTTAGTCCCCAGTTGTTTATACCCTGCTGTTTGGATGTTGACTGATCCCCAAAGGTCCATGCAGTAAAGACCAGGTTCCCAGTGTGGGGCTGTCAGGTGATGGAGGAAGCTTTTAGGGGTGGGGCCTGATGGGAGGTCTTTAGGTCACTGGGTGCCCCTGAAGGAGATCGTGGGAGCCTCCTGATCTTGCTTCCTAACTCATGGAGTGAGCAGTTTCTTCACGTTCACTCAGTCTTACCAGAGGCCCAGAGCGGATCTGCCCAATCTTAGACTGGAACCTCCAAACCTTGCGCTAAATACACCTTTCATCCTAGACACAGGTGATCACAATAGATGGTGAGTATTAGAACATTTATTACAGTAAAAGACATTGCCATTAATTCCTGTCAAAATATCCCCCTCCTTCACTTCAAACACACTTATCCCACCATTCTTGCCACTCTCTGAAGCAGTTTTGGAAGTTCTCTTTCATGAGTGTCTTTCCCAGGTGTGAACAAAAGTACAGTAAATGCTGCTGCCAAGTACTATCCAGTGGAAAGCAGGCTTGTAAAACCATTGCTGTGTGTTTTCATCCACCTTATTCACCAGCTGTGGTACTATGTGACTTCTGGCTTTTCCCCCAAATCAAAATGACAATGAAAGGTAAACATTTTGAATTGATTCAGGATTTCCAGACAGCACAGCAGTGCAACTAAACACACTAAGAAAGACTTCTAGAGCTGCTCAGAAAATGGCGAGAATGATAGCATAAGTGTATTCAAAGTGAGGGAGAATATTTTGAGAATTAATGGCAGTGTGTCTTTTACTCTAATAATTTTTTTGAAAAATTTAAACATTCCTCATAGTTTTCGATCACACCTTATAAGTTATTTGGGTATTTTATTATAGTGATGGAAAGTGCCTGACACATAGTCTTACCCTGCTAAGTCTGTAATCAGGTAGGGTAAATCATTTTTGGTGCAAACTCAGTTAATTGAATCTGGTTATTTTTCATCTTATCCTTATGGTGACTAAATCTTATGAGGAGAGGTATATGAGTTTGAGAAGTATGTTGGGGGTCCTGTAAGGAGATTAGCAGTGGATTACAAAACGATTTGGAGATTTAAAGAAAGTGAAATTGGGGACACAGATTACACACCTGGAATCCCAGCACTGAAGGAGGGTGAGGCAGGAGGGTTGCAAGTTCCAGACCTGCCTGGGCGACTTGGCTCAAAATAAAAAATAAAAAAGGGCTGGGGTTGTAGCTTTGCACAAAGGCCCTGGGTTTAGTCCCCAGGGACCCTTCCCCTCCCCTACAAAACCTGACTGCAGCCCAGGAACAGTGAATTGACTGGTGAGTCGTCACATTGTGGCTGCAACTTTTTAGGGAGTGCATAATGTTCGGCTGTATCTCTCTCTCCAGAGGGGACAGTATGATCACATTTGAGTCAGCTGTGTTGTAGTACACAGTTAATAGGTATCAGTAATGTGTTAGGAAATGGCTGTTCATTCCTTACGGTATCTGGATAATATCACCTATATCGTGAGCTTTAGAAACCCAGTGGTTTACAGAGAGAGAAAGAGAGAGAGAGAATGTGTGTGTGTGTTGAGGGGATGCAGATTAGTAAGGCCAAAGGATTTTAAAATGTATTTGAAAGACACAAATGTTTACCTGTTGAATAGTCCCAAAACTAAAAGTGCTTCCTCAGGAAATGGCCTTTATATGACAAAACTATGCTTTCCCATTAATGCTTTGGCATGCGTATCTCTTAATGTCCTTACCCTTTGGGTGGATTCTTCAGCAATTACATGTAAGACGAAAATGTGTGTGTAGATTGTCTTTTCCTATTGACTTTCATTGTGATATATGAAAATAGCAAGATCTAAAACAAATCCGCTTTTTAACTCCTAATGCTCATTTGTAGGACTCGCTTGCTTTTTTCTGCTTTCGTTTAAATGTTTTAAAACTTCTGCAACATGAGTAGTTAGTCCATTGGCCACTATGTGTTGGTACCCACACAGCAGACACTCACTTAATTGCTTTTATTCTTGGTTTTTTTTTGGTACCTGGGATTGAACTTGGGACCTTGCGCTTGCGAGGCAGGTGGCGGAACCACTGGAACCACTGAGCTAAATCCCCGGCCCGTTGCTTTTATTCTTGATTCGTTGTTGCTGCACTCCTAGGACTTGACTTTCAGCAGCTGCAGCAGTGCTATTCCAGGAGCTATAGAATTCAGAGGCAGATGAGAGGTGCTATTTAAGCTCCACCTAGGCTTGGCTGGATTCGTATATGTTGCATATGAAGTGTCTAAAGGGACTCTGCCCTGTGCGTCAGGGTAGGAATGCACCCCTGTCCTTGCAGAGACCCCTGATGTGCATTAATGAAGTGCTCCTTCTTGGTCCGTTATTCAACACATTTTTGCTGTTCTTGGAAGATGCCATCTCTTTTCTTTTTTCCTAGTTTAAAGAATTCCATTTAGGTAGGGTTAGTATTACAGCAGGAGAACTTAATAGGTGTTTACCATCTTCCTGAAACTCCTCTTCACCTGTAAGATGGGAGCGATACCACCTAAGAGTCAGCTGAGATGTCCCAGATCCACCTGTTTTGAAGTGCCAGGTAGTGAACATCAGGAACCCTGAACCTCGAGGTCAATTACAGAGATGATTCACTTTCGTTTTTAGGTTGACTGATAATTGGCAGGAGGCACCAGAACATTAGCTTGTGCTTTTCTCTTCTCTTCCGATACCCGCCTTCTCAGCCTTCTCAGTGGATGCTTTACGAACTTCATACCTGTCCACCATGAGCTACAGAATATAGCCTTTATTGGTACACCTACCTTCTTAATGTGCCATGTTCCTTTCTGTGCTTTCTCATCATAGATAGCCAAGGAAGTGCAGCCATAACAGTTAGAGCGGTATCTTAAATATTTGTACTGCTGTCTGTTCTTGGGGTCACAAAGTGATTTGGGTCACTCTGACACTGAATCAAATTAAACAACATGGCTCTCAGAAAATATGTTTAGCAGGTGACCAGAGAGCTGAAGTCTCATAACACAACTGAGAAATTTCATTAAGTTTAATTGATTAATTTCTCAAGCACCTATTGTCCATTTTGCCTTTAATTTTCATTTTTCTGAGTTTTCATTTAGCCATTGTGGCCTTGCTTGTTATTTAATAATGAATGGTTACAAATTGTTTGTGTGTTTTTGTAATTAGAATGTGATAGCAATCGTCTACCAGATGAGCTGACATTGTAATGACATGAAGTCAGTAACAATTATGCCTAACAGGAAAATTAATTATGTAATCCTATCATCCCATATTTTGCCTAAGAGATTAGATTTGGCTGTTACTAGGCTGCCTGGGTGGGTGACTGCATGGTGTAACACTTCTCACTTTTCTGGTTGGAGTAGCTCACCGTGTTTCTTATGTCACCTGGGAACATCCGTTTGATCATTTTAGATTTAAAAAATATTTTAGGCTTTTGTTCTGTTTTTGCATGGAAAGAGAGAAAAGGAATGGACCTGTTCTACCTGGATATTCTCCTATTTTCTCAGTGGACAAACATACTCAGTTTCAATCCTAGAGAGACCCTTTCTTCTTGCCCCTTTTCCTTAGCTCTAATGAATGGAAGCTGCAGATGAATTGTTGACATACAGCATTTTGATTCTGGCATTTGGAATTCCTCAACCTTGGAGCGGAGAAATCTGTTCCTCTGGCATGTAGAGCAGCTGCACGTCCGAGGTCCAGGTAGGGACGGAAGGAGGCCCGGAAGTCCTCCTCCAGTTACCTGGCACACCTCGCTGTGCCTCTCTGGGAGGGTCTTCCACCTGGTGCCTTAGGACAAGGGGGCTAGGTTGCCTGACCAGACACGATTATGATTATGTGAGGGATCCTGGAATTATCTAATCCAACCTCCCATCTTTCAGGTGCAAAAACTGATACTCTCAGATGTTTTGAGATTTGTGCAAAGGCAGTCCAAGTCCTGTGTGCCTAGTATGGTGTTCTGTCATACTTTGGTTTTATTTTCTTCTGTTTTAAACGTTTGCCTGAAACTACTCATCCCTAGTATAGTTTGTATATAGTCTCTAATGAATTTGGAAAAAAGTGGAAGAGTCAAGTTTCCAATAACTCCATCATTGAGAGAAGTGGAATTTATTTTCTTCTAGAGTTTTAAAATATGTTAAAATGGATTTTAATGAAGCACATATTTGAGTCTTCAATGGATATCTATTTACTTCTGGGTATTTTAAAGCCTTCCAATGCCTTATACTCCATATTTACCCTATTTTTGATGGCTGTGAAAAGTTACATGGGTGAAGTTAACACCAAGTACCTAACCATTCCCCAACACCACGCATTTGCCTTGGTTCCAGTTTCCTGTAATTATAAGTAGAGAAGTCTGCAGCTTGTTGTAACTTTATCTTTGTCCTTTATTTCAAGTTACTTCCCCAAAATACATGGCCTGAAATAGGGTTTTTAAATTTAGAGCTCTTGACCTCTGTGGCCACGTTGCTTTCCAGACAACCTACTCCAGTGTGTGCCCTGACTCGTACTTTTCTGTATGTGGGATGCTCACAGTGGTTTTGCAAAAAATTCTCCATGAAGAAGGAAAACACAGGAAGACAACGTAATTGTTTGGATGTAAGCTGTGGTTTGTGTGGGTTATTCCCCCCCACCAAGTTCATGTTATCCTGTGTAAACAACTTACATAAGCTCTTTACCGTTTATATTATACATTACTTTGTTAGTACGCTTCAGTGTTTTCATGGGAATTAGAGCACGAGGCTGTCTTTTTAGGGGTCTTCCCTGCAGAATTGTTTACAGGCATGGTTCCTTGGGTAGTGAGTAGAGGTGGCCCCAGACTCACACTTGGCCTTAGCATTGGCCCCCGTCAGACCTGCCCCCACTTGCAGAGTGTTAAAATTTAAGGCTATTCTCTGAACCCACCCAGGTCATTTTTGTATAAACTTAGGACACAGATCTGAAAAGTCAGTACTAGCTGACGGTTCCTGCTGTCTGTGGAACTGTTTCCATTGAGATTCATTTTTAAAGAATAGAGTGCTTATTAATGAATACATGTAGGCTTTATCCCATAAATAAATCTTACATGTGAATAGTATAGCTTGAGTTAATGATGTATATAACATTAAATTTACTTTGAGTTATTAAAAATCATCTCTACTTGAATGTTTGTCCAAATACATGATTTCAATCAATATCAAAGATTCCAGAAGGAGAACCTCATGTAGTACTTAGGTGACATGAGGAATTTGTTTTGGGCTGGAAAATTAGGTAAATTTTGATACAAATTCATGTTCTTCAAGGAAATGTTAATTTCCCCCCAAGAGTATATTTATAAAAATCAGTTGAACTTTACACAAAAGCAGCTTTTGAGTCACTTTAGTTTTTAACTTACTATATGAGAGGAGATTGTGAATAATTCCCTATTAGCCAAATAACAGTGAACTAATCTTTTTACAGATGCTTTTATTTCTTTGTATATTATATAGATTGTGAAGTAAATACCTTGGAAGATGTGAGCAGCAGAGATGTGCTGGGACTTCTGTACTTGGTCCTTTCCGTACCGAGAAAGGGTATTTTCAGGTTGTGCTGAGACGTTTTTCCTTTTCACTCTGTACTTTGTGACAGGGAGCTGAGTGACAGGAAGTTTCTGTGCCCTCCCCGTGAGGACAGCGTCTTCTCTGTGATACTGCCATGCCCCTCCCCCCTCCCCCACCCCCATTTCTCACTGAGGCCTGGTGTTCTTTTGTTTTGGGGAAAACTGAAATACTTTCAACGTACCATTTAACTTCCTTCTCTGTTGATACTTTTTCCTTCTCCTTATCTTGTTGTTAATCAGTAATATCTTTAGCAAATTAAACTAGTAGAAGGGTGAGGAGGTGACCAGGTTTCAACATTCCCCCTTTCTTAGTCTTTTTTGCTTCTAATGAATGACCCATAATTAACACGGGCAGCTTGGAAGCAGTAGCTGTGGGTGCCCCCAGCCCCCCTGTCTTCTCAGTCTTTTTCCCCTTGAAAACCCGAGGATTTAGAAGGAGTGTTTTACTTCTGCTTCCTTTGTCCTTTTCTCATTATCTGAAAGAGTCTTAAGTAATCTCCAGGAAATCCCTGGCCCTGCCAGCAGTCTGCCTGTGAGTGTTCCAGAGAAGTTTCTGCTTTTTAAGCGTCATCGGAGAAGGTGAGCTGGTGGTGTGGTTGTAGTGAGCTCCCCATACAGCAGCTGAGGACCACCAATGTTTCAGCTCAGCCGCAGTAATGTTGGGGAGGGAGCCCCCGAAATACCGGCTGCATTCAAAATAGCACAAGACATGGATTTAGGACTGTGAGGCAGCCCTTGGGAACCCCAAGGAGAGAAATTTAATTCCTTGTTTTTGTCTTCTTTTTTGAGAGGAATGAGCTAATAATAATTTTTTTAAAAAAGACTAGTAGGGTCAGGGATTTAGCTCAGTGCTTCCGGCGCCTGCCTCGAAAGCTCAAGGTCCCCAGTTTGATCCCTGGTACCAAAAAATAAAAAGACTAGTACTGACTAGCCTTCAAGACTAGGTGCAAATATTTAATCCTCTTAACAAGTCGGAGGGGCTGGGGGGTGGGGCGGGCTATTATTCCCATTTCACAGATGAGGAAACAAGCTGAGAGGTCAAGCAACATGCCGTCAGATGAAGTCCCAGTCTTGCAGTGTACTCTATCTGCCTTTCCAAGAAGGGAAAATGCATTAGAGAATTTCTAAAAATACATTAGAGGATCTCACGTGTGTGTGTGTGTGTGTGTGTGTGTGTTTGTGTGCGTATTTTTTAACAAAATGAAAACATTTAAAAGTGATTCAGGTGGCCTGGGGGGTGTAGCTCAGTGATACAGTGATTCAAGCAAAAAAAATATAGATGGTTAATTTAATCTCCACGTTTGTCTCTGTTCTTTTTCTAGGAATATAAAAATATATATGTATCTAATACCATTTGAAGTTTTTAAAAAATGAGATCCATGCTATTACTATGAACAATATTCTATATTTTCTAGCATTTTTATTTCTCTTAATGTATGGATATCACTTTAGGTCAGTTGTAGATATTGAAATAAAGTTTAAAATTATAGCAGTTCACAATATGGGTGATCCATAATTTAGTTACCTATCTCGTGTTTTCTTTTCTTTGTCTTTCCATGTTTTCTTTTGCTACTAAAACAGGACCGCAGTAAGTTCACTGTATATGTGTACGAATCCACCCTTATTTGTTTACTGGTACTTTTGTTTTTGTAGAAAAAGGCACTTCTGTGTTGTTCCTGGTTTAAATAAAAATATTTCAGTGTTTTAGCAATGAATATGCTTGTTGTTAAGTTTTGGTAAGTATAATTTATTGTATTTAACCTATGTATATCCATTCATGTTTTAATTTTTATTGAAGAGACTGATGAATTTTATTAAATACCTTTTTGGGATGATATAATTTTGAGCTTTTGCCTTTTTTGTGTCTGGTGTAATAAATTATGTTGATTAGATTTCCCAATAGTGAGTCATCTTTGCATTCCTGGAATAAACCCTAGCTTGTTGTGGTGCAGAATTTTTTTGATATGTTGCTAAATTTGATTTGCTAATGTTTAATGTTTTAGAATTGAAGACTTGAGATGGATCTGTAGTTTTTCCTCCTTACCTGCTTTCTATCAGATATTGATATTGGGGTTATATTTTTAGAATGATTTAAGTAGAATTTCATACTTTTCTAAGATCTTCATGTATTTATATAATGTAGGAAATGTCTTTTTTTTTTTTGGTACCAGGGATTGAACTCGGGTCCTTTGCTTGTGAGGCAGGCGGCAGAACCACTGAGCTAAATCCCCAGCCCAGAAATGTCTCATTTTTAAATATTACAGTGAAATAAACTGGAAAGCAACCAGGATGGGTATCTCTCCACCCTAACCCTATCCATTTTAACGCATTCCTGACAGGGCTGCGTGCGTATGATTGTCCCACAGTTGTTCAGGCACCACCAGTGGCTCCACTGGGCCGGAATGTGTTAAAGAAAAGATTCTTCAGAATATATTCAAGTTGTTCTTTTCAGCTCTTTAAATTTTTTTCTAAATGGTGATATTTTCTAATTCCTGGGAAATCATACAGTCTATTTAAAATTTAAGATTATTGCACAGAGTTGTAGTATAATATTGTTGTATCATTTTTACATGTTAATTTCTTCCTCATTACTAATGAAACATTTTTTGTCCTTTTTTATTTTTATTTTTTAATTTTATTTATTTGTTTACTTTTTGGACCGGGGATCAAACTCAGGACCTTGTGCTTGCAAAGCAGGCGGCGGAACCACTGAAGTAAATCCCCAGCCCTCAGATTTAAATTTTATTTATTTGTTTACTTTTTGGTACCAGGAATCAAACTCGGGACCTTCTGATTGCTAGGCAGGTTGCGGAACCACTGAGCTAAATCCCAGCCCTTTTGTCCTTTTTTAAAGCCAGCTTGTCAGGTTTATACATGCCATCTTCAAAGGAATAGGCATATTAACTTTGTATTACCTTACTTTTTTATTTCAATATGTAATCTTTATTCACTTTTCTGCTTGACCTTAGTTTGTTGAATTGAGTGACTGTCTTGCTTGCTTGGTTTCTGGTATTCTTAAAATAATAGCATTAAAGGCCATTTTCTTTGAGAGCAGCTTTATGTATGTGCCTTCAGTGTGACCTTCATATTGTTATTTTCTAGATGGTTTGTAAATAAAATATTTACCTGACCCTTGACTTTGAGATTATTTGGAAGAATGTCACTGAGCTTTTCTATAGTTTATCTTTTGATATTTTGTTGTATTCTTTGAAGATAGCTCTGAAATTTCTGAGAAGACTTCCTAAGTTTTGCTTGTATCTAAGTATGTGATTAATTTTTCAGTGTTCCAGGACATTATGTGTTTTGTAAAATATAGAAGTTTCATTTTCTGTATTTAGTAAATCAGGCTGATGGATTATATTCAGATTTTAGCTAAGCTGCCCAGGCTGGGCTGGCTTTTGTGATCCTTTTGCCTCGAGTGCTGGGATCACAGGCTACCACGGTGCTAACCCTCTTGGTTCCATGTTTGTTTTTAACTGTTGAATTGAAAAGTAGTCAAACTATTGTTTTTAACTGTTAAACTTTCATATTTCTAAGAGCTTTTACTTAATGGCTTTACCTGTCATTTTGCTTATTGGATAAAAATGTATAATTTTTATGGTTGTCTCAAATTTTGTATTTATCATGTATAATATCCTTAGTTGCCCAGTTTAACACTTACAACTTTGAGTTCTTTGATTTTAAAATTGTTTCTTTTACTTTCTTTATATTTGTCTTTGCCTTGTATAGCTTTCTTCACCTCATTATTTAGCATTTTTTGGCCACTGTTTTGCAGAATAGGTCTCATGGATTTCTGGAAACTCAGTGCAACAGTTTTGTCTTTCATCAGGGAAATTCTGCCTTGTCTACGTTTACTACAGTAATAGATAAATTTAATTTCATTGCTTTTGTCTTAGTCTGTGGTTGCCACAGATCTAAATTCATTTTTCCTAATTCCCTTAATTTGAAAGGTGTAAGCTTTCCCATCCCACCAGTCTGTAACATTGAAAGTAAATCTTTATTTTTCTCCTAACACAGATCCCTTCAGATTACTGACTCTTCCACTGGCCGGATCCCTGCTGTTCCCATGACTGCACTTCACGGGTCTGTCCTCCACGTCAACCACTTCCACTCCTGAATTCCGTGTTCCTTCGGTTCTCACAGTTGTCCCTTTTGTCCTCCAGAACATTAATTTGATACTCTAGAGCAATAGATATGTTCTCTTTAATTTTAAAATTTTAAAAATATAAAACACCGGGAAGTTCCTAAGGTTTTGTGCTCCTATTGAGTCTTCATGTGTATACTCAACACTTCTGTGTTCAGCATCTCCTCTCCGTTCAAATGGTTCTGCTGCACTGGTGGCCACTGCTTCAGTTCAGCATGGCTACCCTACCTCAGGCTCCTGCGTGGTCCTCAGTGGGCTGTGGTTGTTCAGCGGCCACACAGGTCGTAGGTTGGTCACATTCAAGCAGTGGCGACCAGCAGGTGGTAGATGACAAGTCAGGAAACCGATACCCTGAAGCTAAGTTCCTGGGTTCCCAGTCTCTTGACCACAAGGCTTGGAAACAGTTCCCCCTTCCAGTGAAGCTGGGATGGCAGAATGACCAGGATCCATGGCCACCTTCCCTTCATGGACTCTCAGGTCCTTTGACCATGGTGGTCTACACCTGCTCTCGGAGATATTGAGGACACTCAGGCTTGGAAGGTCCCTGTCCGTGTGCTGCCTGTCAGCACTTTCAGCTACCATCTTTGGTTCTCCAGAGAGGGCACTGGGAGGGTGGCAGGATCAAGTATGTTTTTTCCTCAGGCCACTGTCTACTCCATAAAGATTTTAGTAGAATTTGTTTTGGGGGGGGGGGGTGGTACCAGGGATTGAACTCAGGGAGGCGGTGGCACCACTGAGCTAAATCCCCAGCCCTTATTAGAATATTTTTTATTTGCTGTATTTGTGAGACAAAGATAGAAACAAAGGTGTGCACACTTGCCTGTAGAAGCCCTGAAAGTGATGATATATCTGCAGTACAGAATTGTCTCCAGTGTAGCTGTAGGGAATTAGAATCCTTGCCTAAAGGAAGCCCGCCCAGTGCAGTATGTATCTGTTACAGAAAGGGCTCTTTCTTACCCTTACCCCAGCTCTTCCCCCACCCCAGCATCACTCAGTACAGAGAATAATAAATATCCATAGGATAACCTTTTAAAAATAACTTCTGTTGTATGCTTGTGAGTGTAAACACACATGCACACGCGCGCGTGCACACACAGGGAAAGGTGGCACTTCCTCACTTTACAGCTGGAAAATGGGGGGCAAAATGCCTAATCAGGTTGGCCCAAATTGGAGAGTGTTATCGTTGGCATCTCAGTGCAGGTGTTTGTGGCTTATATTCATGGTCTATTTATACAGAACATTGCTGGGGTGGCCCAGAAAGGGCTGCAGCACTAGTTTAAGCCTGTGTATGCTTATTCTTAATTTTAATGACAGCCTCATCTTTGGAATTATTTAGTGTATTTTCCCATTTTTTTCAGTATCTCAGGATTTTAGAGCCAAAGCACCTCTGTGACTTCCTTGGACCCAGGAAATATCTTCCCCCGAATCCCCGAATACCTGAAGAAACCCCCACCCCACCCCACCCCACCTCAGGCCATTTGATGAACACATGTATTTTTGCAGCAGATACTATAGAAATAGCTGCACGTCCTTGTAAAATTGCCAACACAAGCAAGGACCTGGAAATTGTTGCTATGCATGTATGTCAGAAGATTTCTTAACTACTTCTGTGCCGAATAAAAGGACACTTTTATTTTCAGGTTTTATAGGAATCTGGGCCAGTATGTTGGATACAGCTGAATATTTTTAATTTACTGGGCATGTATTTTAGGATAATCTGTGTTTATGAGTTCTAAACGTTAGTGCCTGCAGCCTGCTAATGGCAGAGGTGTCTACATTGGCCATCTGAGGTTCAGTCACAGTTTATCTTGCTAGCTCTTAAGTCCTCCAGCAGTCCAGCTACCTGTCCCATGGCACTTTGAGACCTGTTTCTTATCCAGGATGACCAGTATTTGCAGACATTAGCATTGGCTTTGCTGCCACGTTTTCTTGGTTATTGCACAAGAGCACCATCATTTTTCTCTTTTTTAATGAAGCATTATGGTCCGTTTACATAGTGATAAATAAAGTAATTACTGTAGCGATGGCATTCTGCCTAAGTCATCTCGAAAACTGAATGCAAACTCTTTTTAATAGCTCCATAATGGTCTCTTGAAGTGTTACAGATTTTTATAATGATAGCTGTAATACAAGTGCCATTATTTACTGTGAGACTTGAACATTTTGACCACATTCATGGGCACTTGTGCGTCTCCAGCTGAGCTGAGCGCGTGCCGCCACTGCACTGCGGTCGTGCATGCACACTGGCGTCTGCAGCCTGTGTCTGCCAGGGCCTGGCTCGGCTGGAGAGCGAGGCCACACCACACCGGCCCTGCTTGCGGTGGTTGGCGTGTGTCTAGTCCAGCTCCCTGTTGCCATGTAGGAGGCTTTAGGAAATCTCTTCTAGCAAAATGGAGATTCTGTTTTGGGAACTGCAAGCCACTGCCCAGTTTGAGAGTATTATGTAGAGCATATTTCTTGTGTTTTTTGATTGCCCATCCTTTGAAACAGACCAAACGGAACACTGCAGTGATAAAAAGGAGAAGCAGACTTTCCCTGAGCTTTTAATAGGATGTCATTTGTTTTTTTGGATGGCAAACATACTAAAGCGTTTAAAAGTGACGCATACTCTGAAGAACCTCGTGCCAAATGTCAAGTAAAGCAGAGATGAGTTCAGCACCAAGCTGTGTGGATCCTGACTCTCTGTGGAGTCTGGACCTAAAGGCAGTGGCCGGGCGAGCGGCTCAGGTGAGCCTGGCTCCCGGTGCCAGCGTGTTCTCCTGTAGCAGAATCTGCAAGGGCATGGAGGTGTCCCTGGGTGTGCTCACCTTTGCTGTTGGCTGGTGTTGCTTTGGTGGCTTGTCTTATGGGGACCTGTCCTTGAGGCTTAAACACCAGTCAGTGCTGCTGGTCACTGCACAGTCCTTCAGCTCTTGCCGGGTCCTACATGTGTTTCAGGAACAGAGGAACAAGGTGGGCAGAACTGGTGCAGAGCCACATGAAAAAGAAGAAAGCACTTCAGAAGAGAGGAAGGGAGGGGAAGGGCGGACATGGACAGGGTGGCATTCAGGGAAGGTAGGGAAAGGACTTGCTGTCCAGTTCACAGAGGCCGGACCCTGGATTTGCTTCCAAGACTGGGTCTGGATGAATCAGAGCCCTGGGTGTAGACACCAGGACTCCAAGCCCCTCCCCAGCCTGGAAGGGTAGGGTGCAAGCGCATCCGCTCTTCTCTGCTGAGGTGAGAAGCAGACCCTGTAGTCACACTTGCAGCTAGCAGCCCAGTGACCTCATTTCTAGGCTTGAATCTTTGCCCTGTCAGAAAAGCCTTTTCTTCTATGGGTACCTCCCTGTCCTTCCGTTTTTGGGTCCTGTTCAGTCCCTGTCCTGTGTTCTTCGTGATGTAGCATTGGTTAATACAGTCATTCAGCAAATACCGATGGCCATTTGTCAGGCACCAGGCACTGTGCTTGTGTGGAGGGGTAGAGTGACGACGAACAGGTTAGGATTCTTGGCTCTAGGAAGCCCATGTTCTAGTGGGGGAAGCAGGACAAGTCTTACTGTTAATTACACAGGAGCCCTTTATTATTTTCTACCTGTTTTGTCTTCTAGTCTTGCTTCCTTGGCATTTATTTCCTGTTTTGAGGCATGCATGGTGTGTAAACACTGCTAGTACCAGTGCTGTGTAGACTGCTGTGAGCTTTTCTCCCCCTCTTGTGATGTGGCAACTTACGGGATCTGGCAACGCCCTGTAGTTCCTGCAGGTGTAGAGTGCCTACCGTCACTCCATTGCGTCCTCCAGAAATTCATATGCTGGAATCTTAACGTGCAGATTTCTATGTTGGTGTTTGGAGGTGTCATTAGGATTCGGGGATGTAGTCAGGATTAGGTGCAGTCATGAGGGTAGGGCTTACTGGCTTTCTAAGTGGAGGAGAGGCCTGAGCTACCCTGTTTGTTCTGTCTCCATGTGACACCCTCAGTCGGGCTGTGGTTGGGCAAGAAGCCCCTCACCGGGTGCCACGCCTGTGTTCACGGACTTCATCCTCCAGAAGCATACGTCCAGGAAGCTTCTCCTTACAAGTTATTTGGTCTGTAGCGTTCATAGCTGCAGGCCCCAGACTAAGACAGTGACCATTATATTTGCAGAAAGACATTTTGAAGAATGTACAGGAAACCTCTGAAGTTATCTCTTAACACCTACACCTTTTGTTATATCTTGGTTTTTGAACTTTGTGGTTCTGCTACCTATTCCAAAAACGTTTGTAAATGAAAAAAATTACAACTGTCAAAAATGCATATGTTCTGGAGGTTAATTTTTCTGTTATGGAAATCATGTGCATTCAAATACTGGTAAGTGAACTGCATTTAAAAGAAGAAAACTTTGAGGGAAAATTAAAACCCATGCCATGTGTATAAATGCCTTTGATAAAGTCTTCTATTTAATATTGGCATTATGTATGGCTTTCATCTTACGTAGTCTAGCTAGGGAAAATTTTTCCTAATCCAACTTTGTTTTCCTCCATGCATTTATGTTCTAGTTTCTGTCTTGCTAATTTTTGATGGTGGTTTTTGGAATAAGAAGGCAGTTGCAGATGATGGTGAGGGACTTCCTGTGCTTATTTTCCTCCCCGCCTTCTCCTCTCCTCTCCTCCCCTCCCTTCCCCAACCCCCATTGTTGTTGTTGTACTGAGGATTGAATCCAGAGCCTCATACATGCTGGGCAAGTGCTGAGCTATACCTCTTCCCTTTTTAGTGGTATTGAGGATTGAGCCCCAGGCCTTCACACTGAGCTACATCCACAACCCTTTTTTATTTTGGGACAGGGTCTTGTTAAACTGCCCAGTCTGGGCTTGAAATTATAATCTTCCTGCCTCAGCCTGCCAGAGTGCTGGGATTACAGGTGTATGCCACCATGCCTAGTTCCTTTTAAGAATCTTTTCATTTTTAAATTCTGAGACAAGATCTCACTAAATTGCCTAGGCTGGCCTTAAACTTGAAATCCTGTTACCTTAGCCTACCAGAGTGCTGGGATTACTGCTTGTTTGTTTTTAGCAAGAGTACACAGTGTACAGTTGATCTGGTTGGGACCTTTTCTTTTTATTTTTTAAATTTTAGAACAAATGATTTTGTCTCTTGTCCTGTCATGGAACCTAGTAACCTTTCCCATCTCCCTGCCACCTTTCCGTGGTAGTGAGGCATTGTAAGACGTGTTACTCTGTAGCGTCCTCAGGACCCTGGGAAGGTTATCAGGGCTCTTTGGAAACTTCTGGGTCTTGACCTCATCCAGGTGGTAAAATTTGCTGCAGCTTCACTGGTTACGAGGAAGTAGGTGGTTTAACCCTTTATGTGCCTGTGGTTTCAGTGCTCAGGCTGGAAAGTCCCGTGGGGACCAGGATCCCTGATGAAGTGAGGCTGCTTTGTTCTCACTGTGCCTCCAGGTTGGGGAGTGTCCAGAGGCAGCTGCAGGTACGGCAGCCACCCCACCTGGTAACACTGCTGCCCAGGGTGAACGGCTTAGCTCTGCAGTTCTTCTGGAGAAGGCAAATGTTGCTGAGAACACTTGGCGGATCTGATCGCATCTGACTTGTTCTGGAGGCTGCATTAGCAATAAATAGATGCTCCGTTCGCATATTTAACACCCCTCTTCCCTCAGCCCACACCTCTTCACTACGGGACTAGCTTTTCATTACATTCCAGAGCTTTTAATTACTGGAGGCTTTGTGTCTTCACTAGGATATAACTTTTCCTCCTGATTAACAAGCAGAAGCCACCTAAAATGCTGTAATTTATAACAGAATGGAGGAATGTTCACAAACAAGCTTTACTAGGTTTTAGTTTTTTCTTTTTTTTTTTTTTGTACTGGGGATCGAACTCAGGACCTTGCGCTTGCGAGGCAGGCGACAGCACCACTGAGCTAAATCCCTGGCCCCAGTTTTGTGTTTCTTATGCTACCTTCATTACAGGACAAGAAAAAAACTGTATTTTTGAAAGTAAAAATTAATTATTGATGTGCATAGAGTGTTTTTCAGCAAAGAAGTGACAGCGGGGAGGATGCTGGGGATGTCTGGCGAATAAGGGCCATCAGGTCTCATTACAAACAGAGGTCAGCACGGGGAACGGAGATCCTTTATAAATATTGTGAAGCATTTTCAGAGGTAGCAGATTATAGAAAATACTACACCAATTCATTTGTAGTATTTTTTTTCTAATTACTAAATGTTTGAATAATTCCTGACACTTTTCCATTCCCAGCTCTGCTGTGTGCCGTGTGTGTGTCCACAGCATCAGAAATCTCTACTTTGAATTCTTTCCTTTTTTTCTTTGAGCACTAGAGATTGAACCCAGAGCCTTAGAGCTGAGCTACACCCCAATCTCATTTAAAATTTTTAAATTTTATTTTGTTGTATTGAGACAGGGTCTTGCTAAGTCACAAAATTGCTCATGCTTGGCTCAGACTTACTATCTTCGATCCCTCCTGCCTCAGCCTCCTTGAGTGATGGGATGAGGGGGCCTGTGCTACCATGCCTGGCTAGACTTCCTTCCTAATGTATATGGTAGGAGGTTTCCTTTTTAGAACTTTTTTATAATTAAGGTAAAATCCATATAAAAGTAGCCATTTAAAAGCGAACACTGTAGTACATTCATGGTGTTCTGCAGCCGTCATCTTTGTCCAGTTCCAACATACTCCCCTCACCCCAAGGAGGCCCGGTGTCTTTTTTTTTTTTTTTTGGTACCGGGGATCGAACTCTGGTCCTTGCACTTGTGTAGCAGGCAGCAAAACCACTGAGCTAAATCCCTGGCCCCTCAGTGTCTTTTAAGCAGTTTCTCTCCATCTCTCTCCTCTCTGCCCTGGGTAACTACAGTCTACATTCTGTCTCTGTAGATGTACTCATTTTGTATGTTTTACCTAAATACAGTCAAACAATATGTGAGTTTGTGTCCAGGTTTTTCACTTATATAATGTATAATGTTTCCAAGAGTCATCCATATCTCAGCATGTGTCAGTAGTTAATTCCTTTTTGTGGCTGAGTGCTAGTGTACTGTGTGCATGCACCACATTTTGTTTATATAAAAGATTTGCTTTTACTACGGAAATCCAGGACCTCAGACGTCTCGTCTCATCTGGGATAGATGCAAAGTTGGTGTGTGATTAAACCCTCTGTGTCTTTCCTTCTTTCTCTGAGACCCGGCAGTCATGCCAGGGCTGTTTACCTAGGGACGGTGCAAGTTCATACTCATGATAGTGAAAATACATACTTCAAAAGGAAAAATACTGGAAAATGACTACATATCTTGGATTCCTACAGTGCAGGCTAATCTTACCCGTAACTTAGAATGGCTCACTTCTGTACAAGCTCTCCTCTAGTGCTGTAGGAGTTCTCTGGCGCTTGGACAGCTTCTCCTCCCCACCCGGCATGCAGGGGTGCTCAGTTGTGTACCCACTGACCTCTCAGGGCCCAGGCATCCGGGTCCACTGGGGAGAAGGTGCCTGAGCAAGTGCTGCTGTGCTGGTGACAGGCATCACATGGTGGGCACGCCATGGCACACGAGGGAGAGGAGGGCTTCCAGGTCTGTGCAGTAGCCTGGGGGTGGCTGTGGGAACCTGGGCAGGGGCAGGGGCAGGGGGAAGAAGGTGTTCCGTGTAGATCAGAGGGGAAGGGGAAGATGGGAAGTGAGAAGGAAGGCTAGACACAGGGATACAGAGGACTGTAGGACCGTGCACCTCTTCTTCATGCTTTAGTTGGTAGGGGTCACCATGAAGGGTTTTTCCGCAGAACCAGAATTCCCCTAATTCATTCATTCTAAGGCTCGAGTAAATTTAATAACAATCAACTATCACCCAAGTGATGGATTTAATCCCAGCAGGCTTTCTAAGTCTCTGGAAGCCCCTTTCCTCGCCCTTCTGGTGTTGCTGAGCACAAGTCCTTATTTCCAGTTATCTTTGTTTTGATTCCCACCTCCTAGTTTTCCTCCATTTTCTGATTATTGGATTTATACTTTCACAAAAGAAGTATTGACAGTTCCAGTTTTATGAATGATTTAATACTTAAAACTTTGATCCATTGAAAGGTAAAAAGTAATCATTACATTCCATACCTCAAGGGCCATGTTTTGAATAAAACCTCCACCTAATTATCAGATGATGAATATATCAGTGTTTCATTCTGTTACACACAAAAGTATTGTGACTTCTGGGTGTTTCTATGTTGAGAAGTTTGAGAATCATAGAAAATCTAACTTCTAGGTATGGTACAGGCAGGATTCTCTGTAGCACTGAGCAACCTCCTAAAGACAAAGCCTTTCTTTTGATTAAGAAGGAATTTATTGTCAGTTAGTACAGCAAGAGTTGTTTAGCAGGCCATTAGTGCTTGAAACTCCATGTATGAAATTGCCAGATACTTCTCCCCTCCAGCAGTGGGTAAGGAATATTGTTTTCAGGGCACATATTTCCCAGTTAAGAAATGTTGATCGAGGTGCTTAACATCTCTGAGCTTCAGTTTCCTTGTTGGAGTAAAGAAGGTAATACTATTTCAAGATGTTCTATTAAATGATGTAGTAATTCGGAACCCGTAGAACCAGCAGCCGATGTGCCATTGTTAATGTAGCTGCATGAGAGAAATGTTAAGTCAAGTTGGGGATTGAGTAATGCATTTTTTGATTGTTTAACTCCCTGGAGCTTTATAAGGACCTATCTCTATATCTTAGTGGTCCTTTCAGTTCTCTTTTTAAAATCTTGCAATATTACCATCTGTCAGGGTTGATGCAGCTATTGTGGGTGGTAGGAAGCAAACATTTTGATTCATTCTTGAAGGCGTTGGAAACAGTATCACCTTCAGCTGTTTTGTCATGATCATCTTGTAACTAAGGGGTGGGTTACTCTGTTAATTCAAGTTACTGTGAAAATCTCAACAGGGGTTTACTTGCCCAAGTGACAAATTTATAATTTTGTTTGTAGAAAAATTCCAGCGGATCTAAGTAGCCAGCCACAGTGCTCTAGGGCTGCATGGTCTCAGAGTGGGGTGAGCCACAGCTTGCTTTTGGCCCCTCCTATCCTGGTTAGCTGTCTACCCTCCTATGATGGCTTCTGAACTATCAAACAAAACGAAAGAGAAAGCCAGGCTTTTCACATAGCTTATTGAGATTAATTTGTTTTCCCAGTTATACTTGTTTTCTTTGTATTCTCTGGTCATTAGGTATAGTTTTTGCATGCGTTTGTTAGGTTCTCCATGTAATCTCGTAATAAGTGGACTCTAGGATGAATGACCTCATCATCACTATTTTTTATATATGAGATGAAAAATGTTTCCAAGCATGGATTTTCCGGCTGCTTTCTTCTAAGGGGCGGGCTCCAAGTCTGGGGTGCTTCTGCTGGGGATCATGCACTGGAAGGAAGAGTGCATGGATGCACGAGACCTAACTGGGTGGGCTCAGTTTTTATTGTCCACCTCTGCATCAAATTTTGAAAAACTAAAACCAGAAACATTCACTTTTCCTCCTTAAAGAGAATCTATAAAATAAAAATATAACAAAAAAGCTTTATCAGAATAACCCAGAAAATAATTTTTTAATATCAGTATTCAACAGTTTGCAAAGGCAGTGCTCTTGTTGGTAGGTTTTTACCTTGATAGGTTTTTAGAAATGATAGAATTTGATATAACAAAGCTTATACTTCCTTGTTAAAATAGGGTGCTACAAGGATAGAGAGCACCAACCTTCAGAACTTTCCACCTGAATGCTTTGTGTCCTCTGGCAGTGGCCACCTCCTGCTGGTGCCCTGAGGACTGGCAAGAGGTGGGGAGTTCTATGTTAGCATTGTTCAGATATTTATGTGTTTGTGTAGGGGTGATGTTTTCTGGAGAATGTTGCCAAATAATAGAAATTCCCAGAGTTCCTGCATCTGCGGGCTGCTGCCCAGTGGGCTGTGCCTTCTATGTAGCTGTGAGGTAAGATTCAGGTTGCTACCTAGACAGACAGACGGACTTTGTGAGTTAGTAAACTAAACTGCTGGAGGAGACAGCAGAGCCCTTCTGTGCTGGTTTCCCATTGAAGAGCGCCCTTCATTGGTTCTGCCCTCATAGACACTGTCCTTCAGTACTTTGGATGAACTTACATGTCCCAAAAATGGAACTGATGTGTCTTGATACCTTCTTCATTGTTGTTTTTTTTTCTTTTTTTGAGATTGGGTCTCACTGTGTTGCCCAGGCTGATCTGGACTTTCTGGGCTCAAAGAATTCTCCTGCCTCAGCCTCCTGAGTAGCTGGAACTATAAGTGTATGCCACCATGCCTATCTTTGAGATTTCTCTCAAGTGTTCTGCAAATTTTTCAACAGGAAGATTCTTCATATTTTCTTTGTTAGCAAACACCATCAGAGTAGCATTTCTCCATGTAATATCATGGCTCCTTTATCCACAAATGGCTACACTTTGTGTGTTGTTGCTTAAGTCACTTAAGCCCTTTGGAGCATAGTCAAACTTGTTTTGCTCTGATGAATATGGGCGGTAAAAAATGAATAGAACTTAACTCTTATTCTCATCTTGACTGCCAGCTTCCTTTGTTTTTTTGTGTAAAAACATAGTGATGTATGCACCCTTCTGCTCCCAGGAACCTTTTAAGCCCCCAGTCTTAACAACAATGCTGCATAGGACCAGAGAAAATAAGAACTCACTGTGTCATCAGTTCTTTCTTTTACATTTGGTAAGAAATACACTCAAACAGATCAGATGGTCTCAGAATCACAGCATGTTGTATTCTTAGTAATTAAAACTGAAGCCCAAATTGAATAAGAAATAATTTTTTATTGATCACTGGCATTTGTGAAAAAGGTTTAATTAGACGGAGACACAAAAGGGGACTTATTGGCACTTTCATTTAGACATTGCTGACACTGTTACTTTCTGTGTCTCGTTTTGCTTGGGAATTTATGATTGTTTTCTGCTTTGTTACAAGTATACCAGCAGTGAGCACAGTGTTACATTCGTTAGATAGCCTGGTGTGTGCTCAGAGCTATTTCCGGGCAAATTTTCTCTATCGTGGTTTTTGAGATGCTCTGTCTCCTTCTGCCTGGTGGATCATTGCTGTGAATGTTAATCTCCTATCTTTATCTTGGCCTCTGTGGTCTTGGGACGCCTCCCTGTGCTCAGTAGATCTCTTGGTGTGAAGTGGCCACTGCTTTTCCTGTCCCTTCTTTTCTGGCTCTGCCCTGGTTCTGGGAGGGATCTAACTTAAAATTTCTTCCTGATATGGAATCCTGGATTTCCCCATGTCCAGGTGACCTCCAAGTTAGGAGGTGATAATGAGTGTGTCTACTGTTTCTTTGCTGGGATTAAAACTTGGGGAAGAGGTAGGTTTGGGCACAGAGTTTTACTTTGAAAACCCTCGAGCCCTGAGTTCAGAGATATTTCAGTCCCTCGATGTTGTGTCAGATTTGTCTATATGCGCGGGCGGGGCGGGGGGCAGGCAATAAGGTTGCCAGTAGTCATCACATTCTCAGAGATTTCCAACCCTACACCTTTAGAAATTACCTAGCTGTCTCTAGCCCCTCTCTGCAGTGTGTTTGAATGTTTAAGGTTGGTGAATGACTCCTATGATGTATTTTTGTGGATGAAACTTTGAATAAGCATGATTGACGAGAGTGGGATCATCATTGCATAGTTGGGTGCACCTTGCAGTCTGCTGGGGTACTCAGAGTGGAGGCGTCAGTTGTCCACTGTCCCTCCTTTGTTCACCCTTCCGTCCACATGCTTACTGTGGAGATCAGAAAGGTCACTGACACACGCACCCTGCCACTCCTTTTGCCCTGGTATCCAGTAGGACCGTCGATACTTAGTGCTCTGAAGAATGAAGTTTATTAGGATTTGTGGGAGTTCTTTCTCTATGCTGTTCACCTTGTCCCCTCTCTGTCTCCACTGTTGTTTTCTAGGGTCTCCAGATTTGTCTTAGTAGAGTAAACCCATGTATAGGTGTGGAGGTGACACCTACATGTCTGTTCAACCAGGAAAGAGGGACAGGAGCAAGACTGGAAGGAGTAAGCAAAGTTTTATATATAGTGAAGCCCAGAAAACTGTCATGTCGGGGGTCAGTAGTTGATTTGAGCCCAGAATATGGCCCCAGGGAGAGATCCCCCCACAGGACCGCATGCCCTTCAACTGTGAAAAAGCAGCAACTTAGTCAAGAGATTTGAACATTCTCTGTGATAAAGGATAGGGGAAAAATTCAGGTCAAGGTTAAGCTTGGGTTGCTGGCTTATTTGATTCATTATTGGCAATTGTTACAAAGCCCAGGGTGTTTGTTTACCAGCCCAGCAGGATGCATATCAAGTTACTGATGTGCAAGCTGATGTTTGCTCCTCCCCTCCTTTCCTGCTCCACTTTTTTTTAATAAGCAGAAAGGCATTTAATTTTTAACAGCATGAGAATAGCTTAAATGGCCCCCCTCTAGTGGTGTGTTGGTAGCAGTTTAGGGGAGGAAGGACCAGCTTGGGCAGCTGAGCTCCAGAGAAGAAGTGCACCACTTCTGCCCTCACACACACACTGAAGTCTTCTCCAGTGAGGCTCCCACAGTGTGAACAACAGAATTTCCCTGGAACTCTTCCTTGAGATATGACCGCAAGGCTCCTGTGAAATAATTTGAAACTTACAGAAAACATGAAACAGGTATTTGCTTATGAGGAATTTTCTGACTTAAGAAACTTGTGAAATAAATCTTAGGCCAACTTTCATAAGAACTTCAAGCTCAGATTTGTAACTATTTCTTACAGTCCATTGATCATTTCTAGTCTTTTCCTGGAATAGGAACTTTTAATTCTGTTTTGCGATGCCTTTTTATCTTAAGTTGAGTCCTTATAGTGTGGTAGGCTCTGTTCTGTAGAACTAAAGATCCTCGATCCTCTGTATGTATTCCCATCTAAAGAGTGAAATTGAAGCTCTGTGGCTGCCATCTTCCTCAGAGACCAATATGGCTGCCATTGGCTTGGGAGCTCATTTTTACTAAAATGCCTAATTCAGGAAGATGGAGGCAACTGTGAATGCTGACTTCATCATAAAGGACAAATGAAAAATAAATAATGGACAAATCAGTTCCCCGAGAGGGGGAAAAATAAGTTAAAATGAGGTTGCCTGTTACTCTGGAAGGAATTCTCAAGAAGTATGTGGAACTTTGGCACGAGGCAAACTTGGGGCACTGTGGGAGTGGTGGATCAGCTTGCAGCTCTCTCCTCCTTCTGGAGACTCCGCATGGACTGCATAGCGGCCACATCTTTCCAGTGAGACTAACCCCAAACTTGGCATAAACTGACCAGAGGCTCCTCCTGTCTCCAAAGGAAAGGATACATTCTCCGTTATCAGTGTGAGGTATTTGCTAGCCTCAGTGAATAGTCCAGTGCAGGTTGATCCTCAGAGTACTGCTCAGGACTTTGGTTGGGAGATTCTGGGAAGCGATGCTGTCCTTTGATGTGAGCAAGCAAGCACAAGGCCCCCTTGTCATCTGAAGCCATCTTGTGATGAAGGTGGGGAAGCCTGGAACAGAGCAGGTATGGAGGGAGGGGGCGGGGCTAGGAGAGTCCCTGAAAACCAGAGAAGACGTTTGAAAATGCATTGCAGAACCGCAGCATCTGTGTTTCTCAGTCACCAGAACTATAGAGCTTACTGTGGAGCTTTGATTTGAAAATTGAGAATGGTTTCTGGAAGAAGAAAGGTAGAATATTACTCAGCCTTTTAAGAAGGAGGGAAACTCTGAGGATGCTGCCATGTGGGTGAATCTTGAGAATATGGTGCCAAGTGAAATATGCCAGTTGCAAAAGGGCAGCCCTTGTTTGATTCCACTGATAGGAGGTAGCTAGAGCAGTCACATTGGTGGAGATGAAAAAGGCTAATGGTGGTTACTAGGAGCAGGGGCGGGGGGCTGTAACTGGGGTTTGAGGTTTGCAAAATGGAGAAAGTTGTGGAGATGGATGGTGCTGATACTGTGTAGCAGTGTGAAGGCCACGTAATGCTGCTGTACTGCATACCTAAAATGGTGCAAATGGCAAATTTTCTTACCACAATCACAATAAATACAAGTAACTAGAAGAATGGTACAGCAGTCAGCTGTTAGGTCGGGAACCTGGGTGGGCTTTCCCTTGCCCAGGTACAGCTCACTCACCCGCTGAGCAGCCCTGGCTGTAGGCCTCCTGTGACCCAGTGAAATGCCTCCCTGCCCCTGTCCCCAGTGTCCTTACAAGGAGAACAGGTTGGTAACCCCTGGCAATTTGCATTGAGCCCTCCCTGTGCCAGGCCCCTGGGTGCCCTCAGAGCTGGGTGATTCCTGACCTGCCTTAGGCCAGCCTTCATCTAGGAAGTCTTCCTCCCACTGTACCGCCCAGCCATCTCCCATCCCTCTGTTTACCTGTGAGGTACCTTTCCTGCCCCGCCCCACCCCATCTGTTTTAACAGTCTCAGAACAGTGAGCAGATCTAAATTGTTTGCATATCATGATCACCTAGGGAGCATTTTCAATGCCAAAGCCAGGCTGCCTCCCCCACCACAGGGCTGGGGGCATGGGACAGGGGATTGGGATTTTTAAAGCACCCCCCCCCCGCGCCCCAAACCCTGTGCACACAAGCTCAGGGACTTTGTCCTTCCCTTCCTATCTTAGTCTGCGCTTCCTACTGCTGCCACCACCACAATTATGCCACCTGAGGGGGGTCCCCAAGGCTCCGTGTGCCCCAAGTGTGGAGAAATCCCTCGAGGCAGCAGCTGCAAGGAAAAAAGCAGCACTTGCTTGCTTAGTGTGAGGGAACCCCGAGCTCCCCCAGGGCTGGCAGGTGCTGTGGCCCTCTGGGGTCCCGTGGGCTCGCTCACCTCGACCCCCGGGTTGGGTGTTCTAACAAGCTTCCTGTGGCCCTGCTGGCGGGGCACTCTGAGAACCAGATCAGGGAGGAAGAGGGCTAGGGGTTGAAAGGCACTTGCTTAAATGCTTCCCTGGGTATTTGCCAAGTAGGCGCAGCCTCCTTTTTGGCTTTCCTCACACAGAAACTGTCTAAGTGACACATAACCGAGGATCTTTCAGGCAGGTTTTCACTGACGTTGTTTTGCTCTGTATGCTGATTTTCCTTTAACTTCTCAAGAAGAAATGTGGAGAGATTTTATTTCTTTTATTTAAAATTTTTTAAAAAAATTAATGCATAACTTTATTATCGTTCACTAAACACACACATATACAGAAATTAAAATTATTCAAAGAAAAACAATGCAAGGGAAAAAAAAACTATAATAACATTATAATGGAACTCAACCAGAGCAAAACCGAAACGTACTTAAACATTTTTCCATATAATTTAAAAAAAAAATCTCAAGCATTAACAAGACATCAGAAGATGTGATTTGCTTTAGAAAGATTTTCAACACTAGTATTAAACAAATAGTGGTCTGGAGAAAAATTCTAATTAACTATTAGACTCCACATAGGCCAAATTTTTTTTCTGATTTAAATTTCAATACAGTCATGTGACACATGATGGAAATATAATGTGAGAAATATGTTACTAGGCAATTTCATCCATGTACTTCTCAGAGTACCACACAGAGTGCCAATTTCTACATGCAAACTGAAAAGGTATATGTCAGTCATATGCGATGGCCCCTTGATATTATCCAAATATGCAGTTAAACACAAGATACATGAGGCTACCCCTGGCATAGCACCACACTGTTTTACAGTAAACTATTTTATATAAGTAGGATTGTGCTCTAAAGGATGAAAAACACAGCATGTTATGATGAGTACCTAAAAGAGTAACAGTCATTTATCACACTATCAAGTACTGTGTACTGTACATAGTTGTATTCATTTTTTCTACTCTTTTAAAATTTTTATTTTTCTCTTTCTCTCTCTCTCCTTCACTCTCTTGCTGTCCCAATTGTTCTTCATCTCCCTTTGTGTTCCTGTGCTGGCCGTAATTTTTATTTCTTCTTTATTTTTCTTTCCTTCTCTCTCATTCTCTCGCCTGTGCCCTCTGGCCTCACTGCTAACCTTCCCCTATCCCTCCATCTGCCTATTCCTCCCTCCCCAACTCCTTCTAACTCCCCACCTCAAAGGGTAAAGTTGCTATATTGAAGAAGTTATTCACTATAAACATATGTTGGATTGGTTTTTGATCTTGATTTAATTCATACAGTTAAAGGTGATAGGTTAATAACCACCACAAATTATGATTTTCTCAAAGGTACTTGATGCTATTGTGTTGCTGATTGTATCACTTGGGCTAAGGTGTTGTGATTGATCTAATCAGTTTTCCTTCTTGGTATAATGAAAATGAGATAGCCTCAGAGCTATTAGAGATTCAAAACCTTAAGACCAGCTATACCTGGAAGACACCTCTGAGAAGCAATCATTCCATAAGGGTTCTAAATACATCAACAAAGATATTTACAGTAAGCAACTTCAAAGTATCAACCCAGGAAGTAAACCAAGGACAGTACCAAAAACAAAAATGAGAAGACATTTAAGCAAGTCACAAACTCAGACTTCCACCCCACAAAAGACAAATTCTGAGGGCAACAAGGTGGAAACATCTGATAATCAACCATCTGGACACCCTGAACTGATAGCACAGGAAGTAACAAAACAGACGAATGAGGCTCTAGAAAAATTCGAAACAAATAATCTCTCAGATGACTACAGAGATGGTGAGCAGAGTGAAAGACATGATTAGAGGCTCTAGACCAGAAACAGATAAAAAAAATAGATGAGCTCAGAAACATGCTGGAAGCCATGAATGCCCAGCATAAGAAAGAAATGGAAACCATGATCGTCCAACATAAAGAAATGGAATCCATGATTCAGATTCAAACACATATTCAGGAGATTAAAAACTCCACTGAAAGTATGCATACCAGATTAAAGGAATCGGAAGATAGAATATCAGATATAGAAGACAGGATTGCGATTAAGGACCATGAAAACAGATTTCTTAAAAATAGTAAGGGATCATGAGAAATCAGTCCAGCAGCTGCGAGGTGATGCAAAGAAGAATAACATAAGACCGATAGGAGTCCACAAAAAAAAACAGGAGAAAGTACAATTAACATAAAAAAACTGTTCACAGAAGTAATAGTAGAAAACTTCCCAGACAGAGGTGGAGAAGTGGGCATACAGACAAGTGAGGCATATAGAACTCCAACTAGCTATGATCAAAAGAAATCAACACCTACTCATATAATAGTCAGGATCCTGGAAACCCAGCAGAAGAACAAAATCCTACAGGGAGTTACAACAAACACCTACAAAGGAAAGTCCATCAGAATCACAGCAGATTTTTCAACACAAACCCTCAAGTCAAGGAGAGCCTGGAGTGA
>NW_004624768.1:5514689-5581487 GCF_000247695.1 Heterocephalus glaber
AAAACATCATGACAAGGATGAGTCAATATCTATCAATTATAAGTATCAATGTTAATGGTCTCAATTCACCAATCAAAAGAAATAGACTGACAGAATGGATTAAGAAGCAAAATCCAACCATATGCTGCATACAAGAAACACCTAACTCAAAAAGAAATTCATAGACTGAAAGTAAAAGGATGGAAAACAGTTCTCCACGCCACAGGAACCCAGACAAAAGCAGGGGTAGCAATTTTATTTTCAGACAAAGTAGATTTCAAACCAAAACTAAGACAAAGATGGTCACTACATCCATGTGAAGGGAACAAGAGGAAGAGATGACAGTCCTAAATATATATGCACCAAATATGAATGCCCCCAACTATACAAAACAAATATTAATGGACATGAAAAATCAAATAAGCACTAATATAATTGTAGTGGGGGACTTCAGTACCCCACTATCACAAATAGACAGATCATCTAGACAAAAAATTAACAATGAAGTTCTAGAACTGAACCAAGCTATTGAACAAATGGACTTAACAGATGTTTACAGAGTGTTCCACCCCACAAAATTAGAATACACATTCTTTTCGGTTGCACACAGGTCATTCTCCAAAATAGACCACATACTAGCTCCTAGGACATGTCTAAGTAAATGTAAAAGAATTGACGTTACTCCCTGTATATTATCAGACCATAGTGCAATAAAATTGGAGATCAATGACATAAGAAACTGCAAAACTCACACAAACACATAGAAATTAAACAACACCCTCCTGAACAACTAATGGGTCACAGAGGAAATTAAAGATGAAATTAGACAGATTCTACAAGTAAATGATAATGCCAGTACAACATACAGGAATCTATGGGACACAAAGCAGTTCTACAAGGGAAATTCATAGCAGTTAATGCCCTTATTAGGAAAACAGAACTGAACTCAAATACATAACCTAATGCAGAACCTCAAGCTCCTAGAAAAAGAAGAGCATAACAAACCTACAGCCCATACAAGGAAGGAAATTATAAACATCAGAGCAGAAATCAATGGAATGGAAACTAAGAGAATGATACAAAAAAAAAGAATCAAAGAGTTGCTTTTTCGAAAAAATAAATAAAATCGATAAACCCTTAGCCAACCTTATCAAAAAAAGGAAAGAAAAAGCTCAAGTCCATGCAATTAAGAACAAAAAAGGTGAAGTCGTAACAGACCCAGCAGAAATCCAGAGGATCATCAGTACCTACTTCGAGAACCTGTACTCTAATAAAATGGAAAACACAGAAATGGACAGATTCCTAGATACATAACGAATTGCCAAAATTAAATGAAGAAGATATAGAAATTCTAAATACCCCAATTATAATGAGTGAAATTGAAAATGTAATAAAAAATTTACCAAGAAAGAAAAGCCCAGGTCCTGATGGCTTCACTGCTGAATTCTATAAGACATTTAAAGAAGAGCTATTGCCATTACTCTTTAAACTTACCGAGATTTTATTTCTTAAAGAAGAGACACCAGTTTTTAGTAGAGTTCTCTTCAGCGTGCTAGATTTCATAGCTTTCTTTAGCTCTCACCCCCTGTGACTGAGTTGGGGGTTCCAATAGCGATCTAGCCCCCTACCTCCACCTCCCCACTACCCCTTCTTGGTGCTGGCCCCCAGCTCTGCTCACCTAAGACCACACCTCTGTGTAGGGCTGTGATCTGTCTTGTCTTAAGCATGTTTTCAAAGCTGTTGTTTAGCCTGTGCCTTGGATGTTATTCCATAGATAAGCCTGAGAAGGACCTGCATCTTAGAATGCGGGTGACCTTGATTGGTCTTTCTGGGGGTGGCAGCAGCTAGATTTCCGTGCTTGTCATCTCAGGTATGTGTCAAGCCTGCTTGTTTCAGCGCTGGACACAGGTGCTTAGGAAAATTCCTCACTGAAAGGCTGTTGGGATTTACAAGTTCTTGCTGTTTTTGTGACCTTGTATGGTTTCTGGTTTCACAGAAGGCTTTGTTTCTTGGTTTTGTTGCTGCCTTCAGCCTTGCCCTGTAATCACTGGGCGCCAGGGAGGGCTGTGGTCTGCTTCCTGGGGCATGCCCAGATTCTCTGTCAGCTCACATGTGTCACCGCAGTGGCAGGGGGCTGGGAGGGGGCAGGAGAGGGGACAGCATTCTGAAGTACTGGAGAGTCCTGATCACAGCCTTCATTTGAATTTTGCACATGCCTGGAGAGGGAGACATTCCATGGAGCTACTCCATGTGGTTTGCTTTATAAATGGGCCATCCCTTAATTCATGTGATGGTGGAGCTTGGTAGACTAGGCAGGTGTGCTTTTCAGGGTTAGAGTTTAGGAGTGTTAAGGTGCAACCTTCCAGACAGGGGAGGCCCTTACCTTGAATTCAGTTTTGGGGTTTAAGAGTCTGGGGCTGGTCTTGAGGATACCAGAGAGGCCCCGAGGAATAAAGACCTGATTAAGGACACAGCCTGAGCTTCTGTAGCACAAGTGCTGGTATTGAATCATGGGAGCAGTGATGACCAAAGGGTACTCTCAAGGGGGCAGGTGGCTGTAGGATCTCAGGCCAAGCATCTCAGTGATGGAAGGAGCTGACAAGGAGTGATGCCCAGTGAGGGGCCTGTCCAGATGCGTGTAGGTATGGCCCTGGTGCTGTGAGGATGGGCCAAGTGCATGCTGACAGTTGATAGAGTAGCATTTTAGCCAAAGAATAGGACACAGATGGAATCCAGAAACTGCCCTCCTTGAGGACACAGAGAGAGGAGGTTTGGAGCAGCTGCAGTAGTTTTCTGAGAAGTAGCAGGTGTTTTCTGTACAGGCCCCATGTAGACGATCATGGTTAGGGCTGGATGAAAGGACTGAAAGTCAGGACACGGAGAAGAAATAAGAACCTTACAGGATCAGTGGTGTCAGATGCTTTTCTGTTTTGGCGGTATCGATTGGGGAGGGAAGGAGATTGTGGTTTATTGAGCATCTACTTCATGACAAGTAAGATATTCCACAGTGGCATTGAAGACCTTAATAAGACCGGGCTCTGGAATAGGCTGGTGGGAGGAAACCAGACCTGAGAACACAAGTTGGGATTGATAGACATCATGACCTCTCCCCAGGCTAGTGCAGGGAAACAGAACTCCTGAGGCTGGTCCCTTCTGTCTTTGTCGACTCCATTTTCATCATTTGAAGAATTCAGTGTCCAGACATCTTTTGCTTCTTGCTGACAATCCTTGACACTAAGCTGGGGACTTGCTTTACAGCCACTCATTTTGTCATTGTGTGTTCCTGTGACCTCTGTATTGGAAGTCATCTGGCCCTAATCCTCACGTAGTAGGTAATAACCCGAGACCCAGAGAGAGGCCAGGATTGGCCCAAAGTGCGCGTTACCAAACGCTGCAGAAACACAGCATGGCGCAGTGGCCATCTGACCTTGTAGTCCACTGGGTCTTTGAAAAGGGGCAGTGAGATGGGCCTCTACAGAAGTGGGAAGTGGGTGACCCCGGGCTGGCTGGTTGTGAGCTGGTCTCTCACTAGCTTTATGTCCTCTTTGGTGAGGTGAGGAGATGTGCCTTGCCCTCACAGCCAAGCCTCTGGGCCGCCCTGCACTGGGCCACCTTCCTAGAAGCCCCAGGTCAGCTTGGTAGTGGCCTTAAAGTAAGAGCTGATAGATTGCGCACAGCAGATCTCTGGCAGTGACCTTTCCTTTGTGCCTTCCACTGACTGATCACTGTGACTTCTCTGGAAGTTAGCATATGCATAGTTCGCTGTCTTTTGAAAACAATGGAAAAACCCATCACCAGCCCCAAAACCAGCTGTCTTTCTTCTGATGAATAGACAGTAAACCCTGAAGAGCAGAAGAGTAGTTTCTCATAAGCACTCTGGCAGTGCACAATACGTTTTAAATAAGATTAAAAATTATGTATTATTCTTACCAGCTTCGCTGTCAGATAATTGTGCATGAGAGCATTCAGTGCTGCGTGCCTGGTACGAAGTATAACATCTATTCAGTGTGCAGTACATCCACTTTGTTCAAGAACATGTATTCAAGGTCAGTGTATTTTGGCTCTGCTACAGGGTTCTGGAAATTCCCAAGAGAATAAGTTTTCGCGGGTTATATAATCCAACACAAGTGACTGTAGCAGCAACCTCATGTTTAGTAATGATTTTAAAAATGCAATTGATTCTAAAATTTTGCTCTCAAAATGTGACTTTAAAAAATTCTTCAAGGTTTAAGGCAGGCTTTTTCCTTTCTCCAGGAAATTCGAACAGAGCATTACTGTGTGCTGGGTACCATTCTAAGTGCTTTACATATATTAATCCACTTAATCCTCAACTGCCTTAGACAAGTGCTTTTCCTGCTGTACAGGGGAGGAGACTGAGTCACAAAGAGGTCCAAGTATGTTGCTTAAGTTACACTCCTCCTACTTAGTGGTTTTGACTGGTAAGTTTCAAAATAACCACTGTGAAATTGTTACTGTCATAAGCTGCACAATTCAAAATCTTTTCTGATGCAGAGCTACCATTAAACAATACGATCCCTTTCTCTCCAGTCAGAGGTTGGTTACACATTAGCACTTGTTTTGGGCTTATCCCTGGAGGAGGACACCCCTTGTTTGGAGCTGAGGAGAGGCTGGAGCAGCTCTGGGGAACGGCTGTCCAGCAGAGGGAACACGAGAGCAGGTTAACCTTCAGGATGTCCCAGCAGATCAGGGGTGAAGCGGACAGAGGGAACCCAAGCAAAGAAAGCCAGAGATGAGCTCAGCAGCAGCAGTTTTCTCACCAGGCTACACGGGCAGGTCTGCGTGGGCGCCTGGGGTCTGGCTCTGTTGTGATCATTGAAGGTGCCCACCCAGCTCTGTGACTTTATTGTCCAGCTGCTGAGTGACCTGCACAGGAAGTCCTCAGATGTCCCTTGTGCACTTCTCTCAGACATGTGCGGAATTAGTGGCTGAGCATGAAGCCAGCTGGATTTTTAAAAATCTGTGTAATCACAACTAACATTCATGTTTATTGAATGTTTCTGTGGTACTTTGCTAAGTGCTTTGGGATGTATTATTTCATTTAATGTTTCTTGGTAATATAAATCAATAGTGTAAATAAGCTTATAAAGTGACCGGGTAACCTTGATGAAACTCTTTTAAGTTCCTTGAAGAGCTTTATACTTTCTTATTTACAGGTGAAGTTAATAGTCAAATTACAAATTATTCACCAGTATTCATGCAGGCAGGCCAGCCCCCTAAGGATCTTCTGAAGGCTTGGATGGATAACTTCATTGAATGGCTTCAGATATTTGGAAGTGATAAAACAGCATTTCTTTTAAATTATATAATCCAGATAACAAGGAGTAACTTGAACAGGAAAGGTACAGGGTATATTTAGAGAAATTCTACACTGTCTAACTGAGCAGTATAGAAAAGATTTAAATGAAGCAGAAAGCACTTGTTTTCTCAATGGAAGAAGCTGGAATATTACGTCGCTTCTTCCAAAATTGATTTGTAATTTCAAAACAATTGTAGTTCTTTTGCATTTTTTTAGCATTTGATAAAATGATTTTAAAGTTTGTCTTGAAGCTATAATGGTGAAACAGGTTTATAATTTTTTAGAAGAAAAATAATTTAGAGGAAGGGATTTGCCTGGTCACATTTTTTTATATAAATAAATGCCCCCTGCCTGATTACTAGTGTAGCACATCAGATCATATTCAAATCCATGAAAAGATCTTAACCTGTAAGGAGAACTTCCAAATAATTGTTAAAGACTACTCATAATGTATGAAACCCAGTTTCTCAGATTTCAGTTTAAATTTACTTAACCAGACTTTTTATCAAGTTGACCTTGGTTGTACTTTTACTATTTGTTAAATGTTTTACAAAATGAAGTAATGAGTTAATTACATTTAATCTTCCTGGGCAAATTGTAGACAAAATTGTGGGGCAGATATGTACCCTGTCAGAATGTCTCATACCTTGCAGTTTTATAACCCCTGTCACATGCTCAAGTGTCAGCCTCCTGCCAGGCACTGAGGATACACTGAGTCTTTTCTGGTCTTCATGGACTTGGTGGATAATCTGGACATCAGGATATTACAGGATCAAGGGAATCAAGTTCACTGTTTCTCAAACTCTGAAATCCACTGAGCATCTTTTCATGCTCTGGTCTAAAAAAGTTCTCAGAGCCATTGAAAGGCCGATTATCTTATCCCTCTCTAATTTATGTTTTAAACAGCATGTTTCAAACCTATTCAAGCAGATAACTTTGTTGGTTGATATGCAGGATTCCTTGCAAGACTTTAGTCTGTGGGTTGCTGGTATAGCTATAATACCATCTGTAATGGTGTTTCACTTTTTAAGAAGAAACAAAACTTGGTGAGAGATTCAGGTAAAAGCTGAATACATTTATTTTGGGATGAAAAGGTAACTTTCCTACTCACTTGAATTAAGTGGAAAGCATCTTATTTTAATAATGATAGATAGAAATCTAAAGTTGTGTTTTATTTTTTTATGAGAATACATTTTAATGTCATTATCCCCCTCCCCCTGAAGTCTTCATTACAGATTTATTTAAAAATATCTTACATGTTTACCTTGTAAATGTACACATTCTAATACGTAGTTTTAAAGACTTAAAGAGGAACATTCTTTTTCTCTGTACTTTTTTTAAGCTTTATATTTTACTTTTACTTCAGTCAGTGCATGTGGATCATCCTTGTTATTTTTAACCATTGCATAATGCTAGAATGATGGATACTATTTATTTAATCATTCCATATTAGACATTTAGATTTTTTCCAATTTTTTAGTATTACAAATAACCCTGTAATAAACATGTCTTGGATATGCATTCTTTTAGTTTAAAAGAGTCATGTTCTTTCAGGAAGTTGCTCAATAATCAACTTAGAAATTCTCTTGTACTAATTACTGTGATTGCTTATTTTGAGTTCTTCCTTTATTTTCATATTATATAATCCTAAGCTATTATAACTAAGTACTTTTGCTAAGAATGCAGTTTAGCTGGAAGATGGGACTTGTAGATAGAGACTTTAACATTAACCTCTTTGGAGCAGTGATTTCCTGATGAAGTGTCAGGGCACAGGCAGAGTGTGTGTGTTCCACATCTGGACAGTCTTGGGATAGTGTGGTTTGTAAGAAGTTTGCTGCGGCTACTAGAGTAACAAGTTAACTTCTTTCTTGATATACTTGTCTCCCCATAAAGAAGCCCCCCCCAATTTTAAGATACTTAAACTCAAGTGCAGTTTTAAGAGATAATTGATTTCCATGCACCATTTCTCCCGTAGTAGAAACATTTTGTAGAACTCTATAATAAGGCAAGAGGTCTCTGACGTTGATACGGTATCTCATGTTGCCTTTTATAGCCACACCCACTCCTTTCTTACCCCTTGGTTATAATTAATCTGTTCTCTGTGTCTAGAATGTTGTCAGAAGACTGTTGTGTAAGTGGAATCATATAGTACATAACCCTTTGTGATTGATTTATTTCTTTTAACATAATTCTGTATAGATTCATCTAGGTCATTGAGTGTACCAATAGTTGTTCCCCTTTATTGCAAAATAGTAATCCATGGTATGGACATCCCATAGTTTAATTAACCATTCACATGTTAGTGTTCAAGTTTTCGTGTGGAGGTAAATTTTCTTTTCTGAGAGTTTACATGTCCAGGTGTCTGATTGGTAGGTTACGTATTAACCTATTCATGTTTATTTTTAAAGAAACGACCAAATAGTTTTCAGAGTGGCTGTTCCATTTTATACTCCCCCCACCAATATATGAGTGATTTAGTTTCTCTATACTCTTGTTAGCATTTCATGTTGTCGTTCTTTTTTTTTTTAAAGCCATTCTGATAGGTGTGGAATGATACTTTATTGTGGTTTTAATTTGCATTCCCCTGACTGGCGAATGATGTCAAACACCTTTTCATGTGTTTGTTTACTATTTATATATCCTCTTTGCTGAACATCTGTTCATGACTTTTGTTCTAATTGGACTGTTTTGTAATGTTGAGTTTTCAGGGTGCTTTATATATTCCAGATTCTAACGTTTTTTCAGATTTGTGGTTTGCAGTTGTTTTCTCCCAGCATGTAGCTTATCATTTTGTCTTAACAGGGTCTTTAAGAAAATATTTTTTTTTACTTTTGTGCAAGTCTGACTTCTCAGTTGTTTCTGTATGATTTTTATATATTTTATTTATGTATTTTGTGGTACTGGAGATTGAACCCAGAGCCTTTGCACTGAGCTATGTCCTAACCCCTTTAAAAATTTTTAAAGGTAAGATCTCGCTAGGTTGCCCCAGATTGGGCTTGAACTATTTGATCATCCTACCTCAGCCTCCCAGAATGTTGGCCTTGCTGGCATGCATCATTGTATCTGGCTTTGTTTTATAATTTCTGCCTTTGGTGTTCAGACTAAAAACTCTGCCTACTGCTAGATCTCAGAGATTTTCTTCTATTTTTTTCTCCCTAACAGTCTTATACTTTAACATTTTACATTTAAGTTTGTCTATTTTAAGTTAATTTTTTGTAGCTTGTGAGAATTAGGCTGAGAGTTTTTGTTTTCACTAGGAATGTCATCGTACTTCAGCACTACTTACACACCAGAGACTGTCCCTCCAGTGAAATGATCCTGACCCTTTGTCTGCACTTAGTGGTGCACATTTGTATGGATCTTGTTCTGGGTTCACCAGTCTATATGTTCATTTTTCTGCCGTGCCGCGTAGTTTTGAGGAGTGTAGCTGTATCCTAAATTTTAAATTGTGGTAAACTTATCCCACTTCTCACTCATCTTTCTTGTAATTGTTTTAGCTATTTCAGCCCTTTGCTTCACAATGTCAATTTGAGAATAATCTTGTTTACATCTAAAAGGTTTTTTTGGGGGAATAGGAATTGCAGTACATCTGCTGATCAGTTTGGGGGACAATTAACATCTTTAGGATATGTATTCTTTCATTCTGTGAACATGATAGGTCTTCCCATGTAGTTTGATTCTTCCACTAATATTTTTTTTTTGTATGTACTGGGGATGGAACTCAGGACCTTGGGCTTGCGAGGCAGGCGGGGTGCCACTGAGCTGCATCCCCGGGCCTTTTCCACTAGTATTTTGTAGCTTTCAATACAAGTCCTATGGATGTTTTATTACAGTTACCCTTAAGTGTTCCATTTCTTTGTCGCTAGGAAATGGAGATACAACTTTTTCGACTCAATTTATCAATTACAGCACTTCTACTGGAAGAAATTCTTGGAATTTTCTACCTAGGCAATCATGCCATTTATAAATAAGGACAGATGTATTTCTTCATTTGTAATGTGTGTGTCTTTTATTTCTCCGCTTATCTTACAATAATGGCTGAATGCAAGTGGTGAGAGCAGGTATCTTTGCTTTTTCATCTCCACATTTCTTTTTAACTTTAAAAGAACATCTGATTGTTCTTTTTTTTTTTGGTACCGGGGATCGAACTCAGGTCCTTGCGCTTGCACAGCAGGCAGCATCTGATCATTCTTAAAGGTAGAGTGGAATGTTTTTGGTTCCTGAGCTTTGTGCTGTGCTGTAGACAGTACTCACAACTGCCCTGTCACCACACTGTGGTACTTAATCTAGTCTAGAGTAAGTAGGCGGTCGGTACATGGAAACTCTTACTGTTCTTATTGTGTAACACTTGGTAAATTTTGTGGAGTATACTGAGGCTATTTTGTCACAAAGTGTGTTTATACCATGAATGTTCTGCATACACTCTAACACTAGATAAAATTTCCTTCTTCCTCGACTAGGTTAGATGTTATTAGTGTGCCATATATACACATGGCTTTTCATGGGGCTGTTACATGTGACACAGCATTGAAGTCCAATTTTTAAGTATAAAAAGTCTTTGTCCAACTTAGCATTAGTTTTTGGATGAGTCTAACATCCTTCCTCTCATGCCTGCCCTCAGAGGAGGCCTATGGGATCTCTTTTCCATTGGTGAATACAGAATAGCTGAGAATCTCTTTTTCTCTTTCAGTGCTAGAAAGAATAATATTAGAATAATGTGCCAACTTAGGTGGTCAGAGATGGCCAAAATAAAAACTTTCCTGTTGACAGTTTTAGGCTGGGTCAACTCATATTTGACTGTACGCCCTAGTTTAAGATCTAGGTTGTGGATTGCCTTTACCCAAGTTACTGTGAATCTAATCTATTACACAAAACTACATATTTATAACATGCCTAGTTTTTTGACACCTTGCATCAAACCAGAAAGAGTATGAATGCACATAAGGACATATGTGTCTGGATATGTGTGTAGAAGGGAGCAAGGTATTAAATGTGGAAAATAGTCCCTAATTCCTTGTTGCTTGTAGTTGCATGATTTTAGTTTTTAAAATTCAGTTTTGCAACTAAAATTTGACTTGATTGGTTAGTATCTCATAATAATCTCCAACTCATAAGAATGGCATCTTGTTAGATGGAATTGAACCTAATTTTCCTGTACACAGAGTGTAACTCAAAACAATACAGTGCATATGTCAATTGTGGTGAGAACTGATTGTACCAGATAGGTACCTGCAGTTCTTTTGTACTTGTTTCTTTATCCTTCTTTCTGCTACCTACCATATTTCCCTGTTCCTCTCATAGTGTGCCATTAATGCTAATACTCAGTACTCTGGCTTGTTTTTGTTTGGAATTCCTCCTAGCTCTCATCCTTGGCTCAGACAGTCAGGGAAAGAGAGACAGGAGGTCTGACTATGAAGGATCTGTTTTATAAATCTGGAGTGTGTCTACTGGGTTTCCTTGAAACCTAGCACACATACAGAACCTTTGTGCTACAGCACAGTGTGTGCTGGATCTGCCGGTTGGTCCAACCCACCCCAGTTACGGAAGGTCTCAGTGCTCAGCCTTGCAGCTACTGCCTCCACTCCCAGTGCAGACCCCACCTCTGTCACCCCGCTCTCCCCGTGCCCGGACTGTGGTGGCCCCAGAATCACGTGCACCCGTAGGCTTCAGCAAGCGCAGCCACATTAATCCCAGACATGGGCGGCCAGGTGCCTAGGTCTATAGTTTCACCACAAGTTGACCCCCAAGTGGGTCTTTTTTGTTCCAGGCCTTTGGGGCTGGTACCTGTTTGAATCTTGGACACTTAGATCAAGATGAGAGAAACTAGAAGGTATAACCTGGTTTTCTTGACTCATTTAACTGAGTTGAAAAATAATTAGTGTTATTTCAAATTGTCCTTTTTTTTGGTTTAATTGTTAACCGTGGAATTAAAAAAAAAATTTTAATGAAGAAGATGACGACCACCACCACATCATTCTAAACAGATCATCCAGGTGAAGGAAAGCTACCTCAGCCGCCAAGTATCCTTTCCAGCTCAGTGAGAGGTCATTGTATGCTCATTTATGTGTTTGAAGGCA
Organism: Heterocephalus glaber; assembly: GCF_000247695.1. The sequence goes on from NW_004624768.1 coordinate 5,526,063, forward strand.
GGTAGGCAGGCAGATCAACATTTATGAGCACCCTCTGGCCTTTCAGGTGTTCCGGGGAACTGAGGAAGATAGGTGATCTCTTTATTGACTTTGATAGAGTAAAAAACCACTGTGTCTTTTATTGGCATTGGCCAACAAGTGCAAGTTTATGTGTGTTCTTTTTATTCTCAAGGCTTGTTGGAATTAGTTGTGAGGACAGGGTCCTTGGGCCAGCCCCAGGCCACGTCTCCAGTCACGAGATAATGAGGCAGGAGCCAGTGCCCATGGAGATCTCTGGAAATGTGGACTCCCGCTTTGTTGTCCTAACCTTTGCCTGTGTTCTGCAGCACTGTCATGACTTAGGCATTCCTTGCCTCTCTCACCCACTTGAGGCTTGCTCAGAGCCGGGGTTCAGAATTGACGTGACCCTATTTCTGGTTGGTGATGACATTCCCTCAGCCTGCAGTGCAGCTTGAATATCCACAAGAGTGCTCTAGATCCATCAGCACCCGTTAGTAGCTGGTCATGAGACTTGGACCCTCCTAGGGAGGGCAGGGCATCCAGGGAGTTGAGTTGGTTTCTTTCCCGGCTCCTGGGAAGGCCGTATGATGCAGCAGGGGAACTCAGCCCCACATGTCCCTGTGCTTTGGTTGCTTCCTGAGTCTTCCAGGCCTGCAGAACAGAATAAAGTTACCTTCTGGCAACCTCACTTTTGTGTACTAGAGGCATGTGTAGAAAATGCCTGCCCCCAAAGTTCTTCCAAATAAAACACCTTCACACAAATCCAAAAACCCACGTTCACAAAACCACCCACCTCAAAATGGTCCAAATTTTAGGTTGACTAAATGTGGGGGAAGGTGTTGGGAGTATGAGCCGAGGGAAAATGGTTAAAGAGAGCCTTTCCTTTTCCGATCCAAACTCAGAGTGACACAGCCAGCTCCTGGCCACCTGTCCTAGAACCCTGACTCGTGGAAACAGATACCCTGTTTTTACTGAGCCCTCTCTCCCCACTGGCCCCAGGTAGATTCTAAACAAGTGGGTTCCACATTGGAAACACTATGGAAACAACTGGCATCCTTCAGTCAGGAAGAAGCAAGTGCAAGGCTCAGCTGGAAACTTCCGGTAGGGGTATGTGCCTGCTTTTTGAATGGGTTACATGAACTTTTGTACACGTACCTGGGCGCCATTAGTGGATGGAGAATATTTGATTTGAAGAGGAGAAAGGGAAGCAGACAAGAATTGAGCGTGTTTCTCAAGACAGGGTCTTCTCTAGGGAAAGTGCAGTTTTCAGCTGTGTACCACCTGGCTTGAGAACTATTTGCCTCCGGATCCTCAGGTCACATTCTAATACCGAGTAGGGATTTTTTTCCACCTTTGGTGCTGTTTTTCTTTTCAGTAATGGAATGGTGCTTGTTCTAGGTTAATGAAGAATGCCAGGGCAGTCTGCATATACCCATGTTGTATCAAGGGGAGCTGTGCAGGTGCACATGCTTGATGCCCCTCCCCCTCAATGGGGAGATGGTGACCTGAAAGCGTTGGATTATGTGGCACCTCCACAGGCAGAAAGGAGTCTGCTCACAGCATTGTTGCTGGGGTTGTCCTGATGCAGGGTTTAGAGAAACACCTTGGCAATGTAGGATGTTAGAGAAGGAAGTACAGGGTTTCCCCTCGGGTCGAAGGCAGAGTCGAGCTCAAGGGAAGAGTTGCCATGTCTGCCAAATCCCAAGCTCTCTTCCTTTTTCTGAGTCCTGTCACTCACCCACAGTGCTTTTTTTTTTTTTTTCTTGGTACCAGAGATCGAACTCGGGTCCTTGTGCTTGCGCAGCAGGCGGCGAAACCACTGGGCTGAATCCCCAGCCCTACCCACGGTGCTTTTAACTCCATGGTACTAGTGTCTGTTACGCATTGAAACATTTTAAAGGCATTTGTCAAAGACAAGTCTCTCTAGGAATCTTTTCCCTGTTGCATGTCAGTGACGATTACTTCGCAGATGGTGCATTTGCTGCTGGCTCTGACTGGGGCTCCCGAGTGTGCCCTGTCCCGGGGAGCTCAGCCACGGAGAGAGCCTGGCCCTGACCTGCAGTCTTCTGAGCAGGATGCTCAGGGTGGAGGCTGCCCAGAGGCAGCTCTGCTCATCTTTGTGGAAGATACAGTTTCTCCGTTTTGTTTTTCCTCTTTGCCTGAAACCTGTGTGGCTTTCAGCAAGCAGTATGTATCACAGGCAGTCTTCACAGTTGCTACAGCCGCTTTTAGCATCTGTCAGTTGGTTAAAGCAAATAAGAATTTTTTATGCTCAGGAATTAGTTAAACATTAATTTGCTTGACTTTAATTTAGGAGTGTAACTACACACTGGCTTTTTCCCTGTTTTTAAAGTTTTCAAAGGTAGACTGTGCCCCTAAGAGAAGAGAACATGGGGGATTTTGGCTGACTCGTCCTGGCTGTCTTTCCTGCTCACTTACTGTCCTATATATAACGTGGAGAGACAAACAAGCCCTTAAAGCTAACTCAGACTGCCACTGCCAACTTTTTCCTTTGTGTGTAAGTTGTTATATTTTTTCTGGGTCGTGCCTTCTTTATTTATCTTTGAAAGAAAAAAACAAAACCCTCGCACTGTTTGCCAGGACGCATTGTTCTAGGCTTGTACGGTTGCACCCGGGATGCCTTTTTTCCATTGGAGCCACAGGGGTGATAACTAACGTCAGGGTCCGTGGGTTAGCCTTTGGAAAGCAAGAAACCCTACAACCTAAATCTCACCATTTGCCCTAAGTAGGTAGCATGTATATCAGAAAATCAAACGGCAAATTCCAGCCTCTGCAATCCAGGTCTTATTTGCACGCTTCCCAGCTCTCTTGAGCCCTGCCTTTAGAGGAAGTAGTTATCTTTTATTGGAAAATTGAACATTTTGTACCTGACAGAAAAAGATGACATGCCACTTCTTACCATGCAACAATGACTTTTAAAGTCGATCTTTACAGTTTTGCCAGTGAACTTTTTCTTGGTGGTGGTGGGAGGGAGGGAGATTTCAAATTGGATGATTTTATAGTTTAATAAGGAATGGGAGGAAAACCAACAGACTGTACAGGGCATGAGTTCTTAAATTCTGGTGACTAAACCAGGGACGGTCATGCTCAGTCATCCATGTGTGAGGTGGCATTTTGAGGGGCTGTGTGTGCCATCGTGTGGGGGCCTGAGTGAGGCAGGAGGTGTTTTAAAGTGAAGGGGCCACGTGTACTCTTGCTAGAATGGATTATTGATGTTGTTTAAAGGGGGCATGTGGAAGAGCATGGGAGTGGATAACCTTGTCCTCCCTGTTATCCTAGGTGGTTAGACCCTCCCTAGGGCTGGGACCAGGAGTAGGGATGATGTGCCCGGCTGGCCTGGAGCCCTGTTTTTGTCCACATGGAGGGACCTCTGCTCTCCTGATTTCTTCCCGTTGCAACAACCTTCTGTGTGTGTCCCCTGAGGGAGTATATACAGAAAGCAAGAGGAGTTGGCAGAACCTACCCCTCATAGAAGTAAGAAGAAAAAAAAAATAACAGCATTAAAACTCAGTATAAAAGTTGTGCTGTTACACAGAACTGTTTCACTTTTTCCCCTTTTTTCTTTTCCTTTTACTTCATGTTGAGTGAATCAAAGAATGGTATTTATACTTATTACCCTAACTTAATGTGTATTCAATTCATTTATAATGCTCAGAACCAACGCAGGAAATTATATTGGTTAGGCTTAAAGAAAAGATCGTACTGCTTGTAAAGTAAAACCATTCCTAGGCCTTGTAGACCGAACCTTGTCCCCAAACTTTCTTTAAAGAAGTTTTTATAGTTGCCGATTAGAAAGTATTTAACGATAAAGAAGGATAAACTTGAATCATTTGTAGGAAAATGGATGCACCTTGAAGTCATAATGTTAAGTAAAATAAATCACACAGGTTTAAATATCGCATGGTTTGTTTTATATGAGAAAACCAAATTATAAATAAAGAATAAAATAAAAGATAGATAATAGGAAGTAGGGCGACAGGTCTTTCTCAAATGGGCAGGAGATCAGGAGATACAGGGAGAAAAAAAAGAGATACAGGGAGGAGGAAGGGAAGGGTAGGAGAAGGGGAAGTAAAAAGAATTAAGATGCATTATGTACATACGCCGAGTCCACACAAGGAAGGTAGGCATTGTGCCTTGAATGTTTCTATGTGCAGAACTCTGTAAACATGTGTAGCTTTGTCTACCATTGTCTATCCCTGTATTGATTTTTTTCCCCCTTCTGGAACGCTTCTGCCTGTCTGTCCTTTGTTGATACAAAGGCTGGTCTGCTCCCTAGGGCCACTAGCAGAGAACCTGTAGGGCATGGGTACTGTTGGGTATTACTGTCTGTGACTCACTCCAGTTCTCTTGTACCTGATCACAAAATTCCATATGAGACAAATTTTATATTGAAGTTTCTTTGTCAAAAGGAGTACCTGCTATTCAGCAGATCCTGCAGCTAGCAGTGACACATGAAAATTAACTATTAGCAAAATGCCTTCCCTTCTGAAGAAACAAGTTCTTTTAAAAAAAAAAAATCTTGCATCATCAATAAACTCATCCATTTAAAAGCATTTTCAAACATATGTAATGAAAGTGGAGGCTGATAATGTTACAGGGTTTATGGAAAGGCAGCTCACATGTAATCAGATGCTCCTGTTCCTGTTATCACTGCGTATTAGGGCTTAGTTCTGCCCGTTAAGCCACTGACTCAAGTTACTCCTGGTTCTAGCAGCAGAATACATTTTCTTTTCTTCAAAAAGAAAAGAGACCATTAACCCAGTGCTTCTGGAAGCAAGGAGAGAAACTGGCTTGCTAAAGTGACTATTTAAATGTTCTTGAAAGAAGTATTAGCAAATGTTTCATTATTTCTTGCTAAATATTTATACCACTGAATATAGACTCTGATGAATAATATTTTACAAAAGAAATATCCTTTGTCTCAGATCCCTTCCACACTGTTGACATCAGTCTGTGATTTACACCCAGAGGTCTGAAAGAAAAAAAGACTTTATTAGTATCCTTTATTCCAGCAAAGATAAAATTCTGTCATAAGGGAATCCTTGAATCTTTGGGACCTTTCCGGGTGGACTGTTCTGAAGTACATGTTTGTATGTATTCCATTGTTAGGATTGGCATAGCTTCACTTTTGCAGTGAGGGTGATTTTAGGTGTAATATTTAGTAATATTTTGGTTTCTGAAATGAAGCCAAGTACACCAGGGCAAGGCACCTGGTCTTGGCTGTGGCAGGCACACCCTGTATTCCTATCAAGAAAGCAAATGCTCTGAGTTCAGAAATGCGATTCAAAGACTTTGTCTAATAGCTGTGGGTTTCTAGGATGTTGTACACCAAATACTTTTCTTTAGCTCATTTAGAAATAGTCTAGACTTCTGCAGTTTGGGATTCATGGCTACAGTTTCGGATTTTATTAGATGGCTCTCCAAGGTAGTTTTCAGGTGGGCATTGATTTCATGCCAGCTCTCTGAGATGATTTTCCCTAAAAAAATGGATAGACGCATTCTGTGCTGAGAGCTGAAGTTGTCTAGGTGGGGCTCAATTTGATCATGTCTGAGAAGGAAAGACCAGAGAGGTAAGCGGAGGAATTGCCAGCTTCATGATGCTCCAGACTAGGCCTGTTAATGTTTTTATTTACAAAATGGACTTGAAAAATTAATTAGCGGCAAGCAGCAGTCTGATTTGTCTTTATGTAAAATTCTGTTTCCCAAATAAAATGATTAAAGGCATTTTTGTATACACCTACTGGAAACTGCTCTATAGACATTTGCTGTGTTTTGGTTGTTACAAAATCAGTAATGGATTTCAAAATGGAATACTTTCAGAGCCCTTCATTTACAGTAGTTTGGGAAACACTTGAAACACCAAGTGATCTTCATTCACTGAGAGCTCTCTATCTGGAAAATGCCCGATATATCCTTGAAGCAAAAATCTCTTGCCTTTTAACCCTCACTGTTTCATGCTTCAGCCTCCAACTTTGTTTTGTAGACGTCAGCATTCCTCCTATGTCATCAGTGACCTTCTTTCCCATTTTTGATTCTAAGCTTTGATTTATCAGTTACCTTAGCCTTGCTCTAGCTCGGTCTGGAAGGCCTGGCTCTTTCCTAGACCTTAAGCTCAGGGTGCATCTGTCTGCTCAAGGAAAAAGCTGTCCTAAGTGATAACATTTAACCCTCAAATCCATCAGCAAAGTAAGTGGGAAACCAAATATTGTGCCGGCATAGATTGTCCAGGAATCATTTAAAGGTAAATTTTTCTTTAAAGTTCAAAGAAGTAGGGTGTAAGTGGGAAAGGAAAGACAAAATTGCAGACTGTACTGTTTTTACCTTGCTCTTTAGACTTGGATTAAATGCTATTTTTTTTCTTCAGAGGCATTCACATGTATCTGTAAGCTAAATCAATATCACAAATTTTCAGTTGCCATTATATGTATTAAGAAATTAAAGAAAAGATTTAACTTAGATAAGCACACTTTACAAATGCTGTTTCCTGAGAACTGTTAATTCTAGATGGAATGTGCCGAAGGTTTACAGATTTTGTATTGTCCATGTTTTCTTTCTACTAATTTGAAACAACAATGTAAATTGCCTTTGGCAAATAAAATATCCACAGCACCATAAAAATGTCTTAGTATTTATTGGGGCGGTGTGGAGACAGGGTCTTGGTAAGTTGCCCAGGCCTGGCTCCAACTTCCACCCTCCTGCCTCAGCTGTAGTCCCAGTAGGAAGCTGCAGGGTCCCAAGTTGGAGCCCAGCCTGAGCAGTTTAGCAACTTACTGAGACCCTGTCTCAAAATAAAAAGTGAAAGGCTGGGATTTAGCTCAGTGGCCCTGCACCTGCACAAAGCACAAGGTCCTAAATTCAATCCCTGGTACCACATAAATAAAGGCAGGGGTTGGTTATAGCTCATGGGAAGGCCCTGGGTTAAATCCCAAGTACTGCCTACAGCAACAGCAAGAGGTTTATAACATACATTTAAGATATCTAAATCACTGCTTTATGATGTACCTTCAGGATGCCTAAAATACTGCAGTTCAGTGCCTGCACCCCCGGAGTCTGGCTGGCACTCATCTCTGCCTGGAAGATACGGGCCGGGGGCCCACCGCTCAGCACACGTGTGGTCCCTGAGCTCTGGCAAGTGCAGGTAGAGGCAGCTCTCCAGGAGCAGGGCAGCCAGGGGAGACCCAAGTCTCCCAGCCCCAGCGCTGGCTGCTTGGACCTTGTGTGCCTGCAGGAGTCAGGAGAGCGAGACTGTAAGATGCTGCCAGGGTGTGTTGGAGGGTAGCTTCTCGGGGTTTGTCGCTCACTTGGTGATCAGATGGGGCGACCTGCTTGGCATCTCCACACACTGCATGCGTGTTCTCTGCCTTGCCCACGAGGCCTCATGGCTGGGATAGTAACAATCCACCTCACCCGCGATTTTACTTTTCAGTTTCGGTTACCCTGGGTCAGGCGTGGTCGAAAAGTATTGAATGGAAAAGTAGAAAAATAGTTTGTAAGTTTTAAATACTTTTATTATAGACTCTTTCTATAATTGTTTTATTTTATTATTGTTCAATCTCTTACTGTGTCTAATGCATAAATTAACAATGAGCATAAGTATGCATATATAGGAGAAGACATCGTCTAACCTAAGAACATAGTTTATATGGGGTGTAGTAACATGTGGGCTTCCAGGCATTATGAGGAATGTCTTGGACTGTATCTCCTCTGGATGAAGGAAGATTACTGTAATTGGTGATTTTCATCTGGATTTCTCTGTCACACCTCTTTTCTAACGTAAAACTTAATCATTGTGACTTTTGTGTGTATTCTTACTTTCACACCCGTGTGTGAGTGCACACATGCACAGAAATGTAAGATCTATCTGAGCACAGTTGTTTTTCCTCTGTCTTACTTGTGTATCCCAAGCCCTGAGCACAGAGCCTGGTGCCAAGCAGAGGCTCAGCACGTGTTTGCTGAATGCCTGTTCACCCAGGACTCATTTGAACTTATGACTCCTGTTAGAGCCCTGAGGGTACATCTCTAAGTCTAAAAGCCCTGTCCTGGGGTGCCTGGGGGTGCTGTGCTCATTTTCTCCTTGTTGGCGGGGTGCTAACGTAGAAGTTGGTCCCCAAGTTGTTAATGCCGTCCCTCCCCTCCCGGGATGGCAAGGCTCTGTGTACACATGGTCACATTTGTGGCCCCTGGCTTCCCCAGAGGTGACCACAGAGCCACGAAACACCCCGCCTGCCCTTTCCATGGCCCGCAGGATGTGTTTTCCTCTGACGGAAGCTGTCTGATGTCTTTGGTGCATGGGAGCCTGTCGGAGCTGGGCCCTGGCTGCAGTCGGAGCCCGGTTGGAGAGCCTCCTCTCCTGGGTAGCCATGACGACTGCTCTGAAGCTCACTTGAGGGGAAGGTAAACCTGACTCAGGTGTCTGGACGATTAGTGCTGCCTGGGGAATATGGCCCAGCAGAGTCGCTCATCCGTGGTGACACATGTTGGGCTGTTATTCAGTGACTTATTTAGCAACTTTGCTTTCCTCTGGGTACAGCAACCTCTGGGTTCTAAGTGCTCCCAGACCTAATGGAAGTGTTTCCGGTCCCTGAGGTGTCCTTTGGAAGGGAATCTGCAGAGTACGTGTCACCTGGAGTAAGACAAGCCTTCCCAGCCTGTCTCCGGGATCTTTGCTTTTAGTTTTTAGAGTGTTAGAGTATGCAGCCCCATTTGTTCGGCAGATATGGAATGGGCATGCTGTTGTACTGACAGAGCCACTGGGGACACAGAGATGAACAAAGCCATGCCCATAGCCCATTAGAAGCTTTCTAGTGGTGGAAACAGACCACGGACAATAAGCAGTTAATGTCAGACAGTGGTAAATGCTATGAATTAAAAAAAAGTACGTGTGAGACAACTGGTTGGGGTGGTCCTCAGTTTGGGTTCCCAGAGAAGGCCTTCCATGGAGGGGACCTTTAATCTGAGACCATGGGTCAGCCTTGATGAGACATAGAGGGAGCGTGAGGTGGGGCATTCTCCTCACAGGGTCCTTTATTCACACCACAAATATTTGTTGAGCACCTGCTTTGTGCCAGGCAGTGTTCCTGGTGCCAGGAATATAGCAGTGGACCCAAGGCCCCTTGTTAAGGTAGGGAAGGGATATGAGAAGGCTGTGCTGGGGCCCAGGGTGTGGCACGGATATTCCCAGAGTCTCTAGTGAGGTGACATTTAGGCAGAGACCTAAAGGAAAGGGAAGGAGGGTTTCTGGGCGGGGCACAAGAAAGCAAGACGCATGGAGGTCTTTGTGTGGCTTAGTGGGGTCAGGATGAGTAGAGGCCAGTATGTCAGGCACCAGGCATGGGACCATGGTAAGGACTTTGTCCTGGACCCCAAGAGGAGAAGGCGAGGTTTGGAACTGCCTTTGTGTTACTAGGACCACACCGTCCACTGCTGGGTTTAAAGAGATTCCGGGGACAAGGACAGAAGTTGAGATCTTACAGAGCAGAGAAGATGAGTCTCAGCCCTGGGTGGTAGTGCAGAAGGTTGGGGAAGCATTCAGAGTCCAGAAGCACCCACGAGACTGTCTGACACCTTGGGGGCATGCAGATGGGATGGGCATCGAGAGAGAGGGAGGTGGCGGTGAGCAGGTCTTGCCACCTGGAACCAGGGAGCGAGGGCAGGGGTGGGGGATTGGGATTTCAGTCTGTGTGTGGTAGAAATTCAGTAGAGAGTTTAAGTGACATAGTGACACTGTCAGTTACAGCAACAAATATTTATTGATCATTTACTGTGTGACACCTCTTGATGACAGCCTTGCCAGGCTTGGTTCTGTTTTTAAACCTATTTTATAAATGAGGGAGCTGAGGCAGAGAGTTTAACCTAGTCCAGTATCACACATCCAGTAGGGCCAAACTTGGTTAAAATGTATGCGCCTTGGTATGGATTTCATTGCGCTTTGGAGAAGTTTTCACATGTTGGGGTGACCATGCCCACAGGGTGAGGGTCCATCTTGATTGCTATCAGGAGATGTTTAAGCGTGGAACCAGAGACCGTTTCGGTATTAAAATCACACTAAATTTGTATCCATTGTATAATTCATGAACATAATAATCACAGGTATGTTTTCTTTACCTGAAAAGTGTGTTTGTGGTCACAGAAAATGAAGATTCATTGTAGGAACTCTTCGGGTACTGTCAGCAAGTCCAGCACAAGTTAAAAGACAAATATAAAATAAAATGAGCTGCTATGGCTTCTAGCCTGTGTTCTTTATAAAACTTGGAGTAGTTTCTGTAAGACTTGTTTATTTTGATTTCATCTTGCTATGGTGACGTTTTTGCCTTTGAAGAGATTATAGAATTATTTCAGCTTAATCATGGGCCATGTAATTCACAAGATTCATGTAGTATCTCCACCTTATTTTCCTGTTTCTCTGATGGTCAGTCTCTGGGCAAAGGTAGGAGGAGGAGATCTGCATGGGTAAACGGATATTTGCTCACAGAGGCTGCCATTCTCAGAGTACAGGCTCCGGGCACACCAACGCCTGGTCCCCAACACTTCCAGGGAGGGTGGGGTGGTGGCATTAAAGTTAGACCTTTCTGGAAACGTGGCAGTCTTTGCATGAGCTTCTGAAGCCCTGTTTGTGTTTTGCACGAGTTAAGAGAGGAACAGCTAATAGCTCTAGTCATCCTGTCTGCAGAGTTTCTGTCTCCATCCATCAGAAGACTGCTCTGGTATTAGGACAACAGGAATGGTTTTATTTCTCTCTTCTTTTCTTACATTCTATTTCTGCCATTCTCCCATTAAATCATTCTCTGTACATTACAGCGTGCTTTTGTGTTCAGGCCCTGTTTAGATCAAGGCTGATGAGTTAAAAAGTTTGATAGCTTCCCATCGATCACAGAGATTTCTGACCTTCCTAAGGACGTGGGTTGCAAAACCTAGCCTCCCTGGGCTTTGCAGGAAGTAAAAGCTGGGAGGGCAGCCAGGGAAAGAAGAACCGGAGTAGGGAGAACTTTGCCTGGATGCAGCATAGTGACTGTTGTTTTGTTTGTAAATATGAAGAAAAAATATACTAAGAACTACAGTTGTCTCCTAGCTCTTAAGACTTCTGGCAGACTGTATAAAGTTTCAGTATGGTAATACCAATTTGAAAGCAATTAAAAAAAATCTGTCTCTTTTGGAAATGTGATACCAGATCTAACCGAATTTGACAGTTTTTAACAAACTGGCAGCCCCTATTCCGTCAACAGAGAAAAGCCTTTCTGATTTTTTTTCTTTTTTTAATAAAGTGGTGGGGGCGGGGGGGGGGGATGGGGTGTGACTCAGCAGATAGGAATTCCTTTAATAACATGCTGGGTGCTAGCATTAAAACCACCACCAACAAGCAGCTCTGCAAAATGCCCCTTTGCCCTCAGCCTGTTTGAGTAGGAGACCAGGTGACCACTCAGAGCCCAGCAAACTTCCCCAGAGGAGACAGACTGGGGGTGGGGGCATCTGCATGCCTTCCTTTGTTTCAGTTGTTTTTGCTTTGTCTTGGAAAATGTGGACGCAAATCCAGTCCTGGTTCTTGCAGCTGCTGGGGCTTTTTATGAATGAGGCCCAGAAGGGGGAGGAGAGGGTTTGCCTTACACCAGCCTTTGGGTAATACATTTCATTCACTGCAGCCATCCAGCCCAGGCTTTATGTTAAAGGATGTCGTCCATTTCTGGCTGTTTAGATTAGACCTCTTTTCCTCACTCCTGTTCAACTGTCAGTGAGTTTGAACACGAGGCACGTGTGTGTGTTAATTATTGTTTTTTGAATGTCTGCTCATTTTGTAGGGGGAAGTAGTAGGACAGGAGAACCGGAAGAAGGGAAGGCTTTGTCACCCCTGAGAGCCTTGTTATTTCTCCCTCTCTGTGCCACCCAAGAAGAGGTGGGGTTCCTCTGCCAGACCCCTAGAGCTCTGGGTGCCTGTGGTGAAGTGGCTTCTACCTGGAATTTGCCAGTGTAACTGTGCTATCTTCCCCCCCCTTATTCCTTTATCCTGCTCCCCTTTCCTGTCCTGGGCAAGGCTTTTTATTCGTGACACTCGAGGCCCCATTGTTGTGGTCATCAGAACATGAATTGGAAGCTGTGTGACAGTGCTGGTCCTCTCCCTGCTGCTGCTTCCTGTGGGGGGCAAGACAAAGAGTTCAGGCATTGTCTTGGGCAATAAATAACTCTCTGTCCAAACAAACACCCAGAGAGAGGGGCAGCCTGGGTACAGCTCCCTGTGTGAGCCTGACAGTGAGCCTGGTTCCTCACAGAGGGCGCCTTGAGGCCCAGAAGGGGCCTTTCCTTGATGACCATCCTGTGCATCCCTGCTTAAAGCGAAGAGGACTCCAGCCTGACTGGCTCTTCCTGCTACCCTCCTCACACAATAATGTCTTCAAGTCAGACATAGTGGGTTTGTGGCCCTGAGACTTTCTTGAAAAGAGATCCCCCAGGCATTGCAGCTGTGAATGTGGAGTATAATTCAGTTTTAAAGTTGTTTACCAAAGACTTTAAGAACTCCCTTCTGAAAGACCTCACCCACAATGCCAGTGCTAGCAAGAAGTAGGTGCCTTAAGACCCTTAGCACCTGATTGCCACAGACAGAAGATGTCCAAATCGTGATAGACTGAGCATCTTGCTTCTGTTGTCCATGCTTTGGTGTTTCACAAACACACCTGCTAAGGACCGGAAGCACCATGACCTGACAAAGTTGCTTTCCTCACAGCCCTGGTTTCTCTACTGAGTAGTGTCATGTGTGGCCCATTATCATGACATGACCCTTCTTTAGCCTTGAATGCCACATCTGGGCTGTTTTAGGCATGGGCAACACCACGTGGCTATTCCTCCCATGAGAGGAAGGGGAGGATTAGTTGTTAGTCATTTCATTGCAGTTATACCAAAGGAGTAGGTTGAGAAGGAATGGGTAGAGGGCCCCATAGCCAAGTAGAAATAGCGTCGGGTCCTAATTGTCACACTTTTGGGCAGTAGGCATGTACGTGACACTGCTGTATCCAGCATCCTGAGACCATGAAGTGAAGGAATGTGGTGTTTGTTAGTGCTGCAGTGCAGTAGTAGCTTTGGCCTCGGGATCTGGTTGAGACCCCCATTAGAAAAAAGTTACAGTGAGCTGGTACAGGGTATGGCTGGTGGTTACAAGACAGAGTTCTAGTCCTTGTCCTAGTGCTAACAGTTGCAGGCCACTTAGTGCCACCACCATCCTGGCCCCAGTCTAGGCCCTGGACAGATCCATGGAGGACTTGAGACATAAGGATGGAGGTCAGAGAAGGGTAAAGAAATCTTTGATACATTTTGAATTGATATTTGTATGTGGTAAGAGAGAGGGGTCTAATTTCATTCTTCTATATGTGGATATCTAGTTTTCCCAACACCATTTGTTTTTTTGGTACCACCATTTGTTAAAGAGGTTGTTCTTTTCTCAGTATGTGTTCTTCGTGCCTTTGTTGAAAATTAATGGGCTCTAAGTGGGTGTATTTATTTTTGAACTTTCTGTTCTGGTCCAAGTTTGTAGGTCTGTTTTGATGCCAGTACCATGCTCCTTTGGTTATTATAGCTTTGTAGTATATTTTGAAGTCAGGTCATGTGATGCCTCCAGCTTTGTCCTTTTGGCTGATTCCCTTGGCTATTTTAGGTCCTTTGGGAGAGAAGTAACCGTAGAAGGATAGAGAACAAATGGTTCCAACTAGGGAGAGGAGAAGTGAGAAATGTGAGCTGTACAAAACCACTTTACAGTAGGAGGTCTAGCAGGATTGCCCTGGGACTCCATTGTCAGCTAAGACAGGACAGCAGTGATCAATAGAAAATGGACGGGAATGGGCTGAAGCAGGAATGAGAACTTCAGGGCTTGCGGAAAGTATTGGTTTTGGTTTTGTTTTGATTTGGGGTGAGATCAAGAAAGCTGAGACTGTCAAGAACAAGAAGAGTTTCTCAGACATTTTGACCAGCGGCAGCTTTGTAAAGTGTACATAGACTTTGTACTTAGCGCCATGAAAAATAGGGCAACTTGTTTGTGAATTCATGACTAAATCATGTATCCAGTGGTAGCTGCAGTTAATATGTGCATGTAAACACCTACATTTTGTCTAGCATCATTGAAACAGTTTTTAGCTTGAGTTGATTTCTCAAGTAATTGAGCTTACTTCTTGGACAATAAGATATTAAAATTTTCTTCTTAATTGTTATTGATTGATAGCACTTAGCTGTCTTTAATAATGGATTCTTTCCTTGGTAACCCAGGACACTCTTATGAAGCAGAATCTGTTTGCACGTGGAACATTGATTTTCCTTGAGTGAAATAGCTTTGCACATCTGTGCATATTTGCATTGAATGCATTTTTTTGTATTCTTTCTGTATACTGACATCATGAATTCTGATCTTAGGTTAAATACCTCTCAGTAAAATAGGCACCTTTCAATTTGTCAGTGATTTTCCACGACGCCCAAAAGACTTTTGTTGGTGTCAAGTTGCAAGTGTTTCATGGCTGAGACCCCAGAATTTTGTCCCTCGAACAGCATTGCTATACACACATATGAACTGCAAATAGGGACTACTTAGTCAGTGGTTTTAAGCACTGTTGTTTATAACGCCTTCAATTTTTTTCCTCATAAGCCTTGGTGAGTCAGACTCCTCCCCTAAGAATTTTGGTTTCATTATCTTTTCCTATGTACAACTCCCTATGTTTTCTTAGATAGGGATTGTGCTAAAGAAAATGAAAAGTAAATGTCATTTGTAACATCCTGTTGATAATTTTTCATTTCCATTTTAGGTTGACACTGACCTAATGATTTTTAAATTGTAGCTGACTTCAGACACAATAAAAAGGTGGTTTCCTGCTGGTTTTTTTTTTTTTAATTGAACTGGATTCAGTAACTTGAAAATATTTAAAAATGAACAGATCCTGGAAATGTATTTAATATATTCCATAGTCCTGGGCAGACAAACCAGTGCTCATGTTTATTGGATGTAATATAAGTATCCAAAGGAAATGAGCAGCCTGTTTCATATACTTACTATTATTTATGTAAAGGAGTGGTTTTTTTTTTGTTTGTTTGTTTTTTTCCATCTTGCTTTTTTGTAGCTCTAGAATGCCACGAAATGTCTAGCTGGGACATTATCATGCCACTTTGCAAGGTAATCTTCTATTTTTGCATAGTGTTACAGGTAGCCAGCTCACTGAACACTGGTTTAGGACTAAAGTGGTGACTGCAGGAGGTATAAGTAGAGGGAAAGAAAGAAATACATGATTTCCTTTTAAAAGAAGGGCAGTAGTTTGCTTGTTGACTTAGCTTTGAGACTATGGAGATGCAGTTGCGCTGTAGGGCAAATAAAGTAGAGCTGAGGGAAGGGAAATGCACGCAGAACCCTTGAATTTGTGGTTGAGATAGGAAGACTAGGGCTAATACCATTGTACATACTCAGAAAACACTGGCTAAACCATTTATTGGAAGTTACAGTGAGCTATAGAGAACTTTTAAAAGAAATGGTCGTTTCTTACAGATAAGAAATATAGGATAATTACTTGTCAGAGTTTAGAATCATTGTATTTGATGGTATTCTTTTTGGGATGGTTGTATATTTAAGGTTTGAATTTACAGACAATCTAAATCTTGAAGTATTAGTGGACCATTATGGAACACTCTCATGGAGGTGCCAATGAAATTGAATGTGAAGACACTCCTGTTTAAACTTTTTGTTGCCAGACTTGACAAGCTAAGCAAAAGGTAAAGAATGTTCTGATATGTCTCGTTCTCCTCCTGCCTCCAAAGACTGCTTTTCACTGAGGATGGGCCATTTCCGGTTGTGTGCAGAGCTGTTTCTCTGGGATGGCTCACCCCAAAGAGTGTACCCGTTCACCTCTGCTTTTGAACAGATTGCCAGATGGCATGCTCATCTGGATGTGTTTCACAATCGTCCCTCCCAGGAGGAGCCATGTGTGTGCTATCTTTTCTTGTGTCCATGAATGATTCAAAGCATCCAGAGCACTTTGTGTCAGCACCCCGCCTGGCCCTGCTTCCAGCTTCCCAAAGTGCAGCAAACGCTCCCCACCTCATCTGCTTTTATTGCCCTTTGGGTAGCTAGCTACCCGTGATCATTCACAGAGAGTGGGCAGGAAGTATTTGCTTGGCTTGGCTTGCTTAACTGATTAAATCTTTAACCTGGTCTTCAAAAGAAACTCTGAAACCCCAAAGTCACTTCAGACCAAGTGTGTATGGGTCTTTTTTTCATACCAACAACCCATTCTCCAACCCTATAAACCCCACCATCCAATTCACTTCCAGCCCTGACTGCTCAGAGTCGGCGTTGGACTCCATGGATGTGTGGGCTCAGTCTCAAGATGCCCAGCCTGCAGATGCCAGGTGGAAATGCTGGGTCCACACTTGCGTTACCCTTGCCCACAGACTCTCAGGTAAAGCCAGTCCTCCCTTTTGGGCTTGGCTGTTTGCTAGAATGGTTTGCAAAACTACAGAAAGCAGTTTACGATTTCTGGTTTAATAAGAAGGCTAGAACTGGAAAGGGTGAGTAGAAGAGGAGCATAGGGCAAGGTGTGGAGGTGGGGTGGGGTGGAGCTCCTCTGCAGAAGCCCTGTAGAAAGGGAGGAAAGCATGCCCATCTGCTGAGGTTTCTTGGGGTACATTGAGTTCTGTGTGACTTCCGGGCTGACTGCGGGACTCGCTGGCCGTGTTTGTCCTCTCCCGCCTCTGTTGGTGTCTTTAAGTTTGAAGTCCCTCCTTCCCTTCCCCATCAATGATTTCTTCATAGAAGCTTTAAAATGAAGGTTCCAGCTGAGCAATAGGAGCCTCTCTCCATAATGGGTATTTATGGGAATAAATATGAAATGAACTCCTTCAAGTAGATGTTAACAGGACGGCTCCTGTGGAAATTCCCTCATTATGTTTTTGGCATTATAAAAAGTAAAGCCACCTCCCAGGGCTATCTCCTTTTCCTGGTTTTTCTTGTTGATATGTGTTTAAAAAGCCAGGACCAGCACTGTGGTCAGAAAAGTTATTCACTGACGTTAGGAGATCAGCAAGGGTGTATGTATGTCAGCAGTTGGCCCAGGCACTGCAGCATATTGATATAATTGGATATATTCCAAGACCCCTAGTAGGTGCCCAGAACCACAGATAGTATCAAGTCCTTTATATATTATGGTTATAGGAAAGTTTAATTTATAAGTTAAACAGTGAAAATTAACAGTAACTAATGGTAAAATGATTATAATAAGATACTGTAATAAAAATTGTCAGTATCAGTTATCTTGCACTCTGCCATTCTTGAGTAAAATAAAGAGTTACTGGAGTACTGGCACCACTGTACAGCAGGGTTCCTCCAACACTGTCACATAGATCTCGTAACCAGGACGGCCACTGAGTTGCTGATGGCTGGTTTGCGTACACAGCGTGGAACTACAGACAGGGCTGACTCACATGTGTGTGTGTGTGTGTGTGTGTGTGTGTGTGTGTGTATGGCAGGACAACAAGAGCCCTTCATTTTGTGAAAAATGGCATGCAGTTTAAAAGGTATAAATTGTTTTGTTTCTGGGATTTTCCGTACAATATTTTCACACTGTGTTTGATTTAAACCATAGAAAGCAAACTATAAAAAAGAGAGGATTGTCGTATCAGAGTTTTAGGGTGTGACTGACCCTAAACTTGCCATGACCCTTAAGTCCTGCATAGTGGGAAGTGTGGAGCACCTAACGGGTGTGCCTTCCAGGCACAGTGATTTGTAAGTTTTAGCACAGTAGGATTTTTATGAATCCAAATTACAAGGAGGTAGTTGTCATGTTTTTAGCAGCTGAAACATATTCATCATAAAGCTTAGAGTCCTCCAAGTAGGGTGTTAAGTATAGGCTGTATCCTGGATGTATTGACAGATGAATCAGACCACGTACACAGCTGGCAGACTTTCTGTCCCCTGAGACTTTCCTTTGCCCAGATGTTAGTAGTAACCACGCAAGTTCAGCATCGCTCTAGAGACTTTCCTGGTTGTGCAACATTGTGGAGTAACTGTTGCTTCATGATATTAGAAGCGTATGGATTGTATCGAGTTGTTAGAGTTGCATTTAGATGCTCAACATGGTTTCAGATCTGGAGGAAGTGAAGTAGGGTAGAAGCCATGACCATCCACTCTGCTGCCAGGTAGGTTTCCAGCTTGGCTCTGCCACTTCTGAGACTTGTGCCTCTGTTCCTCCTCTGTAAGATGGCATGAAGGGTAGTGCCCATCCTGAAGGACTGTTGTATTGTGAGAGTTCAGTGAACTGACCCACAGGAGTTTGCAGCGGGGCTTGTGCCGTGGTAATGCACCATTCTAGTGCATGGATGCATCTTTGCTGTCAGTATCTTCATTGTCATTAATACAGATGACTCTTTGCTGTTTTCCTTTCTGTAGCAGTGTACTTTATATATATATATATATATATTTTATACA
Source organism: Heterocephalus glaber (assembly GCF_000247695.1). The sequence goes on from NW_004624768.1 coordinate 5,544,520, forward strand.
GTGTAAGTCCAGAGGAACTAATAGGAACTGTGTGATAATAATAGTCATATTTGTGAATTTATGCTGAATATTTGACTCACAGGCTATTATAAACATTGCCTTATAATTGGAAAATTCTCTAAGAGCAGTCCCAGTAATCATTAGTTTTTGAAAGTTGAGTACCATTTCTATGTGGTAAAGATGTTATGATAGCAAAGATAAGCATATATATATATATGTATTTATAGTTCAAGAGAGGTGTTTGGGCCAGCTTAGCATGAGGAAGAATGACATTGGGGTATTCCCTGTGAGGAGCTTAGAAAAACCAAAGGTACAGTCACCTTTGGCGATGCAAGGTATATTAACATTAAAGATAATAAGATAGATATATGTTAGATACCAAATTAAATTTCCACATTTATAAAACCTAAAATTGAAAGATTTCTGTTTTCTTGGACAGTATTTTCATCTCCCTCAAAAAAATGTTTCCAGCTTTGGAATACATTGTGAATAATTATTTCACAAGGGTTTAAAATATTGGCTGTAGACCGGTTTTTAATTGTAAGAACTGTAGGTTTAAGGATGATTGTTCAACCTTTTGGGATTCCTGTGTATAGTGGTACATATTGTTCAGCTTTCATTACTATTAAAAATACACTAAGATGATCAACTTATAAAGAACTAAGATGATCAACTTATTTTGGCTCACAGTTTTGAGGTTCAGTCCATGAGCTGTTGGCCCTGTTATTTTTGGGCCTGTGGTAAGGCAGCACATCATGGTGGAGTGTATGGTGGGGCAGAGGTGCTCACCTCATGGCCAGGATGCCAAAGGAAGAGAAGAAGAAAAGAGCCAGTGTCTCACTCCAAGAGCCTCTAAGGACCAGAAGACCCTCCCAGTAGGCCCCACCTTAAAGTTTCATCATCTTCCAGATGTGACAAGCTGGTTACCAAGCCTTAACATACAGCCCATTGGGGACACTCAGGATCCAGACTACAGCACTGTGTCACCAACATGGGGACAGAAATTGCAGATAAATCTAATAAACATCCATTGAAAGGACACTGTACACTGTAAGCCATTATGGCTTTTGGTGCTGGGGCATAAAGATGAATAGGACATGGTCCTCACCCTTGATGTGCTTATAGTCATAGGTTCATGCAGGGACTCTAGGACAGGTATATATGGGAAGATTCCTCTTAACAGCTTAAATAAGAGGCTGCTCAAGACATTGACCTGTCCTAATTGTTCCATTTCCTCAGGTGCCAGTGGCTGTGATGATGTTCTGATATGGAAAAGAACACTCAGAAGAGAGTGCATCTTCCAGGGCTCTGTCTGAGGCCCTGTGGCATTTTTTAGGGGTACTCTTCCCATAACCATCCCCCACATGGACTAGAGATGGAGGCAGCCTCAGGGGTGGCCCAGGGATTTGCCATACTGGCCAGAAGTACTCAGGGTAGTGGGTGGCTTGCGGACCTCCTGTGGGAAGCTTGGATTCACCTTTCCCAGGGCAGCCAAGTCCAGACTCCTTTAGCTCAGGGACTTAGGAGCCTGGAAAGCCTTGCCTTTGCTAGGCTGAGTCTGGGAGTGGAGCCATGTAGGCAGCGTGAGCTCTGCTGCCACCTGAGTGCTGCTGGCTCAAAGGCTTGCATCGTGCCAGGGCTCTGGGCATTGGGAGTATTGCCTGACCTGCCAGGCAAGAAACGTGAACCACATTGGTGAACTGGCAGTGAATTAACAAGCCCTTTAACTGCCATCTTTTCTTTCCATGTTTTTATAAAGCCACCAAGTAGACACCAGATTATAAATCCTGTGCAAATACTCAGAGTTTCTGGATTCAACCGCAGAGGAGACTAGTTTGGGTTTTGAGGAATACTTAAAGACAATGTTTATTGGTGTTTTCTGAAGTAAAGTGCTGCAGAAGGACTGGCTGTGAGACCCAGGAGAGTCCACACAGCCCTCGGAGGGTGCCTGCAGCCACGTGGTTGCAGACATTCCCATCTTCTGTCTTAGTTGGTTAAAACTGTGTTCTGAATGTTGCATTCTGTTTCTGTGATGAAAACCCACTACCCCACCATCACGTCTAGGCATGTCTAGGCACACAGGCCAGCCGTACGGTCTGGGTGTGAGCTCAGTAGACTGCTCCACCCTGAGGGACAGCAAGATGACCCCAGACAGATTTCCTCTTTGGGGGATTTTGGATGAGCTAAATGAAGGTAGATCACAGGGGAAATGGCAAACTATTGAAATGGTTAAAGTGGAGCTGCTGTCCACCCAGCCTTGGGAGGTGGGGCCCAGGATCTCCAAGTGCATGGTAGAAGGCATAGGGAATGAGGGCACTCTGACCCTTTCAGCTGTTAACCCTGTCACCTTGTGTTATGTTTACACTGTTATTATTCTTCACCACTCTGTGCTCTTCTTGGGCTCAGTAGCCATGCTGGTGGTTTGTTTAGAATCTGTTAGATCAACTCTGCTTGAACCTATTATGTGCCTAATTTCTGTGCCTACTGAAGCTAGCACAACATTTTGGAGGTAAGATTACCCACGCCACCCTCCAATTAAAACTGCTCTTTTAGGGCCGGGGATTTTGCTCAGTGGTTTTGCCGCTTGCCTCACAAACACAAGGTCCCAAGTTCAATCCCCAGTACCAAAACAAACAAACACCTGCTCTTTTAGGTTGAACAAAGTAAAAAAGCGTTTATTTCTGTCCCTTTGGATATGTTAATTTGGGGGAAATAAATACTATTTGAATGCTCATGTATATATGTGGTTATCCCTTTATAACCTTTTACAGGTGACACAATTGGTTTTCTTAAGTTTAATCCAGGAATTGACAGACTAACCCGTGCTGCCAACTCCAGCCTGCCATGGTTTTCCCCCCTCAATGAAGTTGTATTAAGATGCAGCCACGCTCATATGCTAAGTGTTGCCCATGGCTCCATTCACGCTACAGTGGTGGAATTGAGTAGTTAGGACACAGACAGTATGGCTTGCACTGCCTTCTTACAGAAAAGGTTGTGTATGTGTATTTCTTCAAGGACTGACTGGTTTCTATTTGGATACCTTGACATGCAAGAAACTCATAATCTTATAAGCAACATGTTCCATTTTCAGATAGCTTTGAATGTCAGAAAATTCTTCCTTTATAGAAGCAAACAAAACCCTACTTCCCTCTAACTTGTATGGCTTGGGTCTTTTTCTATCCTGTGAACCATAAAAAGCAAATACCTCTTCAAGATAATTACGCCTTTGAGTATTTGAAGATAGCTATTGTATACCCTCCAAATATTTTCCTCTCCTGATTAAATATTGGTAGCTATTAGTTACCTTCTTTATTTCAGAGGTTTTAGTCTCCACTTGATAAAGTCTATTTTAACTCTCCTCTCAATGATATCCCTGAGATATAAGTCACCCTTGAAGGACATACTCTGTAGAAATCTTATCAAGACCATTGATTGACCTTTTTGGGATGCCACGGCTCTAGGGATGCAGCTGAAGATTGTATTTTTGTCCTTGAGTACTGCTGATTTATTGACGTGACCAGCAAAACCCCTTGAACTCTGGCGATTTTAGCCTTGTTATCATTGTATTATTCTTACATTGTTACCGTTCTTTCTAAAGGTTTTAAAAACGTGTTATATAAGATTTGTATCCTTCCAAACTTGGTCTTTGTATGACAGATTTCCACACGTGGTCCCTGTTTGAGGCTTTGACTTGGGCTATTAGGATGACTCCAAATTGGCTTGGCCCTAATCAAGATGTCTTCACAGGTGCCATGAAATCTGTCATTGATAGATCATCATTCCATTATTTTCTGTCCATAGTCCCACTCCCCTTTCTCTCGTGCTGTTTCCATCTTTAGCTGAAGAATATGGTTTTGGTGGCTGGTACAGTAGGGCTGTTGAAGTGGGAGCTTCAGTTCAGATGTTCTCATTGTATCCCTTGACTGGGAAGAGGGTCCCTAACTGGGGCCTTGGAGGTTTTGCCCTAGCTGACCATTCTGTATTAATCTAGCCTTTTGTATATTTCTGATACTTGGACATTTTGGAACCTTAGTGACCCTGGAGAAGCCCTCATACAGTTAGCCAATCTCTCAAGAGTAAAGCACCATGCCCTTCATATACAAAATAACCAATCCAGACCCCATGCCCCCAACGCCTCCTTTATGGGGTCTGCACACTCAAGGCCAACATTCTCCTCCCCTAATCTCCCCAGAGCCTGCTGAAATAATTAAAATGTGCTAATGCCAAGCCCACTTACACTGCCTCTTCTGCTCCATATTAGTCAAATACTGGACACAGGCTACCTTTATAAAGAACAGAGGTTGGTTTAGCTCGTGGCTTTGGAAGCTGAAGTTCCACACAGCATAGCACAGGCTCTGGCGAGAGTTGCCCCTTGCCCAAGTCACCACATAGAGGATAGCAATGGCAGGGGCACCTATGAGAGCAAGAAACCCATGAAGCAGAAGGGAAGGAGAGCCAGCGTAATCTCTTCCCAGCGCAAGGCGCCCAGTGGCCTAAGCACCTCCCATTAGGGCCCATCTCCTAGTTCCCACCACTCACCTCCCAGTATTTCCACCTGGGGCCCGGCCTCCAACGCATGGACCCTCCGGGACACCCTAGCCACACGCAGACCTTGGCAATTCCTTCCCATGGAAACCGTAATGAAGGTTCCCGTCCATGTTCTCCTCTGCTTCCCGAATGACCATGGTGCCTTCCCTTGCGACACCCATTGGCATGGCAGTGCCCTCCTCTTGGAATGGTAACTTCCTTTTCAACAGCAGTTGTCACTTGATCTGTTGGTCTCACTGTACCTGGGTAGCAATAACCCTCCATCTTACAGTACTTTGAGATTGTCACATTCTGAGAAATAGATGAGGGCGAGGTACTCAGTGCTGAGTGGCCCTAGACTATTCCCTGTGACTGTGCTGTGAGACTTTATAAAGGGTATAAGAGAGCCTGAGCATCAAGAGTTGCCATTTTTGGGCTAAAGGTATAGCTCTGTGGTAGAACACTGGCCTAGCGACATGCAAGGTCTTGGGTTAGATCTTGAGCACTACAAAACAATACAAAACAAACCAAAAGAAACCAAAAAAACAGAATGAAACAATAAAAACACTTAGGTGAAGTGAAGTGGTTGAAGACACATCAACCTCTTTCGTTAGTCTGGCTCCAGAAGGACCCAGTCCAGCACAGTAGGGGGCCAGAGTAGATCCTGATCTGTAATAGTCCACCGTTTTTGAGGTTTAGTACTTCCAGGGGTGAAGCCCAAGCAAGTGCAAATACATTCCTTTAATGTTTTATCCATCATGAGATAACTGAAGAATATCAGATGGGGAATCACCCAGCATCTTTTACTGTAGTTGACTTCATTGCATGTGAAGCTCATGATTGTGAATTGCTTTCCTCACCAGATCCTATTGCAAAACCAAGATTCAACTTTAAAATACATTTGAGTTTAAGTTACCCTTACTGGCATGAATGATGAATCACTTCAGAATAACTTTATGCCAACGCAGCCAAATATCCTTTTTATGCCCCATGTAGCATTGCTCTCTGTAGCCTTTTGTGCTTTGTTTACATGACTTTAAAAACTAAGTGTATGTTCTCATGACCTTCCCAGGGCTTGTTAGTGCCTTAGCCATGTGCAGCTGTATTTCATTTCAATTAGAAGAGCAAAACAAAGTCAACAGAGAAAGACCATAAAATAGAGGGAAAGACACCTATTTGTGTCTAACATAAGTGTGCCTCTGGTGAGAGAATAACCATTCTGAATTATTGGAAACATAAAGACCACTTTTTACCGTCTTTTAATAAAAACATTGTAACAGTATCTGTATGTATGGGAAGGAGTCAGACTTGAAGTTCTGAAAGTGAACTTAATGCTTCATATATTTAAACACAAAAGAATGTGTTTGTCAAGCAGTAGCTATGGCTTGATGAGCTTTGCCTTTCATTTAGTTCAGCTTTTAAAAGCAAACCAGGAAATGTGAATTAGTAATATAAAAAAAATGAGCTCATTTTAATTCTAATTCTAAAACTGGTGTGAAGATTCAGAAGTAAAATCAGGAACGTTTTCAAAGTTAATTGTTACAATTTAAAATCAGTTTGAAATTTAATAAACAATCTTAAAAGATCACAGTAGAAGGCTGGGGATTTAGCTCAGTGTTTCCGCTGCCTGCCTCACAAGCACAAAGTCCCAAGTTTGACCCCCTATACCAAAAACCAACAACAACAACAACAATAGAAAGATACCACAGTAAGAAAATGACATAATTTGGGTTTGGGAGCCAACCAGGCCCCTTCTGAAAGGAGAGCTTTCTGGATGGGGTCAAAAGGCAGCCGAAAACCTGGAGAACAATGGCTGTTCTCTTTAATGGGAGTTGGTCCTTTTTCTTGTGGGAACAGCCCCTTCCTGTTGCTGGCTTCTTAATGGAGTTGCCTTGTGAAGTTGTTGAAGAAATGGGGAAGGGGGGAACCTACCCATCTCTCTGCACGGGGGAGAGGCCCAGCCTATGAAAGCAGCCTTTGTGCACACTGGGCTGGGTCTGTGGCACACAGGGCACAATCAGGCTATTGTTTATTTGGGAAAGCTATGGCATCCTATTGCAATTATTTATGGAAGAAAATATTTGATGTTTTTGGAAGAGGTTGGATGTAGGAAGATGAGGGAGGGAGAGCTGCTGGGCTTTCTTCTTGTCCCATCCACTCTGAATCTCTCAGCGGTTAGGACAGGGCCGTGTGGTCCAAGGTGGAGAATTCTGTGTGACCCTGTGTTGGAGTGCTTGAGACAGAAACTCAGAGCACTTCCAGGTTAGGTTCTGGGGATGGTGAAGGCGATGGCTTTGCTCTACCTGATGTTGGCCTGAGGTGGCTTATTCCAGGGCCACCCTCTGCTGTTTGATGCTGTCTTGATACTCTCCCCGCCCTCTGCCTCCACTTGACTGAAGTTGATTCTCGGCTCACAAGTAATGAAAATGCTAAAATGTTCCACCTTTCCTCTCCTCCTCAGTGTGCATTTCTGTTAATCAGCTTTCTGTCACTGTGACAAGCAGCGGACATAATCAACTTGTGAAGGGTTATTTTGGCTCACAGTTTTTGAAGTCTTGGTCGGGACTGGTCGGCCTTGTGGCCTGGGGCCCCTGGCCAAGGGCACAGCAGGCAGGAGTGGGCCAGAATGCCACTCTTCCCCTCCAAAGCACATCCTGGAAGACTTCAAATAAAGGATCCATCACCTCCTAATAGCAGCACCCTGAGGACCAAGCCTTGAACACATGGGCTTTGGGGAATCCAAACTAAGATCCAAACTCAGCCAGGCGCAGTGGTGCATGCCTGTCATCCCAGCACTCGGGGAGGCTGAGGTGGGAAGATAGCAAGTTCCAGCCCAGCTTATGTGACTTCAGGAGACCTTGTCTCAAAATAAACATTAAAAAAACACAGAAAGCGCTGAGAATGTAGCTCAGTGCAAAGGCCCTGGGTTCTAATAAGACTGCAGCAGTGTCCAAGATTGCATACTCTCCATTCCTGACTCCATTTCTCGAAAAAGGGAGAAGGGGCCTCTTCTGTTTGCACGCCTTGCATTCTGTGCCCCTCTGGGCTCCCAGCCCTCCTTTCCCTGTGTTGCCCTGCCTGCTTCATCCCATCTCTTCTCCCTCACAGCCTCTGAGGCCACTCAGGTGGTCTTAATCACAGTCTCACCCTTGTTACCGGCCTTTCCAAGATTGGAGCAGGCATCCCTCCTCAGGTCTGTCCCGGAACTGCCCAGCAGTATGTCCAAGAGCTGCTCAGCACCTGATATACAGGAACTTGGGAGTGGCCTGTTTCGTTAAACGTTTATCTTCCCGGAATCATCTTTCTCACACTGCTGCATGTAAACAGCCCTACCTTTCAGAGAGCCATTCATGGAAATGCACCTGCCTGCAGCAGGTATGGCGGAGCCAGCAAATACTGATTTGGCTGGCCACCACTCCCGGTCAGACTACCTTGATTTCCTTTGGGTTTTCCCTGAGCATCCCACTGCTGACCTCACTCACCCCTACTCCGAATGCCCCCTTTGCAGAGAGGCCTCCTTGCCTACCCAGCTTCATGCTGCAGCCCTCAACCACACACTTCCCAACTACTTGCCTATCTTGCTCGGGGCAGTTCAGAGTTGGTCTTTTGGGTGTAAGTCTCGCTGAAGTAATTCTGTCACATCCTTCAGATCATAAACATTGCGGACTAACCTTGTGCCTCCTTGTGCCTTCATGATTTTTTTTTTCCAGACCTGCATTTTAATGTGGCCTTGAGCCTTGATGTCCCTTGGAGTGAAGGAATAGGAGTAACTGCTCACTGTGGGTATCACAGTTAATTATCCCCTCCTGTCCCAGTGGTCCCCAGAGGAATCTTGAGATTGGTACAAACATGACAGCTTTCTTTGGGGAGGTGGGAGTCGTAGATGAGTCAGCAGGCAAAGCATGTTCACATAACCTTATGGCTCCTCAAAGTCTCCCGGCCCAGAAAGCGCCTGAAAATGCCCACTTGTTTAAATCTGAGGTCTGCAAAACCAGGTCCATTTTTAATTTATTTTAATTTAAGTACTAAGCACCGAGAGTGTCCTGTCCTGGCCCAGCTATAAACAAGACAGGAAAGGTCTACACCATGGTGGTAGGCCAGACAGTGAGCAGGTGTGATGTGCTAGTGAAGGGCACCTAAAATAAGACACAGGGAGCTGTTGTCCAAGTGCAGGAATGCTGAGGGGTGTGTGGTTGGGGGTTGTGTTAGGCTGCGTAGACATGGAGGCTGCCGGGTGATTGAGGAGTCAGCAGTGGGAAGTTTAGGGGAAGAGCTCAAGGGCAGGAAGCCTGGAGGTGGGCACAGACTGATGACCAGCTAGGCTGGAACCTGGCAGAGTAGGGAAATTGTCTTTTAGTCGATTTGAGTCTTCCATAACAAAATGCTGCTATCTGGGTAGCTTAAACAATGGACATTTATTTTCTTACAGTGCTGGAGAGTGGCAATCTAAGATCAGGGAGCCAGCAAGATCTGATTCTGGTGAAGCCTCTCTCCTGGTTAGCACACAGCTGGTTGGCCATGCACTCCAACCGCTAGTCATGACAATCAAAACTTCATCCAGATATTGTTGGATGTGTGTGGCGATAATGAATCTAATACATGGGAACATATTTTTATTGGGGGAAAAACTCTCTACCCCTCTACCTACCAGGTGTGAGTGAAGTGGTATTGTTTTATGTGTTCCAAAATCTCTTTCATGTCTGGCTTAATAGAAGGCAAGTGGATGTTGATATCTGCTTCTACATTCTACCTGCTGGCAATATGACTCTGCTTCTGGAAAATGCCATTGTGGACCATCGAGTCCACTACAGTTACAAAGCCAAATAAAGTCTTAGTAGAGTTATAAAAATAGCTTTGTCTCATTTACCCCTTGCAGGAACCACAGAGCCCACAAGGGTTCCATACCCCTGTCTCTTAGATATGGGTGTAGGACTTCAGTTCCTGGGGTTTCTGCATTGCAAGTGTGTCTCAGACTCAACCACCACCTGTTCACTTGAGTCCTCACATTGATACTTCAGAGGCTGACCCTATCTTGGAGACTTGCTTAAGCTACTCCCATGAATGTGTAATTCCGACTTTTCTTTCTGGTCTTCAAGACATAGATAATTTTAGATCATAGAAATATTTATTAAGCCCCACAACCTTCCAGTAATACAAGGAAACACTTTAACATGCTATAGTTGCTTAGCCAGTGAGAATCATCATTTTAAGCAACACAAATTCAAATAATCATTTTAAAAGGAAATGGTTTTAAAGGATAGTTCACTTTTTTTTTTTTTTTTTTTGCATTCGAGAGACTATAATGAACGTGATCAGACTTTTTCTCAGTGCCCAAGGTCATCACTGTGAAAGTGCCTTCTTTTCGTGATGAGATAATAATATTCCCAGGTGGATGGGCAGTGTTTTTACTCTGAGGTAATCGAGATCCTTTAAAGGCAAAAGACATATTCATTGACTCTCATTGTCATTATAAATTACTTTGATATATAGAGACTTAAATACTGATAACCATAAAACTAGGTATCAAACTTCTTACGCTTCCAGGTCTTTCACAGCTATAAATAGATTTACACATTAAATGCATATAAAACAAAAAGTTGAAATCCAAACATTAATATAATGACACTAGTGTGATTTTGCTTAAAGCAAATCACCGCTCCAAATGTGGGAAACTGACCTGGAAGGCGTGAGTCCCTGGGTGTGGCTGAGCATCTCCCTTTGGCATTTCAGTTGATTTTTCTCTTTAGTTATTGCAAAGCCTCAGTTTGCACAGAATACCCTGACATGATTTGATCTCCACTTATTCATAAACACGCTTATATGTTAAATATGTGCTTGCTTTTCTTTTTGGTGTATAGTGCCTAGGATAAAATACTTACTTCCACAGTGTTGTGTATGTAAATGTTGATGTTAAAATCACTTGTCAGTACTTGGTTACCAGCGAGTCAAGTAGATGAACTAGGAGACTCATAGATCATACTCAAAAACAAGCAAAATAAAAATGATGAAGGAGAACTCTCAAGTTTAGCTTCTGGTGAGAGAAGCACTGCACTGTGCTACATGGTTTGTGAGTTAGACTTTCTATAGTTTCCCCCTTCCTTGTGTTGTTTTTTGGTTTGTTTTTGCTGGCTTTATTTTTACTATCACTAGCTTTGTGCCATAAATTTGGCTCTTGTGATCTGCTTTGGTTTTGGAACTTCAAAGCTGTCTTACTGAAAGTATGTACATGTCAGTAGTGAATAGACCATGAATTTAGATAAGTAAAACACAGTGGTGAATGCATAATAACTGTCGTGCCTTCTTTGGTGAAGTTCGAGTTTATAACCATTTTGGAAAGGAGTGGAAGGAGAAAGGGTGGCTTGCCAGCTACTTGAGTTGTGGTGAGGGAAGTGGTGGATGGGCATGGTGCGCTAAGTGCATCTGGTGTTTCTACCTGCAGCATGGCTTGTCCTCCTCAGATGATGAGAGCGAGATGGAGAAATGAGGTGGAACTCTTTTACTTTGGTCACCAATGGCAGTGGGACTGATTATTCAGGAAAACTGCCTTGAACCACTAACCCGTTTCTGGCATGAGCAAATTTGCTTTGATATTCAGAGAGCTTCAGATGTAGGAAACCTGGCCCTATGGAGCTGAGATTTGAAGTGACAGAGGATGGGAAGGACCCACACACAGACACGCACATCCATGATTACCTCTGAGTTTCCAACCCAGCCCAGCTCCATTCCCTTTCCCCTCCACAGGCAGTTACAGTGGCAGAGGATCTGTGAAGTGCTGAAATAGTTGCAGAGTCTGTTGCCAATAGGAGCCATTCTGTAAGGATAAACAATAATTGATTTGGCAAGTCTAGGCAGAGCACATCAGTGAGGTTATAAGCAAGGAGATGTGAGGCCCTCAGAAAGGTGGGAAATCACCTTTGTTTGTCTCTGCAGGGTCTGCTGTTACACACACAAGCCACCCTCAAACAGTTGCCTGCGCGTGCTCCTCAGAGCAAGCAGACCTGGGCACTGTTTGGCTGCAGGCTTGAGGCATCCTGTGTGGGGCACAGTCCTGGCCCTGCCTCACTGCTGCAGGCAGAGTTCTCCGGAGTGTACACACTCATCTCCTGATGTTGTTTCTGGCAGGGAGCAAGTGAGCACAGGATTGGGGTTAATAGGCATGTTTTTAGGCTTGAGGTGGCTTTGTGTGTTTGGTTAATGTCCTTACATTTCCTACATGATAATAAAGTTTAAGCTTGGGAGTTCCTGTCTTACAAGAGCCCAAAGAGAAGAATTGAACCTACTTTGGACTTTAAAATGATTTTTACCTATTGCTGGAAGCTGGTATAATTTCATGGCACTGAGCCATGGGGCTTGCAATTGGTTGGGTTTATATAACCTGTTATTAATTTATTGATCTATTTATTCTCCTATTAGGAAACTTTTTCTTTTCACTTGAACATACAAAGTTGGTCACTCTTGAATTCTACATTTTGTAATTTCTAGGGCAACTCACACTATATGAAATATGGAAAAACAATCAGAATGAACTGTTATTTTCCAAATCAGAAAGGGTTTGCTCCAACTTCTGGTGGTCACATTGCCAAATGTAAAAATAGTGGAGTTAGGTGAAATAAAATAAGACTAAGTATTTGGAGAGGGGTAGTGTTTGACTAAATTAGAAACGTCCTTTGAGTTTTCAGAGCTTGAATGACTTAAATGAGGTTCCAGCATAGGATTGCAAGTGGTTTCCATCTTATAGTTTTCCCAACTGAAAGCAAACTTTGAGGATTTTTATTGAAGTTGGTCAGTTTTAACGTATGCAAGGCTCAGCAGCCACCTTCCGCTCCTCTTCCCATTCCCCTCCTCGTGCTGTGAAGAAAGCAATACACCACTGTGGTATTGATGAAAACCTTTATTTCACCAGTTCCCGTCTTATAAACTGGGCTAAGGAGCACAAAGGATGTTTGGTACTTCATGACTTGCATAAGACGTGCTTCTTTCTCTGTCTTTCTCTTCTAAAGTGACTTGGCTGGGTGAGAGCCCAAAGTCCCTGAAAAGGAGGAAGCTGAAATGCAAACAAAGTTGAATAATGAATTGATGTCATTCTGAACCAATTGGAACAGTAGGTGTCACGTGCCTGGCAGCTACTTCAAATGCCCACAAAACAAGAGTAAGAGCTTAAGCGATCTTCTCCTCCCACCACCGGTAGGGAACACATGCAAAACAGTCACTACAGGAGGCTTAGCTGCACATGGAGGATGCATCTTAACAAGTTGGTAGGTTTTTGCAAAGCATTAAGACGAGTTCACAGCTTATTTTCTGGTTCTGCCCTAACAGTATGGCCAAAACCATTTCTATGGACAGAAACGGGGAGAGGGTCTGGTTTGATTCCAGTTGAGGTTGCCAGCCTGGTAGGGCTGGTCTGAGGACTGTGGCACCTTTCCCAGTATCAGACCCAGGAGTTTGACTTAATGTTCTGTTCACTGAGCTTAACAACCATAACTTCTTGGTTTCATTATCGCAGGGGTTTCTGCACAGCTGCCGTACATTCTGTTTGTGACCCAGTACTTAAAACGCTTCCAGGAAATATTTCTCACTGTGGACCACCCTGGTTCAAATAAACAAAACAACCACCATACACAAACAAACAAACTTGGTTAAACTACTCATTTGAGTGTATTTGGAGAGAGAGACACGGAGAAAAAGACCAGACATCCTAAAATTAGGCAACATCATTTTGGGAATGGCACTCATCTCTTACCACCTAGCCATTTGTGAATGCTGTGGCTTAAAACTGAAACAAGAATTGATTGTCTCATTAAAAATGGTTTTGTTGCACAGTCAGCACTGGGAGCCAGGGAAAGTAACCTGAGATAAATAGCGATTCTCAGAGTGGACTAGTTGACTGCAACCCATTTTGGAGGGGAAGGTATTGATAGTAAGGCCTGCCAGTTCTCCTCTTGAAAGAGAGCAAATGCCTTCGTGCCCACCCACTTGGTTCCTCCTCCTTCCTGGTGAAAATCAAGTGGCTCACATAATTAGGACTTGCCAAAGTTTTTCATCCCTGACTTCCTCACTCTTCTGGAGGTGGCAGCCCTTTTTCATTTTCCTCTTGATCTCCTTACAACTCAACTTTTCCTTCCCATCATTCCATCCTATAAATTATTATCTGGCTCTTTAATCTACAATGCTGCACTGGTTAAAACACTCACCTGTTCATAATAATTCACAATGGGTCCCTGTTGTCTATGATGTGAAATCCTGACTGTTAGACTCAACTTTTCCCCTAGGTACCTAAGCATATCTTTCACAGCTCTGTAGATGCAAGGGTCACTGGACTAGTTTCTTGTAGGTTCTGCCAAAATACTCACCCTGCCTCCATTCTCATGACATTACTCATGCTTTCTTGCTTTTGATTGGAATTCTTTTCCATGCTTTTTATTTGAACATCACTCCCAGCTAACCATTCTCATTCATATTCATTCTCCCCCCCTCCCCCCAATTGGTTGCAGTTGTAGCCAGTGGTCTCTTCTCTAAGAGTTGATTGCACACTATGTTGCTTTGTTCTTTTATTTCACAAACTTGGCATAGTCTCAAAGACATCATAGTGCTACAATATCCTGGTCAATTCTGTGGGCTTTTGGATTCGGGAAGGTCCTCCAGTGTCCCGAGCCCAAAACCTTTACCATCCTGAGCATTACTTTCCATATCTTTTTTTTTTTTTGGTATTGAAAAGTTGGGATTGAACTCAGGACCTTGTGCTAGTGAGGCAGGCAGCAGAACCACTGAGCTGAATCCCAGGCCCTGCTTTCCATATCTTTCTAATGGGGTAATGACCACCTCTCAGGAACGTTGCGGGGATGAAACATTGTGCTGTGTATGCGGAGTACCTGGAGCCGTGCCTGCCAGGGCAGTAAGTTCCCATAAAGCAGCTGGTCAGTAGTAGTTGCTACCTCAGAATCTTGGGGATCCCCAAATCCCAGCTGCACATTTGCACTTGCACATTTCAGGAGTTCAGTAAATATTTACAGAGTCTGATACCTGTATGCAGACACTGAAATAACGTGAACATTTAAAAACCAAATTGCAGCACTTTCTCACGGATTTAACTTGCCAAATGTAGAAGACTGAATGATAGAATATGTAAGCTGTATTTTTCTTGTGATTCTATACACTGTCCATGTTGCAACTTAAAGATTTTTGGAAAGCAATGTAAAAATGATTTAGTGCTCTGTAATTGGTTCCCTGAAAGCAAAATTATATTTATGTGAGCTTCAATGAAAGATGCAGCTACTGTAATTTATCATGGAAGAACATTCTCAAAGTGTATAGAATAAGTTAAGCTTAAGTGTATTAAATATTCTAGAGGAAGACATATTTAGGCCATAAATCTACTCTTCCTTTGGAATTTGTTTTCCTTCTTCTCTGCTAGGTGTATGAAGATTTTAAGTTCTCAGGCCTTGGTGGGAGGAAGATTTAAGGTTCCAAGAGTACATTTGTAT
The DNA here is from genome assembly GCF_000247695.1 of Heterocephalus glaber. The sequence goes on from NW_004624768.1 coordinate 5,559,528, forward strand.
CTCTTTTAAATTTCTATTGTTTATCAATGACATCTATAAAAGTTTTAGGAAAGTCTTTACTGTAATATTACCCACATTAGCTCTGTGCAGTTGTCTGGCAACCAATGTGATAAAGACAGAAGGAAGTGCTGTATTTTGTGGCTGACAAGTATATCTCAAAAGTGCCAGCACCTGAATAGGCAGTAAAATATTAAGGGCTGCTCCTGGAGCCAGTTGCTCTCTGTGATGTGTGAAAGTCTATGGGGTTTATAATTGGCCTGGCCATACGGCTGCCTAGGATTAGAATCTCTTCATATCCCATTAAACCCTCTCCTTTGAAGCAAGAACATGGAGATAGATAGCTTATTTTAAAATGTAATTGCTGTGTTACTGGAATTTGAGTATCCAGAATAAACTACATGTCTGTTTAAAGGCTGGTTAGCTAAAAATTTTCAGTCTAATTTCACCCCCCTCCCCACTAAATCAGAGAATGAAAGATAAATATGACAGTGAAGTTTCGTTTCATTTGCAGCCCCGAGTTTAGGAGTTTAGAGCAGATGGCTCTTGGAAAACATGCAAAATGCATTGGCTGGGCATTTGTAGCCACCTTTTAGATCTGGAGGAATTCTGCTTTGAGCCCTGTAACCTTGTTCACCTAGGGTTTGCACTCTACCATTAAGACCCCCTTAGTCCAGATCCCTTTGTTACATTTAGATGATGTTTACATTCCTGATAACTAAAGAGGAAGTAGTTGAGGGAGAATTCTAATGGTAACCAGCAGCCCTCAGACTTGGTAAACTTAGGCACTTAGAGATAATGGGGAACTGGTTTAAAAGACCATTTACAAAAGGAATAGTAGCTATCACTTTAGCTGATTTAATGTGGTTATTGAAACTACTAGTAACAATCAGAAGGGAAGAGTTTCTTATTGTTTTCGTCAGTGAAAAGTGAGGGTTGAGGAGATAATGCCCCTCCATCCCACCTGCTCAGATCTGATTAGCCAGACTAGGGACTCCTTATTGGTAGAAGGCTTTCAGAATCTGGGGTCAGTGAGAGGGTGACCTGAGAAAGCAAGACCCTTGGGAGAAGATCCTACCCCACGGCCAGCACGCAGTCCAGTGTACCCCTGAGAGTCATCTCTGCCCTCTGGTTTTGCTTGAACAAGACTACTCAGGTTTGATTTTTTTATTTCCTTAAAAAGGGGTTGATTGTATGGTCTCCCTGCCATATTTGGTCTGGGTAAACTTTTCAGTCTGAAAATCTGTTTCCAGAGAGGCTGCTGAGAACTCTTCCTTGGTTCACCTGCTCATTCACCTCCAGCCAGAAACTTAGCAGATGGGTCAGAAGCCCACCACCGACTCTGTAAGGCAAGCACCCATCAGCTGCATTAAGGAAGCAAGACCATGGAGCTCACTTGGGGGGAATCTGACTTCTTTGCTGTGCGTTCAGGCTCAAATGGGGAGATGGAGTGGCCTCTAGAAACCAAGGCAGGAAACCGGAGAGCTGAAATGTTTTGAAAACAGCACGGAGGTTTTGAACAGAGCACAGGCTTCCCAAACCCCTCTGATTACATTCCTGGGGGTCTCCAGTGCAGGCATTCTGGCCATGTGCTCTCCGCACCCCAGCTTCTTTGCAAAGAACTTAATGATCCGTGAAGAATCACAAGCTCAAATAGGACCTACTATTTAAAGGCATCGGCGTCCCAAGGGAAATTTTCTTTGAATACATATTTATCCTAATGTATTTGTTTAGTGTGTGTGTTTGTATGTGTGTTTCCATTTTGGAGGTTTTAACTATTTGAAACCTAGGGAATGTCTAATATGTACTACCTAGTGTGTTTGTTCATCTTAACCATTCCACTGCCTTGCAGAATCGACCAATTCAGCGAAATACCTTAAAATCCTTTATGGGATGTTGATGCTATGTGAACTACCACTTGAGAGTAACTACTTGCAGACCCTCGGAAGTTCTTAGTTACAATCGTTGGCCTAATTGCACATTATTTCTATTTTAAAACACATTCTGGAGCTTCTTGGGGTTACTGCTCCTTGTTATTATGAGTCCTTCCAAATAGAAAAACTTTGATTTAAAAATAATCTCCAATTGAGACTTTCATTCAAACGAGTCATTTTACTAAATCCAATTTAAAGAGGTTTTTAGTTCAGTTTAAAACAAAAAACAACATGTCAGCAATTTGACCTGCTTAGTGATGGAAGAATATTTCTGCTAGATTCCTTGTTATTGGTATTGTTTCTGATGCCTTTTTTTGCCTTTCATACCTTTAGCATTATTCATTTCTAAGGTATCATGATGCTAAGTAACAGAAATACTGATTTAGTAGAATTGCTCTATGATTTTCCCACAGCAATTGCTGCTGTGACCTTAAAAAAAAACCCTTGAGATTCAGTCTCAGTCTCTCTGTCTCCTCTTTCTCTGTGTCTTCTCCCTGGGTCTTGTACATACATATATACCATTAGGATTATAGATGACAAGCAAGGAGTTTACTTTTAAGAAGGTATTTGCAAGCCAGAATTGAGTGTTGAACTGCTTCAGATCTACAGGGGGCTGATGTCTGCTTTGCTTCGTTTTGGAATAATTTGTAACATTTCTATTTAGCATTCATAATACTGTAAATATCAGCAGAGCTCTGTAGCTCTTGGATCCCCGAGGGGCAAGCTGAGAGGGCTCCCACTGTTTGGGGACAGTCTGTGACTCTCAGTCTTTTAAATGCAGCAATTAGGGCCTTGATAAATGGTGGCTCTGATATTGGGCATTCCTTGACTCAAAAAACTTGTAATGCGTAAACCCAGTGACCGGGTCACCTCAGATGGACCAGAATTGATGAGTGCCATATTCTGGTGAAATCTGACACCAGTGCTTTTCTCTGTATGGGTTTTTTAAATTGGAAAATTATTTAATTATGAAAATAAGTGAGTGTGAAAAGCAAAGTATTATTAAATTTAAGGGGCAGTTCCATAGCATTGTGAATACGGTTTTCTAATCCAGAAACAAGAAGGATGAAGGGACCTGCTGCCCTTCGATGTCGTGTTCATTTGTCCCCACTGCGTCTTGCCTTGGAACATTCTTTCTCCTTCCTTCAGCAGACCTGTCCGAGCTGAATTGAACTTTATTCTCTTAGAGAAGATTCCTTGTCTACCCAGGCCCTCCTCCAAATCCTCAAGGCAGCGTTGTCATCCTGTCTTCCTTCTTTCCGTGTGGGGTGGGAGCTTTCAGAGAGCTCATCTCCTCCATGGGTGTGTCCATCACAAGCACAGCCACAATGTCCATCTGCACTTACTCCCCTGAGCGCTTTCCCTTTCCTGCTCCATGTCTGTGTCTCCACTAGATCCATAGTCTGGGAAAGCCTCCCGTTCTTCTACATTCAACCTGTGAAACATGAAGCATGTTAGTTTTTCAAAGCCAACCTGCATTCTGGACTCTACAATTGATTCAGTTGATAGCCTGTGCTCAAAACCTTGAAATCTGTCATCAGTGACCAGTTCTTTTTGCCAATTCTTCTCTGCTTAAATGCTCTCTTTTCTGTTTGTTCCAACCTTCTCCTACCTCAGGAGGGCTATGGGTTCCTACATAAGTTTCCTACCCACCCCGTCCATCCTGCCTCCTTCCCCATGCATAGGCTCTGTTCTGGGATGAGAGTGGCTTATTACTTGTTGGGGGCCCCACGTCCTCTTTTGCCCCCTCTGTGGACCTTCTACCTCCTTGCTCTGGCATGTGCCAGTGACATTTCGTATCTGGAGGACTTCTTGCTCTCTTGTGTTTGCTGGAAATAGCCTTTACTATCTTCTGCATGTTTCAGGCTCTGTCTCTTTAAACTTTAGGAAATTCCTTTTTCTCTAAATTTACCTCCTGGACCTTGATTTCTATTTAATTTTATCATTGTGTACAGGTTCTGTGTGCCCAAGGAGAGTGTAAACTTTTAGTGGGCAAGGATTGTGTCTTAGGATATTCGAAAGTACAAATGTGTCTTACCATATTTCTGCAGCACCATGGGTGCAAGAATTACAGCATCTTTCTTTTTCCCTGAGGAGTCCCCAGCACATCCTGAAAGCCCATTGCATATCTAAATGAAGGAAAGGGACCAGGAAGGAAAACACTTCCTCTGAGACATTTAACCTCACCACAAGTTAATTATTTTTAGGCCATAGTCTCGACATTTTATTCCTACTCAGAAAGCCTGAAAGATCAAGGATAATGTATTTATAGATACATGTTGACATGTCTCCGTGATTATGAATTAATTATGTTGATCTGGATTCCCTGCCTTGGGTGTATAGTTTTCCTTAGAAAAGCAAATTTAAGGTAGGTGTGTTGTCTTATGAAGCTGTAGGCTCCTTTCTGTTCCTTTTCTTCAGACACAGTTAATTACCTTATGCTTAATTGGAATATTGAAATTGACTTCTTAAAAAAATGTTTGCTTGCTGTGTCTACCAAAGAACCAGCTATGCTTTATGGAATTTCAGGCGCCTTCTCCTGGTCCCTGTTACTCATAGTGTTGTAAAACCCATTTATGATTGCAAATAATACTATCACCAGTTTAATTGCTTCAAATCCTAAATAGTCTCTACCTGTGACAGTAATTGCTTTCCTTCATGGTCTTATTTTGGGGAGCTGAATGTTTGAGGAGCTCTGTAGATTTGTTACTACTTCTTCTTTTTTTTTTTTTGGTACGAGGGATCGAACTCAGGTCCTTGCACTTGCGAGGTGAGGCAGGCGGCGAAACCACTGAGCCAAATCCCTGGCCCTGTTACTTTTGTTTGGAGTGCAGGACCTCACTCATGCCAGGCAAGAACTATACCACTGAGCCACACCCTCAGACTCTCCCGTATGTTTAGATCAGGTTTGACACTGGCCCTTATTGGGAAGAAATGGCAAACACTGCATTAGGAGCCTGCCACCCAGATTTAAAACTATTCAAAACAAGTCTCTCTGGGTTGAGGGTCCACCGGCATCATCTCCTCAAAGTGATAATAGAATAACATGATGTGGGGCACCGTACTAGACGAATCAACCACCCAACCTAGGTTCTTGTATTAACTCATTTGCTCTCTGACTGCCTCACTTTTCTCATCTGTCAAACAAAGGTTTGGAACAGTACAGGTCTGTACTCCCCAGTGGAAGATATAGGAATCACTGTTTATTGAGAACATGGCTGGTTGTGTCATACTGTGTTCTGGACTGTATTGTGTTAGCAGTGAGAGCCACTGTCAGGTGTTGTGCATGATGTTTCTTAAGAGTTCTTTCATCTTGACTGGTTCGTTCAGTCCCATCTGTTGGTCTGGCCACACTGAATTAGTCCAGTCTCAGAATGGCCTGTAGGTCAGCAACTTCCTAAGGTTGGCTTCTCCTAAGCCTAATCCTGGAGCATAGTGCCAGTCTGTTGTATCCACAGGTACAAGATTTAACCCCTGAAGATTTAACCAAGCATGGATCAGAAATATTTGAAAAGAATCATCTTTACTGAACATGGATAGACCCTTACCATTATTCCCTAAGCAATACAGTATGATAGTTGTGGACATAGCATTTACATTGTCTTAGGTATTGTAAGTCACCTATAGATTATTTAATTTTAAAGTATACAGAAGGATGACCCTGTGTTGTATGAAAATTCTACATCATTTTGTTAAAAAGGACTTGGGTGGGGTTTCAGATCAATCCCCCTACATTCTAAGGTATGACTGTTTTCATCAGCTGTTCTGTGGAAGTGAATGGTTCTCTCTTGATGTTAATACCTTCATAATTTTATGTGGACAATTTGAAAATAGTTCTGTTTTTGAATGGCCTGTTGATAGTTACAGTCTAAAATTTTCCAAAAATTAGGAATTTTTTTTTAAGGGAATAGGAGTGGGGAGGGGGCCTATCAATTTCAAAGGAACCTTCAGGGCAATTACAAGCTGTTAGGAAATGTCATGTAACAGTAGTACAGATACCCAAGCTTATATCACAGAAATCATTAATCATGCATGTTCTTGACAGGGAGATCATTTTCCAGGTTTTTAAAAGCCTAGGCTTTTTTTGTTTGTTTTTTTATTAAAAAGTAATTTGGAGCCAGTAACTTAACCTGTTTTTCATAAACATGCTACCTAGAGGCAGCCAAAAAAATATTCATGTTCACATAGTTGAGGTCCTCAAATGAACTTATGTGTTGGACCATGGGAACTCTAGCTAACTCGCTTGATTTATCCCTGTTGAGTAATAGTATGGACCCCAAATACAGGAGTTTGATCTATGGTCAGCTGTGCTCTGCTAGTTTATGAGGACTCATTTGTCCCCTTTTCTCCTCGTACCATTCTTCTCCCCTACCTGGAAGCAGTGAGTCCATTCCATCTCTGAAGCGTGTAATGGTTTGTGTTATAGTTACGTGTTTACAGCTTGAATTTCCCCCAGACTGTTCCTTTTTTGGTTAGAGTTTAGAGAGCTTGCAAGCCAAACCCTTTATACCCCCAGCATCATCACCGTGTTGCCTGGCATGCGTAGAGCCTTAGAAATGTTTTTGTTTTTGTTTTTTTTGGTACCGGGGATTGAACTCAGGTCCTTGCGCTTGGCTTGCGCAGCAGGCGGCGAAACCACTGAGCTAAATCCCCAGCCCGAGCCTTAGAAATGTTTATGGAGAAACATCCAGTAGAATCACTTCCACTGGCTATGACAGTAGCCATCTGTGTTTAGGTGAAAAGTACTCTTAAGGAAGTGGAAGAAACCATTAAACACTCTAGTTCTGGCGGTGTAATCTGTGCTTTCCATTATGTGAGTTATCTCTTGAAAGGATCAGAGATTCTGGCTAAAACAAACAAAACAAAACAACTCCTGCCTTCATAGTTCTGTTTTAGTCTGCCTTATTCCACACTTCGTCAGAATTGATATATGGGTTCAATAAGGCTCTAGTCCTGTGAGAACACATCAAGCAGGAAAGTCATTGAACTCTGGGGGGGTTACAAGAAATATCTGAATACAAAGCAATTTCTGGTAAGTGGGGATCTCCAAGCATCCCTGCCTTTGCAGATCCACCTAACCACTCTGAAAGACAGCATACCTGGGTGAGCTAGGCTTGGATGCTTCATTTAGCTTGAGAGCACCCTTTTCCCTCAGAGTTGGAAGGAGTTTAACTGAGGGATAGCACTTGGGGCATCCTTGTAAACTAGCAGACATAGACCTAGCGGTAGCAATCAGATACCTACTTTCAGGGAACATTCTTGTGCCTAAACTGTTGTCATAATTATCAGCAGTTTCAGGTGGGGATTTTGGTGGAGGAACACATCTTGATGCTTGCCTCTGTTTGTTACAGGCAGGACACTGAGCTGTCTTGTAAGCTTATATTGAGCCAAAAGACATGTGACCCTTTGGCAAAAGTACTTCAAGCTTTTTAGGTGTCCAGAAGAACCCAGTGTACACACACACACACACACACACACACACACACACACACAGGATTTGAAGGCCTTGACATGTAGGTAGCTGGCTGGAACCTACCATTAGGTCTTGCCCGCAGAGTGGAAGCACTCATCTTTTTTCCATTCTTACCCTTTCAAAGAACATTGTTGATGGGGACAAAGGTGACTTTCTGTGAGTTTACGGAGAGAGTTTCTCTTTGAACAGTTATTTCAGTCTGCAGAGGACAGGCTTCTGTAGTTGTAAGACAATTTCTCCACCCCCAAGAATAAACTCACTCTGCAGTTTAGGTAAGGTAAAGTTGGGGTCCACCAGGTGAAAGAGGGAGAGCTGGAGTGTTTGGAAACAAGTCTGTAAAGGAGGCACAAAGGAGTCAAAGCCAAATTCTGGCAGCTTTGTATGCATTTGGGGTCTGGGAAGAATGCTGGTCTCCAAATCACTTCTGGAACTAACTCCTGTAAAGTAAGCCTCCTCATCCTTCAGTGACTCCCCACAGGTTTGTTAGGACTGCATTTTCACCAAAGCCAAGTCTTGAAAAAGGAGTGTGTGTTTGGGACTCTAGCCAAAGCACTGAAGGGTTGTGGAGGGTGATTTTCCTGTGGAAAGTGTAGAGGCTGAGGTGGATTGGGAGTATGGCATAAAATATTTTAAAATTTTATATCTTTCAATATAATTCCTCCTCTTTCAGTGTCACTGTAACTTCTTCGCTGGTGTTCTTCCTACTCTGCTCCATTTGAATTTCAGTTGTATAATATCAGTGGCACTGAAGGTTATGAAATCGATAAAGCAGCAAAAGAGCTGCTGAGCCGGAACCCAAGCCAGCAATTGTGGGGTGAGGATGCCCCTACTCACCAGAGATAAAATGAACTGAACAGTCAGTCAGTCTCCTCCTCCCCTCCCCTCCCCTTAGCTTTTTATTTTGAAATAATTTTAGACTTACCAAAAGTTGAAAAACATCACAGAGTTCCTGAAATGTCGCCCACCTCTCCCCAGTGTTAACATCTTATATAACCGTAATCCAGTTGCCACAACCAAGAAATTAATGTTGGCACAATATTCCTACTATTGAGATCTTATCCAAATTTCACCAGTTTTTCCTTTGATGCCCTTTCTTTCAGTTTCAGAATCCTTCACTGCATTTAGTTCCCACATCTGCATGATCTCCTCTAGTCTGCAAGGGTTTCTGGCTTTCCCTGATTGCCATGACCTTGATACTTTAAAAGAATACTGGTCACATTGTATAGAATGCATCTCAGCTGGGCTCTCTCTGATGTTTCTCATCACTTGAGTCAGTTTATACATTCTGGGGAAGAGTCTACAAGACTGTTTTCCTCTGCATCGTGCCAGGATGTGTCGTGACAGGTGATATGAACCTTGAGCATTTGAATATTAACCTAGAGGTGATGCCTGCCAAGTTTCTCCCCTGCACATCCACGACTTTCCCTTTGGCCACTGATATCTTGGGGGTGAAACTTGGAGACTGCACAGATGTTCTGTTTCTCACTACACTGGTGATGGAAACATAATCTCATCATCCTGTGGCCTTTACCTGTAACAATTATTGCTATTGTGTTCCTATGGCAATTTTCTATCTTCTGCTACATTTGTTCATTGGCATTTTCCTGGAAGGAAGAGAGCTACCCTTCCTTAACCCTGAACACTGTCTTTCAACACATTTTCTCTGGGTAACTTTCTAGATGACTGAAGATGACTCATAAAGAATGGAGATGTTTTTAAATGTTGAAAGGGTGACAGGCTACTGAATCCTGAGAATGCCTGCCTCATCTGGTGTGGGGCCCCTACAGAATGCCTTGACCCTGGTTCGCATTCAGATCTATTGGACTGCCAAGCCTGCTGGAGTCTTTTCAAAATAGTTTTCCTAGCCCAAGAGTCGTTCTGATACTGATTTTTTTCATTGCTTCTTTACAAACAGACTTTATTTGGTAGGATATTGTTGGACAGCTTTGGGGTTCACCTTTATTGGAAAGAATTTAGATTTTCTAATTCAGCCCTTTCATTTTCTCCCACTAGCACCTTAGTGTACCATTCTTTCCTGCTGCTTGCTTTTATTTGGAAACACCTGCACTTGACCGTCTCTGCTTCTTGCCAGCATCTACACCAGAAGGTTAAAAGGCCAGTGAAGGAAATGAGATGTATCTCTTTGAAGTTGCATCAGAAATACAAGCTAAAGATTAGAAAAAGAGGAAGCTGAGATTGCTGACTGAAAGGATTCCTAAGATTATCTATAGATTTCAATGAGCCATGCCTTTTGAATTTATTGCAGATGTTCAACAGGCTAACTGTTCTGGAAGGAGATATGAGAGAGAGGTTGCTGTACATCCTACAAGTGATGCCAATGATATGTTACTGGTGCACAGCTACCAGCGGTGTGAGATAAGGTGGAGTCCTCAGCAGGGGTGGCAAAACTGGCTATGTTTAGAAGATGAACATTAAAATGCCCTTTGCATCCTGTATGTAAAACTAAATAAACCATGATCCTGAAAATCCTCTGCCTCTTGCTCCAGGTTTTACAGTTAAAACGCTTTCTGTGGAGTTAAGAACTAAAACTATTCTGGGGCTTTTGGGAGGCAGATGGATATTAGGGAATGGGAATGGTTGGGATGCCTTCGTGTCCATTCTTGAGTCCCACACTTACCTGTCTGCAGCTGGGCCAGGCTTCTCCTGCAGGGCTCCTTGGAGCTGGTGTCTTTGCAGCCCATGGCTTCTCATGCTTTTGCCCATCTAGACCTTTGCAGAATCTGAGGTCAAACAGTGGTATGAGCCAGGCTGATCTGATCAGCATGCTCCCCTCGCCTCACTCACCTCTGTTTATTCATAGGTCCCTGTGCCCAGAGCATCCCTATGGGCCTCAGAAATGGGACAGAGGACAACTTAAATAAGGTTTCAGACAAAAAGCTGCTGGCTGTAACTCTGGGGGAGGCGTTGGGCTCTCACCGCTGCTGGAGGCTCTGTCCTCCGGCACCACTGCTCTCCTGTGACCACTCAGCAGACCCTGAAAAGTACAAGTCTTGCTTAGTGTATGTGGGGAATGGGGCTCTTGCTTTTGCTGGGGGAGTTTCAGTTGTGTCTGTCCCCACTCAACCTCAAACTTCTTCCAAGTCCACCAAGGGCAGGAGGACTGGAGGGTGGATGAAGGAGTGAAGTGGCCACGCCGTGCACTGGGTTTCACAGACAGCATTGTCAGTCAAGTCTTAGCTTCCAAGTCTGTTGTCAGTGAGCTCATGCCAGGGTAACAATAATACCTGACATTTAATTACTTACTGTATGCCAGGTAATAGTCTAAGCCCTGTCTACATATTCTAACTCAGTTTTCATACAGATACAATTACTACCCCACTTTAGAGATGAGAAAATCGAAGCACAAAGAGGTCAAGTAATTTGATCAAGGAAACACAGCTAGTAAACGGCAGACCTGAGATGTAAACTCAGTCGACCTGGCTCCAGAGTAGTCTTAGACACTGCTCTCTATGCCTTTTAATAGAAGCCCCCTCCCCACCCCATAGATAGCAGCAGCAGCCTGAACTCCCCACAAATTAACTCTCTCTCTCTCTCCCCCCTCTGGTTCAGAGGGCTACAAGTGGTGTCACCCCTATATGTCTCAGACATGAAAATGTTATTTCAAACATCACTCAGACTTCAGATTTTCTGTTAGCTCTAGGTAGAGAAAGGAGAAAGACAAACAACCTTTCCTTATTGCAGGATTGTTTTCGTCTTTGTAATTTCATGACAAAAACTGCCCCAGATGGTGGGGGCCTGAGCAGCCTCAGAGATGCTCCTGAGGAGCTTGGTCATTCACTGAAGGGTCCCTCTCAGCCAGCCTGTGGGGTGTGCGTGCGGGGGCCAGGAGTTGCGTTCAGTCCCTCTGCAGTGCCGCTCCAGAGTGTGGCTCCTGACCCCACTGCCATGCTTGTTGGGTACAGGGCTGGATGTCTGCTCCTTCACCTGGTCCCAGTCTTCATTTCCTTCAGGAGAGCCAGTAATTGCCAGATGTCATTTTGTCTGTCACCCTAAGAAAACGTTGATAAAATCTAGGCTTTTAACCATGTTATGTATCTGGCAGGTACCCTTTCTTCAGGTCCCACCTGAAAACACACTTGTGCTGTCAAATTTTGCCATGGCCTTTGTGGTTGACTTTTGCCTCCATAAGTTATTCTCCTTTCTAGTTTTAATCACATGTTCCTTTTTTCTGTTCTTTCCAGACAGTTGGGGCAGGTGGGGGGACTATCAGAGTACTTCTCTCTTCTGGAGTGGAGGCTTCCAGCAGGGTGTGTTACGTGAGCCCCGCCTGATACGAGTGCCCTTGTGACAAGAAACTGCAAAAACAGCATGTCCTGATATCAAACCTGATGCCTTCAGCTCTTGCTTTCTGTGGTAGCAAAATAAACTTTTCGTAGTGTCGTTTTTCTTCTGGTATCATCTAAACCAGTAGGAAAAAGTGGGTAAGTGGGAACCTTTAGCAAAAAAGGGAAGGTAGAGGAGAAAAGGTACTGGAGTCCTTGCTTTGCCACCAGGTTGCTTTTGAAAGTGTGAATGTGTCTTTAAAGAAATACCAAAACAAAATAGTCTTACTGTCATCCTAATGAAGTTAACCTAGTACATTTTTACAGGCTACCAAAAGAGCTGTTTGCTGTAGCCAATAAAAATCAGCAGGTTGGAGTCCTGTGGTGGAAAGTACTGATGACATGCTGACTGTTGAGATGAGCTTTAAAAGAAATTACTTGTGGTGACCTGAGTTTCCAGCAGCCGGCTCGGCTTTTGCACAGATGTGATCTCTGTTCACTTGGCTTTGCCCTTTCTCATGGCCCCATGTTTATCTTTGAGGAGTTTGGGTTGCTATATATTGACTGGTGATTCTGCCTGTGTTTAACAGATACTCTGCCATACTTAGAGCCTTCAAAATGTAGAAACAACTTGTGGAACCATCTGCAAAATGTATGTAAGAACCAAGCTGCCCCACCGTGAATGGGAGTTTCTTTCCCTTGTTGTTTTGGTCATCTGCTATATGGGCAGGAGCTGTGGGTTGCTTCTGTTCCTTGGCACATGGATAGCTCTCCTCTCCTGTGCTTGTCCATTTATAAAGAAGTTCATCTGCTCCTTGGAACGTTCGGGCAAGGGGGCTTTCACACCATGGGCTTCCTGGGGAAAACTGCTGTCAGTTCTGTCTTAGTGCAGAGGGATGCTAGCATCCTTTTTCTAGATAAACACCTTCTTATCATTCCTTTCAAAGTGATTTTTGGTGTGTTTTCCTTTGCTGTTTTGTTCCTGTAGAAAGGAGTAACATTCTGACTAAGAAGTTCCCTGATATGATAACTAAGATGGCCTCCTTGGAAAATTCTAGACCAAACACTTTCCTCTTTGTCCCTGAAGGGGAGCAGACACAGGTGATGGATGTACGTTCCTGGCAAGCTGAGAACCTACCTTTTTTTTTTTAATATAATCTAAGCTTAGAAATCCTTTCTGCATACATTCTTTTTTGTTTTGTTTTGTTTTGTTTTTACTCCTTTACTGCCTTTGATAAGGAAGAGACTTCCGTATTAAAGCTAATTTTACTCCAAAGGGGCTAAGAGGAAAACAATCTGTTGTCCTGTGGAGGTCAAGGCCGTGCTCAACAATAAGACCATTGTGCTGCTGGCTCAGTCTGGGGGACAGGGGCATGTTTATAAAAACAAACTTGTGAAACAGGGAGAGGGAAAGGCTTAAGTTTACCTGGCACTCTAAACTTAAGGTACTCGTTTTGCCTGAGGAATAATGAAATGCAGAGTTGTAATTAGAAAAGGTTGATGTAATTGATGTGTTAACAGTCTTTGTTTGAGGGTTTTTTTTCTGTCTGCCTCTCTCCGTTTTAGGACAGTCCTACAATTATTTCTTCTGAAGCCACAATCAGAACCATCAATGGAAGGCTAAATCAGGCCTCAGGAGATACTCACTGTCTTTTGGCAAAGAAAGACAAAAACCCTTGTTCTCTGGGCCAGTGTGTGTGTGTTTGTGTGTAAGGTTTTGAAGAAAAATTTTGACATAAACTCTTAGAATGAAACAGAGTCTTTTATGGAGGTACAATAGGATATGTACAGATATTCTGCTGTGAGCCCATGTGGAAATATAGTCGTAAAGGGACTCATTCATTTTGAGGGTATCTGTCTAGGGGGCCCATGTTTCTAGAAAATATTTGAAAAATCAATTGCAACCCTCTGACTTTATGCTGTTCACAAATAGCAGTATTATACACACGCTCGCTCTCTCTCTCTCTCTCTCTCTCTCTCTGGACCAAGCCAGTGAAATTTAAAGTCTTTGTTACCAGGTTTAGAATATAGTTTTCAAAGTTTCAAGTTTGTTCTCTTCTTGTACCACTGAGGTGTGTCTTTTGTTTACTTCTAGTGTGTGTGTTCTTAGATTAGTTTGTCTACTGAAAGTGCTCACCATTCTTTAACCCACTGAGCCACCTTCCCAGATCCTAATCTATATTTATTTTTGTTCACTAGATTTATTCTCCATTTTTTTTGGCATCCCCCTCCCCAGAAGTTGAAGTACTGACAGTTCCTTGGTATTAATGAAATTCCCACTAATGCAGCAGTATGTTCTCTGATCTCCGAAACAGAACAGGATGAGTTAACTCCAAATGAAGGAGAACTGTCTGTCCGCCAGTATTAGAGTAGGCTGTGCATTGTACCACATACTGAGGAGTCCCACAGAGTACTGGAATAAATAGGACAGAGCCTTTTTCTGATTTTTACTTCTCTCTCTTTGGTTCAAATTTTGCCATCTCTGCGTTGCACAAAAAAGGAAATTTCTTACATACAGAATAGACGATTCAAAATAGTTTGTAAAGTAATCTTCTTTAAGCACTTGCTTTCCCATGTGAGACAGAATACCTAGCTTTTCTTCATTCTTAGCTTGACCTTTGCAGGGACCAACTCTGAAAGACGAAAAACCCTTTTGAAATATCTTTGCTCCCATTGAGGGATACAGAAGATACTCACTGCAGGTTGCAGGTCTTCTGAGCTTTCTTCAGAGTGGGATTGCTTTTTATTTTACCATAAGTAATAGTCTATTAAATTAACAGTTGCTAGAGAAGAAACTCCATCTAGATACAGAATGGTGTTCTTGTCAGCAGTGCATTTTCATAATAGCAATGAAAAGGAATCCATTCTCACCAGCCTCCAAAACATACTAATACTACAGAAATTGCTGTGAACTATGTGGTTGCTGTTTCCTTTTGTTTGTTTGTTTTCAGAGCAGATGGGTTTGTTTGCTTTTTGCTTAAACATTAATCAAAAATCAATTTATGGCTATGTAAGTGGCATTAGATACTTCTCATTCTGACTACAGTAAATAATATCTATTTGTTCATGTTAGATAAGTCTGGGTCGAGGTGAAATGTAAAATAGAATTACATGAGATACGACATATGGCTATGTGTTTTATAAATTAATGCTTTTATGCATGTGGGAGGAGAAGTAATTTAGCTTACTGACAAAAGAAAAAGCAAAGGAAATTCCAGAGAAAGAACAGGACCAAGCCTAAATAAATCTGGAAGATAAAGAGAATATGATGATTTAGTTCAGTCTTTTAAATAAATCGCCACAATTTATATATTGGGATAAGGATCACAAGCAAGGAATACAAAAATTGTAGTATTCTCCAGAGAGATTTGGGAACTCTACTAAATACCCTCCCCAAAATGTGTCTGATGATTGGGGTGGGAGGGTCCTGTCACATCAGACAGATAGATACGTTTTTTCCGAATCTAGCACCCATGCCTACTTGTAAACAAGTTGCTTTAGTTTGCTATGCTTGTGCAAATACAACTGACATTTCCTTGAAATTAGAAAGTAGAAAATTTTTGCTGAGTATAATTATATGTGAATATATATATATCTACCTATTTCTATATGGGGAGATTTTATAATTGTTACAATTTGAAATGTAAGAAGTTATTGACATTACTATAAATGTTCACCTTTTTCATAGATTTGGATGCGTTAATTGCAAGAAATTTGTTTTTAAATCAATCAACTGGGAACGTTTTATGTCTTCCCTAAGATTCATTTAGCCTTGAAAAGGCCAAAAGATTAATGTAGCTTCTCCGTGGCAGTCTTTCTCTGCTTCTGTTAGAGAATGTGCTCCGACTGTAATTACATTTCCATTGTTTGAAGTCAGTGATTCTACAGCCAGACCTCTAAAAGAGCTAAGAGGCAGAAGAGGAAAGCAGAACGGTATGATCAGTGCCTGGAGGCCCTCTCCACATGCCATGCGCCAGATCCCCCAGAGCTTCTCGTGTGTTCAGTGCCATGTTAGCCCCGGAGGCTCTGGGTGGTGTGTGGCACACTCCTCTCATAGCCCGTACACCATAGATGGTCAGTCGCACTGAGAGTCAGGAGAAGAAATATGCTTCTAATCCTGTGTTCTTAACACAGTAGACATTCTGACTTTTCCTGTGAATTGCGCTTTGGAATTTATTTTCCCTTTATCCTGGTTTGGGATCCAATCTGGCAATCATAACCTTCAAGGAGTACTGTAAGTACATTTTGGAAACTGAGTCAGTGATTTCCTCTCTCATATATTTATGTTCTCTATCGTTGCTGTCCATGGAGGTGAGCTTTCACAGCCCTCTATTTGCAGTTGATTGGCAACTTCTTACTCTCCTTTTACCACTGCATCTGAATCATTGCTTGCTTCGTTCAATTCTCTGAATGCCTCACCTAGTGATCCTGGTGGGGAAATTACAGTGATTAGTACTTCAACTCTTATTTGCCCGTAAGTGTTCTAAAGTAGTGTTTTTTATTAAACTCTCCTAAGATCTTCTCTCATAGCATAGTAGATATAGTGAATATTAAATGTGCCCCAATTCACTAAAAATTTTATACTAGAAAATTGAATTGGCAGCCTTACAAAGTACAAGGTTATTAGAAGCATAAGCCTGAGTGAAGCTCCATGTTTGTAATGACATCCTTGACTTGCCTTGCCCTGTAGTGTTTTGCCCTGTTGTCATAGGAAATACTATTACTGTTTAACTTGTGTTTTCCTAAAAGGGATACATAATTTTTTCCAAAGGAATCTCTCATACCAGCCAAAGTAACGAAATTTCCCTATAGAGGTCTCTGTCCCATTGACATTGATATAAAAGTTTACTCTTAAATGACTTACAAAAATTTTAGATTATGCTAGTTGTATAAGCCTTGCATAAAAAGCCGTCATCTGCATGTACTGGAGCGCATTCATACTTGGGGTGTCAAGCAGTTAAATATCTTCATTAGTTCCTTTGTGTTTCTGCAGTTTCTCTGATAAAGTACTCAAAGGTATCATTGGGTGTGTTGATGCTTCCCTTGGCAGTGACCCTGGTGCAGACAAAACAGCACAGCCCTACTACATTTGGAAATGGTAAATGGGTTAGGAGAACTTCGGGGTAAACATAATTGACTTTACTTTTAAAGCGCCTATAACTTCAACTACAGGTGAAGGAATGTTCTATTCCCAGTAGCTTCACTAACTAGTTGGGTGAGTCTGGGCTAGTGTGTTGTTCTATGTCTTTAGCAGTACGCAAGGCACTGTCTGGTCACTGGTTCATACAAGCTGACCTTCTCAGAGAGCCTCCTGGCTAGAAGACACAGTAAATAAAGGGTAGAACTGCTGGACTCTTGGGACCCAATTCAGCAAGGACAGTACTGATCCTCATGCTGACTTTAAAAAAAAGTGTGAAAGCCAATGGATACCCCACCTACCACCTGAGATTAATTTTAAGAGTTAAATAAATCAATGCTATCAAGGGAAATTATGCAAATATCTCAGAATATTTCTTTAAACAAATGTGTGAATGCTGTTTTAGTTTTGGCATAAACAAAGTATATCCTTGAGCCAGGAATATATGTGCACATTACATCCCCTTATAAGACAAAGGCAGGACAGCCCACCGTTAGTGCAGAGGCATCTTACTATATAGGTCCAGAAGCATTCTGAGATGGCTTGCCAGTCCTGAACCTTACTGCCTCAAGACCCTGAGCTGACAAGCTAGGAGTGTTGGACAGTGTAGGAAAGAAAAGTCTTTGGAACCATATAGCCCTGCTTTCATTTGAATATACTTTCAGCTTTTTTTCTACATCAGGTCTTCCCGTGTTTCTAAAATAGTAATGGTCATAACTAGTCCCCAGGATGGATTTATAAGGGTTAAATTGAACCAGAGCAGCTGTGTACAGGTTCAGCGTTTAGAAAATGTTTGTTGAATGTATGGAAGGTTGAAGAACTTTGAAAATTGGGTGAAGAGGGGCTGGGGATTTAGCTCAGTGGTTCTGCCGCCTGCCTTGCAAGCAGAAGGATCTGAGTTCGATCCCCGGTACAAAAAAAAAAGAAAAAGAAAAAGAAAATTGGGTGAAGCTAAAGTTCCAGTGAATATTAATCAACTTGTATGATTTGAGGGCTTTCTACTTCTGCATGCAGAACTGTCCATCCCTACCCTATGTGGGGATTTTAGCATCTTCTGAAAATTTGCTAGACATTTTCATTGCAGTTTGGGTTTTCCCTGAGATGAAGGTAGGGATGTAAAGGTTTTCTGAGGCTAACTGTGATGGAAGCAAGAGAAGGGGAAGATGGTGGGTGTGGTGAACCCACTGACCAGGATCCTTCTTAGACAGAACCTTGGAAGTCCTTAGGGAGCTCAGAGGACAGGGTGCTGATTCGAGGGGCCCCTTTTGGATGGACAGTTTGCTCAGTTACTGGCCAGGGCCTGCCCTAGAAGTGTGACCTTGGACCACAGCTGAGGAGGACCCTAGAAGAAGTAGCAGTTGGAAGCTGTCAGCCAGTTACACTGCAGCTAGACCACACGCTCTTCCTGAAAGGGGACCTGAGCTGGGCATCTGTGCTCCGATGTCTCAGGTCAGTACCTCAGGGTTTGAAAATGTACCTTTCAGGTGAGAGGCCGATTATTCTTAGAGGGACACATCTTTAAAACATACAGCTATGGAAGTGCAGTGTTGCTTTTTTACTTCAAACTCCAGCAGAGCCTTGGAGTGATCATAATTTACGTGTGAAATGTAGCCCAGTCACCCATAGTTTATGTATTCACATTCTAGTACCAGCCTCTTTATGGATTTCAGCTGGTTTAGATTTATGCATTGCTGATACACTCAGCCCCGCCAAGATGTTACCATCTTCCTTAAGCATGCCCTAAGGCATGCAGTCAGTCGGGTTTCCATGCTTGTTGCATCAGTCATCCTCCATCCGGCCATATTTCTCCTAAAGTCTCTGAATCTGTTGGGTTGGAAGCTTGCAGAACATCATGCTCTTAGCTAGAGTCTTGGGTTTGTGACTCCCACACTATGCCACATACCATTTGACTTGCTTTTTTGGATACATCAAAATATATTGTTTTGATGCTTGAGGAGGATCCCAACATTTATTTATTAAGAGTATTCCCTTTTGATTTTTTTTCTCCATCACATTGTATTCTTCTAACAGTTCAGGCCAGAACATCCTCTGCTAGAAAAAACATAAATAAATGTGTCATAATAGAACTCTATATAGTATGGAAATAACTTGTTAGAAGATATTATAGAAGAAAAGAGTCTGTTTCCAGAGAAAAGACCTAAAAGTCAGTGAGAAAACATAACACTGTAAAAAGATAGAAAAGAAAACTTGAATAAATGGAAAGACATCATGTTTATCAGGCAGGATAATCAACATTAATAAGATGTCATTTTTCCCATTTAGTTTATAACTTTAACTCAAACACCAAGTTTTTCTTTTAATTAGACAGATTGATTCTAAAGTAATCATTTTTTAAAAAGCTCTGAACAAGAGCAATGAAGACTCCTAGCCATACTAGATATTAAAATGTTCCAGAGTCTAAATAATTAAAATAACAAGGTACAGAAGAATCAGACCTGTAGAACAGACTAGAAAATACAAATACAAATACAAGTACCTGTGCAAATGTATTACTGGATAAAGGTGGTGCCTTGCATTAGTGGGATAAAGATGAGCTCTCCACTCATGGGCACTGGGGCATGGGTAACCTTTGGAAAAGAAATAAAGTTGAGTCTCTATATCATATACCAGGCTAAACTCCAAATGGTTCCAAGGTGAAAGTGTAAAGAGCAAACTGTAAATGTGGTAGAACACACAAGAGTTCCTTTTTTATAATTTTGGAATGGGGAACACCTTTTTAGTTACAATTCAAAATCCAGAAGCCAGAAAAGAAAACATTTGTGAGAACTGAATTTACATATACCGAAACAAACAAAAAAACATACGCGTGCCCCAAAAACCATAAGCAAAGAAGCCAGGCATGATGGTATATACTGCCATCCCAGTTACTCAGGAAACCAAGGCAGGATCACAACTGGGTTTTTTTGTTTTTTGTACCAGGGATTGAACTAAGGACCTTGCGTTTGCAAAACAGGCAAGGCACCACTGAGCTAAATCCCCAGCCCCCCCCGCCCCCCCCCTTCCCCCCCGTTTTGTGTGGTATCAGGGATCAAACTCCAGCCCTTGCGCTTGTAGGGCAGGCGGTGGAACCACTGAGCTAAATCCCTGGCCCACTGGGACCACAAATTTAAGGCCAGCATGGGCAACTTGTAGTGATCCTTCTCAAAAAAAAAAAAAAAAAAAAAAATTTAAAGCCTGGAGACGTGGCTCAGTGGTAGGCTGCTTGCCTAGCATGCTGAAGGCCCTGATTTGATCCCTGTTACCATAAAAACAAAAAACAGTGTGAAACAAAACAAAAACCGCAAGCAAAGACAAATATCAAACTGAGAAAAAACCAAGGAGAGCTAATATTCCCAATTTAAAAAGCAAAGCAAACTACACCTCCTAGAAATTAATAAGGAAAAGCCTAATAGTTCAGTGGGATTTGGGATGAACCCATTAGTTACACAAATAGCTATTAAGCATATTAAAAAATGTTTAGTCTCACTTATATACGAAATGCAAATTAAAACTGCACTTTTATATCTGAAAAAAAATCTGAAATGTTTAATAACACTATCTGTTGGCAAGCTCATAAAATAATGCTCCCACATGAGTAGGAATACAGTGTCACTCCGT
The DNA here is from genome assembly GCF_000247695.1 of Heterocephalus glaber. The sequence continues at coordinate 5,579,970 of NW_004624768.1, forward strand.
GAAGAGAAATTTGGTATTATCTATGAAGTTATTGTACACATCCCCCCACCCCGTGGAAAAATTATCTTCCACAGAATTGGTCCCTGGTATCAGAAGGGTTGGCGACCACTGCCTTAGACCAGTTAAAGCAATCTCTGGAAGATAGTGCACAGATTTATTTATTTATTTTTTAACTCTTCAATGATTTCAATGTACAGACAAGGTTGAGAATCACTGAGTTCACTTTTATCTACACAGTGGGATATTTTTTAACTGATAAAATAGAATGACAACTTTTAAAACTGGTAATATGACAGATTTGTGCAATATAGCAATTAAAAAAATGTGTGCTGAAAGTCAAATTGACAAGGAAGAGATTGTGTGTGTGTGTGTATCTGTGTGTATTATTTGTGTCTATCTATGTGTATTTTGCTTGTTTTGGTTTTCAATCATGTAAAATGATTACTTGTACAGAAAACAAACCCCATGAACAAAGAAGTATCTGTAATTTCAAAGCAGGGATCACTTCTATCATTGAAAATATGCACTGACTTTGTCAGTGATTTCCCCTTTCACACCATGACCATTTGTCCACCTGGGAGTGTGTAAGGGATGATAATGACATATTCCATTGAGGTTTAAGTAGAGAACCACAAATTCTGGCTGTTGCCATAGCCTAGGATTCTCAAAACACCTCTATGTTCCCATTGAGGGAGAAGAGAGACTCTAAAGTAAGTGAATGATCAGAGAGTACAGATAATAGTTCAGTGTCATAATGAAAATTAAAGAAGTCTCTGAGATCATTGTCAGCAGGTGGGCATTGTAGTAGGGTTGGTGACATTTGAGCTGAGACCTCAAGGGCAAGAAGGAGCCTTCTGGCTGGGAGCAGGGAAGGACCCTGTGGCAGAGACAAAAGGAAACAACGCTGCTTCTACCCTCAGGAGACACAGGGATGGTTTGCCTTTTGGCTCCTTGGCCCTTCAGCTTGCTAGTTCCATAGCTTTGCTCTGGCAGGAGAGGAGAGGAGACTCCTCTGAGCTCTGGGGGCACATGGCAGTCGGGTGGGGCTTGTGAAAGGTATGCCCAGGAAGTGAGTTTTAGGCAGAGTAGAAATTTGCCAAGCAGAGGAGGCAGGAAGAGGCATACCTAACACTAAGTGTTTATGTTGGGAGCCACAGAGAGATACAGAGGGGTGGAGCTCTGAAGGCCTTGGCACTCCTTGGTGTGGAGCAGGGACTTAAATAACATGAGAGCAAGCAGCTAGGTAGCAGGAATTGATTTGGCTGGCCAGGGGTTGCGTGGTGATGAGAACTGAATGCTGGAAAGTCTACATCTAAAAATCTACAGCGAGTGCTTACTGTGAGCCCGTGTTGCCAGTGGAGGCACAGATCTGAATAGATCACCATTTTGGCTCTCAGGAAGTTCAGCATCTAGCGAGGCAGACAGACCTGCCACAGGAGTCTGGATAGCGTGTTAAAAGCCCATCGGTGACAGTGCTACAGAGACAGATTGCCCAGCTGTTTTGCAGGAAGGGGGGGG
>NW_004624768.1:5581587-5607968 GCF_000247695.1 Heterocephalus glaber
GGGGGCGGGGGGGGGGCGAGGCTACGGAAACCTTGGAGAACAGTGGCCTCTCCTGGGCAGGCAGGGATAAGGTCTAAAGAGCTCAGAAAAACAGTGTAGAAACGGTGTGTGTGGCCTGAGCTGTGACCTGGGTTGAAAAGCAAAGGGCTGGAGGGAGGCTGCTTGCAAAGGCCGCTGCTTGTTTGGAGGCTGGGATGGGCTGACTGGGCCAACCAGTGGGACAGAGTCCATTCCCCAGGCCAGGAGGCGTTTTACAGGAGTGGTGGTGGGGGCTGGGGGCTACAAATTTCTTTGGGTCTCCTTGGGAGCTGCTCCTCTGCAGACCTGAGGACCCTCGCCCTGGCCTGCTTGTACTGTTGATTCCTCCACGGACCCCTTTGTGCCTTTCATGCTTTCAGCTTGGATAGTCTGGCTATGAGTGACAGAGTGGCTTAATCATCAGAGTGGAGGACAAGGGCAATAAATGAAAGGGGGATTCCCTCTTGGGCCCAGCCTCTCTCGAATCTCACCCAGGCTGGTGGATCGCTTAGCGCTCTGGGGGTGACCGTGCACTTAGGGGAGCAGCGCCTCAACCCCGGAAGCAGGGAGCTTTCCCCTGTCTCCTCGCTGGGGTCCTGTGGGGATGGGATGGTGAGGCCAGAATAAGAATGGGTGCTGATTCAAGTCAGGCAAGACAGCCAGGGAATTACATGTAGTCCGCCATCCTGGGCGAGCTACACCTCCCCTCCATGGAAAGGGCAAGTTTCCTGCTTCTTTCTCGTCAAGTGACCCCAATGTCATCACCTCCGTTTCTTCTTATACATGCTCCGGAACTCAGGCACCTCGGAGTGAGATCACAGCTCAAGAAACTTGCCACAGAAAGGTCTGAAGGGCGTCTGGTGCACCGGGTGCCATTAATGGCGTATTGTGTGAGGAGGGCAACAATGTTTAGTCCAGGGATTTAAAACAACTTTGGAAAGGACATCTAAAAATTGATTCAAGGGGGTGGGGGCAGAAGAGGAAAGAGCCTAAATTGGCCCTCGCTCCAGCTGGAGTTCTAAAACCCCAAGATGAAGAAGAGGAGTCAAAGGATGGAAACAAAACCTTTGTGGCTTTGCACAGAACAGAAATGATGTGCGCGAGTCAGCAGCTCTGGCGCAGGGGCTCCCGGGGACGCCCACTGGTGCTTGCGTTTTTGGGGGGTGCCCGTTCCTGCTCTCCCTGCCACGGTGGCCGAAGCTCCTTTTGTCTAGTGTGTTCCCCACCCCGCCCTGCGCCAGCCTGCCCGAGCTGGCACCGCCTGCCCTCCCGCCGCCCCTGGACCAAGGTTGTTTACTACTTTCTACTCCGAATAACACGCCAATCACCAGGGCCCGCCCTCCCCACCGGCGAATCGGCTCATTGGGAAATTCCACCTTTCTGCGTGGCTTGGGCGGTGATTGGCTGGAGCGCTTGTCAGTCAAGTTGGCATCCCGCAAGGATGCAGCAGGAGTATTGGGGACGCGATCACCAGAGCGGAGGAGGAGTAACCTTCCCCATAAACAAGATCCATGCCCCCCTACCCAGCCCCAGCTAGAGGTGGGGGAACCAAAGCACAGCCTAGCCTGGGGCCCCACCAGAGCTGAGCGGGCTGAGCGCAGTCGGGGAATCCCTCCCTCCGCCTCACGCCCTCCACTGCAGTTGTAAACACGTTTCTCCCCTTGTCTGTCGCTGCTTTCTGACCGTGGCCATTACAGGCAGCTGTTTACAGAAATCCTCAGGACACCCCTCTGGCCCCATCCCCCATTCCCCTTGCCTCCCTGCCCCTTTTTTGGCTTTCTTCTTTTCCTCCCTGTGGGCAGCGCTGAGAAAAGGAGGCTGGGTGTGCACACTTGTTTTCTTTTTATTGCTGCCCATGTGGGACAAGTCATGCTTTATAGATGTGCACCATTTTCTAGGGATAGCGTCCTTCCACTTTGCATTGCGTAGATGGGCTAGATCGAGTTTGATTCCGAGTGCCATAACCCAAACAGGCGCACCTCTGCAAGAACTGAGTGGTTTTGTTGTTGCTGCTGCTGTTGTTATCGTTTCAGGTTGGGATCACATCGAATTTTAATTTTGCGTTTTTTTGATTGCTCTTGAATGCTTTCTGCTCTTAACACGTTTGAGATACGCGCGCGCGCGCGCACACACACTCCCGCGCTGCCTCTTTAAAGGCACTATTGTGTTGAACTGAATGTTTTTCTACCTTCTCTGATCTGAATCAGGTTTCCCATTTCCACCAGCACAATGTGGTTGTAGTCAGTGTGATAGGGGTGTAGTGGACTTGAATTATTTGCGACAGGGCTGCCTGGAATGTACGGAGTGGAGTTTGCGTGGCCCGGAGCAGCTCCGGTGCCCGACGTTTCTGTTACACAGGCTGCAAGCAGAAACCGCAAGCAAGATGGCAAAATACTGTATGTGACATTCAGCTCAGAAATGCTCTTTTTTCGAAGCTTTTTAGAAGCCCTTTTTTAGTCCAGGTGACAACCAGTGTTAAGATATTTCTTTCTTTGAAAAGTGGAAAAATAATCTATGAAGAAGGCTTGTTTGATATATTTCGCAAGAGAATTTGTCAACAGAAAAAGGATAGTTGTGAAGTTCGGCCTGCCCAGTGGAGGACAGGCCTCCCCTGGGACTCTGGAGTGGTTTTGGCTGTAGGAGTCGCATGGGAATAAGGTGGCAGCCTGCATCATTCTCAGCCCCTGTAGCCTCTGAACTGTTTCAGTGATGGGACACTTGGGCAATATCTGGAAAATGCAGGGGGCGGGGTGTAAATGTCTAAATAGGAGGCCTGGCAGGTGGTGACCAGGATTTGCAGGAGTAGCTTCCAGAACCTATCTAAGCCCCAGGAAATCTATTTCAAGTTATCCATATCATCTGATTTGGATCTCAGTCTGTCTCTTCCTGTTGTTCATTTGCACAACACTGCCTCCCCACAAGGGCAGTTCTCCCAAATGATAGCACTGAGGCATAACATGCTGTGATGGGTAGAATAAATATATTCAGCTTCCTTTTTATTTAAGAGGAGCAGTTGTTGTGTATCATGTGGTGGTAGCAGGGTAAGGAGAAAGCTGGAGCCAGGGCAGAGTTCTGCCTCACGGGCACTAAGTTCCTGGCATCATTACACCACCTTGTGAAGTTACAAACTGGGCAAATGACTGAAGACAGAAAGACACTGTAAGGAAGGTGTCATGATGATGTGCACTCTGGCTCCTTGCCTTATTAGCTGTCTCACCTGGACCAAGTGATTTCGCCTCTCTTCACCTCTGTCTCCCCTGCCTGAGATAGGAGCTATGGTGTCTGTGCAGGATTTGGCAGGCTTAATGAAAAGGTAGGGAGTGTGCCTGGCACTGGGAGGTGCCTATGGAGGTGCCCAAAGCTGGGACTTTACCTCCTCTATCTGGTAGATCACTCCCCGTCCCCTTCTTTATTGAGTGGCCCATCATGTGCGCCTCTTTCTTATTTAGGGTAGCGAGTTGAACTCATCTTTTGCCGAGTTTCTTCGTCACCTGCTCCTTTCTGGCCAGGTCAGCCTGTTCATTTTTCCTTGCCAACAGCCTCTGTGTGCCAGTAAGTCACATCTGAATAACCAAAGCATGTTTCCCTGCTGTAGAATGCCAGAGCAAGCAGGTCTGGGAGCCAAGTAGATTTCTCCTGTTCAAATAATCGGGGGAAGCCCAAGAGCCCTGGCTGCAGGGCTCTTCAGTGACTTGAGACAGGTTCTGAATAGCAACCCAAATCACTACTTAATCCCATGCCAGTATTTCCCCACGAGAAGCCGAGCAAGAGCCCTGGCCTGGCTGTGAGTTCTTCCGGACTCAACTGGAGCCTTGCCTTTGGCCCATTGCCCACCCCACGCCCGTGAGCTGCCTGCCTGTAGACTTTCTGTGCTTCGTGACAAGGACACGCAGAGAACCCTAACCTGCCTCCCACTTCTGGAACGGCCTCTTGTATGCCATTTGTCACAGCTTAGGCGACCCTTCCTTACCCCGCCATTCTGGGCCTTTGCCCTATTTTTCACCTCTCTTGCGCTCACTCACTGTTTCTGGGACAGTGATGTTCTCTTGGGATATGTCCTCCTGTGCCCTCCAGGTTGGCTTTTCTTCCCGTGGAGGGGAACTTTCTGTGGGCCCCCAGGTCAGCGTGAAAGTGGTCTTATTTAATAGCACCACGGGGTGGGGAGCCAGGCGGACCTGCCTGGGATTTGTGACTGATCATGAGCCCTTCTTTCTTAATGTGGAGCAGGGATGGTAATACCTCTTCCTTGGGGAGCTGTAAGGATTAACTGCCTGGGTCTGAGTTTACACGTAGCAAGCATTTGGGAAATGTGAGTTATTGTAAGCATTGTTTTTTTTTACTCATCCATAGATGGAGATGTTACCTACTATATAGGATTGCCAAGAGAATAATTGATAGTTACCTAAAATCATTTACTGGAGACTCAGTGTTTACCATTTCCCCATAAGAACAGTTGCCTGTTATTATACTGCCATACTACCAGCTTTGTAAGTCCTTGATAAATATTGATTTAACAAAAAAATTAGCCCTTCATAACTATACGTTTAGGACCTGTTGCTGATTTTTATGAAAATAAATGCTCAGAGGTCAGACTTCTGGAAATCTTAATCTAAGGGAATTGGGCCAACCAGGGAAAGTCCAAGCCCCCTGTGGTAGTTGTCGTCTGACCAAAACCTACTGCTGGCTAAATCATTGTCAAGGCTTCTTTTTAAATAGTGGGGTTACTCGGTTAAAGTTCTCACTGGTGAGAAGAGATGTTGCTAGCTCGTTCCTCTCAGGTCCTGCAGCTGGTCATTTTGGAGGCACAATGCGACATGATGGCCAAAGCAGGGGAGCTGGGTGGTACATTCCTCTCTGCCATTGTTTGGAGGGAGGTGGGGTGTGCCCAGCTCTTCCCCCTTCTGTTAACCTCAAAGGGGCCCAGCATGCTGGATAGCTCTAAGGCCTGTTGAGTCTTGCTCAGCAGACTTTTGTTGGATGTCTGCAAAGGAGGCATCCCACATCAGCTAAGCTCTGGGGTAACAAAAATTCAGAATCCTGAAGGAGGACCATTGTAGCCTTTCTGATCCAAGCAAGAATTGTACACGCAGGCAGTATAATTGGCGTGGACCGTAGTCTTCACCAGAGGAACTTTTCCAACTGTTCATCTCTAATTTGTGGCTCGGGCAAGTTACTTAATTTCCCTTAAGCCTTGTTTTCTTCCTCATTGTAGCAGATAGAACAACCAGGTGAGGAGCAGATTAAAATTCCATATGTAAAATGCTTAGGACTGGGCTTGACTTTTCACTGTGTGATTAATATTAAGTCTTACATTATTGTTCTATAGCTGCTGTGCCTTTTGGAAGGAGCCATTGCTGAGTATTGAAGATGTTGAACTATAGCATGCATATTTGCATGAATCAGTCTGCTGAGTTATTTTAAGTTTGCATTTGAAAATAAAGGGTGGATTGCTGACCAAATATAAAGAATTGGATTCAGCTCTAAAAGGATGTTTACTGTTCTTTAGCAAAATATGAGTCTTCTTAAGTTTCATTCAATCATTCCACAAAAAACTAAGCATGTGTTTTATCCCAGGCATTGTGCTTATAAAGGGTGTGCAGCAGCAAGCGGAGCACTCACTTTCTGCTCACACAGAGCTGACTGTTGGACCGGAAATGCAGGCATTACAAGCATGATGATGGGCATAGAGCGAGAAGCCTTCGGTACAACCCGCTATATGTTGTGATATGTATGTGCTAACTTTGAGAGGTCTTTATATCCAAAAGTAACAGTCTGCCCTTTCTTCTGCAAATAACTCCTTTCTCTGTAGGCAACAAGAATCTCCTTCAAGCTCTGGGTGAGAAGTTCTTTCATTAGGGAAGAAGGCATTTTACAATAGAAAGTACAATGGGAGGTGAAGCTGAGGAGAGAGTATATATGTACACGTTGGGCTTGTGCCTTGGCTTATACATTAAGTTGCTTAGGGAAAGCACTTTTGTGCCAGTGGAAAAGTACTGCGTTAAAGAAGCTACCAAAATTTAGATTAAACCATTTTGTGAACATCTTTTAAAAAATAAATGTAAATACTTGAAGCCTGCACCTCCCTTCGTCCCTCTAGACATGTTCCGCTCTGTAGAATGTTCTGCCTTGATGGAATGCTCCATATCTGACCCATCAAATATGATAGCCATTAGCCCACATTTGCTGTGGAGCGCTTACAGTGCGGCTAATGCTACTGCCGAACTGAATTTCAGATATTTAATTTTACCTAATTTAAATCTGAATAGCCAAATGTTAATAGTGGCCACTAGGCAGTATAAAGCAAGGCACAAGATTAACAAAATACTTCTTCCTAATATGTGTGTTTCTTTGTTAAGGGTAACTCAGGCCTGTATACTTCATTTTTTCTGGCATATGTAGGGCTAATGAAAGGAGTGGGCACATCTTAAAAAATGCAATACAACCACTTAGACCAGCTGGCTCATAGCACACATTTTTGGGAGCTGTTGATGTTGATTCTTGGTAAATACTAAGTATTTGTAATGACTGAAAAACTCCAAGGCAAGAAAGTCACCTTCTGTAACTGAGTACTAATGGGCTGAGTGCTGAGTGAAATGGTTGAGAAAACAACCAGGAGAGGCCCGATGGTTCTATCAAGTGGCTGTTGATTCATGGATATTCAAAAGCTTTTGTGGCTGGGAAAATAAACTAGATTTTGAAATAAAATTGAAACTCATTTGAGTTGAAAATTTTAGTTGAGTTGATTTTTATTTCTTCTTTTGGTTCATTTGTGTTCTTTTCCCCCCCAGCTTTATTGTTTCATGAGATTTAAAGAATAAAGCCTGGCTGGTCAGTTTCAATTTTATTTAAATTCATTTTGCCTTCATTTCTTCTAATCTAACACAGTCCTGTGATGTATTGGGATCAGAGTGCTCTGGGGAAATGTTGAAATAAAAAAACATTTTCATGAAAACATTTCCACTTACATTTAATTTTTCTTTTCAATAGAAAAATATTTTCAACTTAATCCTCCCTCTCCCCTCTTGAAATGAATTGCATGCTTTAGAAATAACATCAATCCACCCAAGTACACAAGGACAATCTCAGCCATTTAATGGAGATATAAAGGCTCAGAGAACAGCCGGCTTCAGAGACACAGACTCTGCCTTTCAGGAGGCTGATGAATGTGGGCGAGGCTCTCTGGAGCCTCCCCTGGGCTCTTGGTTCCCTACTGATCAGCACAACAACCCAGCATAGCACTTGGCTCAGGCCCTGTCCCAGAGAAGTCTCTTTCCCCATCTTAAACCACCATCATCGTCATCCTTACCGTCATCGCCAGAGTTTTGTTTTTGAGTAACTTGTGTCTGCCAAGGCTGGTTGATGCTGAAACTTCCTCTTTCCAAACTTCATCCCACATCTGGGACCAGCAGTGTGGGAAGGTGTTGGAACACGCCACGGAGCGGCTCACACTTATCCAGAGGGAGAAAGCAAGCGAGCCCCGCTCGACAGCAGGGTTCTACCTTCACTTGATCTTTTTTTGTTGCTGTTCTTGCTTAGAACATCATTCAGCTCATTGGGAAGCCAAGGCTCAGGGAAAGTGAGCCTGACTTCTAAGGAAACAAGAGAACGCCAGAAAGAAGGGAGGGAGGGAGGGAGGGAGGGACTGTCCAGCATAGAAACACATTCAGCTTGAGCTGTGTCCTGCTGTAATTCCAGGTACAAAGCCCACGCATACTGGGGTCTGTGTAAAACTCTAGCACATTCACCTGCATTATAATAAGCAATGTACTAAGAACACATTTCACTTAGTTTTTGAAACAGCTGATGTGGAGGGTCCTACCAACATTATTTTACTGGTGAGCCAACAGAAGCCTGGAAAAATAAATTGTCCACCCTCACACACCTGGTAGGTGGTAGAGGGGTAGAGATTTGAACTAAGACAGACCTGGTTTTGAAATGTATGCTTTTCATTTGCTCTATTGCCTGCACAATCTCTGTACTTGGACACCTGAGAAAATTATGTGTTGCTTATTTTCCCCCAAGAAAGAGCCCAATAAAATGAAATTTTCCAATTTGTAAGCTTTTCTCTCAAGAGGGGAAAGAAACAGTTGGGTTTCTAAAGCAAGAAGAAAAATCAAAAGTAACTTCATTCTATCTGGGTTTTCTGGTTAAATTAAGATTTTTATAATGTAAAATTTTCAGTGTTGATATCTAGGATTTTCCCTTTTGAAAAGTAGGTCACTTTTTAAAACATAAAGATCACATTCTTAAATGCAAAATTAAATGTATAGATCGAGTTGTAGGATGTGATAGATTAAATATAAGTGGATATGTGTTTGAATTTCCTCAACAAGGAGAAAGAACTGGAAAATTTTAGTTCTCTTGGCTTTTTTGTGTTATATTTTTGTAGCCAAAGCCAAATATAAGCTTTAGTCCGTGGGCACATGACCACGTACACGGATTCAGGTTCTTGAGGATTGATTAACCTTGACTCCAAATGGTACGATCAGAGACTTTTGAAATGTTACAGTACTTCTAAACACTTGGGCCAGTTTCAGTTGCTCGTATCCAAAACTTAGAACTGCTTTCAGACTCAGGACATGGCACTGAGGACAAAAGTCCAAGCACTTGCCTTGGTAGAAATTTGGATCTTGAAATTTGGATCTGTCGATGCGTAGTAGGTCATCAACTCCAAGAAGGAAGGAGTCCGGCCTCTCAGCAATTTCTCCTTGTGTATGTTGGTCAAACGGAAGAATGACCAGAAGATGGAATACTCCAGCCATGCCTTCAGGAGAGCTGAGACTGCCACAACTTTTGTACACTAACCTCCTAGAAATCTTTCCAGCATGTATGTTGAGCCACTTTGCTTCTTACTCTGGTGAATATTATTGAATCATTTCTCGCCAACTCAGAAGCATCAGTGAGCATGACTTATATTATGCATAATAGCAATACCCTCCAGGCCGAGTGGGAGGCAGTTTGCCCTCTGCTGAAGGTTTCTTGTGCTTATTGTGGCCTGGGTTTATCATTTTTATGTCTCCATTTATGTTTAATAGACTTACTGCAGTAAGAGAAAGCTGTCTCCATTAGCTCTTCTGGAGGTGATTATTTGCTGTTTCCACTTTGCTGAGAGTGGTTTGAAAAGAGATTTCCAAGCTTGTTAAAACTGTTAAGAGTAAATAGGTAGCAGGTGAAACCTAGCTTCTTTCTGGTACTGGACCATGCATACTCTAGAAATGTGTATGTTCCTGATAACTGCCTTCTGGGAAGACAAAGTGACAGTATATAAGAAGTTGGGGATTTTTTTTTCCTTTATGTCTTTTAAAAAATCTTTTCTATGAACTTCCATCTCCCCACCTATGTTACTATCTGTCTGCGTCTCTGTCTTCTGTTTGCTTGTCTCTTTCTCAGTATGATAGTTGCTGGAATAATTAAAATGAAAGGGACACATTTATCCACATCAAAGACTAACAGAGATCAAAAACTCATCTTCAGAAATGCATGTGATTCTCATTGCTGTATCTTGGACAAGCCCTCAGCCCCTACGGAATAGTGTAGAAGTGCCAGGCCCCCTTGTATCTTGCTGTCAGGTAGATAAGATACCCACAAGGGTTGAGCACTTTGTCACAGGTCCTCCCCTTGTCTCCTGCTAATAGCCCACCCTTCTGGTCTTTCTCCTGGGGTCTGTGGAGGCTTCCTTCTCAGACCCTCAGCTGGCAGCCCTTGAGCTCGCAGTGTCTACCTCCCAGTCAGTTGAGAATTTGGGGTTTCTTTTCCAGTCCCCAGGTTGAGCCAACCCTCCACACCACTGGACACCTCTCAGTTGTTGGATTCTTTGCAAGAGAACCTTAAAGTGATTCAGGAGGCAACATGGTATAATAGAGCCTGGATCCTGGCATGAGGCCAACCTGAGTTCCTGCCCTACTTTTACCACCCCCTGGCTCTCTGACCCTGCACAAGTCAGGCAAGATTTTTGCACCTTAGTCTCCTGTCTCCAAAACAGGGCTTGTATCTTGGTGCAGTGGCACAGCCTTGTAAGTATAGCCCCCGGTACTTGGGAGATAGAAGGATCGCTTGAGCACAGAAGTTGGAACCCAGCACAGGCAACATAGCAAGACCCTGTCTCCAAAAAATGAGCTTGTACTATGCTGATTTAATCAGACATCCAGCACATCTTCTAAAGCAAGCAGAGTTAATCCTGGTGCACTCTTGTCTTGCCCTTCAGTCTCACTGCCTGGATGGATATGAGCACAGTCCTTGACAGTAGAGTTGTACTCTTCTGTTGCTTGTCCCATCATGCTGCAGACACCAAAATAAAAATGGTAGCTTTTGCACATTCATTGTGGCCTCAATTTTCTATTGTTCCCCAGTGACAATCATTTCATTTGAGGCCAGACTCTGGGGAAAAAAAAAAATAGATCAAGCATTTCAGATGAGATTTTGGTGAAATCCTGACAAATTCTTTTTATTGCCTTCGCTACCACATAGTGGTGGATCAGGAAACTGTAAGGCTTGTGATGCTGGAAAAATGCTTCGAATGCAATAAAGATTTTTGCTGTTGAATGAATTGGGTCTATTTTGGGTAACAGCATGCAGAGCACACAGCGTATACTATTTGTAGCAGATGCCAGAGTATATGTCCAGGCTAGAAAAATGCAGATCCTATGACATTAGAAGCAAAGACGAAGAGTTGTTATGAAAATCGAGGAGAATCATACATAGTTTTGTTACATGTTTGGTTGACTCTCTTTGCATCCCTCAGCCATCTTTCTATTTGCCCCCCCTCCCCCAGTATTAACCTAAGTAAATAAATTGTTAGGCAGTACGTTGTGTCAGATTGGGAAGGTCCTCCGTGTCTAAGCCCAGCTCTCTGCCAGCCTGGGTGACCTCTTGCAACAGCATTTCTTTGGGAATCACCTGTACAGGGTACAGGGTTCTCTCATCATTTACCTTTTGTATGAAATTCTGTCAGTGACATCTTGTTCAAGTGGGGAGGAACACACAGTATGTCATTCAAAGTGAGATTTTTAGGCTTCCCAGTAATTGGTTAGTACAATATATATCTTTATATCAAAAAATCTTTTTTTTCCGATGTAGTTGGTGATTATTCTATACGTTGTTCTCTTTTCCTTTATAAACTCTGAAAAATTTCCTTTGAATATTTTCTTTTTCAAATTTGAAACATTTTAATTTCAGAGTTGCAAAAAAAAAAAAGTTCCAAAGAGTACCAGCAGTTCTAGAACATCGCTAACTCAGCCTCCCCAGATTTTAACAGCTTACATAACCATGCTACAGTTACCAAACCATCAAGTTAACACGGAGACAGTATCACTAGTTTCCAGAGTCACACTGGAGTCACCCTTTACCATTTTCCAACTGATAACCACTCTGTGGTCCAAGATCCAGGAAGGTTCCCACTTCACATTGCTTGGTATATCTTCTCAGTTTCCTTGATTCAGGTACATTTTCCTGATTCCTCCTTAGTCGTTCACCAGCTTCATCCTTTTCAAGAGCACAGGCTAGTTATTCATATAATGTCTTCCCATTTGACTTTGTGGGCATATCTTCATGATTAAATTTGGACTGTGTTTCAACCATAGAGATCACAGAGATGCTGCTGTGTATTTCTTAGTGCATCTTACTGGGATGCATAATGGTGACGTACTTCATTTTTGGTGATGCTAACATTGATTGCTTGGTTAGGGTGATCTCTGCAGGTTCTTGTATTATTACTACTATTTTTATTTATCCCTTTGCAGTTAGGAAGCACCTGTTTGGGGTAGATACTTGACACTGTAAAAATACTGTTCTTCATTATTCTTCCATCTCCTAAGTTTGACATCCATTATGGTAGTGTTTGCCAAGTGATGATTTTCTATTTCTGTTTTTTACAGTTAGAACTTGGAATTCTACTCTTAGGACTTCATGTATTTTTTTTTAAATGAGGAACATAAAACTTTTTAAATAGCAGTGTCAGGTCCACTTTTATCTGGGAGGACAATTATGAGTGACTCGAAGCAGAACAATATGTAGAAGCCAAAAAAATCAGAACTATGTATGTTATTTGAAATGTTCTTGGTACTTTTCCTTACAGAAGAGGTGAAAGAAAAGGCAGGAGATCTCCGTTGCCAAAATAGTCCCCTTATTTTTTAGTCCTGGCTGCAAGTATCTGTAGCTTTTGAGGACTCAAGCAGAATGCCCTGGCAGGGGGGACCAAGTGGCAGGCACAGACAGCTTGGGCTTACCGCAGTGGTGGCGAACCTATGGCACGTGTGCCACAGCAGGCTGTGGATATCATTGAAAAGCCTAAAAGGTTTGCCATCACTGCTTACCCTAACACAGGTGTTTAATTTACATTATGACATCTTGTCTCCGAGCTTTGTAAACTGCAAGAGAAAGGTATTCAAGCACTCTTTTCCTCTTTTAAAATGTATATTATTACTGAAAAGGCAAACAAACTGGAGGAGGCTATTTAATTAAATTTCACTAGTCCCAAATCTGATTGGTGTGAAGAAGTCATTATTGAGAAATTTTGTTTATTTGATTTTGTGGTGCTGGGGGTTGAACCCAGATCCTTGAGCATGCTGAACATGCAGTCTACCACTGAACTATACCTCCCAGCACAATTCTGAATTTTTTGTCACTAGAAGATTAAAACAGCTCCCTGTCTTAAAGAGGATTTTTAAAGGGAGGGAGGTGGCACATTTTATTCTTTGATTTTTTAATTCAATATACATAATCTTTTTATTTGCATGTACCTTAAGACCGAAAAAAATTTATATTCCTCACCAGTAATATTTTATTGAATTTCATGCATCTATTGATAGAACTGTGATTGACTATATACGGTATTTAAATATCCTGTAATCCATCTGAGTTGATTGTTTTCGCACTCAGACCAAGGTGTGCTAGGTACCATACCTAAGCTCTTTATGGCCCCGTTTTTCTTCAGTGATCTTTGTAGCCAGTCACAAATGAAATGTTGGGAGTTTGAAATGTAACTCTTGTATTTGGGGGGTAAAAACGAATCTCAGGCCTCTCAGACTCCAATGATCAGCAGGAACAGCTGTCATATCACTCATATTTGCTGGACCAAGAAGGAATTTTGACAGAATTCCTGACTCTTAACCAATTTGTACACTGTGTATGCCTCTGTTTTGAAGAAGACGCTGCCTGGAATTTATGGTATTATAATGCTAAGAGTTCTGTTGATCTTGCAATTTCTTGGTAAATAAAGTTGGCAACTGAAGGGAGCCTGATAGGTAAAAATTTGAGAGTTATTCTAGACTCTAAGTGGGAATCGGTGCCGGTGCCTGTGTATTCTTTGTGATGACTGCAGGTGCCAGCTTGGGTTAGGAAATGCCAGGGAACCTTTGGTTGGGCGTCCAGCGCCTGGGCAGCCACAAGGGTCTCAGGAGTGCGGGTCCCCACAGGTGGGCAGCCGTGTGGCTGCGCCTGGTGCCCAATGCCACCACACTTGGCCTCAGGGCTGCCTGGGCTTTCCTGGTGGTGGCAGAGGGTGGATGCAGAATGGAAAGTGCCCTTGGGTGTGGCTTTCTGGTTTGAAAGGCAGCAACTGCTTGGTCCCCCCACCGCCACCTTAATTCTTTCATCCCCATATTTGGAAATGCATAACATGATCATCATTTTTCTCCAACCATGTCTTCTAAACCTGGGTTTCGGTCCAGATGAATCCATCCCAGCTGCAGCACGCACTATGCCAGGCTCGGCATAGGCAAGGTTCTCGGATCCCGGGATTCAGTGATTCATTTTAGGCTAGAGGGAAATCATTTTGAATTATTTCACTACACACCCTCGTGTCTTAAAAGCTAATTTGGGTTTTGATAGAAATTTAGTAATCCTGTAAGCTGCTCCTGCCTCCGTGTGACTCTGGTGGAGCAAGTCTCTGGCCCCAGTCACCCACCCTGAGCTGCTTGTGCACTGGTGGGCAGCGTACAACTTCAGGGAGAAAGTACAAGGTGCAGATGTGCCTGCAGATGAGACAGATTAATATGGGATAAAGTCACGTGTGCTCGAGTTGAATTCAAGCTTATTGTTCATGCCACAGCCCTGTTACCAAGGTGCTGCGATTAGAGCCCTAATCTTAAAGCAGCCAGGACACCAGGCCTCTATCCCCACCCTGCTGCCTCCTTCTCTCCTCCTTCCCTTGTACCCTGAAAATGTACCCTGATTTAAATCTTCAGCACATTTTTACCATGTTGCTTGGGAAGTTTAAGGCTCTCTTTGGTTTACTTTCTCTTGGCCTTCATTAAAATGCAGTAAAGCAAGGAGTTTATTAATGGAGATCCCGGTCTATAGAGACAATTTATTGAAAGGAAGAAGAAAGGCTTGAAAGATTAGACTTCATCTTAAAAGACCAGAAAGAGACTCTTGTTATTAATAACTTTGAAAATAGAAATCCACCTTTTGATAAATTATTTCAAAGGCGTGGTTCAGACAGGTGGTAGGTAGGGGTTAGGCTGTGTCTGGTCATTAATTATAGTGATTTCCTTGTATTGGCTCCAGAAAATCCGCATATTCACGGGTGTGCTGGTCTGAGTCAGACCTTCAGGAGCCACACTGGGCTGAGAGGTAGTGCTGACCTCGATTTTGGTGGGTTAAGGAATCAGAAGTTGACAAAGGGCTGATGTGCATTTCATCATCCCATTTGCTCGCATCATCCTGCTTTTAATTTCTGGAAGTTTAAAAAATCATAGTAAATGCATGAAGCTTTTAAGGATTTACTGGGCATATTATGGGAGGGAAGGGAGAGAGAGAGAGAGAAGGAGAGAGAAAGAGAATATTTGTTTTAATGAATAACTGAGGGTTTGGTTTTTGCTGTCTGGGCAAGCAACGCTGCCACACTTGCTGTATTCATGAAATCCTGACCAAGGAGGCTGCCTTTAGCTCGCCTCTCCTTTTGTGATGGGAAGACAAGGAGGCAGACACCAGTGGCTCCTCTCACAATGGAGGTTTGTTTGTTTATTTTTTAATTTAATGGAGGGATTGTAACTGGTTTAAAACTTCCTTGTG
The DNA here is from genome assembly GCF_000247695.1 of Heterocephalus glaber. The sequence continues at coordinate 5,596,618 of NW_004624768.1, forward strand.
CCAGGAGAGACCAAGAGAGTTCAAGAGAGAAATGACCCAGTCTGAACAACTTTAGAAATGGATGATCCATAGTTGTTATCTTTAGACTGCCTCAGAAGCCTCTTTCTGTACCTGGTCCTGTGATATTTCAACAAATTAAGTTTTAAGTAAAATCTTTCTGAAAGAAAAAATGCACTGAACTAATTTCTAAGAATTTCAGTCTTACCGTAATACAGATGATGATTATAATTTTCTGTCAAAGTACACAGGTGAGGAAGGCCCTATGCCCTTGTTGCTGCCTCCCAAAGGCTTTCCTGCCTACTTTCCTCGCAGGTACCCTTCTATTCTGTGGTCTTCTCAACTGAAAGCGTTGTGGTCCTCTCTGTGTGTGTCTTTTATGATGTGAATTTTAACCTTGAATTGTTACCTGTCCTCTCACTGGACTGTGTGAAGACCGTGTGCATCTCTGTGAGCCCTCCTGATGCCTGCCATCCCTTAGAGGCAGGTGTACTTGATAGTAAACAAACAGGTACTTAATTCGTAGGAACTTATAAAAGCAAAGTTCTTCAACATTATATGTATTTTTGACAAGCCATTGTGGGGCCAGGGATTTAGCTCAGTGACGCAGCACCTGCCTCGAAAGTGCAAAGTCCTGAGTTCGATCTCTGGTATTGAAAAAAGAGAAAAAAAAACAACAACATTGTGACTAAATCCATTGTATGGTGTGGTACTAATTCTAGCCTCCACCAATTTGTATAAGTTACAGCATTTAAAGTAGACATAATTGAGGACTCTTTTGATGTCAGGTCAAGGATAGCAGTCAAGTTTCCACTCTTTGTTTTTATTTTGTTTGAAGTGGCGATCTCTGTGTTCCTCCATGGTCCCTAAACTCCCAGGCTAAAGCGATCCTCCTGAATAGCTGGCATTATAGGTGTGCATCACCATGCCTAGCGTTTACTTTTTTTTGTTTGTTTTCGTACTGGGGATCAAACTCAGGACCTTGCGGTTGCCAGGCAGGCGCGGTACCACTGAGCTAAATCCCTGGCCCTATAGCATAACAGCTTTTACTTTTTAAGCAGCCAAAACCCTCATTTTTTCCCCCTTTTGGATGGCTCAGAATGGCCCTGGCATGTTCTTAAAGGCATGAGAATGAGTCTCTTGTGATCTACGGCAGCATTCAATTCTTGCCTTCTTGTCAGCTCTGTCTCCCCAGCAGGACGTGGCCTCTTAGGACCTCAGTCACTGCCAGTCCCCACCAGTGAGGTCAGGTTGGTTCCTTTATAGGACTTACCGGAATGACTATGGAAGCTCTGGGATAGGTGCAGGTGCACTGTAGCATATGGCTTGGGAGCATTGGCCTTGAACTTCACTTGCTTATGCAGGAGCTCCAGCTCTGCCTCCTGTAAGCTGTGACTCTGGCCTCTCCACTGTCACTGTCAGGCTTCTGGTTTAGAAGATAAGAAACAACAGACCCTTCCTTCTCATGTCTTGTCAGACAGCACATGTCAAGCTCTTAGCACATACAGCAATGAGTGCTACATAAATGGTAGGTGCCTTACTACTAACAGTAAGAGGCAGATGTTTTCCCTGCTAGTACCTTTAGCTTTTCCTCACATCACACTCTTGAGAGAAAGAATTATTTTCAAACATCTGCAGTATGCTCAGAAGTAAATGTAGCCTGTAAGAGAGCTGGGGCTTGTGGTTAGGTCAGATGATTTCTTTGGTTATCTTGGGGAAAACTAGCAAAGAAGTAAAGCCAGAAGATTGGACTTCATTGTGTTCCTCATTCCCTGAAAGTGGCTTGTCCAACTTTTATCATATTTTCCCCCTTTATTTAGGAAGGGGTCAGGAGATAATTGTTTATGGTACTCCTGTCATCAGTTATTCTTTTAACAGTAATTCACTGTTCAAACACAATAGAAGAGCGTTCAGCCTGTGGGAAACTCCCTCCTATTTTGTGGTTTATTTGCTTTCCATTTATATTTTGCCTAATTCCACAGAGAATTTGAGGCAGCTTTCAATTAAATCATATACAAAAACAACAGCAAAAAATGCTGTGGGTAACATACGACCTGAATGGCCGAGTTAGCACGGGACCGCACCACACCAGAAGGAAGCTGATTCCTCCTGGAGCCTGGCTCCTCTGGGATCCTTGGCAGCGAAGGCAAAAGGAGCAGCACAGTAAAAGCTGTGTGTACACACACATGCTTCCTCTCCCCACCTTTTGTGTAAAAGTCAAGGGTTCTCTTCTGGAAAGTTCACCTAAGGAGGAGTCTTGGGTTCAATTAATGCCCGATTCTATCTGTAAGACCCTCTGGGAGGAACTGTGAGGCAAATCAAAATAAGGAGTGGCATGTGTGCCCACCAGGAGTCACAGGGTACATGTCAGGGGTCATTGAACTAATGCTCAGGAACTCATTGAACTCATAGTCATGAAACACAGGGATGAAAAGACACGATTCCTGCCCCAGTCTAATGTACACTAGTTCAAGGAAGGGAACCAATAAACACAAATCCCTTTTTCATGGTAATAAATGGCATGCAACTTAAAATTTACTGTGCACCATTTTTAAGTGCACAGCACAGTGGCATCAAGTGCACTCGTGTGGTTGTGCAACCAGCATCGCTGCCCAGCTCCAGAGCCCTCTTCATCTGGACAACTGAAACTGTGTCTGTGAAACAGTGTCTCATTTCCTCATTCTGTGCTGCCCAGATCCTTCACCAAAATGTAAGTCTCTGTAAATTCAGTCCATCCTTTGAAGAAGATGGAACGATGCTGTGAAATAAAATTGCAGGGCCACAGGCATGGCAGCTCCCCAGAGAGGGTGATCAGGAGAGGCTTCCTCAGGGTGATGACAGCCAAGGCAGGTAGGAAAATGGAGGAGACATAAGCCCACCAGAAGGAACACCAAGGTAAGGGCTCAGAGTCAGGAAGGGACTTCTTTCAAGAAAAAGAAAGGAGCCAGTGTATGTGAGCAAGCACCATGAGGGCAGAAGGTATTTATACTCGTGTGTCCTCGTGATGATTTAGTAATATCATCCACTCTGTGTCTGCAGCCCTCCTGAAACTGGGTACAGACTCACAGCTGTGTCCCAGGAAGGCCTGCACCAGGAAATTACAGAAATCTTTGCCGAAGGGATGAATGGATTCTGGCTTAGAGAGGGGAAGTCAGAACAGAACAAACAGGTGGTTGGCAGACTCTCGACATCCTCCTTCCCATGGCAGTGGCCATGGGTGATGAGGTAGGGATGAAGGACGTTCCCAGGGAGCCAGTGTGCAGAAAAGCTTTTGGGAAGCAGGAGCAGCAGGGTCTAGATGGTGGTGGTACAGTACAGGTAGTGTGAAAACTGGGCATTGTGGTGGCTGTCCTGGCCAGCTGGCCATCCTTCCAAGTCCAGGAGCCAGCACAGGGTGTGCACACAGCCAATGCTTTTTTCAAACACCCAGCATGTGTTCTTATTTGCAACTCAAGTCTAGTCCATGAATCCTGGAAGAGATACCTTTGACCTGGAAAGTTGAAATGGCAGATTGTCTTAGTCACTCCTGCAGAGGTGCTACCATCAGGCAGCCTCTCATTGAACCTGAACCTGAACCTAGGTGCAGAACCTTGTTGAATAGTTGATTTAGCACTGCCCATTAATTTGAGCATTTCCGGGAACATGCCCCAAAGGTTGGCATCATCTCATCATTTATTCCCTACTACCTTTATCTTACCTCTTCCTTTTGGTTACAGGCAATTGCTTTTATTACCATAGAGTAAGGAACTTGTAATTCATTCCTAACCCCAGAGGGTTTTCACCAAATCCATATAAAAGTTGAATAAAGCTATTTAGAAGCATGTTGTAATGGGGACTATTTTGTGTTTGTTTTTGAAGAGCTAAGTGAAGTCTTTTGAAACATGAAAAGTTATTTTCCTTGTCTAAGAGAAACTTGCTTCCTGGTGGAAGTTTCAACTTCCCAGGCTTGCAAAAGCCTTGGCAGACTTTGAAAAGTGTAATGTCCCATGAACTCAGCCCCTTACCCCGCCTGCATTCCAAAGACCCTTTAAAATAATAACTACACCAAGGGCCAGGGATTTAGCTCAGTAGTGCCTGCGCCTGCCTCAGAAGTGCAAGGTCTTAAGTTCAATCCCTGGTGGCGGTGGGGGAACAACTACACCAAACCTTCAGCTGATGCCTTGGGTAAGGTTATATCCACCTTGTACTATAGAAAGATTATTTCAGAGCACATGGATTTAAGAGCAGCACTGAAAACCTGGAATTCCAAAGCCAAGCTAATCTGAAATGTGTAGTATTTTTATTTCAGCAGAGATGAAATTTGAAATAGTTTAGAATCCTTGCTTTGGTTTTCTTTCTTAGCAATATAGCCTCCCCCATGAAACAAAAATCTGTGGATCCCCAGTATATGAAACCAGTCAGAGACACAGTTCTTGGTCTCCCCTTTGTTCTCTTCCCAGCACAGTATGACCCAAAAGGCACCTTTTGAGGATTAGAGACCAGCAGGTCCTCCGGTGAGACTCATCTTCTACCAGAGTTGGCCCAGCCAGGACTGGAAAGCCAGTCCAGGGATCAGACGTACTGGCTAATATTTACAGAGCACTTACAATATGCCAGGAGATACATACTTGTTAGTGACATGATTTGCCACATTTAGCACCAGTATCACTCCGTGGTATCATTTGTCTTATGTGTATGTTGAGGAAACACTGAGTCCATTTAGCCCACAGCAGCTGATGATGACAAAGCTGGTCTATAAATTCCTGTCTTAAACCGAGAGTCCATGTTCTTCTCAGTCCTCAGCCCCAGCTTGTTCTCCTATGCTTTGTCCCCTCAGAGCATGAACTGAAGCATCTCCAAACTTTATGAACACTCACTCTCCCTAAAACCACTTTTTAAAATGTAGACAAGACAGACATACAGACATGACCTGGGCCCTTAAAAATACAGCCAAGCTGGCATATAAATGGGCATAGGCTAATTCTAGGTTGTTGTTTGCAAGCCTTGGTTCTGAGCTAGTAGTTGTGTTTGCTTTTTAGTACATTTTTGATTCTGTTTATGTACAGAGGACAGCAACCTCATGCTGTCGGGTCCCTCCTGAGGGCAGGGTGAGGCTGTGGAGGGACCTTGTCAGGGAATGTGCTCTGCTCCCACAAGGTGAAGCAGCTCCCATGGGAGGGCTTTGGGCTAGATACCGATGATACTGGCCTGGTAGATTTTTAAAAAGTATTTTATAACCACTTCAGTGTGTGTTATTGAGTAGCCTGAGATACAGCAGTATTTTCTTCTTCCTATTCTTTCTGTTTCTGAATTTTTCATTACTAATCCTCTCAGAAATACCTCCAATAAATTCAGGAGCAAGTTAAAGATTTATCTTTATGTGAGTAGATTTGTATTCTCAATGCCTATCCTTGTCCAGTGAAAAGATACAGAAGGGACACCCCACCTAAAGGAAACACAATCAGTGGATTCTTTCTCTTGGCAGCTTGATGTGTGCACTAATTTTCAAATTGTTTCTATTCATCAAAAAAGCAAAACATCTTACAGAAGGACAAAAGGCACATGTCTGCTGTACCTCTGCTCCCCTGTGTACCCTGAGACTTGAAATCAAGCCAGAATTAGAAATATTAGATTGGGGCAATGTTGTTTTTTTAAACACCTGGCTAATTTAATATAAAGTGTTTACACTTCATTTTTCCTGGCATCAGGTTTTCTATGTGGGTGGTGGAAGATTTCCTGTAAGTTTTGCAAGTTCCAGGGCCAGGATAGTTGCAATATGTACCCTCTGTGGTCACAGCCACAGGAAGAAAAATTTCTTAATCTGCTGTTGTTACCATGTGTGTATGTGGATCTGGATATTACAGAGGGTGTCCTTTCAACCCCCAAACTTGTGCGGGTTTGCAGGTATATTAATGAAGATGAGTAAGAACGGTGATTTTAGGAATTCTAAATATTGAGTCTTGGAGGCAGATCATCTTTTCCTTAAATGTGTGCTGGGGTTGGAATTGCTGCCTACAGTACCTCGTGGGTGAAACGGATATTTCGAGCATGACTGAGCTTATTAAGAGCCCTAAGGCGCTTCCTCTGCTGGGGTTTAGAAATTTCAAAGGATGGGGGTGGAGAGTAGGGGAGGAATTATAGGGCATGCAACATGGAGAGGGCAGGATGGAAGTCACAGGTTCAGAATGTAGCATCTGTGCCCCTGTAGAACTCCAGAGTGGACCAAGAATGTGAATTCAGGAAGATAAGTCTTCCAGCCAATGGGGCGGGAGAACACGGACTTCAGGGAAAGTTTAGGTGCTGTTTATTTAGTTAGGAATAAGGAGAATCCAGTTGGGCGAAAACATGTTTGATAGGTTTGGCTTAGGCAGAGTGATGGCAAACCTATGGCATGTGTGCCATAGTGGGCTGTTTGTATCATTGAAAGCTCCAAAAGGTTCGCCATCACTGAACTAGGAGAAGTGTGGTTGTGAGAAGGCATTCCATAGGCAGTTTCAGAATTGGAAAGTAGGGGGAAATCAATTTCAAAATTTCTAGTAGTGTTAAAAGTTTGTGGGTTATCACGAGGGGTTGTGTGCATATCGAGGTTGAGAAAGGCTGTTCTGTTCTGGGACATGGGGAGTGGGGCCTTCATGATGAGAAAAGAGCCCTGGGCTTCAAGGCAGGAGGCCTAGCTCCTCAGCCCAGCTCCTGAGAGCAGGGTGACTTTCAGAACTCCAGTTGTCTGGGCTTCATTTCCTTCTTCTACCAGATGAAGACATTTTTCTGGGTGCTCAGCTCTTGGGTTGCTTTCAGCTCCACAGTCTGATAGCTCCTCCCTTTGGGCATTTGTTTTATTTCAAAGATGCCCCTCAGTTCAGAGATGAAGCAGAACAAGTAACACAGTCCTTTATGCTTGCTGCTCTTCCTCCCTCCTCCCTCCTCCTCTCCTCCCTTCCTCCCTTCTCCTTCCCAGTCCCTTAGGTGGAAGGTCCTCCTGGGTGAATGGAGAGAGGAGAAGTCTTTCTCCTCTTCGCACCGCTCCATTTAGCAAGCATTGCAGAGTCTGGCTTGTGCTGCATGAAGAAGTGCTGACTTCAGCCTTTATGCTGGGGCTTTCAGGTCATTCTGATTGTTTGCAAACTTTTTTTTCTCACGTGCCCATACTTGTTCTTTGTGTGAATAAAACACAAACACAGCCTGAGGAATGTTGCAGGTTAGTTTGCAAACTCTTGTGACTTCTACACCCTGGCTTACCCTATCCTGAGCTCTAGGTAGAGGATGCTCTGGGATCAGATGAGTTTCATGGAAGATGTTCTATACGGGTTATTCATTTGAAGAAGAAAAAAATAACTCTATAACATTTTTGAGATCCTTATTTTCTGGTTATTCAAGTCTAGAATTTTGGAAAACCTTTTGGAAGAGATATTTATGTTTGAAGTCCTTTTGTAAAGGAATCAGGAGGGACTGGGCTAGTTTAGGGCACCATTGTGTTTAGGGAAAGGGTTAGAAAGTTGATTTGGGAGCATGGCTAGGAGGCACTGTCTACTGATCTCTTCATTTAGCGAGTAAACTTTACACATGCTCCTGGTATGCCAAACATGTGGGTTCATGGGCACAATCATCAGAGCCCGTGTGCAATTTGACTCCTTTCTGTTTATGAGCTTTTCGTGCAAATTGCTTCAATCTTCAGAAAAAGGAGGGAATGATCCTTGAATGTGGCTTCCAGGTTGGGGGCTTCACTCATGCTTTCAGCTTGTAGAGCTATCCCACTTGTTGTGTTGTTTATGAAATTATCCTAAATGTCAAGTTCCTTCCTCTTTCAAAAGAAATCCCAAGGAACTTTGAAAATCAAGCTGCAGGGCTTATCAAAACATGTTTAGGAGGCAGTGAAAAGACATGAGGTGAGAGAGCAGCTTACACAGGAAGAAGGCTGAAACCTACATGTATCTTCCAGCACCACGCCAGGCTGTCTGTACGTGACCTGCAGCCTGGCCCGAAGAGGTGAGGTAATTTGCTGGCATTGTACAGTGACTGACAGACTTCATATCCACAGTGTCTGAGAGGAAAACTGAATTCTCCATCTTCCTTTTCAAGGGTAACAGTAGGCTTTGTTACCCATATTTTGCATATGGTCCAGATCTCCTGGAACCATACACGATACTAGGTGGGCCTGCAGCAATATAATTCACTTGATAGTTTGGGTACTACTCTGGAAGGAACCAGATACCTAAACTCAGGAAACAAGAGTAGATATTTAATGGTTCACAAATCAAATAAGGATTTACCAGCAGATGTTTCCTAATTAATTGGAAAAACAGAAGTTACCTGAGAGCCCATCTCCATTGGGTGTTTACATCTGAAACCTATTCTTTCAACTGGCATCTTACTCCTTGAATACCTGTGTTGGCTTCCCAGTTGAACCCAGTCTTACGTAGCATTTTAAAAAAACAACAGCAAACCCTCCCACCCCGAAAAAGAAATTGAACTATTAGAGTGAAAAAGGAAGAAGTCTTGGACTTTGAAATCGTTCAGTCGACAGCTCCCAGTGCAGAGGAGGCTTCTGGGTCAGTGTGCCACAGTTCCCAGTGCAGAGGAGGCTTCCAGGCCAACCAGCCACCGCACCCAGCCCAGAGGAGATGAGCTGCGTGGGTGCCAGCAGCACATACACCCCCCCAAACCCCCACCCCCGTCGAAATGAGAAGACACGTAAACAAGCCTCTGAACCAGACTTGCAGATCACCTGTAGCAACCCCAAAGGGAAACAAGATGGAACACTGATACTCAACTACCTAGACTCCCTGAACTAGCAACGAAAGAGGATCTGGAAAAAATGAAATCAGAAATAATTTCTCACATAAAAGCAGAGATTGTGCCCATAGTGCAAGACATGATTAATAAATCTAGAGGGTACACAGATAAAAAAAATAGAGGAGCTGAGGAACATGATGGAATTCCAACATAGGAGACAAATGGAATCCTTAAAAGAGATGCAAACAGATTTCCAGGAGATTAAAAACACCATTGAAAGTCTATGCAGCAGAATGAGCCAATGTGAAGACAGGGTTTCAGATATAGAAGATAAGATTGCAATTAGTGACCAGGAAAAGAAAAATGTCTTTAAAATTGTAAGGGACCATGAGAAATCAATCCAGCAGCTGCTAGACAATGCAAAGAAGATTGATTGGAGTCAATGAAGAAACAGGAGACAGTGCAGATGACCTAAAAAAACTGTTCACAGAAGTGATGGCAGAAAACTTCCCAAGCAGGGGAAAAGAACTTGACATACAGGTAAGTGAGGCATATAGGACTCCAACCAACCTTGATTAAAAAAAAATGTACACATAGTCATATAATTGTTAAGGTTCCAGAAAGCCAACAGAAGAGCAAAGTTCTGCAAGCAGTTAGAGAAAAGAAACAAATCATATACAAAGGAAAGCCCATCAGAATCACAGCAGACTTCTCGAGGCAAACCCTCAAGGCAAGAAGAGCTTGGAGTGATGTATTTCAAGCCCTAAAGGAAAACAGCCTTCAACCCAGATTGATGTACCCTGCAAAACTATCTTTCAGAATTGATGGTGAAATAAGATACTTTCATGACAAAGAGCATCTTAGGAACTTCATGAATACCAAACTAGCACTCCAAAAACTTTTAGACAAAAATCCTAGGAAAAGACAACGAGGATCACAACCCCAGGAAGCCCAGCAAAAGAAATCCACCAGGCACGACAAGAAATTAAAAGCAAAAGGGGAGAATCTGACCAAAAGAAAAAATCATGACAATGATAAGTCAATATGTATCAGTTACAACCATCAATGTTAATGGTCTCAATTTACCAATCAAAAGAAATAGACTGGCGGAATGGGTCAAGAAGAAAGATCTAACAATATGCTGCATACAAGAAACACACTTAATTCAAAAAGAAACTCACAGACTGAAAGTTAAAGGGTGGAAAACAATACTCCATGTGACAGGAACCCAAAAACAGGAGTAGCTATCCTCTTGGGAGACCAAGTGGATTTCAAACCTAAGCTGATTAAGAGAGACAAAGAAGGACACTACATCCTTGTAAAGGGAACAATCCAAGAGGAAGAGATGATAGTAATAAATATCTATGCACCAAACACTAGTGCACCCAACTGTATAAAACAAATACGAACAGACATGAAAAAATCATATAAGCACTAATACAATTGTAGTGGGGGACCTCAATACCCCTTTGTCACAAATAGATAGATCAACTAGACAAAAAACAACCAATGAAATACTAGAACTCAATCAAACTCTTGAACAAATGAACTTAACAGATGTTAAGTTCACCTCCACCCCACAAAATCAGAATACACATTCTTTTCAGCTGCACACGGGTCATTCTCCAAAATAGACCACATACTTGATCATAGAACATACTTAGGTAAGTGCAACAGAATTGAAGTTATCCCTTGTATATTATCAGACCAGATTCAATTATGAATCTGATAATTCATATTATCAGATGAAATTGGAAATCAATAGCAAAAGAAACTGCAAAAATTTCCTAAACACATGGAAATTGAACAATACACTTCTGAATAACCAATGGGTCACAGAGAAAATTAAAGAAGAAATCAGACAGTTCCTTCAATTAAATGACAATGACAATACAACATATTGGAATCTGTGGGACACGATGAAAGCAGGCTTAGAAGGGAAATTCATAGCAATGAATACTCATATTAGGAAAACAGAGCAAGCCCAATTAAACGACCTGATGTTGAACCTCAGACTTCTAGAAAAAGAAGAGGAGGACAAACCCAAAGCCCATAGAAAGGAAATTATAAAGATCAGGACAGAAATCAATGCAATGGAGACTTAAGAGAACAATACAAAAAATCAGTGAAACCAAGAATTGGTTCTTTGAAAGAATAAACAAAATTGACAAACCCTTAGCCAGCCTTATCAGAAAAAGGAAAGGAAAGGCCCCAATCCATGCAATTAGGAATGACAAGGATGAAATTACAACGGACTCAGCAGAAATCCATAGGATCATCAATACCTACTTCGAGAACCTATATGCCAATAAGATGTAAAACACAGAAGAAACTGACAGATTCCTAGATACGTATGAATTACCAAAGTTGAACGAAGAAGACCTAAAAATTCTAAACAACCTAATATCAATCAATGAAATTTAAAATGAAATTCAGAACTTACCAACTAAGAAAACCCCGGGTCCTGATGGCTTCACTGCCAAATTCTACAAGACATTTAGAGAGGAACTACTGCCACTACTGTTTAAACTCTTCAATGAAATTGAAAGGGAATTCATTCCTGGAAGCAAGCATCACCTTGATCCCCAAAGCAGAGAAAGACCCAACCAAAAAAGAGAACTATAGGCCAATCTCACTAATGAACA
>NW_004624768.1:5610055-5711833 GCF_000247695.1 Heterocephalus glaber
TAATGTGAAATAGGAAGAAAAGGGGCAAAGGGGAAGGCAAAGTGGGAGGGCTAGGGGAAAGGAAAGAAGGGAATGGGTTTAATATGAGAAAATGAAAAAAAGGAAACAAAGTCTCTGTAAATAGGGAGGGATGGAGGGGTTGAAGGGAGAGCAGGGGAAGGGGAAAAAATAAGAACCAAGATAGTATGTAAAGGTGCAAATTTCCAATGATGAATGTCGTCATATTGTATACCTAAAATGTACCAATAAAAGGATATACAGTTAAAAAAGAAACAAACTGTGCAACAATCTAAACAGAAAGAAAGAAATCTTTAAGTCAACTTTTCCAAAGTAGAGAGTCAGAATTTTTTTTTCTTAGTTAGACTTGAGGAAATGATAGTTTTGAGGATGATTGGAATTCTATTGCCTACATCAGATTTTTAGCACTTCTGGCACATTCTGGCAACATTGATATCTTTTATTTCAAGTGCGCTGCCCCCCACCACCTCTGCCACTCACAAAAATAAAAGCTAAGAAAAATAAAAGAAAAGCCAAGAAAATTATGTGGGAATGGTGTTTTTCTAGGTGTGTTTGTGTGTGTGTGTGTGTGTGTGTGTGTGTTGTAATACTAGACTTTGCAAGGGCATTCCAGAGATGAAAGTTGTGCATTTGCATCCTTTTCTGAGGAATTTTTGAGTCATCAGAGAAGCTAAATATAAGTTGCATGTATTTTTTGCAGGTTAGGGTGTTCTGTGGTCCAGTTATCCAAAGGACCAGTTCTGTGAGGCTTCTGTTAACCAGAATGTGATTATCAGGGGCACCCTGTCCTACCATCCTGGATAACAAAATGTACTTTGAAAGACCAGTTGATCTTTTGTAATTTCTGCGCACCAGTAAAAGTACTATAACTTTGCGAAATGATGCCAGCAAACAGATTTGATAATGAAAAAGAATAGTGTGGTATTTTAGCATAACAGATATTCTAAGGTAAATATTTGGATGTCTAGCAGTGTGCCATCAGAAAGTCTCAAGATCAAAGCCGAAGTGACCAGAGATGCTGAAAAGGTAATAAAGGGTCAAGCTTAAGGTTGCTGGTCGCTATTGCTGTCCATGTTCCTTAGTTAGATTTAATTACTTAAAGACTGAGAGAATGCAAGCCTAAATTAACACGCAAAGGCATTTTCTCCCCAAGCCATGCATAATTAAAATTTTTAAGGCACAGTGCTGTTTAAAAAGCATATACAGACATTCCTCGTATAACTCTTACATGTAGTACTGTGATGTATAACAACATAAAACTACAGTACTGTACAATACAACCAGCAAAAATTGCAGTACTGTATAAACAAGGTATACTGAACAAAAGAGACGTTGAGGCTGTATCAACAAGATGTACAGAATTATACAAAGAAAAAAAGACAGGTCATAAGTCTGAACAGTGGTTAAACAAGTGGGTCACTAAATGAGAAATATCTGTACTTCTTTATGAGTTCATACAAATGTAAATACAGTCACATGCCATGTAAGGACATTTCAGTAATGACCAGACCCAAAAGACTGCGTGTATGACAGTAGTCCCTTAAGATTATATTACTAATTATGCCAGTGATATTCACACAGTGATGAAATTGACAACGGATGCATTTCTCAGAACGTATCTCCATTATTGAATAATGTATAACCGTATATGGTGAAAAACTTAAGTTTCCAGAAAGAAAATGAACTCAGAGACATTAAAAAGCAATGCACATGGCCAAAAAATTTTCAGAAAAAATAACTCATCAGTTTCAGCCATAGAATTGATATTGAGGTAGCTATTTCCCCTTTTGACATTAGAAAAGAAAGAAATGAAACCATGAGCCCTTCTTTCTTCTTATAAAGATTGACTTCTTTCAATGTTCTATCAAAGAATGTATTGTGGTTGCTAGAAGCAGTCTTCAAAAGAAGATTGCAGAAGTGTTTTTGCAGAATTGTGAGGTCATTGAAGGAGTTTGTGTCCTCATAAGCAGGCAGTTTTAGACTAGCTGTTCTTACTCATGTATTTAACACCTGTAAACAAGTGATATATGTATGCGTACAGGTGTGCATGTAAAAAAAAAACCCTCAATTCCACCGTTACTATAAAAATCTACCTCCACAGGTACCTTGTACATTGGTCAGTCTCCTGATAAACACTTCTGCTGATTTTGACCGAATTTCATCCAAAGCATTGTACACTGTTCTGTAAATAGTAGTCTCCCTATGGATCACAGCATTCGGTAATTTAAATTATGTTGACTTAAATGTTTATGTGTGTGAACAGAGGCTTTTTACATGGGTTGTCAAAGCATCGTACCTTTTGGATTAACAGTTTCACCGAAGTCAGTAGGAAGACATGGTGTATGTAAGCACTGCTCTATAGCCTTGTGTTTCTAAGGGTATGTGCAGTAGACAATGTATTGGTAGCATTCACACTTGGGTCAACATGAGGAAGGGGTGTAATGGCCCCGAAATGGGCCCTACACCAGTTCTAAGAGACACAGCCAAAGCCATGGTGCTGGAGGCCTCTCCCGCCAAGCTTGGCCTCTGTTTGGTCAAAACAGCCCCCAGTTTGTCCCTACGGGACACAGGCCTGCCTTGTTAGGAAATGAGCAACATTTAGGAGCCCACAATACCTCACATAACTCCGTGTACAGTAACAGAGAGTGGAAATAGGGCTGTAAGCACGAACAAGCAGACAAGTTATAAATATAGAATACTCTCTCAATTCCTCTTTAGTTAGTCATGCAGGGACAGTGTGAGTTTTATAAACTTATAAGGAATATACAAACAGTTCCAAATTTAAAATAACTTGGAGTAATTTTTAAGTGTGTGAAAGGAGTATTTTTTCCACCCTCGCCATGTAAGCATCTGTGATAGGCAGTCAGAAGGGGTCGGTGTCTGTCTGTGCTCCAGCCCGCTGCTCACTCTGTTCTGCAGAGTTCTCACTTGCTTTTCTAGAAAGACTAAAAAACAAATAAACAAAGAAGTGGAGGGAGAAGTGTGCGCTGTATGAGATAGACACACTGTGTGCTCACGCATGAACAGCCCAGTCCACATTGGCCTTGCATGGCTTACTGGAGAAGGGTCTAGCCAGCCTGGAGCCCAGAGTCAGTTGCTGTTGTCTTTGGATGCCCCATTCTTCCAATTATAACTTGTCTGTGTTTTCCAAATCTGTGTATAGGTGTTGAAAGAAGATTAAAGGAAAAACTTCTTGGATGAAAAAAACTTTTACACAAAAGTAGTCTTTTAGGGGCCAGGGATTTAGCTCAGTGGTGCTGCCGCCTGCCACACAAACGCAAGGTCTGGAGTTTGAACCCCGGTACCAAGAGAAAAAAAAAAAAATTCTTTTAAAAGAAGAATAATCTGTTTTATGAAAATACAGTGATAGTAAAAAAAAAAATAGAAGCTCAGGTTCTCTCTCCCCACCACCTTTCTTAATGTTGGATGTTACTGCTTTTCTTTCCCCTCACTGCTGTCTCGGGTGACCTCCTGTGATGCAGCATCAGCCTCATTTGCTGACATTTCTGCAGCAGTTACACTTGGTTGTGTGTTTGTGTATTCAATTCTCCATCAGTGGCGCAAGCAGCACACACACTGATACCAGACAGAGAGAAGATTCACATCATAGTCTGATTCACATCAGCCCACCAGTTAGGTGACTGTGACTCTTTTCCCCCAATATCCAGGAATGACACAATTTAGTCATTTTGATGAGAGTTATCAAGTCCTCCTTCCTTTAGTAAATCAAGAGTGTAAATAGAGTCTAGTGTACAAAAACAGGCCTCAGTCACCAACTTTAGACCCACGTACCTGTAATTCTATCACTGCACATGAATAAAAGGCTTACACGGCTCATTTTCCAACAGTGTGAATCATAAAGGCCAAAATTTATGAATGAAATTTAGAAGAAATGAAGGACCATTAGATGCCACACTAAGGATGAACTTTGAAAACTTAAATGGAAGAAACTGATCACAAAAGACCACATGTTGTATTGTTCCAGTAAATGAAATGTTTGTAATAGGCAATTAATAGAGACAGAGTAATATTAGTGGCTGCTTAGGGCAGGGGAGGGGACAGGATAATGGGAAGACTAGCTAATGAGGGTAGCTTCTGCTTTGGGATTATGAAAATATGCTAACATTGATTTGGTGGTATTTTACCCAAGTCTGGAGATATGCAAAACCAATTTTATACTTCAAACAGGTGAATTATAAGTATATTAATTCTATTTCAATAAAGGTGCTATTAAAAAATGTGTGACAGAAGAAAGAAATCATCTGACCCACAGTAACCAAAGCCAGCAGCTCAGTCTGAGGGATTCCTGAGCCACGTTCTCTCTCTCAGCCTTTGTTGTTCATTGTAGTTTCCTGCCTTGAATCTTCTTTGCATTGATAGCTTTTCTGTCTTTCTCTTACTACCCAGTCCTGTTTGATAATGATGTCATTTATAGCTTTCCCCCTTCTGGTTTCCTGGTTGCCCTTTTTGCAGTGTTTGTTTGTTTTCCTGTTTTCTCAGTACTTCGCCCAGCATTGCTTGTTGGTTCCTAAGACTTTGGTGATCCTGTGGGCATGGCAGTAGGTGATTATTTCTTTTGCTCATTAATGAAATGTTCACAGATGTATTCAACAGTCAAACCTGTGCCTTACCTTCTGCCCTAGACTGTGAGAATCTATTTGGAACTTATTTATTTCTGTGAGCCTTCAGAATATGCTCTCCAAAGGGAAGCAGCATAAAACTATTATTTTTCCTGCATGATGAAGTTTTCAGTCTTGCTGAACTATATGAATTGATGAAGAGAATGAACTCTCCTTATCTAATGTCTTTAATAGGACTGTTTGGGTGGAACTGGTCCTGTGGGTCATTGAGTCTTGTTAGTCTGGTTTCCTGATAGCACAGTCATTTTCCATGAGTGAATAATCTCCAGTCACTAAGTACCTTCTCTGACAGGAGCTGCTGCTTCACTGTTGAAACTTGCAATGACCCTTGCTCACAAGACCCAGCCTTGCAGATTGTGCTGGAAAGATGTCCCTGAGGCTCCCCCTTGTCCTTGTGACTCGATAAAAAGGCTGCGTGGGTACATGTTGTCGCCTTCATGTCACCAGGATGCTCAACACGCTTCCTCAGTGGGTTTTGTCCTTCAGACTAAGTGGTGCACCTCAATGGGGAGGAAAGGATGCTTGGACTTGTAATTTATTTGTTCTCAGTGGATGCATACTGAAAAAGAAAAGTAACATGAGAAGAACTCCCCTAGCCCATTCCTTTCAGACAGCAGAGACAACCTGCCACCTCGGGAAGGGTGCAAGCCAAGAGGCTGCCATCAAAGTCAGGAGGATCTGGGTTTGAAGCCCAGGCTCTCAGTTTAACAACTCTGTGCTCTTGGACGAGTTATTTACTCTCTCAGTGCTTCCCTTTCATCATCTACAGACGATGAAAATCGTAGTGATCCTATGTGATTGTTGGGATTAAATTAAGTAGTGTATAGAAGATGTTTAATGTATTATAAAGGATATGGAAAATGCTCAGTGAATGTTAACTCTGTATTAATATGTGGTCCTGTATTCAGTCTCTGGTATGAGTTGCATTCATATAGGAGAGAGTGATTGTGAAAAAGCAGACCTGGGAATTTCTGGTGATTAGAAGCTGAAAAGGAGTCTACTAAGTATCATGCCAGTAGTTCTCAGATCGGTTGCCTTGGGCATGGCAGACTGTGTTTGATTTGTTAGTCTCAGCGTGTTGTACACCACTGTTCCCATGACTTCCATGCTGTTGGAATGGGTTTGCGGGCAGGTTAAGGGGCAGTGGTGTTCATGTGTGTTGCGTTTACTATAACTGATAGGGCTGTAGAGGAAGTGTGTGGTCACGATCTCAACACTGAGTTTTAGCTGGACAAAAATGCTCCAGGTGCCCCGTTCACCGGACCCCTGAGTGAAGGACCAGAAGAGTATACTACAGGGAAGCCCACTTCCTTTGGGTGGAACAAGGAACGGGTTCAGGGAGAGTGCTGTCTGGCTGTAGAGTAGCGCTTTCTCTAAAGTAGTAAGTTTCCTTATGCACTGCTGGAAGGGTCACCTGGGTTTTGTGCAGAAGTGTTTTGGATTGGTATGAAATGGGGGACCTGCGAACTTTCCACGCTGAGATACTCCACTTGGATGAAAGGGAGAGGAGGACTGCATTAAGTACTAACCTGTTGCAGAGGCACTGGGCTTGGCAGACCTCATGGCCCCAGGAGCTTTATGCATGTGTCTTCGCAGTATTGCACTTTCCTGGGGTTAGTAGCAGTCAATTTTATGTGTAATGATCCAGACCAATTAGGAAAGGCATCCTGTTCTTATGTAGAACAGTGGTTTGCCACTTAGGGCAATGCAGAATAGCTAAAATGTCCCTAAAGTACTCTGTTTTGATTAAGAAGCTTTACCTTATTTGAACATGTGCAGACTAGTTCTATCCTTTAGAAATTATTTGAGGTAAAATTGTTTGCATTATACAAAATTGTGTGCCTAAGTGGCCTCTCTTCCATTTGTAGTTCCTTGTAAAGAGGTTGATTCTTCCATCTTTGCCTCTAGCAGCACATACTTTTTAAACTGCTTTATCTGAGTTCAGACTGTTAGAGATTCCGGGCAAGAGTGAAAACAAATTTTTAAAATACCTAGAAAGAGTTTAATAAATACAAGGACTCTGGGGAGGGAGAGAGTTAAAGGCTCATGTGTGTGACTTGTTTTCCTTTCCCCCCAAAAAATGAAGAGAACAAGCTCTTAAATACAGAGCTGCATTTTTATGTGATTGTGATCCTGAACCAGTCCTCTTAGGGGTTGATGTGGTATGTGTTGTTAGCTTTTCCAACCATTTAGATAGGCTTTTGTTTTTATTGTTGGTCGCTGTAAGAATTCCAAGGAATAGAAAGATCTCTTGGGCAAAATCAATTTGCCTTTTCTTCTGTACATTTGTTAATTTATAGCAGCTTCCATTTCCCTCTCATTTTCCAAAGTTGAAATGCCTTTAATCACACTCCATGTGCTCCTTCTTCTCGGAAGCCAGAGCAGAGGTTCCTTTCCTCTCCCTCATAACAACGTAATTGGAAATTTGGTTACTGTACTAAATTGTAAATTTTGGCACTCCTGCGAAGCAGCCATCCATCTGCTGGCGAGACACACTGCCCCGGGCTTTTCAAGAAATCCCTTAATAGTCCTGAACACATAATATTTATATACATTGAGATGAGACAAAATTTACAGCAGGCTTCTGGGGCGGGCTCCAGGACTCTTAATCCCACACTTCCTCATGCTCTCCTGCCTGCCTTCCGGAATCCTCTTGGAGGGGCCTTCAGCCAGGGGAGCACTGGCTTGGCTCCTTGGAGCAACCACTTACTGATGGGGTTTGTCCTTAGCAAACAAGTTGCCCATCCTTCCTGCCTCCTCTCCTCGCCATCACACCCTGTGCCTGTTCCCCTTCAGGATACAGATGCATGTTTGTGCATACTTTGCATCACGTAACATAAAGGAACCCATTGCTTTGGGTTCCCTTTAAGAGGAATTGTTGTATCTACAAAGAAGATGATCCTGCCGACTTTAAACGTTCCTGAGATTCATTTGGAAGTAGCTCCCATTGCTTGCAGTAACCCTGACTTCCCTGGCCTGCATGTTGTCTGTGGCAGGATCTGACTGAGCCAGACAGCTGGGTCCCTTCCATCCTCCCTTTGGGAGGTCTCAGTGCACTCCTGCTCAGACCCTCTCTTTTCCATGAACACGAGGTGGAAATGCAAGACCTGATAGGTACTTGGTCAAGTATTTGTTTATTTTCCTTTCCCACCCCGGGAAAACACACAACACTTACATTTGGATATAACTAATTGTGAGCAAGTCCTCAGGGATGTTTCTGTCCTTCTAGATGCTCTTGAGTTCTCACTGGCTTCCATAGCCATTTGATTTTGGTGTCTATTATTTGTCATTTTTATAGCATTTTCTTTATATTGTGAGGAAAGGGAGGTTTCTGCAGTTAATACTGGTCCCAGCTACTCTTAGATGGTGATTGTATGATTCCTAACCAGTTTTCCCTCCAACCACAGAGCAGGGTGACAGGATGGGTGAAGAGCAGCCCTGTGTGCAGCGGGTGCGGTGTGCACCAGCCTGTGCTGCTGGTACACATCTGGTAAGCAGGACTGTGAGCTTCATTTCTGCAGCCAGTTTATTGAACCTCATGGATCTGTTATATTGTGTGAGTTTTGTGAGGACGACATAATAGGTTGTGAGTCTCCCTCTCCTCTTACCTGGTCCCTCTCCTTCCAGCTCTGTTCTTTCTGATCATTATGCCCATGGTTCTGCTGCCAGATGAGCTTCCTGACATGAAAATCTTACCCCTGCCTGAAACCTTCATTGCCACCTTGAGCTGGCCCCTGCAGAACCCCTTTCCCTCCCAACATCAGAGACCAGTCACCACAAGCACCCAGTCCTTCAGCTGCAGCAGCTTGTTTGCTTTTCCAAGCATTTACATGTGATTCTGTCTTTGGTGTTCTCCATTCTGTGGGACTTCCCTGGCAGCCGGGGGCCAGGAAATACCATCCAATTCTAAGTCTGCTTTACTTCTCTGATGCTGCATCCTTCCCTGAGGATGGGGACCATGGCTGGTCCATACATGCATTGCATCTGTCCGCACATGGGTGCAGCACGTGCTAGATAAATAGTTATTAATAGATCAGATGAACTTAGACTCTGCTGTCATCCATTCAGAAATCTGAAATCAGAATATGCAATTTTAGTGTTTCTTTGCATCTTGAGCCTTGAAGTGATCTTAGTAATGGATGTATTTGAAATTAAATATTCATTTAATGTGCTTTATTTTTCGATGTCTTTGAGTGAGAGATTTTATGTTGAGTGTGTTTGCTGCAACTCTGCTAGGCTTATAAATTAAGTCCATGCTACTTTCTCTGAGACAGTCAACATTAGTGGACAGTATGTGTCCCCAACATTTCAGGAGTTCCTGCAGCATTTTCTGTGTTACTGTGCTAATGGGCAGTGAACTCCTTGTTATTTGCCAGATACGTTAGTGTTCTCAAGTAGCCAGAAGTCCCTAAGCGCCAACTCTGGTGAATAGGATGACATAAACCAACAGGAATGGTCTTCTTCACTTACACATAGCTCTGGTGTGCCTCACTTGGGTTACTTCAGTCGCAGTGACAAACAGTAGTCATTGAAATAGAATGAAAATTTGTTTCTTCCACATCTAAAAACATCCGGAGTCTACTGTACCATCCTTAATGTAATACCTGATGGTCCAAGATGGCTCCATGAGCTCCTTGCATTACTTCTGTAATCCAGCCAGTGAGAAGAAAAAAGAGCATTTCCTCTCGGTTTTAAGGAGTTTCGCAGGAAGTTCCAGTAAAAAAAAAAAAAGTTGCATATATCTCACCAGACAGACCTGAAGATATGCCGCTACTTCTACTTAACATTGTCAAGGGAGATCACACTATGCTCAACTAAAAATTACCAAAGAGCAAAAGAAGAAAAATAACGAGAAGTAATCTGATGTTTCTGCCAAAAGATGATTTCAACGGAGAAAGTTACAATATTATTTTAAGCTTGACCATATCAGGACAATTCATCAGTTTTCTTCAGAGGTGATACTGTTCGTTTGAATATCCAAGTTCTGATGTCTGTTTTTAAATTCACCTGTTTGCAGTGAAACTGGAGCTCTTGTGCCCCTAGATGTGTAAATTGGTGCAGACTTTCCAGAGAACAGTTTGACTCAGCAAGGTCAGTTTGGAAATTGATCCTAATAGAATATTAAGACTGCTCGTGAAGATCACCGGACAGATTGAATAATAAAAAGTTGGGAATAGGGAAATGTCTAATAATGGGAGACTAGCTGTAACTTAGGTTCAACTCTACTGTGGGATGCGATGTTACTGCTAACTGGTTGCGGAATTCACAGTCTATTTTAAAAGTGCTTTCAGAATGGACTTTTTATAGGTATTTATATTTATGTGCCTGTGCATGTGTGTTAGAAAGGACAGGGGAGGGTGTTAACAAAGGAGCCATTTGTGGGCAGTGGACCTGCATGTTCTTTACATTTTCTCTTCTTATCTGTGATCTCTGATTCTTTTTAGAGCTTGTGTTTTTTTTTTTTTAAAGGATAGAATCTTGACTCATTATTGCATGACAGAGTCAGAAATATACATTTGAATAATTTTGCATTGTTTTCCAACTCAGGAAAGGAAAAAGTAGGACATGTATAATGCAAACCAGATTTCATATTTTGTTGATTTATACTTTATTTACGAGTAAGGCAAACAGCCCACAGAGTGTGATCATTACAGCATTGTTATGGAAATAAAAGCCAGCTCATCTGTTTGGGACGGGGATTGTGGGTCTGTGGTTATTAGACTCCGCTTTTGCCTGATGTGAGCACAGAAGGGTTTAGAGGAGGTGGTCTTGGATATCTTGTCCCCTGGACTCAGACACATGCACACACACCGGCTCCTCCCCGTCGTGACGTCTGTTGCTGACATGATGGCTTGTCAGAGGTCTGGTAGGCTAGGAATACAGCTCTGTGGTAGAGCACTGGGAGGCCCTGAGTTCAGTTCCCAACACGGGGGGGGGGGGGGACACATAACTTTTATTACAGGCTACTGTTATAATTGTTCTACTTTATTATTAGTTTTTTATCTCTTATTGTGCCTAGTTTAGAATTTAAACAGTCATAGCTGTGTGTGTTTAGGGAAGCATAGTGGGGTTCAGTTATTCTCTAGGGGTCTTGGCAGGGATCGCAGGGATCACAGGGATACCGGGTCCGCAGTGTTTGGAATGCAGGCAGCACGGTGCCTTTTGGAAACCTAGTACACCATGTTGTTTATGGGGGGCTTCCTCCTTCACCTGCACCTTGTGGCTCCTCCCAGACCAAGAAAGGAGTGCAGAGGAGAGGCTGGGCCCGGCCTGTCAGCTCTGCCCTCGCAGCCCACGGTGGGGTGAGGGGACGCTGGGTCTGGGGTGTCACCCATCTCACCCGCTGACCTTCCTTCCGCCCACAGTGTGCCCAAGCGCCTGCGGGAAGCGCGCGTGCACCGAGAGCAACGAGTGCTGCCACCCCGAGTGCCTGGGCAGCTGCCGCGCGCCCGACGACGACACGGCCTGCGTGGCCTGCAGACACTTCTACTACGCCGGCGTCTGCGTGCCCGTCTGCCCGCCCGGCACCTACCGCTTTGAGGGCTGGCGCTGCGTGGACCGGGACTTCTGCGCCAACATCCCCAATGCTGAGAGCAGCGATTCCTCTGAGGGCTTCGTCATCCATGACGGCGAGTGCATGCAGGAGTGTCCCTCCGGCTTCATCCGCAATGGCAGCCAGAGGTCCGGGGCTGGGCGGGGCGGAGGGCCCTGCGGCGGCCATACTTTGCCTTGTCCTTTCCTGTCCTTCTCCTTGTCCTCTTTCGCTTCTCTTTTTCTCCTCCCCCTCCCCCTTCTCCTTTTCTTCCTTCTCCCCTCCCCTTTCTTCTTCTTCTTCCTCTTTTTTTTTTTTTTTTTTTTTTTTTTTTTTTTTGGTACCGGGGATCGAATTCAGGTCCTTGCGCTTGCGCAGCAGGCAGTGAAACCGCTGAGCTAAATCCCCAGCCATCTCCCTTCTTCTTTTGCAGTACTGGGGACTGAATCCAGAACTTTCACACTGACCTGTATTTCCAGCCATTTAAAAAAATTTTTCGAGACAGGATCTCACAAAGTTTCCCAGGCAGGACTCAAACTTGTGATCTTCCTGTGCTGGTATTACACCTGGCCAGGACTACTTTTTTTCTTTTTCTTTCTTTCTCTGAGCTCCATCCCCAGTCCTTTATTTATAATTTTGAGATAGGGCCTTGCTAATTCACTAAGTTGTTCAGGCTGGGCTCCAACTTGTGAGTTTCCTGTCTCAGCCTCCCAATGAGCTGTAATTACAGGTTTCTAGGAGCAGCTAGAGTTCTTTTTGTTCGTTTATTTGTTTGTTTGTTTATTGGAGGGTACTGGGGATTGGACTGGGAATACATGGTGAAACAGAGCCATTTACCTCACGTCCAGGAATGAGAGACAGAGAGCAGAGAGAACAAAGGGAGGCCCACTGTCCCTTCAAGGACAGCCTGCAGTGACCAGAAGACCTCCCACTAGGCCCGACTCTTCAGGTTTCCACCACCTGCCAGTGGCATCCAGCAGGGCCCCAAGATTCCACTTTAGCACATTCTTAGCGTGTGGAGCGCTGTGTCCTTGCACACCTCGGACCTAGAGAAGTGCCCGGCATCAAGGAGTGGGTCGGCCACAGTGGAGACATCGCCTTCCTCCGGGGCCCTGGCGGGGAGGGGCAATGGTCTGTGGTCTCAGTGAGGTGTCATCTCTGACCTGGCCGTGCAATTTCTCAGGCTACCTGGAGGCCTGTGGTTCTTCTGCAGCTACCAGAGTGGGAGCAAAGTGAGAACCTGGCTTCTCAGTGTTGTTTTCTTCCCTTGTGGCACATTTAAAGAATCGAGCCATTGTTTCTCCTGCCAGTTCTTAACAGTCGGTTCAGAAATGCAGATCTACCTTTTCCGTTTTAAAATAAAACACTATCAAAAAATAATAAATAACCCCCTCCCTGCCTTTGAGTCCTATTTAATACTTACTTTAAGATAGTTTTAAAATACTGTTTATACTCTGTACCAGAATGAATTTGAGGAAGTTTAATCTATAAATATGTAATCAAAACACTTCCTTGCAAAACCATTTTTAAGTGCTAGATGAATTCTAGACATTTTAATACAGGGGTGTGTGTAGCTCAAAATTTTCTATTTGAAAAAAAGTTGGAGGGAAGCTAAACATTACAACCTAGCAGTAGTAACCCTGGACATCCCTCCTAGAGAAATGAAAACTTATGTCCACACAAAAACATGCACACAGTTGTTCATTGCAGCTTTATCTGTAATATCCTGAAACTAGAATGACTTTGCTGTCTTATAAAAGGTAGATGGTAAGGTGGGCTATGGTATACCCACACATATGGGAAGATCACTAAAGTGTACAAGGAAACAAGCTACGGAAATACATAGCAATGTGGATGGATCCCTAGGACAAGATGCTATGTAAAGAAAGCCAATCTCAAAAGATCCCCATACTATATGATTTTGTTATACAACATTCTCAAAATGATAAAATTATAGAGATGGAGAACAGATAAGTGGTTGCCAGGAGCTAAGGCTACGGGGGCCCAGGGCAGGGGGAGTGGCTGTGAATGGGTCACACAGAGAGATGTTAATCGTACTGGGGACCACACAGGTCTGTGTGTCGTGCCGGTGTTAATTTCCTGGTTTTACCATTATGTAAGATGTAGACATTGGAGGAAATTTGGTGGAGGGTTCATGGGTCCTAACATTTTGTGTCTACAGTTATTTCAAAATAAGAATTTTTTAAAGGGAGGGTGAGAAGGCTTATATGGTATTTGGGTAAATAAGAAACAACAGAAAATTAAAGGAAAATATAGAAAGGAAGCCACTCCCTAGGCTGGAAACGAGAATGTTGAGTGTGATATTAGGGGAAAGAGGACTTCCCCCGTTTGGGTAGATCCAGTTCCTGCAGGACCCCAGCATGAAATAGGACGATGCCAAGAAATTTTGTTTACCTGTTAGCTTTTAAGCATAACAAATTCCATGTCTTTGCCCATAGATGTAACATTTTAGGGGAGAGGAAAAGACTTTAATAAAAACAACTCTAACTTACACACTTTTTCTTACTTTTTTTTTTTTTTGGTACCGGGGATCAAACTCGGGTTCTTGTGCTTGCACAGCAGGTGGCGAAACCCCTGAGCTAAATCCCTAGCCCTACATTTTTTATTTATCTTCATGACGCTTAGAAAAGACCATTAAACAACAATAATTTAAATATAGTGGCTTTCCAACTTCCCATTTGATTACACACAGATCCCGTAAGGTTGTATCATTTATCTTGTTTGGAAATTGACCCAGCATTATAACCCTGATTCCATACATAGCTATAGATCCCAAAAGTTTAGCTGCTGGATTTCCATTTTGTCTTGTTTCCTAAATAATGGTAGATAAGCAGGAAAAATGCCGTCTTCTGTGTCCCTGACTTGGTGGTTTGTGGTGTATTCAGGATAGCATTTGAAATAGGAACTCGTTACAAAGTAATGAAAATGCCTTGCTTTTATTGTACACGCAGCAGAAACAACATTTGGATCAATTTACAAGTTTCTGCAAAACACTGTCAAAAAATAATTTCAGTTGTGCTTTAGCAAGAAAATAATGGATCTGTGCTATCCCACATGCCTTCTAGAACCCCTCACTGGGATTTACTGGGATACTAACCTCAGAAGTTAGACTCCCGGTAGTGGCAAAGACATTGCAGTCCTGTCACTGTCCCTTCCACTTCTCCAGACTTCTCCTCTGAGTGTGCAGCAAGGGCTGCATAGTCAGAGAACAGCCTCGTTCTCCTCCTGAGCCACCAGAGCCCCCTTTCTCTGAGTCTATCTCCCACATGGAACCAGCTGGCTCCCCAGTTAACAGCCTAGAGTACACACATGCTTCCAGGATGGATGCTGTATTTTGTCTGGAAACAAGCATTGTGTTTTTCCTTTGTAGCCACTTTCCCCTTTTGGTTGCGATTGGAACAGCTTATCCTGGGTGGGCTTCAGTATGAGATGCCATGTGACCACTTGAGCACTTCAGAACACTTGCTTTTTGTAACGCATGCTATAATAGCAACTAGAAAGCCTGTTTACAGTTCTGTAATGCAAGAAGACAGACTCAATTCTCTGTGGTTTGGGTTGCCTCTTTATCTTCCACAGCATGTACTGCATCCCTTGTGAAGGTCCTTGCCCCAAGGTCTGTGAGGAAGAAAAGAAGACGAAAACCATTGACTCCGTGACTTCTGCTCAGATGCTCCAAGGGTGTACCATCTTCAAGGGGAACCTACTCATTAATATCCGACGAGGGAGTAAGTATTCCAGTGGACCAGCGGCTGCAGCCTTGGTTTTCATTTGTCAGTACGTCTCGTGATCCTGTCCCTGAGTCACAACTAAAATACGAGCTTGAAGAAACAACATGGTGCGTAAGTCTCATACAAGATGTCTCTTCTTTGAGTTTCCCTCAAAGGTAAAAACACAGATTGAAAGGCAATCTGTGTGTAAGCTACTGGTACAGTTTATTCCTATAAAAAGGGCCATCCCTCATCTTTCTATTAGTCACATCTTGTGCAGGAGAGGCAGGCCCCAACACACATGAAACCCAGAAGGGACCATCGAAGTAGAGGATGACTCACCTGCTCCTACTGTAGCCAGATCCCCACATCTTTAAGGCCAGAGAATTTTGATTACTCACATGTATTGGAGAGGCAGAGTAAAGGGAAGAGTTTGATGTTGTCATGTCTGTATCTCATGAAGGCCAGGAGAGGGGTAGCTCTCACACCTTACTTTTGGAATCCATAAAGATGCAGTGATGTGTCATCACATACATAAAGCTTCAGTCTTGCCCCATAGAATTATCTTTGTTTTCAGTAGATGGCATTTCTGGTAAGTGGCTTCCAAATTGTGTTTGTGCAAAGCATTATGCACTGATTCTTTTCCCTTCTCATCTTCGATTGACAAGGGCTTTTAGCAATGATGTCTTCAGTTCTCTACCACTGGGACTCCGGGGTCAAGGTACTGATAGTTTTGTCAGCTAGAAGAAAGAAAGGAAGACCTTGCAGTTGAAAGGAAAATTTTTGTTTTGGTGGATCCTTTTGTAAAGAACTTTTTAGTTTGAAGAGAAAAAAAGGACTAGCATATTTATTCTGTAAATTTATTGTTCCTTAATATTTGTCAAATGAGCAAACTATTCTTATGGTTTAGAAGTAGCAGAAACAAGGCTGTGTATAGTTCTTTTGAGTTAATTGAATCCCTTTTTTCATTTCCCAGCCCTCCATGACAGAAACAACCCTATTCCCCATTAGAACTCCTCACCCTCATAGTACTTCTAAAGTTATGCTCCTTTTGCTTCTACTGCATTTATTTTACTTTCAACTTATACATCCCTAGAACATATCTTATAAGTAGCTAAAGTTTCTTTTTTAAAACAATCATTTTATCCTAAAGATAAAAAAATTAATCTATGAATTAAATCCAAGGAGAAGCATCATTTGAGAAGGAACTGGTAAATATTCGTGCATGATGTGGAAGTGTATGTAGGGTAATGGGACATCTTGTCGAAGGAGTTTCCCAACCCTTGACTAAGAGGCTCACTGCTTGCCCCACTTAGATTTCAAGATCTTGTTCAGAAAACATCAACTACAAACAGCCTCTCCTCTTTCCAAATTGAATTTTCCCTTAATTTTTCATGAAAAACCTTTAAATGTAAGACCTTATCCTCCAAGAAAACACCCTGTTCATTTATTCTTAGCAAAACGGAGCCTTTTATTAAGTAATCCTCTATAAATCATATGAGGTAAAATCCTATTCATTGAACTGTGCCTAACTAAAGTCTTTATAACAATTTTGACAGAGGTCAAACTAAAGTTTATGTTTATTGTTTGCCATGAGAAAAATATAGGCTAACAAGATTAAAGGAAATGCACAGTTTCTATGTGATTGTTTTTGCATCTGTTTTAGCAACTCTTTTTACAACTCTTTTCTAGTTATGAAAGTAATACATGATCATTATAGAAAACACAGAGATGTAGGAATGGCTTTTTAAAAAGTATCTGCAGGGCACTGCCTGCTTTGCAAGCGCAAGGTCCCGAGTTAGAGCCCCTGTACCAAAAAAAACCCAAAAACTATCTTCAGGGCTGGGGAGATAGCTCAGTGGGAGCATGCTTTCCTAGCATGTGTAAGGCCTTGGATTCAATCCCCAGTGCTTCAAATAAAAGGAAAAAAAAAAATCAGCTGCAGATAGCCATTGTGCATTCGGTGTGTTTTCCTCCAGTCTTAGTAAGATGGAATCTTTAAATATAGATTCTGTATCTTAGGAACTAGAAACACAGCAAAGGCGGTTCCTAATGAGACCAGGAAAATGCTGTTTATTTAGTCATGCCCTTGCCCTGTGGAGGCAGTCCTGTCTGTTGACAGAGCATATTAAAAGACGTTCCCTAGATTTGTCAGCCTGAGCTAATTGGCAGTCTGGTATTTATGATTTTACATTCTGCTCATCAGCCTGGGAACTGCAGTACCCAGACTCCTAGAAATTTGCTTTCCCCTGGCTCAGAAGTCTTGCCCAGGAGTGGCTGTTGATAGTCAAGATGAAAGAAGTGTGTTTTTAAACAAGGGATGGTTGGTCCTGTGCCAAGCTCCTGAGCATCTCAGTGGGCTCCCCCAAAACATGACCTCCACCAAATTGCTCCCCACACCATGCTTGTATGAGTCTGAGCACATCCCCCTGGCACCACGTGAGCACCTAGTGACACAGTCCCTTTCTGATGTAGATAACATTGCGTCGGAACTGGAGAACTTCATGGGGCTCATCGAGGTAGTGACAGGCTACGTGAAGATCCGCCATTCCCATGCCTTGGTCTCCTTGTCCTTCCTGAAAAACCTTCGCCAGATCTTAGGGGAGGAGCAGCTGGAAGGGTAAGTGCTCCAGGTTTTGTAGGATATCATCCTCCTGTTACAAAGTATAGTATGTTTGTGAAACTGTGTAAAGAAGGGGAGAGCCCTCTCTTGTTACACAGGAGAAAACAGGGTTGCCCTGCTACATGGATGATGGATGGAGTCTTGCCTGAGTTGTGATTCTCCACCCCTAGGACATTGCTGTTTTGGATAACAGAGATGTTTTCATTCCTGTTGGATTGGAAGCCATGGATCAAAGCTTGCCATGCTTTTGGGGACTCTGCTGCCAAAAGTGAAAGTTATCAGTCTAAAGTGCTTAATGCTGGGTGAAATTATAATTTACACGACCATATCTGCCTCAGAGTGTCGTACTAAGTGAAAACCAGTTCATATTTTAAAATATTGAAACATAAGGGACTTTGAAAGTATGGACGGTTTGCTTTGTTATAAAGTAATCTTGATTAACGAAATTGTTTTTATTGATTAGCTTATAGGATTTGCACAGTTGATCGAATTTTTGCCTTCTGCAGAGATGCGCTTTGTGATAGGGGTTTTAAAGCAGCCACGGGCTTCTTGGCGGAGAATAAAGGCTGCTGTTTGTTGCATACTTAACTTCTTTCCAGCTGTCAGCCTGCCTGTACCTCCACACCCATCCCTTTGCGCTCTCCCTCTTCCGTAAGGCTCTTGACTGACACTATGTTAATGCTTTGAGATAAAAAGGAGCTGTCAATGAAGAGGACTGAATTCCTTCAAAACAGAATTTGGGAAAATAACTTAGGAAAAAGAAAGGTGGCAAAGTTGTGGGAAAGGTTGTCCTTGAAGATTTATCTGCCCCAACTGGATAAAGTTACCGCATAAGGGCTTCTTTACAGCCTCCCCGTTTTTCTCAGACTAACTCTTGGTCAGCCTTAAATTCTTAAAATTCCATCATCTGATACAGCTGAAGAGAGAGGGCAGCTCTTCATTCCATCCTTGAAAAGCACACTGTCCTCCCCACTGGGAACACTGATTCTTTAGAAAAACCCTTTCTCTTTGCAAATCCAAGGAGACTGCACTGTGCCTAGCTCCAAAGTGTGATCATGCTTCCGGGGCAGGCTGGGGCCTGCCAGAGTGAGGGGTTGGTCATTGTGCGTTACATTTCAAAATGGGTTTAGCTCTTCTTTTTCCTCCAGATAGACTTCCTTTCTGGAATCCCTCGTATCATTAAGCACTTTTTATTTGGCAAATTGATAGCTGTCAGATTCTCTGGCTACTTAAGGATATGCTGTTTTTTGGGTGTTTTTTCCCCCCAGACTTGAGCAAGTGATAGGCACAAAAGAGAAGGCTAAGAGAAGACTTTAATTAATTTTTATTAGGAGTTATTACATGGTGCAATTACCTTTTCATTGTGCACTAAGTAAATGTATCATGCACTTAAGTGTAGCTTGAAATTAAAGCCAGATTTTTATTTGCAAGGATATTTATGATGTATTTCTCATTATATGAAACCTGCATAAAACCTGAGGTATCCCTTGGGTCTTTTTAAGGATGCATATGATTGCGGTCTTCCCAGGTAAGAGTCAGACCTGCCCTGCCCTGCCCTTAGGACAGCCTGTGTGCTGCTCCCTGAGACTGCCTCTAGCAAGGGCTCTTGGCTTTCTTAGTGGGAGTTGTTTTCTCACAGCTGCCTTCCTTACCTGTGAGCAAAAGATAATAGCTCATCTTCACTTGTATTGAACTCCCCAAGAACTCTGTTTCTTTCAGGGGTGACCAGTAGCAACAACTCACTTCTTTGTTCTCCTTCTTAGGCTAGGGACAAAGTTAGGCTCAGTACCTCTGGCTGCTACCTTCATTTCTTCTCCAAGAAACAAAAAGTCAGAAGAGGAAAGGAAAGGGGTATGATAAACAGATGAATGTCAAGAGTGCAGTGTGCAGCTTGCAGGGGCTTCCCAGGGAAGGAAAGGAATGTGCCATGGGAACAAGTGAGACCTGATGGAGAAAAGTGAACTGGCTTCCAAGAAGAGGTGGCGTATGAGATAGGCCTTGGAGGACTTCCGGAGAAAGGAGAGAGTGGCAGGGGCAAAAGCAACGAGTTGGGGCCTCCTAAGGCCTGTTTGGCAGATAACACTGGAGAGGTAGGTGGTACTAGAATCATGTAAGGTGTTAACACCCCGGTGCAGAGGTTATAATTTAGGTAGGTCGTGGAACACATTCAAGGCTTTTGAGTAGAGGAGCATTAGCAAAGATGTCTGAAATTTAATTTCAATGTGCCTTTGGTGTAAGCCGGGGTCATCTTTATACCAGTGTTTCCCAGACTGCTACACACTAGAATCATCAGGGTGGGTGGGGGAGACGTTTAAGAAATTCTTAACATCCATGTTGCACCTCACTCTCATTCAATCAGTGTTTGGGGTGGGTGGGATTCAGGCATCAGTATTTCTCTAAAGATTTCTAGGTACTTTCACCATGCAGCAGAGGTTGGACACCATTGCTTTAACCCTCTCATAGGCATGTGTTCCCAGAGCACTTTGAAAGTAAAATATGTTGTCTCATTGCTGCCTTGACATACGGAATTTCTTGAACCTTTCTCATAGCCATTGAGGACACAAATAAACATCTCTGTTTGGCCCAATAGGTTGAAAGTCCTGTAGGCTTTTGTTTTGATGGAGAGGGGAATAATTCATCATATGGAGGTTCTTCCAACCTGACAGCATTGGCTTTCCAAAATGTCACTGAGATCCCTCTCAAAATCTCCTAACCAGACTGCAGCAGGAAATCCAAGCACTTCACCCAGGGCAGAGCTCTGCAGTCCTCACACAGGCCCTGTTTATCTTTCTACCACACTCATTATGAGCTGCTTTCATAACCTGACTTCAGCCAGTGACAGGTAGAGGCCGACTCTCACCAAGACAGAGCAGGCTGATCTGTCACTGAAGAAGGGGGTGGCACAGATGGCCACAGGTGGCCTTCTGTTTGTCCAGAAAGACTTGGTCAGGGTCTCCTCAGGTACATCACCTGCTCTGTTTAATTTCTAGAGGATGACTGTAGATACTAAGAAAATCAAGGTTTTTCTGCTGTTCACAGAGGAAACTGATTTTGTAATCTATACGTATGTACGAGATTTCTATAATTTTTATGCCCTTGAATAAGAGAGCAAATATTTTTCTTACCTGTCTGAAAAATTCCCTGATTTGGACAAACATATTTTCTGATGCCATCGAGTAAATAAGGTGTTAAAATTTCAGATTGCCTCATGCCTGGTGGTGCATGCCAGTAATCCCAGTACTCTTCAAAGGCTGAGACAAGAAGATTGCAAGTTTGAGCCCAACCTGGATAACTTAACAACATAGCCAAAGCCCGTCTCAAAATATAAAGTAAAGAAGAGTTAGAGATTACAGCTCAGTGCAGAGGCTCTGGGTTCAATCCCTGGTATTAGAAAAAAAGAAGTCAAATTCCTTGGTCCTGCTAAGGATTGTTGTCTCAGAGTGAATAAAAATACATGGCGGTGGTAGACTGTAAGAACTGAAATTTGTAAGCCTGGGGATGTAGCTTAGTGGTGAGAATACATGCCTAGCATACACAAGGCCCTCGGTTTAATCCTCAGTAGAGGAAAAAAAATCCTTAGGTGCATCCAGGCGTTTCTCTGCTTATTTCTCAGCCCCTTGACTTTGCAGCACTTCATACTACCTTCTTGCAGCTCTGAGACATGGCTGCACTTTAACATCTTCCTGGGACTTCTAAAAAATACGCACTCAACCATTTGACCCAGAAATCCAAGAATCAACCCAAGAGTAATGAGAACATGCCCGTGCAAGACTTACGTGTGAATGCTCATAGCAGGGTTATTTGTAATAGCCACACTCCTCCCCCAAACCCAACCCATTGGAAATAATTTAGATGTTCGTCAACAGATGAATGGATAAACAAAATATGACGCAATGGGGTACTGCTGAACAATAAAAAAGAATGATACATGTAAAAACATGAGTAAACCTCAAAAACATGAGGCTGTATGGGGGGCAGACATAAAAAGCTATACATTGTGATTCTGATAGTATGTAATTTCTAGAAAAGGCAAAAGACAGCAGGTAGTGGAGATAGCAGAGAGGGAAAGGTGGGGCTATGCATGGGGCTGGACACCGACAGAAGTGCAGGAACTGGGAGAAATGTCTGAAACTGGGTAGTAGTGATGGTTGGAAAGCTGTGTAAATTTAATGAAGCTCGGAGAACCACACACTAATGATGGTTGAAGTGTTTGGTATGTAAATTATACTCCAGTAAAGCTATTTTTGAAAACACCCACGAGAAAATATTTTCTGAGTTTATAAAAAAAATATATATTTTCTGAGTATCTGTGCGGTACCCAGCTTCACCTAGGCATACCTTTCTGCCCTTGTCAAGCCCCAGCGGATGGTGTGATACTGGATTTGTGAAATTACTCACTGCAGCTGGGTTTCGGGTGCATCTGTGAAAAGGCCACTTCCTATATCAGTCGCAGACTGCTTGGTGCTGAAGATAACTCCCTGTGCTGGGTTCTGATGCCCTCTAGAGACAGCTGTCGGAAGACGGCAGTTTCTCCCTGGAGAAAAGAACAGAAATTATCTCTTGTATATTTGTAGATTTCCTTTCAGTATGTCAGCAAGAGCTTGAAAGGAGGGGACTGTCTTTCCTACCTCCATAAGCTGTGGACCCATATGTCAGGGCGCAGGACTTTTCTGTTCTCTGTCACTTTGTTCTGGGGGACTTTGACACTTCAGAGAGCAGAAGAGGTCATCCCACACCTTTGTGAGGTAATTCAAAGCTCACAGTACCCTTTTATATGTAGCTCATCCAGTCCTTCCAACTGGCCTCGGACCCAGAAGAGAACAGGGAAGATACCTCCCATTTGCAGCTGAGCCAGCCTGGGAGAAGCCAAACACACTGCCCAGAGTTGTTACTGACCCAGTGGTGGGAAGAAGGTTTAGACCTGCTCTTTGGATTCCCACCTAGAATGCTCCAAACCTTATACGGGGGCTGTCTTCCCAGGGCTCCCCAGATCCCCAGCAATTATCCCTCCCCTTGCTCCCACCTCCTGCGGCGGGGAGCAGTATTGCTGATACTTGGAGGGAGGACAGCCCTGAGATGGTAGCCGCAGTAACAAGTTGAGTGTGTGCTGTGTGCTTTGTGGGCATTTAGAGTATCGATGCTGATGACACACAGATGCCAATGGGAAGACAACCAGCCACTCCTGGCCCACCCCAGTTGGTCTACAGATTGGCAGGTGGGACCCATCTAAGTAGAGAAACATTTTTTTACAACATTGAGATAGCTGAAAGCCAAGAAACTAATATCAATAAAACCTGAGGATTATAGAGCCATTGGGAGCTAATAAAACAAAACACCCCCAAAATTCTATGAATGTAAAGGTAGTGAGCCTAGAAACAATTATGAAACCACATTTACTGAGTAATTTCCTTAGATAGTTATTTCCTTTAAGAAACAATGAAAATTTAAGTTTATTTTGAAGATGTACAGACAGGTCCCTGCCTTTCACCATCTCTTAATTCTCATCTGATCACGGAAAGGGTTTGGTGGGAACAGGATGCCGAGCTGGGGTTGAAAAACCAAGAGCAGTACTGACAGACAGCTAAAGAATGGCTCGATTATTGCTTCAATAAGGGTTTTATTTATGTTTATCTTGCATGGTCTCCATAGCCCCCAGGTTTTATTGATATTGGTATCCTGGCTCCCAGCTTTCTCAGTGTTGTAAAAAAAGAATGTTTGTGTTTACCATAAAAAGATAATCTTGCTTTTCAACGTGATTAATCAAATACACAGAATTTCTATGTGCCTGCCATTCATTGTCAAATTCCTGATTTATAATTCATGCTTCCTCCCATGGGGAGAAGAATGTTTTGTTCAGACAGTATTTTTCAGTGCAACTCTATTTCCTGCTAGTAAAATTAGTTTACTAAAAGAGGCTTCATTCTGGATTGAGGTGGAAGTTTGACCTGATTAATTGGCCCTTACTCCCAGCCCATCCCAGAGGTTTCTTTACCAGTAAGATTTTTGTCCCTAGGGCTGTCTCAGGGACTGGGGAGCAGCCAGATCCTTGGGGTTAGCAATGACATCGCAGAGTCTCCTCCATTGGAGTTGGAAATACTCCGTGAACAAGGATGAGCATATGATGAGACAAACCCATTATCTCTGCAATCCTTCTTCAGTTGTAGGACGATACTGAATGCCCCTGACCAGCAGCAAGAGAGGACAGGGATGGGCTCTGTCCCCAGGGATGGACAGACCTAACTGGGCTGTCCAGGACACACAGCCTTGTGTTGCCATCTAGACTTTTTTGGACAATGTGTTTGATTCCTTCTCCAGGGTATTAGGGAGAGAGCTGTTTCTGAAAGAAAAGGATTGTTGACTTTCATCTTCTCACCACTCATTTGGGAACGTACATGTGACCAGAGACCCGGAGTTAGGCTTGGGAGGAGGCACCTGGCTTGGCTCAAAGGCCCTGTCTTGGGACTCACTGTGTGAGACCCAGCCTGTGTGCACTAGGCCCAGTGCTCAGAGAAGGGTGGGGCTTCAGGTTGGCAGGGCAGATTCCACCTCAGTTCTGTGATGCCTCTGGACATTGAGGCTCTTCAAGCCAGCAAGGTTCTCAGCTGTCACCTGTTCATGTGCCTGTTGTCCTATCAGAGAGTAAAGGATGCTGCACTAAAGGTCTTTGCCTTGAGCTATGCGACTCATGAAAGACATTTCCAGACCTGAGTCCCCACATCTGAATTCTCCCCTGGTCCATGAATTCCCAAGGAAGTGTCCTAGGTTGCTTGGCAGTGTTGTACCAGTAACTCATGCTTCACTCTAGGTGAGACTCAGACTGAAGATGGATCAGCTGGCTAGAGGTCCTGGTAGGGGGCGATGAAGGCCCCAGCAGGTACAGAGAGGTGCCCGGCGGACACAGCCTCTAGGGCAGAAGAAGACTTGAGCATTCTCTTTTGTCCTGGCTATGTTTGTTTCTTGGGTCTGAATGGATCTTAGAAATAGCTCAAAGTACTCTCCCCAATCTAAGTTCTAAGGGAACCTCAGAAAGAAACCAAGGATGGGGAGCAAACGAGGGGAGGAGGATTCTAAGTCCATGGGGAGCAGACCAGATTGCTAAGCTGGGACTTACATGCTGTTTCCCCTCCCAAGGGGTGGGTTTCTCTTGACACCAGGTAGCCACAGGTAATTATCTTGCTGTCTTCGGATCTTCTCTTTGGAGGATAGCGTGAGCACTGGGGGAGCAGCCATGGCCAGGCAGCTAGGCTCTGGCCGTCCAGCACCTTGCTGCTGGAGCTCAGCTTCTATTAGACCAGTTGTTTTCCAAGTGTGGTCTCAGGATTAGCAGGATCAACCTTACCTGATATGTATTAGAAATGCAGATTCTCGGCCCACCCCATACCTCTGCATCAGAAGCTCCGAGTACAGGGTCTCGCACTCTGAAAACAAGCTTTATACACCTAGAACTTGGAGAACTACTGAATTGGACACAGAGTCATGCTACCTGGATGGGAGCCCTGGGGCAGGGGGAACCATATGGAGGGCATCTCCCCTCCCCGTACCTGCAGGGACTGAAGCGAGGGCATCTCAGGGTGAAAGATGTATGTGGAGGAGGAAGCAGCATAGGGCTGCCCACCTCTCAACTGTCTCCCATCCCATCATGTGTGGCTGATTGGGCACGGGTAGGATTTACTCCCAAGGATAATGGGAGACTTCACAGCAAATATGTAAGCTGTTCCGGTTGGGTAGCAGAGCATGTAGTCTCCCGTGGACAGATTTCAAGTACATTGTACATACCTGGCTCGGAGAAAAAAATAACCAAAGGCATTTCTAGGGAATGATTCGAGGAACATCCTCTAGTGTGAGAAGCTTTATATGTTGGTAATAGAGGTCATAAAATTAATTAGGTCCTATCGATTTCAATAAGTTGCCCTTGACTCATGCTGTTGCCATGGTTAAGAGTGCCTGTCTGCTCTTACACACCATCAATAACTAAATCTTGTAGTAGTAATGGAAATGTGTTGTGGAGCCAGGTACGCAGCAAAGGGAACTGTGTTGGATGGGCCACTGGCTGGTGTGGACTGTGCACACAGGCAGGTGCACTAATGCCGATTTCTCTGCCTCCAGGAACTACTCCTTCTACGTCCTGGACAACCAGAACTTGCAGCAGCTGTGGGACTGGGACCATCGCAACCTGACCATCAAATCGGGGAAAATGTACTTTGCTTTCAATCCCAAACTGTGTGTTTCTGAAATTTACCGCATGGAGGAAGTGACGGGAACGAAAGGGCGCCAGAGCAAAGGGGACATAAACACCAGGAACAACGGAGAGAGAGCCTCTTGTGAGTGACAGCGTTCAGTCCCCTGTGGGCTCAGCAGCCAGGATAACCACAGACCCTCCTCAAATCTGGACAGTGGCTTTTCCCTCCCCGTTTCACTTGGGAGACTGCCAAGCCACCAGAGCCCCTTGTTCTGTGTACATCTTCACAGCCAATAGGGGCAGCTCCTGATGTTTCCTTGCTGATGCATGTTCCCAGGCATTTGTATGAGTGTGTTCAACACTGATAAGTAGGCTCCCACTCGGACACTAAAGGGGTTCCTGCAGAGTGCACAGCTCAGTATCTTCTGCACAGGCGTGCAGTTAGATTTTTGCCATGAAAGAGCTGTACTCTGCAGCCCCGCAAGCAGGTCAGCTCCACCCTCCCTGTCCCATGGAATGGGCTGTTATAGACCACCCACGGGCTCCCCAGCCCTCCCACCCGGCCGCCTCCCTGCTCCCACCCCAGGATAAAGAGATGGAATGAGCCTGCATCTTTATGTCCATAATGCCTTCTTGACTTTGAGCAATATAATTATAACCTTCTTCTGGTGATACAACTTTGATGTTAAGGTTTCAGAGACCTGGAGCTCAGCCTCTGTTAGACCAATCGTTCTACAAGTGTGGTGCTGGGACTTGGATGTCGCAGCGCATTGCTCCTTTATTTAACCCTGTGTGGGACACTGCTTTTAAGAGTGCAGAGGCTCTATTTGGCTGGCCAGGGTTAATAAAAGTAAATTGTCTCTCCACCCTTGACTTTAGATTAAAAAAATAGAATACGTTATATGATCACGAGTGATTTGCACACACACACAGGGAGGCAGATCTGTGAATTGCCTAGCAGATGGCCTCAGCTTGTTTTGTGGGTGTCTAGATTTGCATGGGAGACTCTCAGGCCAGGAGGAGTTCAGAGGGAAGAGAAGTGAGAGGTGGGGGTGTGTCCGCAGCCAGCACCTGCCCCTTTCCTGACCAGGCCCCTGCCTGCCTCCCTGTTCAGACCATAGCAGAAGCAGATGTGGCAGGGCTTTTCCAAAGTGCTTCTCTCCCTAGAGTCAGCCAGCCCATCCTGTCAAGTCATGAAAGCAGCTGCCACGTGTTTTCCTGAGAATACAGTCAGGCTTTTCCCTCTGCATTACACTTAAGCAGGACCTACAGTGTGTTCCTGATCTCAGTCGAGCACCTTGGGCACAGAAGACTTCCTGTTGTGTCACTGCTTTTGTCTCTGTGCTCCACCTCCTTGGTGCATGATGGGATTTAGGCTAACACGAGGAGAGGACAAGTGGTCAGAGAGTGTGGGGTCTCCTGAAGGGTGTAGCAGCTGTCAGTCCTTCCTTGGTTCTCACTTTGAGTGAAATCTGGTGCAGAGACCACAAGGGGCTCAGGGCTGCATCCCTGCTGGACCACAGCGGCCAGGGCTCCCCTCCCCTGGAGCACAGAGGGCTTGGCCCAGTGCAGCAGCTTCATGGAGTTCAGGCCTCCAACTGGAGGCCTCCGAGGAATTCCTGTGTCCTTCCAGCTTCATTTCCAGTTCTCTCTGTGGCTCACCTGGAGACTTGTACCTGCCTTGGGTGGTTGTAGGCACCCACACCCGCAGAACAGGTGCTGTCTCAGAAGACTTGGTCCAGCTTAAGGTCACTCTCACTTGACTAGGCCCCCTTTGGCAACCAGCATCTTGAGGATGACACAGAAAGAGAAGGCCACTTCTTCCCTTGCAGTAGCCCCTCTTTCAGGTTAAGAAACAGTCACCAGTTCGTGTCCCATTCCCTGGGCACATAGCCAGAGCAACTGACTGAACCAAAACAAATTAACGAAACCCTCAGGTCTCCACACAGTGAAATATGTGAGTTGTTAGTGGAGAATAAGAAAGCCACCTGCAGTGTCCAGACAGGGACTTGGCGCGGATGGCCATCTTTGGGGAGGAGGGAGGTAGTGTCCAGGTAGGTGCCTGTCACTTATGGATGCACCTCTCTGTGCCCCAGGTGAAAGCGACGTGCTGCATTTCACCTCCACCACCACATGGAAGAACCGCATTATTATAACCTGGCGCCGGTACCGGCCCCCGGACTACAGGGATCTCATCAGCTTCACCGTTTACTACAAGGAGGCGTGAGTGTCTGCGCTGGGCAATACTCCGCTGGCGGGCCTGGGAATGGTTGTGCCAGTCTTTGGATGTTCTGTGTGTTGTCTGACAGGAAGTCAGTAGGGGCCCCATGGAGAATCAGGCCGAGTGACCCAGCTCCATCATCACGTGCCCTTCCCGGCTGTCCCGTGGCTCCATCCCAGTCAGTGACAGCCATAAATGGGAAAGTAATAGCTTGAGGCTTTCCATTGTTTTGTGGTCATTAGAGATGTTTGAATGAGTTCAACCTAAAGAGTTGAAAAGCTTGGATTTGTAGATTGGGTCAGTCTGAACTGTCATAAACTGTGAAGGAGGACTTGGTTGAAATACTGTTTCAGCTTTCAGGCCCATGAACCCCTACACCAGGAACACCCCACAAAAGTGGAACCCTAGACTGGCCAGTCACTGAATCCACAGGCCTCTCCCAGTCGCTGCTGAAGGTCATGAGCCCCAAACAGGGGAAGGAGAGTGGACAGAGACATGTGTCTCCACCTTTTCACGACTTCTCCCCAGATCTACCGGGCGTTTTTCTCATGCCATCAGATGACACTTGCTGCCTGTGCAGCCCTGGCGCACTCCTCCAGATTGCAGCTCTGCTTGGTCTCCCTGCTCCTTCCTATACCTCCTGTATCTGGCCCATTCCCCCAGTCTGCCTCGTCATCCCCTTACCCAGCTCCCTTCTTCATGCATACGTCTCTGTCCCAGCTGCCTGGCTTCCCCAGAGCAAGCCAGAGGCACCAGAGGCAGCATCTGGCTCCCTTCCGCCTGCTGGGCCAGGATCCTGGAATTGTCACAGCCAGTGAGAAATGGGGAGCTCGGGATTGCTAGGCATTCAGTGTTTGTATATGTGGAGTCGCTCATGATCTCCTGTTGTAACAGCAGGAAGGTCATGTTAATGTCTGTTTCAGGAGCCAGTAACCAGTGCCCCTTTCATCTCATAAATGTAGAATCCCCATCCAGCCACGCATCTGTACAAAATTATCTCTTCTCTTCAAAGGTCCTTGGTACTTTGGCAACGTCAGCTGGTAATTTCACTAAGGAATAGCTGATAGTTTCTGAGACAATCCGGAAACTAATATTTGAGTATTATAAAATAACTTGAGCATCAGAATGTGCTGTGGACAACTTAGATTTTAGAAGCTACTTTTTCTCTGTAGAAAAGTCCATTTTCTCTAAAAGTCATCTTTTATCAAATCTGATGTTTGTATTAAATGACTGCTTGTTTTTACTCAATGGTGAAAAAAATTGCTGCAGGTAAGGTAAGGAGAGAGAAAAGCAGCATTTGCAAGTTTTCTTAAGGTGCAGTATTTTTAATCCTGGTAACTTGTTCTTCCTGAGGCAGAGTATTCATTTCTGCACTGTGTAACTGGTGAACTCCAGAGTCCAGTTACTTGATACTCTTCTTCAGTACAAATCTAATTGATCATTCACTGTACTTGAAATTCCCATTATAGAAAGTGTGATGCTGTCAGCCACTAGGGAAGGTTCTGAAGAGCTTTGATGTCAGAGCCCCAAAACATTCTGTGGACGTGGTTGATTGTGTTTCAGACCCTTTAAAAACGTCACCGAATATGATGGGCAGGATGCCTGTGGCTCCAACAGCTGGAACATGGTGGATGTGGACCTGCCCCCTAACAAGGATGTGGAGCCTGGCATCCTACTGCATGGGCTGAAGCCCTGGACACAGTATGCGGTCTACGTCAAGGCCGTGACCCTCACCATGGTGGAGAACGACCACATCCGTGGGGCCAAGAGTGAAATCTTGTACATTCGCACCAATGCTTCAGGTATTCCTGTACCAGACAAGCC
This sequence comes from Heterocephalus glaber, assembly GCF_000247695.1. The sequence goes on from NW_004624768.1 coordinate 5,639,821, forward strand.
CTTGCCAGTCCCTGCTTCTCTATGAGCTCGCCATACCTGTATAGACAAAGTGTAGCTATAGGCTGGTTGTAAGGCATGTGTGTCATGTCTTTCTCATCAGTGCATAATGCTATATTGTTGTATATTTTTTGTTTTGTGGTACTGGGGATCAAATCCATCCCCAGCCTCATTTTTTTATTTTGAGACAAGGCCTCACAACATTGCCCAGACGGGTCTCGGACTTGCACCCTTCCTCCCTCAGCCTCCCAGAGTTTTAGGGTTATAGATGTGCACCACCATGCTGCCTGGCATGTATGTTTTTTCCCCACTGCTAGCGCTTCAGGCTCTCCTGTGCTGTATTTTGGACCTGGTACCATCTTTCATCATCTGCCTCTCTCTCCTGTGCCCATGATCCTGGACCTTCCAGGGTGTTAGGATGATGTCTTAGCTTTCCATTGCTGTGAAAAAAATATCCGAGGAAAACAATTTTAAAATAGGACAGATTTATTTTGGCTCACAGTTTTAGAGGTTCAGTCCATGGTCCCTTTGCTCTTCTTGTTTCTGAGACCTCAGTAAAGCAGAACATCATGGTGGAGAGGGTGTAGTAGAGCTGCTCAGCTCCTGGCAGCCAGAAAACTGACAGATAGATAGAGAAAGATACTGGGGACAAGATATAGTCCCCAAGAGCATCCGTCACTTCCACATAGCCCAACAAATTATGACTATAATAGCCACAGATTAAGCCATTGCTGAGGTCAGAGACCCCATGGACCAGTCACTTTCGAAAAGCCCCACCTCTGAACCCTGCTGCATTGAGGACTAAGTCTTCCACGCAGGAGCCTTTCAGGATATGTCAGATCCAAACCATGACAGATGGTTTTGTTGAAAGGCTCAGACAGGGTGTAGCCCATTGTGGCTGCTCTTGTTTATTTTGATGTTTGGCCTTTGGGGAACCAAAGCCATGCTGATTTGTGTACCACTCAGGTCTGGTGGCTCATTGGTTTCCATCCTTATTCTGTAGCCACAGAGGTTCCTTGGAGGTAGGTAAATGCTGAAAAACAGTAGATGTGTAGTGTGTTGTAGATGTTCAAAATATTGAATGATGAAAATGTTTCTCCTCCTCTCCATCTTATCTTCATGTTCTAAAGTACCTCATCTCTCAACTTTAGAATGTAGAGGCAAATATACATGTGTTTTCCAAGTATATAGTGTCTAGTTTAGAAGTAGCAAGATGCACTTCTTTGTTAAAGACATTTACTGTCTTAGTCCATGTGGGCAACTGTAGCAAAAATACCATTGCCTTCATGCTTCATAAACAACAGAAATTTATTCCTCACAGTTATGGAGGACAGGAAGAGCAAGACACTTGCACATTCGGTGTCTGGTGAAAGCCAACTTCCTGTTGCATGGAAAGCCATGCTTTTGCTGGTATATCCCTACATAGCATGACAAAAGAGCAAGGGAACTTAGGTATCGTTTTTGTAAGCGCACCTAATGCCATTTATTAGGGCTCCATTCTCACGACCTGATCACTTCCTGATACCATTACCTTGAGGGTTAGGGTTTCCACATGTGAATTTGGGGATGGGGACACAGTCTGCAGCACTGATATCTTAGCTATTGTTACAACAATCAGGGTGTTTTTAAATATCTATAACCTCACCCCCCAAAAATGTTTAAATAGCACAGAGAGAAAAAATGTACTGGGGAATGCCTTTAACTCAAACACACCCGCTCCCTCCTCCCCTCCTCTGCCCCATTCCACTTACCCTATAAACAACCAAAATCGTGTCACTGACACTAAAGCATTTATAGAAATAAAATCAGCACATGCGTCTGATCCTAGGCATGGTGTGGTATAGCACAATTTACATGCAACAAGTTATTTTAAGTTACTCATCTTAATATTTGGAAGTAATCCTTCCCAGCCAATCATTGTGGCAAGTTGGAGAAAAATAAGACTTTCTCCTTACTGTAGCAGATTCTTAAGAAACTTACTTCTTTTCCCCAAATGATAGAAAACCAATCCCTGTACAGAATGAGTCAGCTCCCTGCATTTCGGCCCTGTCCTTACAAGTGGTAGGGACAGATCATAACTTGTTCTTGTGCGCCTGTTTGTTTGGTTTTTTGTTTTTTGGGGGGACACCTATCATTGAAATATCCAGAAGTAAGCTGTTTATTTTTGAAGTACTTATTTTTGGAAACCACAAATTGGCCAAGGATCAAGTGGTTATATTTTCTCTGGAAAAGCTAGCATCAGACATAACCTTTTCCCAAAGTATTCTTCCTTAGAGATGCTCAGACCCCTGTATTCTGTATCCTCCAGCTGTTTATCTCTTTCACATTTTAAAAACAGCTTGGATGAATGTTTTGATTCAGTGCATACAGTGAAGGTGCCTCTTGTACATTGAAAAAATTGTCCAAATTGGTGTTTTTTGTGAACCCAGTGAGAACACAATTTCAGTGGTCCCAGGATGCATTTTTCCTTTCTGCATGCATCAGCTCTGAGCTTGAGTTTGGGTGTCAGCAGTAAGTCAAGGTTGATTGGATTATAATGCTTTGCCTATAAATCAATATTCTTTTTACTGGCAGCAGAGTCTTTTGCTTGAAATCGGGGCTTACATGTGTTTGCATCTTTAGGCTGCTTTACAGTTGTGTCTCAGTCAATCCCCTGAAGCAGATTATAGGTCTGGTGGGTTTCTGTACTCTCTCACAGCCTTTCCTCTGATCCCTTACACACAGGCATATTCACGCGCGCGCACACACCCTGCCAGCTTCACCTCCTTCCACCTTTTCCTTCAGCTTCTTGCCATTTTTATCAGAGATTCCTACTTCCAGGTGAAATCCAGATCAGTCAATTTTACCATTTAGTAAAACTGCCAGAGTTAAACACATTGGAGAATGGCAGTTGTAATAAAAGAAAAATCAGGTGTTTGAATGAACTATAGATTTTAAATCATCTATTCCAACCCTGTTTATGCCCTGGCAACCTTTTCTATTTGCAACTCAGCAATGTTTGTTTTCACAGAGATTGCCTGAGAAGAGATGCTATAAAGGGAAATGTTGGCGCTTAAGTTAATACTCTTTCAAAAGCAAGGTTCAGTTTTCACTTTGTGTTTCTGTTTTTATTGCCATCTTCCTATCCAGGTCATACTTGCAACATTCTGTTGGTTTGCCTTGAGTCCCTAATAGCCTCGAGCTTAAGTTCATTTATTTTCTGAAATGTCCTTTGTTCTCCTTTCCAGTCCCTTCCATTCCCCTGGATGTCCTTTCGGCATCAAACTCCTCCTCTCAGCTCATTGTGAAGTGGAACCCCCCGTCTCTGCCCAACGGAAACCTGAGTTATTACATTGTGCGATGGCAGCGGCAGCCTCAGGACGGCTACCTGTACCGGCACAATTACTGCTCCAAAGGTGAGGATGCGCAGGTTCCGAGTGGAAGCTGAAACTGTCCTTGCCCAGAGTCTGCGTGCGCCTGAGCCCTGGTATCACCCCTGTTAGGGAAAAGTGTAAGTCCTTGTGTTGGACACCAGCCACCTTCTTAATGACTGGCGCCGACAGCTCTTCTTTGTCCTTACAAGCATGTCATACCTGGCTCTCATTCCCACTCTCCTCTTGGTTTCTCTTTCCTGAGAAGACAAAATCCCCATCAGAAAGTATGCCGATGGCACCATTGACGTTGAAGAGGTCACAGAGAATCCCAAGACTGAAGTATGTGGTGGGGAGAAAGGGCCTTGCTGTGCTTGCCCCAAAACTGAAGCTGAGAAGCAGGCTGAGAAGGAGGAGGCCGAGTACCGGAAAGTGTTTGAGAATTTCCTGCACAACTCCATCTTCGTGCCCAGGTATCTGACCATTTGAAAACGTCCCCAGGCTGGTGCTACTGGGCTGGGTTCTGCTGCTTTTCTCTCCACTGGGTGGTGTGGGGCATAACACAAGAGCCACTGAGGAGGAGCAAGCAAAGATGGTTCCGCCTGGCTGAGTGGGGCTCCCAGGGGAGCTGGCTAGCCCTGAGGGGAAGGGGCTGGGCTCGGTGTGAGGTGCGTGGGTGTCGGGGGTGCTGCCCAGTCACACCACCTCCCTCGGAGAGCAGGTGGGCTCCCCTCAGAGGTGGGGAGATGAGGCTGAGTGGGCTTCTGTCACTTGCCCAGACTCAGGGACATAAGCCAGAGGAAAAGCCAGGACATGCCCTTCCCACTCTTCCCTGCTGCCCCATCGGGCTGGGGGAAGAGGGACTGAAACAAGAGGGGAAACTGAGTCAGTTTTGAAAGTAGTCCAGCTTCGCCTGGGCATCCTTGGCAGGCAGGTTGGGCCGCAGCATAGAAGGCAGTGTTCCAAAGTAACGGGAGCTTTGCCTCAGGGAGTCTCTCTGCTCCTGTGCTCAAGCCTCACTTTCTACAAAGAGGGAACAAAAGTGGAGTAAAGGAAGTGTTCAGTAGCATCACTGTTCATAGTAGGAAAAACCTGGAAACAACTCAGGGGTTCATCCACAAGATGAGTAGATGAACAAAATATGGCCCAGCCGTTCAGTGGGATAGTATTCAGCCACGAAAAGGGGGGGAAGTTGGACCCATGATGCAACATGCGTGAACCCTGAGAACTCAAGCCAAGCAAAACAAAGCCACGTACACAGGGGTCAGTACTTCATGATCGCCTGTTTCTGGAGTATGCAGAATAGGGAAGCATGTAGTGGAATAGAGTTCACTAGGAGCAAGGAGTAGGGTGGGGAGGGAAATAGGAAAATATTTGGTAATTGTTAGAGTTTCTGTTTGGGATGATGAAAATGTTTTGGAAATAGTGACAATAGTTGCACAACATTGTAAATGCAATTAATCCACTAAATTGCACATTTAAAAGTAGGCTAGGTGGGGTGGCACACCTGGAATCCAGCTGCTCAGGAGGCTGACTCAAGAGAATCACTACTCTAGGGCCAGCCTAGGAAACTGCAAGACCCTGTCACAAAATACAATTTTATAAGGGCTGGGGCGTAGTCCAGTGGTGGAGGACTTCCCTAGCAATGGCGAGGCCCTGTGTTCAATCCATGGACACACACACACACACACAGAGTTAAAATGGCAAGAGTTCATGTAATACATTTCTTTATTTTAACATTTTACTTTAGCACAACAACAACAACATGAGCAAACCAAATGGTTTTTAAAAAACTGGCAGAAACCTCAGTAGAGTAGCCTGATAACGTCGGGAAAGGAGCTCAATACGGTGTGGTGGGTGGCCCATGGCACCCTTTACAGAACTGGAAACAGCCTTGCTTCTGAACACTGGGCAGAGAGCAGGAGTCAGACCAGCCCTGTCCCCTCCGTGCTCAGCTGCCGGCTCTCCGCCTGGCACGTTCTCATCCATTGAGAAGCCTCAGAAGTGTGTAGCAGTTATTTATTCCATCTTTACAGAACTTTGTCCTTAAAGACTTTCTGAGGTTGTAATGACAAATGGATTTTAAAGAGTTTTTTTCCCCTCTGTCAAGTGACTTTTATGATACTTGCAAAATGGTCAAAGATAGCCACTCTGTCTTAGAAGAATCAGTAAAGTAGGAAATAAAGGCCTTTTAGAAGTGAAGGTGCTGTTTCCTCTTGAGAATGAAACTGCTGACTTCTTAGTGACTTCCTCCCCCTCCCTTCCTCTCTTGCAGTTTCTGAGCTACAACTGCAATGCCCAGGATCCCAGGGGGGCCTCGCCTGCCTGCTGGGGCAGCTCCCATTGGCTGGCAGATCAGATCTTAGCGCTGCTGACCAAGTGTTAGCCTTGAGCTTTAATGTGCAGTACGGTTTTCTTACCGTGGTGTCTGTGTATCATGTGTGGATCCTGGAACCTAGAAGCTCAGGTATCAGAAGGAGCTCAAAGATGCTTGGAAACTAGAACCTCGTGAAGTTTGGAGACCTTTCTGATATCTTAATTAGTTTAGAATCTGTTTGAGTCTTGGTCTACATCCTCAGACACCAAGAAGGCTCTTTCCTGTCCCTGCCTTCCCCACGCCATCCTGTCCAGCTGGGTCAGCAGAGGCTCAGCAAGGGGCGGGCAGCTCCTGTGGCCAGAGGAATGGATGAGTAAAGACTATCCCCGGCAGGCTTGGCAGGAAGTTCTTTTTGTTTGTTGTGGTGTTGAGGATCAAACCGAGGGCCTCATGCGTGCTAGGCCAACACTCTACCGCTGAGCTACATCTGCCAGCCCCAGGAAGTTGTTTATTCTCCGTCAGAGGCTGTTGGTTACACTGATGTGTTGTCCATCCAACCTCAGAGATTCCAGTTGTAAGTCAAGGATTTGAAAAGTTCCATTAACTCATTTTTCTGTTGTTATAACAAAATGCCTTAGACTAGGTAGTGCATAAAGCTCACAGCTTTGAAAGTTGAAGACCATGGAGCCAGCTTCTGCTCTGCACTGTGAGGGCCCCTGAGCTGCATGACCAGGCAGAGCCCCGTGGTGAGAACACTTAGGAGAAGATGCCAGAGAGACCTGGGTCTGCTTTACTCTTTTATAAGAACCCACTGTCAGGAGAACAGCTCACTTTCTCCTCAAGTCTACATTAATCCCACCTGAGAGCAGCACCCAAAGTTACCTGCTTATCTTCCAGCAGGTCCCATCTCATAAAGGTTCCACCACCTCTTAATACTGCCACCCGGGGAACCATGCTTCTGACATAAGAGGCTTTGGGACCCAAAACCTAACAGAAAGGCTTTCCTAAAAGGCCCCTTGCATTCAGTTGTAGTCACAAGATGATAACTTTTGGTCATCAGACGTGGGACACCAGATTGAGTGATGTGGTTGACATCGATGTTATTAATACACAGCATTTGTGTTATTAGGGTCAAAATAAGTTTCCTGTCTGCCATATCTGACATGACGAATGTGTTCATCCATCCCCACAGTCTGACTTTCTCTCTCCTAAAACAAATCCAGTTTGGCAGCTCTCTCTCTTTTTTTTTTTTTGTGGTATGAACATTGATACCATATTTTGTCCATAGGGAAAGGCCACAATTTATTAAGCACTTAATGTTTTTTTGTTTGCCTCCTACTAAGGCTTAAATCTGATATCCATACAACTTCTGACAGGTTCACAGAAATGAGCACCCAAAATGACTGAATCATGAAGTCTTTATTTTACAGCTAAGCTATCCCAAAGCTACTTCAATTTCATGCAGTTCATTCTAGGAACAATTTACTTGAAGGTGAAAACCACATACAACAGATTTACTTCCTTCTATGTGGTCCAGCATGCTGTGTGTTTGAAGTAGCTTGGAAGCTAGAGTTTGTAAAGCTGCTTTCTGAAGTCTGTGTGGTACAAAGTGCCTTTCATTGGCCACCATCTCTGTTTTTCAAATCACATCATTTGTTTTTTTGTAGCTAAAATATTGACAAGTACTGAGAAGTAAAAGGTTTTCCAATAGAAGTAGGTTGTGTGGCAAAGATGAGTGAGGAAAGTAGGCCATCATGTTTGCTCTGGGTTACACCATTTGGATTTAGCTGTTGACAAAGTATTATGCATGGGCCATTCTGCTTCCTCCACCCCTTATCTTCTTGCAGACATTCTGCTGTTTCCTTCTCCTGATCCCTGACTTAGTGTCAGTACTAGCAGCCATGGAGCCTCCAAAGGTGTGGTGTTTACAAATAAATGAACCGTTGAGTGTACTTGGTGGTTGATATAATCCCAGTTCAGTGGTGGTGGTCTAGAGCGGGGGTAGACACTGTATTATTTTGCTGTGGATCAAACCCAAGCAGTATCTTACTTACAAACACAAGTGTATGTCATGTTTGTTTTGAAGGGAAGGCAGGAAATTTCTTGGTAATGTGTTGAAAATGACCTCCCTAGCAGTAAATGTGGTTTCTTGTGTTCTTCCCTTCCAGGAACGTAGTTTGGGGTTGCTTGGTTTGCATGATGTGAGGATAGTGGATAACTGGCCTCATTTCCTAACTCTTCCTCCTCCAGCATTGTAAAAACAAATGCACCAGCCCCTGACCTTGTTTCTCTGCCTTTTGGAATGAGTTTCACGGTATTGTGCAGTTTCTGCCTTTGGTGGGGCCTGAGTGTTACTACACAAAGAAAGACCTTTTTACCTGCAGGGGAATCCATGACCCAAGAGAATTGGGAGCCAGTGGCCCTTTCCCCTGCCCCTACCTTCCCCCTCCAGATCTTGGCCTAGGGGCCAGGAAGAAGCCTGCCAGGCATCCACTGAGCCTTCACAGGGCTCCGGATGCCTTGCAACTTTTGCTCCAGCAGTTAGTGTTCTCCTGTAAGGGTGACTGATGCATTTCCCCTATTCTTGCCTCCTCATCTCCTTGGACTCGGAGTTTTCTTACCAGATGAGGCTTGTCCCATTTGCTCCAGGCCCTTTGCCCATTCATAAGACCCTTCACCAGCTGGTGGCCTCAGCATCCTGCTCCCCATCCTCTTCTGTTTTCCATGACCTGAGGGCTGCTCTCACCCTGACCAGATTCTCCTCTCATATTCTTTGTTTTTCTTGGTTCACATAAGTGGGAGGCGCCTGTGAAGATGCCCTGGAGGACCCTAAAAGCCCAGTTTTTCATATCCCACTAAAGCAACAAGTGGAGGATCACATTTTTATCTGCTTGTTGGGGTGCTAGTGTCCTTCTTGGGAGATTTTATGTGTTCCTTTTTGCTTTCCTTTTGTTATTGTTCCTGTAGCTGTTGTTTCAAGCCTTTCTCAAATCCATGACAAAGACTTTTCCCCTCTCGTGGGCAGGATATTGAGGAGACCACAGGTGTCCACTGCCGAGCAGCAGGCACAGCTGGGCTTGGGAGACCCACGGGAGTGTGGCACACAATGCAGGCTTGGGGTAAAGAGGGGGTGTCAGCAGGAGCCCTCACGGAAGGGCTGTGGGGCTCAGGCACATGCTTGCTGCCCAGATCAGGGCATCTTCACTTTATTTCAGAAGGAATCAAAGTTGTCACCACTGTGGGCCTTTGAATTCCTTCTGTCCCATTTTTCTGGGGCCTGAGCAACAACCTGCAATAAATCTTAGTGTGTAGTGAATAGGTTTGAACCCTTTAATGCTTCTCCATGACGTCTTTGACCAGATGGCACTCGCTTCTGAGGAAACAGGACTCTGCCTGGCCAAGTGGCTGAGGCACTTTGCTTGCAGATGTAATGAAGTAAACACTGCGGGAGCCAGGGCCAGAGTCTGTGTGTTGCTTCTCAGGGTGGAGAACAGCGACAGCAAGGTAAACACTGAAAAGGAAATGCCCTGCTATTTGATGGTGCTTATCCCTGGAGAAGATTCTTCTTTTCTGTTACTCATACTAGTCAAAGAGAAGACAAAAGGCAGAGGCGACAGCGCTTACAAGCTTCTTTCTTCCTTGCAGACCCGAGAGGAAGCGGAGAGATGTTATGCAAGTGGCCAACACCACCATGTCCAGCCGGAGCAGGAACACCACGGTGGCAGACACCTACAATGTCACAGACCCAGAGGAGCTGGAGACAGAATACCCTTTTTTTGAGAGCAGAGTGGATAATAAGGAAAGAACTGTCATTTCAAACCTCCGACCTTTTACTTTGTACCGCATTGACATCCACAGCTGTAACCACGAGGCTGAGAAGCTGGGCTGCAGCGCCTCTAACTTTGTCTTTGCAAGAACCATGCCTGCAGGTATGGCGTGATCCAGCTAGCCCCGATGCCAGCTCTGACACCCACGTTGGGAGTCTCAGACCTAGGCTTACTGAGGAATGTGCAGTGGTCGGGAGGCAGCGTGGTAGACCAACTGGCTGGGGAACAGCCCATGGTCCTGTCATGGAGCTCCCTGCAGGGTCCCCTCTCCCCTGCTTGGTCTCCATTGTGCATTTCAGCCTTTGCTCCCTTTGTGCTCAGGGAAATGAGTCTCCTCCTTGCTGGGATCTCACAGATTCATTATCGTCTCCAGTTACCTGCAGTGTGAGTGAGCTTTCAGTTATTGTGGCAAAATACCTGAGATAAACAACTGAACTGGAGGAAATGTTTCCTTTGGCTCATGGTTTCAGAGGCTTCAGTCTGTGGTCACTTGGGCAAGTTGCTGTGGGTCTGTGGTAGCACAGTAGTACATCATGGTAAGAGTGTGTGAAGGGGGGAAGCTGCTCACCTCACGGAGGGCGGAAAACAGAGAGGAAGGAGCTGGGTTTTCAACATGTCCTTCAAGGGCACCCACGTCCTTCCTCTAGGCCCCGCCTCCTCGTGATTCCACCGCATGCTGGGGACCAGGCCTTTAACACATGGGCCTTTGGGTGACACTTCAGAACCAGGCTATTGTAGCCACTTTCATTCCAGTGACCCCTGTCTTAGTCACTTTCTTGTTGCTGAGAAAAATACTCGGCACCCACAACTTAGAGGAGGAGAGGTTTATTTTGGCTCACAGTCTCAGAAGTTTCAGCCCGTGGTGGGCGGGCTCCAATCCGGAAATGTCATGGTGAAAGGGCTCATCACAGAGGAGGGCTGCTCGCTCACAGCCATCAGGAAGCAGAGAGGAAAGGGGGGAGCAGGGGACACACCCATGCAGGTCGTGCCCCTAGTGACCAGACCGCACCTCCTGACAGCACCCTCAGCTACTCGGCCCACTAGTGGATGAACCCACTGATGAGCATGGCATCCCCACCATCCGGTCCCCTTCCAAAAGCCCGCCTCTGAGTGCATGAGAGTTTTAAGGAACATTCTAGATCTAAGCCATAATACCCTCACTCCTCGAGACCAGCTCTGGGAGTAATGGTCAGAGGAGAGAAAGCTCACTTGCTGCCAAAATCTTGCTCACAGGCCGGTGTTGTGACCATGTCTCACACCCATGTAAGAATCGCAGTTGCTTTGTGTAGACATGGACTGCACAAGATCCATGTCACAGCCTGGAGGTCCCGTGCATCGCTCCAGTTGGTTGGCACCCCTGTGCAGTGCAGCAGTGTTGAGCAGGTCCTTTCTGCAAGTAGTAGAAGCAGAGGAGAAGAAGTTACTTAGGATGCCAGGAATTTCCTAATGTGCTTGTCACAGGCTTTTCTAGGGAGGAGCAGATAGAGAAGGGAGGGCACTGTGACACATTGAGACACAAGAGTCAGTGGGTAGAGCCAGCTCAGGAGGGGCCCACATGCTCACTGTGCAATAAGCGAACATTTGGAGGAGGGTTATTCTCAGCTTAGCCCAGCGTTTGTCTTCTTTCCTGAGGACCCGAATCCAACTTTGTCACTGTTTCAAATTGTTAAACAGAAGGAGCAGATGACATTCCTGGCCCAGTCACGTGGGAGTCGAGGCCTGAAAACTCCATCTTTTTAAAGTGGCCAGAACCTGAGAACCCCAATGGACTGATTCTAATGTACGAAATAAAATATGGATCACAAACTGAGGTACGACTGGGGCTGTGGTCTGTGGCTGCATGCACTTCCATCAGAGTTGGTATGGCACAGCATGGCTCGGCATGGCACAGCCTGGTATGACACAGGTTACCTCCTGATTCGCTTAACCTCAGACAATAAGATGAGGCAGTGAATGCGTGAGGACCGTGGCTGTTCCAGCAGCCCCATGCTCTCCAAGCAGTATAAGGAGCTGGGCTGCTTCTCACCCTTCCAAATGATGCATTGCGGAGACTGATCTCCCCACGTAAGCCACCAGCCTTAGTAACTTTTAATTCTTCTGGAGTTCTGTTTGGTTATTAAAATGATCACAAGTTTGGGGTGTGCTTTGAGTAACTCAGGGACTGACTACCATTGAAGACTTGGTTTTCTTCCCCCTTTTTTGTCAATTGGGATCATTCTTGGGGTGGCCCAAGGTTGGGTACCAAGCATCACCAGCGTCTTGAGCTGGCAGGTGCCAGCTGTCTCTCATGCTTGTAGGAAATTGACACATATGTTTTATTTCCTCCAGGATCAGCGAGAATGTGTGTCCAGACAGGAGTACAGGAAATATGGAGGGGCCAAGCTTAACCGGCTGAACCCAGGGAACTACACAGCCCGGATTCAGGCTACCTCACTCTCTGGAAATGGGTCGTGGACAGATCCGGTGTTCTTCTATGTCCCGGCCAAAAGTAAGGCTTGTCGAAGGAGTGGCATGGTAAAGCTGAAAGCTGAGTGGGCCAAGATCTGGGAAGCTGGGCCACTGAGGTTCTCTGATTTTCTGTTAGAACTGAGGCACGCTGAGAGCCAGTGCCTTGACTGGGAGCTCAGCCTGGGCAAGTGCTGGCCCTTGGATGCCTACTGCATGTGACAGGCTGGGAGGGCTACGCCTTCTTTGTGGGTGCACAGCCCCGGAGAGCCAGAAGAGATCTTTGCTTTCACCCTGGCCTGTGTTCAGAGCTATTATGCAGGCATCGAATTGACTGTCCTGTCTGCTACCTGGACAGTGAGCTTGTTGGGGTTTGTATTCAGGGTTCACACTCCTAGGAGGGATTCTCTGGTCCCACTGCTCCCAGCAGGAATCTCAGGACATCCCAAGTGGAGGCGATCCTAACTTCCCCTCAGTAAAATACGGCTGCACGTTTAACGCACCAGCATTCATGGAAGCACATAGGGCATCTTGTGCGTAGACTGGGTGGTGTTTTGCTGAAACCATCAACAAAACTGAATTCTTTGAAAGCTGTTCTGTATGATGATCGCAGTTTTGTGGGTTTTTGTTTTGTTTTAATGGTACCAGAGATTGAACCCAGGGCCTTCACACTGAGCTATATCCACAGCTTTTGTTGTTGTTCAGGCAGGGTCTCGGTAAATTGCCCAGGATGGATTCAAACTTGAATTCCTCTTGCCTCGGCCTCACAGAGTGCTGGGATTACTGTCTGATTTTAAAGTTGAATTTTGTAAAATATCTGAGCACAATGAGGACCATGTATAGTACTTTAAAAAAAATTTTAGACCTTTTGTTTAATGAAATTATATCCGTACTGAATTTTTTAAATTCTTATTAGAAACTGGTATTTCAGATTATTTTGTGTTCGTATAATGGGATCAAACTTGTGGCAATAGTGTTCCCACTACTCCTCGTTAACCATCACAGCCCAGAGCTGGGCATGTTGGTGCATACCCCAGGAAGCCAAGGCAGGAGGATGGCAGGCATGAGGCCAGCCTGGGCTCTATAGTGAGTTCCTGCCTCAAAAAGAGAAAGAGAAAATAGGAACCCAGCCAGGCATGGTGGCGCACGCCTACAACCCCAGCCACTTGGGAAGCTGAGACAGGAAGATCACAAGTTCCAGGCCAGCCTGGGCAACTCAGATCTTATATCAAAATTGATTTTTTTTTAAGAGACTATGGATTAGCTCACCAATAGAGTACCTCTAAGTCCAAGGCCTTGGTTCAATCCCTAGTATTGAAAAAAAGAAAAGAAAGTAAGCCCAGCTTCAGTTAATGGTAGTACTTTTGGGTCTGATGGGCTGATCCTTCCCAGAATTTGAAGCTTCTTTTATCTGGAGTCTGATTAAAACAAGGACTCAACAGATACAGCAGGCCCACCCTTGGGTGAACACCCACAGGAAATGAACTCGGTGTTTCTTAGAGATAGCTGCACTCCTGTGTTCACTGCAGTGCTCACAGCAGATGAACAGGTTTGAAAAGTACACATACACACACCTGAACACTGTTCATCTATACGAAGGAGGGCAGTCTCATCACTTGGAACAACACAGACAAGCACAAGGGCCATTGTGTTAAATAAGCCACGCACAGAAGGGTAAATACTGAGTGATCTCATTGTACATGGAATCTAAAAATGTTGAGCTCATGTAAGTACAGAGTAGCATGGTGGTTACTGGAAGTTGGGAGGGAGGCCAGTTTTGAGAAGTTGGGACTGGAGAAATACATTCAAGGCATCAGTTGTACAACACACTGTGGTTACCAATGACATTATATTCTTGAATATTGCTGAGGGTAGATTTTAGATGTTCCTACCACAAAAAATTGATAAGGATGTGAGGTAACATGCATGTTAATTAGCTCAGCATATGCATATTTGAAAACGTGTTGTAGACGATCAATAATATGTAATTTTTATGTTTCAGTTAAATATTTTAAAAACAAGGACTTCAGTAGTCCACCTATTGAGCACCAGATGTTCAAAGTTATGTAGGATATCTGGAAATTCTCATAGGGACCAAGACTAAAAAGATACTGCCAAATAGAATTCCACACTGCGAGCCAACATTGTATGCACCTGGACTGCACCATGCCTAGGTTCACATTTTAGGGGCCAGCAGATGCTTAGCAAATAATTTTGTCAATTGAAATAATTTGCATTCTCTCAGTCCACTTAACCTGCTCTTACCAGTTAACTTATGTGTTAGCTTTCTGATACTGTGAGAAAATACCTGTATTTCTCTGTGGCAGATCAACCTCAAAAGAGAAAAGGTTTGTTTTGGCTCGTGGTCTCAGAGGTTTCCACGCATAGTCAGTAGGCTCTGATGCTTTTGGCCCATGATGAGATGAATATCACAGTAAGGTGTGTGGAGGGGAAGCAAAGCTGCTCACCTCACAGTGACCAGGAAACAGAGAGACAGAAAGCAGCCAGCACCCCAAAGACCCCTTCAAGGCCACATTCCCTGACCTCATTTCCTCCCCCTGGGCCCCACCCCCCAACAGTGCCACAGGCTGGGGTCCAAGCCTTCAAAACATGGGCCTTTGGGCACACTTATGCAAAGCACAGTAGCTTTCACCACCATTCACCCCCAGAACACTCGAGATCTAGCCCTGTCCAGAGGAGTGTCTCCCCCTGCCCTCACTGTCCCTAGGAGTGGAGCCTAGGGCTCGGGGGCCAGTGTCAGGCTCTGGTCTGTGAAAGAGCAGCCTTGGCTCCTGAGGCTTAGCAAACTTGGCTTCTCTTGGGAGAGGAGATGTCCCTGTCTGCCTATGTCCCATTCGTAACCCTGTGAGTGCATGGATGCCCCTGGGGAATCCAAGCATCTCCCATGAAGCTTCTCCCACAGAAGTTGGCATCGACCACAGGGAAATTGAAACTGCACGCTGGCTTTGCTCCTGGAAGCTTTTCCTTATGTCAGACAAGACTCCTGCTACAGTTTAGTCTCATTTCCTGCTGTTTAATCCTCAGAGGAGATGCAAGCTTTGGAAGCTCTCTGGCACCTACTCTCTTTTTAGGAGCTCTTCATGTTCTTTAGTACTATTAAATTACCCTTCAGACTTCTCTTCTGCAGATTAAATATTCTTAGGTCTTTTGGGCTTTTCTTGTAGCCCAGTTGCAGAGGCCAGTTTCCTAGCCATTTAATCATTTTGTTCTTCTCTGGATGTATTCCAGTTTCTCCATGTCCCTGTTGAAATATGAAACTTGAAAAGAACACAGTACAACATGACCAGTAGTATAAGTGATACAAATACAAGAAATAGTCCTCGGGGGAAAAAAGAAAAGCCTACTAGCTTCCTATTGCCTTTCGAATATTTTCAGGAAGTGGAGGATGCAGGAGCCTGCATTCATTTTGGAAGATAAAATATCTTTAATTTCATAAAAATATCTTTAATTAAAAAACTAAAGCAGCTTTAATAGTCTCTAAAGAATATGGATAATGAGTTTGTAGTTGCAGTATAATCAGTGACAGGTGACTTAGCATCCATGTAACTCGGTCCCCAGTGACTTCCAAGTTCTAAGTACATTTCCAAGTAGACATCTCTGCTTGGTACCCAGTAGGTACTTCAGGCTCCTTGTACACCAAATCTCCAAATTGATGCCCTCAAAACACCTTCTCTCTTCTTCAGAGGTTCCTTAGCTGAGTGGCCTCGTAATCCACCAGCCACCCAAACAAGGAATCTCCTCGTGATACTTTGCTCTTCTTTCTCTCCAGATACTCATTTCTCATTTCAACCCCAGTTTTGTGGATTCTACCCCTTCAGTCTCTCAGGAATCCACCCTCTCCATGGCTAGTGCCACTGCCACAGCTCAGAATTTGCAGGTGACCTGTGTCGTGGGGATATTATGAGCTCTGGCTGCAGGAAGGCTGGACTCTGATTTGGGGGCCATGCCTTACCAGCTACCTGTGTGTCCCTGGGAAATCCAGGTCGTCCTGTGATCTTGCTTGTTTATAGAAAAGGAGCAATGGTTTCTTCCTGACGTCTGAACCCAGTAACACAGACCGTGTCCAGGAGTGTGGCGTGCCCCCTCGACTCCCCATGACATGGCAGTGGCCAGCACCCCCAGTCTGTCTTCCGTCACAGCCATTTCCCCTCAACATGAGTTTGGCCAGTTTATTAATGGCTTTGAAAGTTTTCACAGACTCCTTTCAATCTACAGAATGGAGTTGAAACCCCATAGCTTGGACAGTGCCCCTTGTCGCCCAGCCCTGACTTTTTTCCAGTATCACCCAGGCTTAGCGATCTAAGCCATCCTTCTCCTTGGAAAACTCTTTACCCCAGGAGACACATTTCTTTCTCCTTCAGTATGCAGGCAAAGGGAACTTTGCCTTAAGGATTATCATCCCTGGTCCCTGCTCCGTCCTCTCCCTCCCTCTGCATCCTGCCGTGTGTATGGTCCACTTTCCTCCACCTGTTCGCCCACTGATTTCCCACATGTGCTGCCGATTTCAGGGGTGCAGATGGGACTCGCTGGTCCCCAATCTGTCATCTGTCACACAAGTGCTGGTGACAACTTCTGCAGCAAGTTCTGTGATCTCCAGCTTTACACGTGGGAAACTCAGAGTAGCACTGACAAGGGGTGCCATCCAGTGGGGTGTGTGTGTTCATTTAAAATTGTCTCTGGAACGATAAAACAGAGTCAACGTGGCACTCACTATAAATGTATGAATCTCTTCATTTTATTTCAAGCATGAGTTCCATTAAGAGTGAACAGACTTCATTTAAGATTATTTTCCTTTGGTCCCTCACTTGAGCTTATAAATACCAAAATACAAGGCACTTTAAAAGTATATACCTCACTCTGCACTTATTTAACCTTTTTTTAATAATCCATCATGTTTGGTGTGTTATTGCTGATGCCATTTACCTGCAGGGATTCCTAGCACGGGGTAAAAGCATTTTCAGGGATTTTTCTTCATACTTCCCACAGAATATAAAAAGATGAAATGAGCAGATTGTTCACCTAGTGACACTATCTCGTTTCCCCCTCGTCTCTGCAGCAACGTATGAAAACTTCATCCATCTGATCATCGCCCTGCCGGTCGCCATCCTGTTGATCGTGGGAGGGCTGGTGATAATGCTGTACGTCTTCCACAGGAAGAGGTGAGCACCAGGGCCAAGTGCAGACTTTTTTGCGTCCAATGATTTGGTGATCTGAACCCAAGTGAAAGTCATCTTTTTGAGAAGATGCTGTGCTGATTGGAAAACATGATTCTCTAGTCAAACGTTCTTCCCAGGAAAAGAGAACATTTCCTAATGATTTGACAACAACAACAAAACAAAAATATTTTTCTCCAAGTACCCATCCTTCCCTTGCTAGCTGTTCTGGCACAGATACTTCTGGCATAGGTGGTTTTTCCAACCGTGCCGGTTTGGCCCTCCTGATCAAGTAAGCCTTGTAATTTCCAGTGAAGCAAAGAAACAAATGTTTCTTTAAAAGCTCCAATCTCAGGCCACCACAGAAGCCAACAGCATGTCCCCAAATGTCTGCTGCCCCTCCCCTCCCAGGCTGAATTGGGAGTTCAGGCAAGAGCTCCCATAGCAGTAAGGTCTGTCTTCAAGTGTCTTCTGGATATTCATGAAACAGAGCAAGTAAAACAGATGTACCAAAGATGAAGGTCTATCCAGAAGTGTTCGGGGACAGGGGTTTTCAACCTGATCTCATCTTTTTTGACAGAAATAACAGCAGGTTGGGGAATGGAGTGTTGTACGCCTCTGTGAACCCAGAGTACTTCAGTGCTGCAGATGGTAAGGCTCCTGGCCAAGGTCAGGTGGGGTGGGGGTTGTTCCAGGAGCTGTCTGGCCTGTTGCTAATTGGGGAAGAGGTTTGCATTATACTGAGGTGCCTTTGGCCTGGAATCTGTCTGATAACATTGCTTTTTTTTTTCAATCCAAATGTTTAGCAGTTCGGTGAATTTGTCAAAAATTGTGGGGCTATATGGGTTGCCCCAAGGAAGAACAGGCTTCAGAGATGGATGTGGCCCGCACAGTAATCAGTTTATTTAATTGCTTGAAATCTTGTGCCAGAATGAAAGAAGCATTCTAATTGCAAACATCCAGTCAGGATATGCTGCAGCTGACAAAACAGCCTTTTTCACCTGGTTTCAGCTTAGGGTCATAGCGTTCTGGTCATCTCTGGTCATTTACGGCTGCTCTGCTTTGTTTTATCTTGGAATTCTTCTGTCATTCTCTGCTGACTAGGGTCATGACATTCATTCCCTTCACATTCCCTTCAATAGCGAGTCACAAGGGTCAGTCAGTTAAGGGGCAGGAAAGGTTTAACTTGGAAGCTGGCTGGTGCTCAGGTTCATTTCCCTTTTTTCCTTTCCTGCTGTCTCACGTTGCCTGTAGACTTCAATCCAAACATTTTAAGGAAGTTGGGCCAGGGAGAGTTGCCATGGTCCCTCCACACTGAGACCCTTAGCTGGCACTTTGCTAGGGGCTGTCACCCTGCTGTTGATTGGTTTCCACAGCCCATCTGCAGGTGTGCGAAGGGCACACAATGAGGCAGTGGCACGTGGGGGAAGAGGGAGGGCATGGACCCAGTCCTTCCTGTCATATGTGGTTGACCAGATGATGCAGTCACTGCAGAAAGGGTCGGTGAGGTCCCTGGACTGGCAGGGAAGCTGGCCCACAGGAGTGGCCAGCAGTGGTTTATGAAATGAATAAACAAGTATGTTGGGGGGAAGTGCTTAGGAAAGCATTTACTGCCTTCTTGCTTCAGGACAAGAGAAAGATGTGTGGGAGACATGACACAGTCATGATTATTTCTAATTGTCTCCCATCAAATGAGAAAACATAGGAAAATACTTTGGTAATTTGAAAGCACCGTATACATGTGTGTGGCTTTACTATGGTTTCTTTAATCATTTCTCATTGAATTATGTTTATAGTAAAACTGATCAAAAACAGCCTCTTCTGAATGGAAATCAGGTGCAGAATAATAAGGACTTATTCCTGTTTACAGAAAGGTCTCAAAAAGTTGTCTTTTTAGCAGGCGTGTGTGTGTGTGTGTGCGTGCGCGTATGTGTGTCTGTGCTGCATAGAGAACGTTCTAGACGAATACACACACTAATAGTTATTTATGGAGGTTTTTATTTAGAAAAAAACAAAACCAAAAGATAATCGCAGGAATGGTACAGCACTTGTCTGGCAGTCATGAAGCCCTGGGTTCAGTCCCTAGCACTTCCAAGCAACTGTGAAGTGGCTTGGAAGCTTCCAGAGAGCATGAATAGAGTCACATCAGGCTCTAATGGTGGCTTGAATTCACAGTCTATGTCCTTCCAGAATGCTTTCATAATGAGTCCCAGTTCTTCTTTGGAACAAAACAGAAGCAAACTTATTGCCACCCAGAGCAACAGGTGGGAGCATTCACCTTTGAACTTAATTTGTTGGGATTTGTAAAGAGTACCATGTCACCGTTTTCCTCACAGGACAACAAAGTGACATTGCTTTTCAAAGGTGCTTAGAAACTTCCTTTCCCAAAGCTAATCTGCCTATCACCATTCTGCAGAGTACACTGAAAATCCCCTGCCAGAAAGTGCTGATAATATTGTACACACCTCCCACCGGCTGGTGGAACGTAGGACTGCTGGTTACATCAGAGCTGTTGGGTTGAATTTAAAGAAAGGATTGAGGGTATTGGACTTCAGGGACTCCCAAGGAATGGACGTGATGGTTTTAAGTCCGTGTTGGGTAGCACACTGTGAGCTAATTTTGGTTAAAAGCCAGCCTGGATCCTGAGAAATAGATGGGTGCAGTGACTCTGTACTTGCTGAGGGGTATTGTAAAGAGCCATATTTCCTGGCTCCGTGCGTCTTTACTCTTCGAAGCAAGCTTCAGCCTTCCCTTCAGGGACACAAACTGCCTGAGCCCTGCAGAAGGCTCTCTGAGAAATTCCTAAGCACATAAATGCAAAGAAATACAAAAATGTTTACCGGAGGAAATTCAAGCTTAGTATCAACCACGTTAGCTACTCCTCAAAGTACAAATTGGTGATGTCTCCCAGACCTAATTTGTAGTAAGCATCTTTCCCTTAAGACATCACCTAGAGGTAAGCACTGGGGCCGGGAGGTGGAATACAGCAATCTGCCCGCCGCAGGCCCATGGTCAGCTCTGACAGCGTGAGGCAAACAGTGCACTGCCCACTCCCCAGGCCTCTGCTCCCCAGCCAGGACTGGCTGCATCCTCCCGGGCAGCATGTGCTAACTGTCCCTCTCCAGCAGGACCAGTTCAGCACTCAGCACGTGGAGGTTATGGTCCTAACTGAAATTTCCTACAGATCTGGTAGACAAGAATGATTTTAATTTTTGCCCTGCCCGCTTGAGCTGTAGGTTGGAGCCTCTGTTTGGTTTTGCCTTGTTTCTTTCTTCCTGTTTTCTTTCATTCTCTTTCTTCTTCCTTCCTACCTTGTATTATTTCTTTATTTCTTTATTTTCTCAGACTAGATCAAATCTAACCAGACACAGAAGCTGGAGCAGAAACCATGTTCAGGCTTAGTATTTACCATGTCCACCCCCAGCCCTTTACCCTGTGCGTCACAGAGCCAAGGCTGAGGTCACAGAGTGTAGGCCAAGGTCCTGTGGTCACTGCCAAGTCCCCCTCAGTGCCAGAGCTTAGTCACTTCTGTATCTCATTAGAGGTCCAGGGGGCTATTCAGTCCAGTATATCCAAAAATACTATCGGCTTTAGTATAGAATAAATGTAAAACTTACTGGACAAAAAGGTTTTTACTGAGTCTTCGGAAGCCCATGTGTATTTTGTACTCAGAACACACGTCCGTTGGACTAGCCACATTCAGGTGCTCGGCTCCGCTGTTCAGGGGTGAGCTACCCCGTTAAGTAAGTACAGGATCTGTTCATCAGAGATGTGAGGCATTACCACCTGTCACACATTTTATTGGGACCTTTTCCCAGTCCAAAAGCTCTTCCTCCTCCTCCTGCTACTGTCTTTTTCTGATTTGCATTTTAATCCATTGATAAAGATGAGCAAAAGCCATTCCTAGAATTCTGTCTGACCATTTCCTTCAGTTTTTCTGTCTCTTGTAATTGAACTCTAATTTGCTTTTTAAAACTTAATTGATGAAAAAAATAAGAGGAACCACAGTTTTCTGTCTTGTCCTGCCTGGGTTTATTTTCTTTCCTCTCTTTTTTATGCTGTTAGTATCCACAAAGTATCTTGGAATCCTTGAAGACTGGGAAGGAACACCGTGCTTGACTGGTGCAGTCTTACTCAAACCCTTAATCTTTGGAGCAAGCCCTGACACTGTCCCCCGATGTTGCTTTCCCTTGCGGCAGGCGTTTTGTGTTCTCTGGGTGGGAGTTTCCCCCCAAAAGCTCCGTGCGGAGGGAGGGCTGGTTTCCACCCCCATCTCAAGCCCGATCTCTCTTCTCTAGTATACGTTCCTGACGAGTGGGAGGTAGCTCGGGAGAAGATCGCCATGAGCCGGGAGCTGGGGCAAGGCTCCTTTGGGATGGTCTATGAGGGCGTGGCCAAGGGCGTGGTGAAAGACGAACCGGAAACCCGGGTAGCCATCAAGACGGTGAATGAGGCTGCAAGCATGCGCGAGAGGATCGAGTTTCTCAACGAGGCTTCCGTGATGAAGGAGTTCAACTGTCACCACGTGGTAAGAGAAAGGCCCTAGGTAGCTAGCGAAGGTCCAACACCAGGAGAAGGTGTCCCCAGCGTTCGCCGGGCGTGTCCACCACCACACCTGTGGCTTTGTGTCCTGCCCTCCTCTGCCTCCTCCAGAGGTACCTGATGCTGAACCATGGCCTGCCACCCGGATCAAGGCCCCAGTGCCACACAGACAGTTCTAGATAGTGTGGGTAGCAGGCCAGACCACCCTCCTGCTGAGCCTTTCTCTTTTTGCCTCCACCCAGGTTCGGTTGCTGGGCGTGGTATCCCAGGGCCAGCCCACGCTGGTCATCATGGAACTGATGACACGGGGGGATCTCAAGAGCTATCTCCGGTCTCTGAGGCCAGAAATGGAGGTCAGTTTTGGTTTTCGCCGACTTTGTTATCCTGCCTGCTCTTTTTCCTTTAGAACTTCCATGAAGGAAAGTACTGTGCCTTTAAGTCAGTGTGCTTGGCAGCCTTGGGGGTTTCTTCTTGCACATTTGGTTACAGGTCCCTTAGGTAGAGGATTTCTCGATGACAGGCAGGTGTTAATCTTTGTGCCGGGGACATATGATTCCTCAGACCCCTGTCTGCATGGGCACCTCTGTGCCTTTGTGACTGCATTTCCTTCACCCCAGTCCCCTGGCCACCCACCAGGCCACGCCAGTGCTGCCCCTTCCCAAATCCTTGCCCCTCCAGCCATCACGTTCTCCTCTGCAGAATTCCTGATGCTCAGGACTCACCTAGCACCTGCCATGTCTTGCTGTGGCCCTGAGTGTATCCCCTCTCTTTCCCACTGCTTTTAGTTCTTTATCCCAGGCCCAGCATGGCGCTTAGGTAGCAATTAGGACCGGGGATTTAGCTCAGTGGTTCTGCTGCCTGCCAAGCAAGCACAAGGTCCCCAGTTCCATCCCCAGTACCAAAACAAATGTCAGTGATATAACATGGCACTTAGGGCCATGTTCTTGATTCTTTCCCTTGCCTCTGAGAAGTTCCTAATCCTGTGCACAAATCCGCATACTCAGGAGCCCACCACACACGTGCACACGTGCACACTCACATGAATGCATGTATGCAGGCAGCCCTTCCCTTACACCCTTACACCGTCAGTGATTTGTGCCTTTGAGACCAAGAAATAAGATTTCTTGAGCTCTGCTTCTGCACCTCAGGCTTGTGCTTTTGAATGATAATCATCTCAGCTGCACAGTCTCTGCCTAGTCTAGTAAGAATTTCAAATTCTAAGCCTGCTATAGTCCTGTGCAGGTTTTCAATATTCACTGTGGTGTCTCCCCTTCTGTCATATTAACCCACAAGCCAGCCTTTACCATATGCAGGCCTGACTTAGAAGTCATTAACTCTAAGAGCAAACTGCAGATAAATGCTGAGGAATAATGCCAGGAGCAAGTGCCTTTCATTGGCTGCCTCCCTGGGGCTGAACTCCTCCCTTTGACCTGACTTTGCTACTGGCAGCATGAGCAGTCTGTCTGTCTGCATTTCCTAGAAGCGGTGACTCCTCTTTTTTTGCCCCTTTTGCATTTCTGTTGCCATTCTCTTAAGTTTTTGTTTTCCTCTTTTAATCTGCAACTTAATCGTCTCCCCACTGACAGTTTCTTCATATTCATTCCAAGCACCTGTTCATAAATGACCTCATTTATTTACAGCACATGGTGTTTGGGTTGTGGGAAAGCCGGAAGGCCAAGTGTGGACCGAAGTTCTGTGCCAGGCAGTTGATAACTCTCCCAGATCCCTGTGTGGCAGAACCTCCTTTTCCTGGCTCACTTTAATCCACAGGCCACCCTGAAGAGGAAAACCTTGATCCAAGAGGTGACCAGAAATGTGGCAGAATACTTATTTAGCTGCCTCACTGGAGGAAGCACTTGTCCCTTTCATCCCCAGTTCAGGCACAGAATAAAAAATCAGAACTTGCAGTCTCAGTGCCGGGGCTGCCTTTGGCCACAGGTGTCCTTGGGCGGCCACAGCAGGTTCCTGGACTTCTGTTTCCTCATGTGTAACAGCTTGGATAAGACGGTTACTGAAGTCCTTTTCACATCCAAAATTCACCTGCAGATTTGTCAGATTTAAATTCTAATTCATATCAGGTGTAAAAAATATATATGTATAACTTTCAGTTTCATTATATTCTCCTTGCCTTGCTTCAGTTAAGATTTGCCGATGTACCTTGTTAAGTATAAGTGCAGGTGTATGTTTGTCTTATGCAGCTCTAACCAAATGAAAGATTTCTGCTCTCTTCAGTTGAGTGTAATACCATAAATTAACAATGTCAGGCCTCTCAACCCTTAAGATTAAGTTCCTTTTATTGATCCTGGTTTTTACGACCGCATGCACCTTTACTCGCCACCATCCCATTCCTGGTTCACCATGCATATTTAAAGCCCTGAAAGCATTAAAAGCAATGTTAAGTGTCAGAGGAAAAGCAAGTCTAAAGGTCCTGTGTGACAGACAGTGTGACTTTGGCTTTCCCGGCGATGTGATGTTACTTTCCTGAGTCACCAAGTGAGGGTACTGTGAGTTGCCAGAGACAATCTTGGTAGCCTCTCTGGAGCTCAACTGTTGTGCCATGGGACGTGGAGAACCAGTCTAGAAGTGCTTGAAGGTTGGTAGACTGCTTCTGAATGTGGCTTTCAGTGGAAACTCAGCCCCTCAGTGAGCTGGAGCGAACAACCACTGAGCCCCGGTCCTGGCCAGCTACCAGGCTGTCCCGCAGCAGTGGATCACTGGCAGAGTCCAGCCTGTCCAGACCCGAAGTTCTTGGCATGCTCTTGCCATGCTCTGGAGGCCTGAGCTGGGAAGGTGCTGGGTAGGAGCCATCAGAGCGAGGTGGTTTTACAGTGTTGCATGAGCTACTTTGCAGTTAGGAAATCCCCAGGAAAATCTGAGACACCAGTACCTACAAAAGCTAGTAAGCAGCTAAACTATGGGGTCATGTTTGGTTTTTGCATTCTTTTTTAGGGTTGAGAGCCTTGGTCATATATTTTCATAAATCTTTTTTCCAAACAGATTTGTTATTATTTAGGGATGACCCTTTCCCATTCCAAAGCCAGCATTTTGCCCTCCTCTGCAGAGAGGGGATGCTTATCCATGTTGCTTGGCACTGTTTCATGCTGGTCCCTCCACGGTGAGCTTCAGCTGGACTTCAGATGTCCTCAGTGCCCACAGAAAACATTAATCCAAGGTGAAGAAATCACTGCTGGTATTTGTATACCTTAGAAGAAAGCAGAAGGAAAAAAAGATTAAATATTCCTGATGGTGCTTATATGGGAAATAAAGTATGCAGTGTCCATTTAGGAAACACATTTGTATAACTCCATACAGCCTTTATAATGTGCTTGTCTTCCTTTTGCCTGCCCTTTAAATATGGAAATGAACACAAAAACTAATAGGGATCTGAGTAACTGAGAATCCCTACTATCAAAAATTCCTTTGTTTCTTTTTAAATACCCTTTGCCCTGTCCAAAATAGAAAATCCTGGTACCAAGTCATGCCTGTTGGGTCACCCTGTGTGTGATGTAGTCAGAGGCAGGCACGTGACTTTACCACCAAGCAGAGGTTGTGATCCTCCTTATAATACGTTCCTTCTGAGCAAGTCCAGGTTTCTTAGCAGACTAACCTGTGTGCTCAGATTGAATAAGGATGGATTTGCAACCCCTGAAGGAACTCAAGGTGAAAAAAGTCCTAAAATTTCTCAAGTGAATTTTCTTTTTAATCTCCAACAGAATAACCCAGTCCTAGCACCTCCAAGCCTCAGCAAGATGATCCAGATGGCCGGAGAGATTGCAGACGGCATGGCATACCTCAACGCCAACAAGTTTGTTCACAGAGACCTTGCTGCCCGAAATTGCATGGTGGCTGAAGATTTCACAGTCAAAATTGGAGGTGTGTCCTTTGCTTGAGCAAGAACTAAACCTACCAGTGGTTAAGGACCTTATGAGTGTTACCCTGCTGCTGGAGAGGTTTTTCCAACGTGTCTCTTGTGTGCAAAGACTTGAAATCGGTGTGATTGTCTCTGCTTGCTGATCAGTAACAAACCTACCTGGACTGGCTCTAATTCTCAGAATGCACAGACACAGTGGTCCAGGTAGTGGATGTGGTCCCCTTAGGTCACCCAGGCAGAACACTTCTTAGCATTGGTTACAGAAATCATTGAGACAGTGTCCTCAAGTTGGTTTTGACTTGAGAATAAAAGGCACTGTCCAATCTTACGCAGCTTTTGTATTGTGTAAAGAATACTTCCCCCACAGAGGTCCACAGAGTTTGCTAGGACACGAAACGCCCTAACAGTGAAACCCGTCGCGGAGCAGGAGCTGTGATGGGGACAGACATGCCCCGCCCAGGGAGGGAACATGACTGCTTAGTGGGTTTTGCACCCAGGGCTGGTGATCTTAGCTGGCAAACCTACCGGTTAGACCTCGTGTTGCCACCCACCACTGCAGCATCGAAGAAAGGGTTGGGCTAAGTTTCTAATCACTGCTTAGAAACTCTTTTCAGCCTTTCAGTTTTGCTCTGGACTTTTAATCCACCTAACAAAAACATATATAGTATCAGGGTTGCCCAGGAAACCACGGGCTGTTACCAGGACTTTTATCTTTCCGCTAAGATAGGATAATATTTAAGAAAAACACCAAATACTCACCCTGAGAAACTGCAGAGGAGACTTAGCATGCTAAGGAAAGGATTTCCGGTTGACGTCTTCATCTGGCTCTTGAACTCTGTGTTCTGGAAGTGTTTCCCTGCCTTTAACAATGCTTTTATTCCCTTTGGCAGTGAGTTTTATTAATGAAGTGCTTTGGCCCCCTAGTGGGCTATGAGCATCCCCCTAGAGTAGTTTCCGAACAGGGTGAGTGTCTTTCTTTTGCATTATATGTAGGCACTGGAGGTGCTGGGGTGCTGCTGTATCAGAGCGGAGACACAGTCATTGCAGTTATGCATCCAGATCTCCCAGTGTGTTCCCAAGCCAAGCCCCTCACAGGGCCCGAGCCCCCCGGGGAGGCAGAGGGAGCCAAGAGGACTCAGGGAAGAGCCATTCTTACTAGCTGGGCTTCCTTTCACCCCTTCTGCACTCCCCTGTGGGGATTCAGATTGTAGCTCCTCCTCCTCCTCCTCCTCCTCCTCCTCCGTGCAGGGGAGAGTGCCAGTGCGGCTGAGCTTCAGCTGCAGTCTGCCTTAATGGAGGAGGAGGCTGGCGCAGGTGTCTTCACTCTGTGAGCCTCAGTTTCTCCACTTCCCAGGTGCGGGCAGTGAGAAGACAGACCCCGGGAGGTTGTGGAAAGAACTAGGTGCAGGAAGGAACCAAGCATGTGGCCATGGGGGGCAGGGTCAGCAGATGTGAGCTCCTGTCCCCATCCTGTTCCCCCTCACCCTTCCTGGTACCCGGGGCCTCAGCCAAAGCTGCTCTTCTGTTCCACATCACAGTGGATGAAAGGCTTTTGGGGGCCACTTAGCGTTTTAATCCATATCAGCAAAGGCATGTTTATAGGGATGCTTTCTTTATACTTGTAGTTTTTCTTCCTAGGAGTGAAATTTCTGTGTGCATGTTTAGGAAGAAAAAAGTTTTTTGTGGAATTTCTTCTTTTCCATTTTTAAAGGTAAAGGCAAATCCTCTCATTTGCATGTCATGGGTTAATTCAGAGATGAGACGTTAGCACTTCATTTCTGTTCTTCATGAGCATTCAGAAATGTTTTCCTGGTGCCCCTTGTCTCATGGATTACAAACACGACAAGTAATTTTGCCGGAGGCGGTTTGATGGCCCTTAGCATAGTAGGAGGGAGCCATGAATGCGCTCTGTGTTTGCTTTTCAGCCTCACCTGTTTGTGGCAGGAGGTAGAGATGTGAATGGACATTTTCAAAAGTACAGCAGCTCTTTCTCCCCGGAGGCAGAATGGGAGAGTCTTGTGAGAAAAGGTTTTGTGATTGAGTGGAAAATCAAAATTTGACCAAGAGGCTATAATTTAGAATTGTACAGGAAGCCTGCCATCAAACCTAATTATGCGACATCTTCTAGAGATACAGAAAGTGGAAGAAAGTTTCACAAATGAGTGGGATATTTTGTTGAAGAACAGAGTTGAAGAATAGCTTCAGGGGCCTGGTCAGTAGTGTCCTTTAGCCTCTTGGATGTGCACCTTGTCACCTTTGTTACACTGAATATTTTCCCCTTTGTTAAGCAATGAAGTGCTTCACTTTTCCCTGGCACTGGGCCAGGCTACCAAGTAAATGAGACTCTGCAGTCTCATATATTTGATCAGATTTTTTGTTTGTTTGTTTTGGCTTGGGTTTCGTTCTTTTTGAGGTACTGAGGATTCAGCCAGGGCCCCGAGCTTGCTAGACAAGTGGTATACCTCTAAGTTTCATCCCCAGTCTTTTTTTTAATCTTTTATCTTGAGACAAGGCCTTGCTCAATGGCCTAGGCTGACCTTGAACTTGGAATCCTCCTGCCTTAGCCTTAGCTGGGATTACAGCCATGTGCCACCATGCTCAGCTTCCATGTCACTAATACTTGGTCTGTGCAGAACTTACTATCATAACAATCATGGGCCTAAGTAATTTGTAGACCACCTTGTATTTTAAATGCCATAAGGGAATTGGCTACTTGAAGGAACCAGATTATGAATGTATTAACAGCAAAGGTTTCTCGGTATTTGCTTGTCATGTGACTCATTGACCCTTTCTGTTTTTACCTTATAAACTGCAAACCCTAACATTGGGCCTCCCCTAAGTGAAGTATGCTTGTGTCTCACCTTGAATGTGAAGGTGGGAAGAGGCCCGTGGTGGGAGCAATGGTACCTTTGCCCCCAGAGCTGCCCCGACAGTGTGTGTAATTGCACTCCTTCGGTATACCTTTCAGATTTTGGGATGACACGAGATATCTACGAGACAGACTACTACCGGAAAGGAGGGAAAGGGCTGCTGCCTGTGCGCTGGATGTCCCCCGAGTCCCTCAAGGACGGAGTCTTCACCACTCATTCAGATGTCTGGTACGAGAGTCTTCTACGGCAAGACAAACCCGAGGCCCTCTGGCCTTGGCCATGTGGCCAAGTCTGGCTTGGGGACTGTCTTTCCTCCTGGTCTCTACTCATCACTGCCCATGTCCAGCTTTAATTCAGTGATGCAGGAGCAGCACTCCTTCATCTTTTTAAGATGTTCCTGTTGTCAGTGGGCTAGCTAAGGACAGAGGGCACTTGTGGGAATCCAGGGAATTTGTGGGACCAACAGTCTCTTCATTCTTGAGCAGATACCAGCTAGGCTTTTAGGAACTAGAGGATACAAGAGCCTGCCCTTCTCTGCTTCTCCCCTGCCGGCCAGCCCTGTCTTTGCCTCTTTTTCAATAGATAGGCACTGTGGGTGCACACATGCATGCCTCACTCCTTCACTCACTCTGTACATCACAGACAGTGCTTTTCTTAGACCCAAAACTACATGGGTCTTGATTGTGTTTCCTCTTGGTCCCATCTGTGCCTGTACTCTGTCCGCGGGCATCCCATGGTTGCTGACCCCTGGATCTTTATGCAAAGCAAAATGTCTCCCTTAGTAATAAAAATGTCTTCAGAAGCTCCTGGGCTGGGGGTGCAGACTTCCCTGTGGGATTGTTGATTGCAGTTCCTTGGAAATGCCATGCAGAGGCAGTCAGGTCTAAAACACAACTGAGGTTCTTGGCAGGCAAAGCCCTGGCACATCCACCTTCTAGAATGTCAGCAAGTATCTTGGCTTTCCTCTCGGGAGATCCCGTTGCTCTTGTGTTACAGAAATGGTAGTTGTTTACTGCAACTCTCTGGATGACCACACAGAGGAACTATTTCAGTAGTGACCGACATCATTTTTTTTAACCTCATGAACCTTTCATAGTCAAGGGCCTTGGATCTCATTTTGAAGACAGGTGCAAATTGGAAATAACTTTTGAATATGACCCAGCAAAGCCTGATCGATTCTTAAGCCCAAGGATCAGGACTGTTCTGCAGTCAGCTTGTCCGAGATGCTTAGCCCTTTTCTGTCAAGTCAGAATGCTCTGCACCATTTTTAGACTGAGGTGCAGGAGAGGGCATGCCTCTCTCACAAGTATGCATCTGTTTATTCTAGGCCAGTGATAGCGAACCTTTTAGAGCTTTCAGTGATAACAAACAGCCCACTGCGACATGCCTGCCATTGGTTCGCCACCACCATTTTAGGCTTTATGCCTCCAGGAGCTGCAAGGTCAGCTTGCAGGATGGGAACAGAAGCCAGTAGGAAGATAAAGCTGGGGTTGTTCACACCTCACAGGCTGTTTCTACCTAGATTCTGGTTAGTTGCTATTGCCGTGATCGGCAGGAGGGTGTTCCATGCTCATTTTCTCCCCTTTCACTGTGTGACCGTAATGAACCCATAAGGAAAAATACATAAGAGAGGAAGCATTTGGAAGTCATTCTTTTAACTGTTCAGACACTGAGTGCTTTGAAAGTTTCCTTCCTTACCTTTCCTTTTGTGTGTGTGTGCGCACGCGCACGTGTGTGTTTTACAGGGGAGGTAACCCAGGGCCTTTATAAACTATATTCCCAGCACTTTTTTTTATTTGGAGACAGTTCTCACTAAGTTGCCCAGGCTGGGCTCAATTTACAGTCCTCCTGCCTCAGCCTCCCAGAGTGCTGGGATTACAGGCATGTGCCACCACGCCCTGCCCTTTTTCTGCTTTTGTCATTTCGGTTTGGTTTGATTTGATTTGCTTCTTAACTTAGCCTTTGAGGATCAGTTGAAGAAGCCCAGCATATTGGAATATATGGGTGATCTCTGTAGCCTTGGGCTCTAGTCTGGAGCTGCCCCTCTGAAAACAATGGAAAGTACTTCAAATTGAATTCATCAGCCCAAAATAATGATCCTTCAGGATTTAAAATCTAGAGAAAAGTACAAAGAATTTTGTTTTGACTTTGTAAGAGACCCAAATATCTGAGGTCAGGAGGCACCTGAGATCAGGCTGGTCCTGAATTCCATCTACTGCATCCTGCACAGCAAGGGGCGAAGCTTCTCAGAGCCACCCCTATGGCGCCAGCCCACCTGACCTCAGGTCTGTGCCCTCAGCAAGCCTGCCTGTGTTTCCACCCTCCTTACACTCACTCCTGCACAGCCTCTCACCCCTCCTTCCCGATCAGACAGGCTGTGGGGCTGTCCAAAGACCCAGGTTCCTGCTGTCATCTGAGACTGTTCCTGGGCCCTTGGGTGCTTTGACTGCCCCCCCACCCCTCTCCGATAGCCCTTGGGGGTTCGAGGACACAGTGTGCCCTGGGCATAGAGCAAACCCATCAACGGCCTGGGCAGTGGGCCCCCACCACTCCTGATCACCCCTGAGCAGCCTCCATTCCCTGGCTTACTAAGAAACTTTCCAATATCCAGGGTTACTTGTTTTTTGGTGACTAATTCCCATCTGTGGGAAATGAAGGTCTCCCTGGGGCATCAGTTTGCTGGTGCCTGAGACACTGTCATCCTGCCCTCCTCATGTGGGGCAGCAAGGCATTGAATGCCAACCCCAGCCACACACCAGGGTTTGTCACCTGCGAAGACAGTGTAGTGTGTGTTCTGAGAGAATAACTTAGACACATTTGTCTGCTGTTCAAAGATGAAATCTGTCCACACAAAATAGAAGACTTATGTGAAGGCACTGATAACCAGCACCACGTAGTAAAGTGCCTGCTTTGAAAAACACATGGCAGTCGTCTATATCCCGGTGCTTCTGACTGGCTGCCTGCCCTTGGTCATGTCACAGGGCTTTGCTTGCTGTGTTCCTGCGCCCACTGTAGTACCTTGATAGGTGTTCGAATGGCTTCTGTGATGGCTGCCGTTGGATACAGATGGCATAGCCTCTGTGCCTTAGAGCAGAAGGGTGACAGGACACAGTTGTCACTTGGAGCAGTCCTAGAAGGGTCCCCACAGGCTGGAGCACAAGGCCTCTCTCAATGGCAGGTGATACTGACTGAGTCGCTCAGGGAAGAGCTTTTGTACCTGTGGCAAACCGGCTCTGTGGTCTCCTGTTTTATTTCATGCATGTGATTATGAGGACTTCTGAGTGTGGAAGTGGCAGGGATGACAAGAAACACCGTCCCTGTCTTCCAAGGATGAAGTCTTGGGAGCAAGAAGAAACCTGGCAGGTTGGGGCCAAAAAGCCTTCGTAGACAAGATGCAATCCTGGGGACATGATAAAGCAGGGATTGTCACCAGCCACCAAAGGAGGAGGGTTCCTGGCAGTGGGTATGCTCGGGGCAGGTGTGGTGATAGGAAGAGCTTGCAGATGAGAATGATGGGACTGCTTCAGGGAGTTAGGTTGATAGATCACATAAACT
Source organism: Heterocephalus glaber (assembly GCF_000247695.1). The sequence continues at coordinate 5,671,769 of NW_004624768.1, forward strand.
CTCAGATACCGTTGGGGATGCAGGACTAATTCTGCAGGCTCTTCCACGAATGTTAAGGTTGTGAAACAAGAGCGTGCCCGGGAGCTGCTGAAGAACTTTGCATTGACTAGATGTGGGGCTCCCTACATAGGATGCTGGAGCCAAAAATGAGGGGTGTGTTAGGCTGGGTGCAGAGGACTCCCCACACCAAGGAAGTGTTGGGGCCAGACTGTGGGGCAACCCTGCGCCTCAGCAAGCTGCGGTGGGAGCTTATGGAGGCCAAGAGCATTGGCGGAGGCCAGAAGAGCAGGGTGTGAGACAGTTCTGCTCAAGACAGGCGTGGATAGCCAAGGAGCCAGGAACTTGGAGTAGAGGTCTGCAGGTGGCAGGGCCCAGCTGGGAGCCCACCAGTGAAACCTGGCTGCCTGAAGCCAGAGACCCAGCCGGAAAGAACGTGTGAGGCAGGAGAAGTGGGCCCCGAGGGAACCAGAGTTGTCAGAGGATTCCCAGGCCAGCCCACTTGGCAAAGACAGCAAGCTCATTGTTTTGCGTGCTCCCCCCTTGGCCAGCCCAGGTCTTTTCAGTCCACGCTTTGGTTTCTGGGTCTTTGGCTCTGCTGGGTCTCTTGAGCAGCATGAAGGCTATTTCTTGGGCACTGACAGTTAGAAAAGACCTTGGGTTGGTCAGTCCTCTGGTTGCTAAGTTTCTATTTCTGTCTAACATCTGCTTTTAGTATCTATTTGCACAAAAACCTTTTTGTTCATAGAAAGGAATTAAAGCAGCCAACAAAACATTTTGATACAGAGTCAGAGCACCCCAGCTCCGCCCCACCCAGCTCCACCACAAGGCCAGGATCCCCAGCGCTCTCAGTGGGAAATACCCTGGCCATATTTCTGTAAGGTTTGCCCAGTGCTCTGAGGCTGGGTCAGGGCCCATCAGAAACCTTGCCGGCTGGCTGAAGTGACTCAAGTGTGAAGGCAGATGGACAGGGAGAATTTGTCAAGGGTGGGATAGCCCTGGGAAGGCACATTTGTTTTGCAGATTACAGCATGGCAGTGTGTGTTTGTTTGTTTGTTTTTTCTTCAGCATTATCTATCTGAAGTTTCTATGTATCTGTTTTAATTTGCTCTTCTGAACTCACAGGCAAAAGTGCATGCATGGCAGAACTGCTCACCGCTCTGCCTGCTGAGTTCCCTCCTCGCCCAGCCTCTGTGGGAGAGGCCTCTGTTGTCAGTGGGAGGTCCTACCCGCAGTCCTACGGTGCAGCCCACCCTGTTTTCTAGGCCGGTGACAGAGGCCTTCGAGCCAGCAGCTTCTGAGCTCTCTGGAGCAGGATCTTTTTTTTCCCTTGGCCTCAATGAACCTCAGGAACATTGTAGAGCTTTTCAATATGTCCAGGCCCAGGTCCCCACCCTAACCCATCAAATCGAGCTTCTTGTGGGACCCCAGGTATCAATCTGTTTTTAAAATGTCCAGGAGATTCTCCTGTGCAGTGGGTGTTGGGAGTAGAAGCCTCCAAACTGATTAGAAGAATCAGCTGAGGAGCTTATTAAGCTGTTTGATTGTCCCAAGTCAGTGTCCAGGATGGGACCTGGGGGATCTACATTTTTTAATTCTTGGGCTAAAGCAAGTTTGGGAGACACCATCCTGCCCAGGTAAATGGCTGTAGCTGGCACTTAAAGAGTGTGACCTAGATCAGGTGCTTCTGAACTATGCAGGGCCCACTGAAATCTCTGCCCGCCAGTGGCAGCTCCCTCCACTCTGCCACCAGAGCTACAGTCACGTGAACAGGAGGATAGATGTCCCACACTCAGCCCAGTGCCTGGCTCACCCTCCACCATGCACTGTCATTGCAGTGAGGACAGTGTCTCGGAGCTTAGGAGTGAAGAAATGCTGGAGGAGATGTCCTGCTGATCCCTGTCCAAGCTGCTCATATTCCTCTCTCCCTGTAGGTCCTTTGGAGTCGTCCTCTGGGAGATCGCCACCCTGGCTGAGCAGCCGTACCAGGGCTTATCCAATGAGCAAGTCCTTCGCTTCGTCATGGAGGGCGGCCTTCTGGACAAGCCCGACAATTGCCCTGACATGCTGTATGTATTCCTGAGCCCCCTCCACTCTCTGATTTCAGCTCATGAATAGCTTCTCCTGGGTCACGGAAGATTAGTAGTTCTGGGAGCCATGCTTTCTGGTCCTGTGGATGCAGAAGTAGATCAGAAAAGAGTTTGTTGATCCTCAGGTGAGGAACCCAGTTTGTAGGACCCGTGCCTTTCTGCAGGCACCTTGATACCACCCCATATTCCTTAATCTTTCATTTCGGATTTGCAATTTGCATTGTGGTTTCTCAGGCCCAGCGTCTACGTGAACTATCTGACCAAAGCATTCCTTGCTCATCCTTTCCATGCAAGGTTTAAAAAACAAGAAGATAATAAGGCAACACGTACTACTCAAGTCAAATTCAAGCGCCTCTCCCCAGCCTTTACCAGGCTGAGGACTGCCACATCTGGTGGGGGGGGGTTGTTTGTTTTTTGCGGTACGGGGGATTGAACTCAGGACCTTACACTTGTGAGGCAGGCATGGCGCCGCTGAGCTAAATCCCTGGCCCCACCGAGTTTTATGGTAAGGATTCATGGTGTGAACCTCAGTTCCAGCATAAAGGCACCACATTGGCATCACCCTCCAGCCCAGTTTTCTTCTCTGTTAAGTCACAAACCATCTAAGTGTCACCCTACGAAGCAGTGTGGACCAGCTGACCTCTCTGGAGACATAGCTCCGGGCCCACCCAGCTTTGGACACTGATGACTTTATCTGCTTATCCCTCTTCTTGTGAAAGAATACCTTCAGAATTCCTGGGAGCTGTTGGCTCATGAGCGTTCGTGATTCTCCTTGGACCCACTCACTGCTTAGCATTCCTTAGAAAACCCCCCTGCATTAGTCATCTTCCCATCACTGTTAATAAACACCTGAAATAATCAGCTTATAAAGAGAAAAAGGGTATTTGGGCCCACGGTTGTAGAAGTTCCAGTCCGTGGTTACTTGGCTCCGTTGCTTTGGGACTATGGTGAGGAAGCGCATCACGGCAGAAATGCCACTCTCCTCATAGCTGGGAAGTGAAAGTAAGCAAGGAGAAGAGTCTGGGGCCCCACTTCCCCTTCAGTGGCACACCTCCCGTGACCTGAGAACCTCACCAAGCTGAGGGCCAGAGCTGTACCACGTGGGCCTTTAGGGGACAATCAGCATCCAGACTCCAGCACCCCCGTGAAGGGAGGACTTGCTCTGCTTCCTGTTGGTGATGGTCCTTTGTGGCTCACTGGAGGTCAGAACTGCTGAAGGGGGAGGCCCTTGTCCTTCCTGGCCCAAGACAGAGGAGGGGCTGAAGTTGATCTGGTTGGGTTGTTAGGTGTGGGACAGGACTTACTTTGGCATGTACTTTAAGGAACCAATCAGGAGTTTTCTAGAAATGCTTCTCAGGACAGGTTCCACTTCACTTGAGAAAGGATCCCAGAGGACTTGTGTTTTTGTCTATATGAGATGTCACACAGATCTGCCTGCCCACCGGTCCACCCTTCCTCGGTGGAGCACAGACCCGTGGAGCCCCACTGTGGTGTGGCGGTGGTGTACAGGTACTGGTCAGATACACACATCCAGGGGGTACTAGGGAGCGGGCCCCGCAGGTAGGAAGCCTTGCTCGGTTGGTCTCTCAGTGTCTGTGTCCCAAGATCCAGACACAGTCTCAGCAGGGGCCAGGCTGCCATCCCACCAGAACCTTCTTCAAGTAGCTGGCAGGAGTTAGCCCCTTGCAGATTGTGGACTGAGGACCCTGTGTTCTTGCTGCTGGTCAGCTGAGGACCATGTTCATCCCCTGGAAACCAGTGCCGCATGAGTCCTTCCTATATGCTGCTCCACCAGCCCTCAAAACACTGCAGCTTATTTCCTCAAGACCAAGAAACTCTAGTGCTTCTACTGTTTCATAGCCAATTAAATCAGATCCACTCAGGATAATGTCCTTTTTGAGCAGCTCAGTGACCTTAGTAGAAGCCTAATTAAAGGAGTGAAACATCCCATCATATTCACAAGTCCCACTTCTACTCAGGCAAGGTATCTATGTGGTACTCACACCAAGGACAGGAATTTGGGGGCCATCTTAGAATCCCACAGCCTTAGAAGCAGAAACCATTGCTGTATCAGCAAACCAAAGCCTTCTGATGGTAAAGCACTTTGACTGTTGCTCCCAAGACTGAATGTCATGTAGAGCTGGCAGGCCTTGTCTCCCGGGCTCTGGCTGTGCAGCTGAAAGGCACATGGAGTGAAGGAGACTGGACACAGCCCCCCTGTGGTGCAGGAGTGAATTCGCTGAGTGCTGTTTCATTAGCTGCTGCTTGGGAACATTGGTCCAACTGCAGCCTGTTCTAACCCATGGGCACTTAGCATAGATTACGAAAGCGGTTTGTAGGGAGGGTCCCAGAGAAAGCCACAGGAGGCATTATCTTTTCCTGGGCTAGTGGTGGTGGGGGGTGCACTCCTCTGAGTCAGGCAGGGGCTGGAAAAATGAGCAAGCAGCCTGGGTGCCTTGGGCCTCGTGGGTAAAGCTGCCAGTGATTGAGCCTCTGGGTCTTCTGCAACCCTCATCAAAGACACCTCCCAGTACAGCCTCTTTGGGACTCTGAGCCCAAAGTTGGAAGAGCCCCAAAAGGCCACTCAGAATATTTTATTGCCCAGCACAGAAACACCCTCTTCCCGACCTGTGCCCAAAACCTAAGAGTCAGAAATACTGATAAGCATTTATTTTGTCACAGGGTTTCTGTAGGAGGGGACCCTGGGAGCAGGGTAGTGGCTCTTAGACTCTGCCTCCAAGTCTCCCAGGAGGTTGCAGTCCAGCTGTCAGTGGGGCTGCAGTCATCTGAAAGCTTGCCTGGAGTAGCAGCAGATCCACTTCCAAGCCACCGATGTGTCTGTGCACCATGTGAGGCCTCGGTTTCCACGTGGGCCTCCTCATAACACTGCTAGAGAGTCCTCCTGACACGCAGCTGGCTTGCCTTCCAGCAGGGCTCAGCAGACTAAAAGGCCAGCTAGTAAATGTTTTTGACTCTGTCCGCCAAAGCTTGATTGCAGCTCCTCAGCTCTGCTGCAGTGGTATAGAAGCAGCCATCGAGATCACATGACCAAGGGGGTTGTGCTCCATAAAACTTTAATTTTGGATACTGAAATTTGAATTTCACATAATTCCATGTTGCCACTAAGTATTTTTATTTTGATTTTTTTTTTTTCCCTGACCATTTACAAATGTAAAAGCCATTCTCAGTTCCGAGGCCTTAGGAAGTCAGGCAGGCACCAAGCCAGATTGGACCCATGGGCCTGGAGACTGCCTGCCCTGCCCTGCCCTGCCACCTGTGATCCACAGCAGAGTAGACACCACAGCGGGCTCCACCAACTCCTCCAGGTTACACGGTACTGAAGGAGATGGCCTGGAGAAACTGGGGGCTCCAGAGGTCTGCTCCCACTGCCCGCACCTGCATTTACCCCTCACAGGTGACCGGATGCTCTGCACCTTGAACAGCACAGCCTCTGCACTGGCACCAGGCCATCTCTAACAAAACACCTCCTGCAGAGCCAGAATACAAGTAATGGAGTATGAGCACTCATGCCTACTGAATTTGCATAAAGGTGCATGGTGCCACATTGAATTTGAACGCTCAAATCAGTGGTGTGTAGCAAGCTTAGCAACAGTCCAAGAGGGCAGGTGTGGGTTTTGTTCATGTGGTTTGGGGCTGGTCACAGCAGAGGTATTGTTTTTGTATTTTCTCTGACTCAGGTAAACATTTGTGTCTGGGAAACTTGCGTGACTCTTGAAGTTGATCCACCTCCAGATGACTAGAGTTTGTTTTTTGTTTTTTGGTGGGGTTTTGGTACCGGGGATCAAACTCGGGTCCTTGCGCTTGCAGGGCAGGTGGCGGCACCTCTGAGCTAAATCCCCAGCCCTGGAGTTTTAATATTAATTTAATATGCCTGGGAAGCAGCCTACCTGCCATGGGAAAGGCAGAGGACTTCCTGTTCCCAGCACAGAGTGAGGAGGAAGTTTACACAGAAAGGTTGCTCTTGGGTGTGAAATGTTTAATTCGGAAGGCATTTGTGCTTTGCCATCCAGACCCCCCTTGGCAGGTTTGCCTCCCTTCTAAGAACAGAAGGAAGGGAGGCATGCTGGTTTCGTAGGGAGTATCAGGATGTTGTTCTTGTGAATTTACTGATGAGCTCAGGGGAGGAAAGAGTGTTCTCAGAGCGGGGTTCTTTTGTTGCATGAAGTGAGAGGATGAACTATGTTTATTCCAGAGGAGGAACTCTGTTTATCTGTAAGGCCTTGGAAGTTGCCTGGATCCTTGTGGGTCTCATGTAGGAGAGAAAGTGCTTCTTCCACTGTGTGGTTTGTGCGGGGGAGGCACTTGCTGGTGATGTGGTGGTCACTGAGGGACTTCTGCTCAGCCTCAGGAAGACCCTTCAGCGGTTTGGTCATGCCTAGGCTAACACCCATCCTTCATCATCTCAGAGTCTTCTGGATGTTGAGGAAAGATCACAGGCTGAGACCTCTGGGGTGTTCCAGTCTGTGAGCCCCCAGGCCAGGGTTCCAATTGAATTAACTTAGCAAGTCACGTATGATCAGGTACAGGCTGCGGTCCCCCACTGTATTCAAGTTTTAAATGGAAGACAAAGCCCATCCTCAACCCTCTCCTACCCTCAGACCTCAAGCCACAAATATCACTGAACCCTCTGGGTGCATGCCGGCTGCTGAAATCACAAAGATGAGTAACGAGTAGTCCTGGATTTCACGAAGGCCAGTGATGTGAAAGGCCCCAGCTCTAATGATGCAGGATATGGGGATTTGAGCTTAGCAGTAAAAACCCATTGTCTGGATAGCATTTCCATGGCCCCATGTCGGGTCTTCAGCATGTTGGAGTCAGGGAAGAGCTTTAGCCCAGATAGGCACTCAGAGGAATCTGGGCAGCTTTCAAACTTGGGTTTTCCTTTTGCTGATGAAACCCCCTCATTGCTCAGACTCCTGGGCGGCATTTGCAGGAATCAAGGGCTTGAGTCCAGATAGGCAGGAATGGCTGCTCCTGCCCAGTGATCAGAGCAGGAGCTCTGCCTCAGCACTGGGCCCACAACTCCCTGCTGCAGGTCCTGGATTGGAAGTGGCTCCTAAGACAGTCCTGGCTGTTCGGGCTGCCCAGGGGCACAAACTCAGCCCTGCAGGACCTCTCAGGAACTCGGTCTCTGGTGAGAGTCATTGCCAGGCTGAGGCTGTGCCAGCATGAGGCAGCAGTGCTCAGTCCTGAGCTACCTAGAGCACATATCCCTGACCACCACACAGCCCGGGCCGGGTTTGCTCTGGGAAGCTGCTGCCGAGCAGGGCAGGAGCTCCCTGCGGCCCTGGGAGGGAAGTGTTCAGTCAAGCACAGCTCAGGACTCGCCAGGGCTGACCAGTGGTTTTTTAAAAAGTACTTTTTAAAAGAAGACTTTTATCAGCTCATAAATCCTTCTAGAGTCTCCTGGAGAGTTTTCTTGGGGAAGTAACGTAAACAAGGTCTTGATTCCCACAGAGTGGAAAAAGACTTCCTTTTATGGGCAGCACTGGAAGGGCTGTGGCTCTGGAATGATTTAAAAGCAGGGTGACATGGCTTGTTTGTGTTGATGTCACCACTTCACTGCCCTCCTGGTGGCACCTCCTCAGCCCCCGGCCACGGGGCACAGGGCCAGACACAGCTCATGTTCCTGGCCCAGCTGTGCTTCTATTCAGGGAGAAGTCCCTCAGCCTGAGCGGAAGTCACAGGCTGGCGATAGAGAGGTGCCCCTTGTATTTATTGCCCATTTTAATTAATGTTTTTGGACTTGGTCTTTGTTGGGGGAAAGGATGGGCATGTCAAGGCAAGCCTGTGTGCCTGCTGACATGCAGGCGTTGTCAGGAGCAGGGACAGCGCACTAGGCAACCTTCCTGTGAGTGTCCAGGGGCAGCCAGGACAGGGTTGTCTCCCGAGGGGACTGGGTCACCCATGCCCACTCCACCCTGTTTGTGACCTTGCACAGATAGTACAGTCTCCTGGTGCTTCTTTTGCTTTCCACGTGCGAGGGATGTAGGCTATATAATACGCAGCGCTGCGCCTCCTTCAGAGACTCAGGAGGACCCAAGCAAGCACCATACCAAGAACTCACTGCGCGACACCCTCATGCTCAGCACTGCCCCCGGCTGGACTCAGAAGGGAGAATAATTCATCTGTCTCCTTTTGCCCCGTTCTTTTTCTTCCAGATCAGGGGTTGGCCACCTTGTTTTGTAGCGAGCCAGACAATAAATATTGTGTGCTTGCAGACTAAACAACCTGGTTCTAACTATTCAGCTGGCAGTTGGATTCTAAAAGAAGCCACAGGCGACATGTAAATAAATGGGCTACCAGCAGCATCTGGCCCACCTGTAATTTCCTGACCCCTCTGGCCCATTCTTGCCCTCCCCCATGGTCACTACCCTCTGCCTGACCTGACCCAGCGTGACCCAAAGCCTTCTAAGGAAGCCGGCCAGGTGGGCAGGGAGCCTGCCTCTCTGTCCACAGCTTCCACACTGATGGGGTGTGGTTATGTTGGGGTCTCACAGGGCCAAATATAAGTAGGTCTCTTGGCCACGTGATCCGCCTGACAGAAGGCTAGGTGTCAAGGTGGGGTGCTTTGCGTTTCCCGGACACAGGGAGTTCCATTTGGCCATTTTTATTGGATAGCATCTCTTTAGCCAGCAGTTTTAAAACAAAACAAAAGGTATGCCATCCCAGTAAGAGCAGAGATTGGAAGGAAGGGCCTGGGTCACCTGCTCAGGTCAGAGAGACCCACTGGGCCACCCTCCTCAGCACCACAGTCTTGGTCAGCTCCGACCTTGCTCCTTCGCCTTCTTCTTTGCCCTCAAGGTCTCTGTTTCCCACATTTGTCAGAGGCCCAGCCCATGGCTGGGAAGGCTCCCTGTGGCCCGTGTGACTCAAAGGGCTTCTGGGTTTGGTGGCCTAGCTGTTGTGACTGAGGCTCAGCACACCTTCATGCTCTGTTCTCTGCCTGTGCCTTGCTTGTGGACAGGACTCTTGTCCAGGGAGCTCCTGGCGGGCTTGTTGGAATCTGGCTTAAGGTCTCCATCTTGACTCATTTGCTTCAGCACAGTCTGGATCCTGACCCCGCAGGCAGGGGCTGGATTGAGACACAAACCGGCGGGTGCACTCCTTGGGTCTGGCAGCCCCACCACCACCTAAGCTTCTGCCAGGGCGGGCCTGTCCCAGGTGGAAGCTTAGAAACAGCATCGATGGGGCTCAGGAAGAGATCACTGTCGGGGAGGCTGCCGTTGCCTCCCACCCTTGTTAGTGGGAGACAGAGGCGCCCTGCCTTCTCGTTCTGGAAAGGATGTTCAGTGTTCACGGGAGATGCTTCAGCCGGAAGCTGCTTGTTTATAAAAACACTTAGCACTGTCACTGTCGATGAGCCCCATTGTGGCGGGCTCTGTGTGAGCCGAGCTTGGTCCTTCTCAGGCAGTGAAGTTTGGGGTTTTGTATCACGGGAAGGACTGAGTTCTGGGCAAGGTGAGCTGACAAGTGGGAGGGAAGAGATAGAAAGCCAGAGCCTCCGAGCGGCACGAGAGCAAGTCTCCCTTCCGCCTGTCTCCCCCTCAGGTTTGAGCTGATGCGCATGTGCTGGCAGTACAACCCTAAGATGAGGCCTTCCTTCCTGGAGATCATCAGCAGCATCAAAGACGAGATGGAGCCTGGCTTCCGAGAGGTCTCCTTCTACTACAGCGAGGAGAACAAGCCGCCCGAGCCGGAGGAGCTGGACCTGGAGCCCGAGAACATGGAGAGTGTCCCCCTGGACCCCTCAGCCTCCTCGTCCTCCCTGCCGCTGCCCGACAGACACTCAGGACACAAGGCCGAGAATGGCCCGGGCCCCGGAGTGCTGGTCCTCCGCACCAGCTTCGATGAGAGACAGCCCTACGCGCACATGAACGGAGGGCGCACGAACGAGAGGGCCTTGCCGCTGCCCCAGTCTTCAACCTGCTGATCCTGGACCCCGCATCCCGTGCAAACAGTAATGTGTGTGCACGCTCAGCGGCGGGTGGGGGGAGAGAGTTTTAACAATCTGTCCACAAGCCTCCTGTACCTCAGTGGATCTTCAGAGCTGCGCTGCTGCCCCGGAGACTGCTTCTCTGCAGTCAACACCTTGGGATGTTCCTTTTCTCAATATGCAAGCAGCTTTCTGTTTCCCTGCCCAAGCCCTTAACTGACACGGGCCTCTGAGAACCTTAATGACAACACTTAATAGCAACAGAACACTTGAGAATTGAGTCTTCTCATGCTCTTTCCTCTCTCTGTCTCTTTCTCTCTGTCTCTCCTTTTTCCTTCTTTTTTCTGCTTCATAATGGAAAGGTGTTTGCTGCAACCTGGCTGGAAAGCCCTTTTTGTCAGATGGAGGAAACGGCTGTCTCTGGGGCCCCACATCAGCCCTGTACACACCTGCCTGGCACCATGGGTTGTTACCTCTCTCACACACATGCACACACACACACACACACACAGATGGAAGTTTTTTAAACTATATCCATAACCTTTTTAAGGCCACCTAAAATTTTAAAAGGGCCATGGTTTATCTACGGTAGTTACCCTTTTAACGCTGCCAAATTTTGCCAAAATCCTGAACTTTCTCCCTCATGAAGCCCACACTGATTTCCTTCTGCCCAGAGGCATGGGGTGAGCACAGTATCTGTAACTCCACATAAGAGGCGTATTGGTGAAACACTCCATCCAACTGTCCCAGGTATGCTTTCCAAGCCCCAGTGCAGCGGGGCTCCCTGCTTTCAATGACTAGGTTATTCTCTGGAGGAACTGGACAGAAGGAGACTTTCTCTCATGAAGATGGGAAAGGCTGGGGGCCTTCCCAACCCCCAGCTCTGCCCCCAAGGATTCTGGAGGAAACAGACCAAGTGAGCCTGAAAGCCTGGCCCTGGTGCCAGTCTCCCCGGGCCCTTCCTGACCCCCGAGGGACGCAGGGGGGAAGGGGTTTCCAGGGACTCAGCCCAGCCATTGACGCAGGTGTGCAAGGGAAGGGACTGAGACGCCACAGCAGTGAGCAGCAGCGCAGGCAATGGATTCAAGCATTCTAAGCTTCGTTGACATTTTCTCTGTTACTAGGACTTCTTCATGGTCTTTCAGTTCTATGTTAGACCATGAGACATTTGCATACACATCGTCTTTAATGTCACTTTTATAACTTTTTTACGGTTCAGATATTCATCTATACGTCTGTACAGAAAAAAAAAAGCTGCTATTTTTTTTGTTCTTTATCTTTGTGGATTTAATCTATGAAAACCTTCAGGTCTACCCTTCTTCCCTTTCTGCTCACTCCAAGAAACTTCTTATGCTTTGTACCAGAGTGTGTGATTTTTCTTCCTCTCCTCCCAGTAATTGATACTTCTAGAACCTAATTGCCATGAACTGTTGGATGCCTTTTTAGAAAACCCCCCGCTCCCCGGCGCCCAGCCCATTCTCTGTCTTCTAACCCTGTAGGCTCTGTGGGCACGAGGCAGGTGAGGGACAGGGGCAGACCCGGGGCTCGGGCCCAGGCCTGGCCCCCTGTGCCTCCCACGGCGCTGGACCCTGTCACAGCGCAAGACATGACGCAAACTCAGGTCGGAAATCGCGAGGCTGAGCATCTCACGTGGCCCTGCTCAGTGTGTGTGGTGCCCATCGTTGATGAGTCTCACCTGCTCTTTCCCTTCCCTTGCCTTTGGTTTGTGACACAGACGTTTTTTTTAATTCTTGGGTACAACAGCAGTTTTAACTGCAGACACGAGGCATTTGGATTACTATTTCTTTAATGGATATTTAATCCTTCCATCCCACGGAAAACAGCTGCTGAGTCTCAGGGTGCAGCAGAACGTGGCCAGCAGGCCCCTCTGCCACCCTGTGCCACACCCTCACCAGACCGACCTCCCTGTCTCTAGAACCAGAGCATCCCACAGGACCTGTCCACCCTGGCAGGGAGCGGGACCCCGGCGCCCCAGCCAGCCCAGGGGCCGAGAGCCCACCGCCAGGTCTGCTGCTCTGAGTGCCAGGGCGGGCGGCCCAGAGCGCTCTGCCTGCTCCCCAAGGACCAGAGCCCTGGCACCAGCTGCCGCTCCCTGGCTGGGAATCCCAGCCCTCGGGCCTGGGCTCCTGTTTTGTTTACTTTTTAGCGCTTCGCATGGGAGTGATGACAGCACAAAAGTTGCTTCTGGGATGGAAATGTTTAGATTCCTAGTAAGGACAAAGCTCAACGATGATGATTGCTAGTTGTGACTGGAGATTAAACACAAAAAAGAAAGTTCATAGTGCTTGCTTGCCTGTGAGTTCCAGGCTCCAGACCTCCAGACTTCCTCATGGCCTCTGTCCCACAATGTTTTCCCTTAAAAGAAAAGAAGAAAAAGAAAACAAGGTAATTAAGAAGGTATCGTATGTAGGAGTCTTTTAATTTATTTTGTGATACCAGTTTTAATCACTGTAGAAAAGCCCCCATTATGAATTTAAATACTGAGGAAAGGGTGCGTGGTTGTTGAGTGTGTGTGTGTGTGTGTGTGTGTGTGCGTGTGTAAAAGACAGGACAGTTTTTGGTTTTTTGGGTGTTTTTGTTTTTTCAAACATTGATCTACCTCACTCTTATTTTTTATATGTGTATATAGAAAAAAAAAGAATACATCTCACATTTCTCAGCACCTGACAGTAGGCCACTGATACTGGTAACCTCATCCACACCACAGGCCACACACCCAGGTGTGACATGCAGGAAGAGGCCAGGCTGTATTCCGGGGTCAAAGCGACACTAACCCCCTTCTCTGCTCGTTTCAGACAGCTTGCCTTTTCCTGGGATGTCTTGTACTGCTTTTTTCTTTCTCCTAACCTGGTTCCTTCAGAGGTTGTGAGGTATTAGGGTTTCCTTGTTCCCGGCCCTGGCCTAAGGAGGACACGAGAACATGCTCTGGGGGCCAGCCCCCTGGCTGTCTCTGGCCAAAGCAAAGCTGCTTTGAATGACCAACCCGTGTCACCAGGGAGGGAGCAGGTGTTCCCCAGGCTCTGAGGACAGGAAGGTGGCCACGAACTGCACTCTTGTGGGGTGCTGGGTGAGTCCCCAGGCTGCTCTGGTGGGGCTTGCACTGAGTCAGGGATGTGCCACTGCTGCCGCCACCTTTGCTCTACTTAAGGGCGCAGCCCCATCAGCAATCAGAGAGCTCAGTCCTCCCAACCTGCTCCAGCCAAGCTGATACAGAAAGGAGAAGCCCCTCCCCTCTGCCACCTGCTGTCTCGCTACACCTTCCTGCCCCTCCCTGGGGAAGCACCAGACCTCCTTGGGGCTGGATGGCCAGTGGTCAGCGCTGGCCGCCTCCATGGTGGTGCACCTCTGTCCACCCCGCCATCCTGCTGCTCACGGGTGGACGGTGCACTGTCCAAGCCCAGCACCTGCTCTCACAGGCCCTGGGGATGGTACCTGGGAAGCGCCAGGAGTGGTTTCCCCACACGTGACGGCCCCTCCCAGTTGCAGCACTTGATGATGCCCAAGAAGGAGCCTTTCCGCTTGCAGGAGCGCTGGCCTTCCCTCCCACGTCTCCAGGATCTTAAGGTCACTGAGAAACACTTAACTGTTGGATCAGGGTTTTCTTCTTCCACACTGTAGGTGACCCCTTGGAATAGTGGCCTTGCCTCTCTTTTGCACATACCTGCCAGTTCCCACAACTGGATTTCTACAGATAATTCAACTGGTTATAAGGGTTTTGTTTAAACTGTCCAAGTTGTTGGTGTCATTTTGTTCTTGTTTTATGTAGATGGTTTTTCTTTTAAGTAGAGAGGAAACACTAACAGTATAGTGCTCATCCTAACAAATGCTTCAGAAGCACTTCAATAAAGGAAAATTTTGTTTGTGTGCTGGTGCAGTCATTTTACTGGACCAACCCACCCACCTTAACTCTACCAAGGCATCATGTATCCACAGTTCTAGCCTCATTTTATGCTGATTTTCCCACCTCTTCTTGATTTTCTCTTTTGTATGCTCCAAATAATCTAATCAAGCTAGTTGTGGCATTTTCCAAGCAACCTCCTCCTGACAGCAGCAGCTCACACTGCTTGAAGTCACGTGAACCACTGAGGCACCTCGCTGAATTGTGAGCATTGAGACGTTCTCACACAGCCCTTCCCCAAGGGAGGCTGCAGGAGCTGATGTCTTCTGGAGCTAGTGCTGAATTTGAGCTGTGTGAGGCCTCCTCTAAGGGATGCCATGGCATTTGACACACAGTTGGAATGAGCTTCCTCGTTGGAAGATAGAAGACTGTGTTTGGGGCTGCCGCTGGCCCCTCCTTCCAGCCGGTTTCTTAGGCTCAGGACAACACTTCAATGGTGGGAAAAACGGCTTCATAAGATAGAAAAGTAGTTACTGTGAAACTACCAAACGGCAGAATGCTTGCTTGGTGTGACATGGTGTGTTCTGGTTGGGATAATGAACTGACAAGCCATATATGATGCCAAATTCTAGGCCAGTCTGATCCACCGAAGCCGCCTTCTCAGCAGCCCACCTCTGTGGCCATGGCCGTTCCTAATACAGGCGGCTGAAGTGGCAGTGTCACACTGAGCTCAGGTGGGTGAGAAGAAAGCTAGGATGTTCATCCCAGGTCCTCAGCTGTCACTGTTGGGCCCTCCCAGGATTGGCCAGACAATGTTGAAGGCAACTCCTTTCCCAAACAGACACCTTCCGGTTGGCAGCAACACTCCATGGTAGGCCTTGGCCCATTCCAACAGTCCCAGTAGTGCATTTAAGGTTAGGGGTTTGTTCCTTTGTTAATGTTGCTTTTGTGTTTGTCAGCTGTCTTTTCATTTCCTGGGCTAAGCGGCATTGGGAGACATGGACCCGAGATCCGCTCTTTAAGAACCAGTGAGAAAAGTCAAAACTTTCTTCCTCCACTCTGAACTAGTCGGTGGTACAAATGAGAACTTCAAGAGAGGATGTTGTTTAGATTGAGCCTCTGTTGCCAGAGATGCTGAAGATACAGACCACGGGGCTTTATTTTTGGCCTCGCAACTTGGATGACTAGTGCGTCATTTAGAGGAAGGAGCACTCCTTGATGGTGGCACGGCCAGGCAGAAGGAAACCATTGTTCACAGGGGTCAGGACACGGAGAGAAATAACAGGCAGAAAGGTACAGGGCTTGGAAGAAGCGGGGGCCGTGGATTGAACTTGATGGTTTCCAAAGGAATCCACCCACATCAAGGGTCCACAGTCATCCATGGGCATTTGGTTTCAACAGTTAAACCTAACATCCTGCTCTGCAAACTTATCACAGAATTAAGTCACAGTGTATAAGAATATGAACTGCATCGCACTCGCCAGTTGTCAGTTCTGGGGCATGACTTTAGGGCTTTGTTTTATTTTGCTTCTATAAGAACATAATAATCACTCATTTGTATGTCCACGTTTCTGTGTCTGCATCTTTCCGGTAAGCATTTTTTAAAAATTAGTCACTCATTAGCATTTCCAATAGGGCTCTTAAGTCCAGTAGATTACGGGTAGTCAGTTGACGAAGATCTGGTTTACAAGAACTAATTAAATGTTTCATTGCATTTTTGTAAGAACATAGAATAATTTTATAAAATATTTGTAGTTGATAATTGCCGAAAATAATTTAAAGACACTTTTTTTTCTCTGTGTGCAAATGTGTTTGTGATCCTTTTTTTTTTTTTTTAGGACACCTGTTTACTAGCTAGCTTTACAATATGCCAAAAAAAATTTTTTTAAAGATTCTTTTCCAAACCCGAACCATGGTTCACCCTCTTTCTCCCCATGCTTTGTGCCCTTGTTTATAACAAAGGAATGATGATTTCAAAAGTACTTCTGTATCTTCGGTATCTTGGTCTTCTGGAACCCTCTGGTTGGTTAGGGGATCGTCTTCTGGTCATTTCCCCTTGCAGTGTAGCAACTTTAAGGGATGGAGAGAACCTCACTGGCTGTGGAAACGGCACAGGTCTTCTGCCCTGTGATGTACCACACTGCTCAGCATCTGGCCTGGCTGGCTTGGATATTGTCATAGTCCTGCAGTGCCACAGTGGTGGAAGGACTTCTCACCACAGCAAATGGTTTTCACAATGACCACACACACACAAAAGCAGAGAGCACCCAGGCCATCTGCATCTATGCCTCGTACCATGTCAAATGCTTTGTCCTAATGAGCAAGTGACCTTATTTATTTTTATCTAAGGCAGAACACTGATGATACATTTTTCCCATACAGAACAAATTCTTTTGATAAAAACCACAACAACACATCCACCCAAAGTTTTTTTAAGTTTGACTCCATGTCCTCTAGCTCCCAGTGGATTATTGGCCATGTCAACACAACTCCACAAAATCCCTGTTTTTGGAAACATCTGGAATTTTTGCACTCCATAGGAGAAAGGTCCAGAAACCATCTGGGGTTTTTGTTGTTGTTTTCAACTTCTTATTTGGTTGGTTGGTGCTGTGTTCACACATCCACAGGTGGAACAGATGCCCGGTGAAAACACCTGTCTGTTTTCTAAGCCAGTGAGGTTAAGGTGAGAGGTTTGCCAGAGTTTGTCTACCTCTGGGACTAAAAAAAAAAAAAAAAAAAAAAAAAAAAAAAAGGCGCAATGGAATGGATGTATCACTAATAATGCATTGTCTGAGTTCTCTTGTTTTAAAAAAAAGTTTTTTTAAAAAAAGTAAAAAAAAAAAAAAGATGGCCAATTTGTTACATAAAATGACCTTGTGTATAAATTATTCCTAAAAAATCTTCTGTTTATATGAAAAATCAGTAGATGAAAAAATTTCAAAACGTTTTTGTATATTCTGTTGTAAGAATTTATTCCTGTTATTGCGATATACTCTGGATTCTTATGAAAAAAAAAACTATTTTGAATGGCTGAAGCTAAGGTGACTTTATAGTTTCTCTTACTCTGCTTTTTTCTAGTAAAGTACTACATGATTTAAGTTAAATAAAAATTCTGTATGCACTTTTTGTGTCCAATTTTCTTCCTTCTCTTTCTGGAACCATCACTACATTTCTGCGGCAAGGGAGCCAAGCTCAGTGTGACGTGTGTTCACACGTGTCACTTGGAAGTGTTCTGCGAGAGAGCGTTACCCAGTTTCTGTCATCTGAGCACTCTATGCACATTGCTAGAGCCAGGAAGCTCCTCTCTCATTCCACTAAATCTTCTGGAGGAAAATCTGAAGACAGAATACAGAAATTTTTACTTCATTTTTGACTGATTTGTAGCATCTTCTTTCCTACATTTTCCACTGACAAAAGTCAGGCCAAAGGTTTGAGCTGTCTGACTCAGGGGCAGAGCACAAAAATGCTTCTCTTCTCACGACCTTGTGGGTGGCCCAACTTGGAGGGCACCCATGAGACCCACAAAGCCCCACATAGGACGTGGCTTGCCACAGGTGCTCCAACACAGTAGTCTCTTTTTAGCTGGTGATTAATGAGCCCTGCCAGCCCCCAGGGACTCCACGATCTAATCATCATCTTTGTCCAGGAAGGGGGTGAGGCGTGGTAGGAAAAGGAAACGCTGTAAATGCCTTAGAATCAGACCACATCGGCATAGTCACAACACCTGGGTGACAAAGCTGGTCATTCAGTAAACTGTGATCGTGGGAAATTAAACTGCAGCAACAAAATCAGGCTGTTAGAAGAAGAGCTAAATAGTTGGACACAATAGAAGTAAATCAAAGGCCATGGTTATCCAAGACCTGGTGAGTCTCAGGTATAGATTGTAAAAGCAAAAAGCATTTAAAAAGCTCTTAAGAGACAGCACTGTCAAGCTCGGTGCTGGCCTAGGGGTCCTGCACACTGTGGTCATCCAGAGCCTGACAGGTGGGGGACTTCCTGTAGGGAACCGAAGAAGGTCTCATGTCCAAGGCTAGGTTGTCACAGTCTCTGACAAAGCTAGAACACCAGTTTCTGAGGATGAAGACAGTGGACCCTTAGATGTTAGAACCTCTGCTCTGTGCCACCTCTTAAGAGTACTAAGAGGGGCTGTTTCTGTGTTTACCCCGCCCCCAACCTGTGTGTTAGTCTGTTTTGCATTACTATAACAAAATACCCAAGGCAGGCTAACTTCACAAAGAGAAGAAGTTTATTTGGCTTACAGTTCTGGAGGCTAATGAGTATGGTGCAGGCATCAGGTTGCCTCTGAGGAGACCCTCCTGGCAGGAGCTCATATGGGAAGAAGACATCACATCTCAAAAGAGGAAGTCAGAGAGCAATTCTGGGTTTTGCTTACTCTTAACAACAATTCGCTATAAGTGTTCAGGGATCCCGAAGAAGTTCCTTAATCTCTCTTAAGGGTAACTACCCCAATGACCTAAGGATCTCCCATTAGGCTCCGCCTCTCAAAGGCCCTACCTCCTCCCAACAGCACCACACTGGAGGGCAAGCTCCCAACACATGAACCCGTGGAAGACCCACTGGGACTATAGCAAGCTATGAGGCCACACTCGGCTGTGTGTTTTAGTAGTGTTTTATTGTCGATGAAGGCCTTTCACATCCATTGTCTTCACTGGATGTTCACAAGCACTCTGCAATGGCAGGCTTTATTGCTCTGTTTTACAGCTGCACACATGGACATGTCCCAACCTCCCTGGCTATTAAGTGATCAGGGCTCAATCTTTTATGCTACCATTTTCAAACAAACTGAACTGCCCTGTAGCAGCCATTGCTGAACAGGCCCTGTTGTAGATCAGCAGGGATCTGGGACATACACAGAGACTAGGACATGAATGTACCTCCGGGGTTCTCTGTGGACAACTTCAGAAGCCGCAGAGTGGGAAATGGTGGGGAAGTTCATCACAAGAGAGCTCTAGGCCTCCCAATTGGATATCTAAAAAATTTTTCAATGTGTATGCACAGCATTGAGCAATTTGCAATTATATCGGAGCTCTGTCCTGGGGGGGTCTCTGGACAGTTCCTGCCAGGGTCCTGAAACAGGAGAAAGAATAAAGGGGTTGAGGGCTCTGGGTGGCTGCTACTTGCCCTGAGTACAAAAGTATCTCCACATTCACCACCATGCCGCTAGACCCCAGCACCATCTCACCCCACTTGCAGGCTTTGCTCCAGCAGTGTGACTTAGATCTACTGTATGTCAAACAATCCAAGTGTATTTACAAAGGGGGTCTTGTAAAGTCTATTCTGTGTACACAAATCTTCTGGAGGGCTAGTAGCAAAATGAGCAAGGCCTGTCCAGTTGCTTTGTTATTAGCTTACAGATGCCTTTTCCTACAGTACATGAATCCAGGCATTAATAGGCCAATTTTTTCTAGTATAATCAAGTAAAGAATGGTAGTTATGAGCAGACCAACATAACAAGAAATGTACTAGCCCTTAGGTGCTTCCATTCTATTACTCAAAAATAAAGTTGCCATTGGGGTTATGAGTGAAAACTGTGCCCCCAAAAGACACTGGACAAGCAGAACTTTGCTGTGAGCAGCTTGGCACAAGACCCAGTTCAGTGTCATAAAATCAAAACAAGGGAGATTCTGAGTTTTAAAAGTTAGGAATAATACTTATTATGGAGAGAAGCTAAGTCCAGCTTGAAAGCTTGCTGTAAGGGCAAACGCTGCTGGTGAAAATACCCAACAGTGTAGCCACTGTGAAAACCAATACGGCAGTTCCTAAAAAAAATTAAACACAGAATTCTCATTTGCTCCAGCAATTTATTCTGTGTATATACACAAAAGAACTGAAATCAGGGGCCTGAACACACATTTGGAGGCCAATTTTCACAGCAGTATTATTAGCCATACCCAAAAGATGGAAGCCATCCAAGTGTCCGTCCATAGGTGAATGGAAGAGCCAACTGTGGCAGGGACATATAATGGTATATTGTTTAGCCTTAGAAAACAATGAAGTCATATCATCTGTTACAACACTGAAGAAACTTGAGGACATTATAATAAATGAAATAAAACACAAAAAAGACACATACTCATATTAGGTACCTAATTGAGTTCATAGAGATGGATGGTATAATGGTGGTTGCTAAAGGCTGGGGAGAGAAGGAATAGGTAGCTCTTGTATATGGGTAGAGTTTTGGTCCAGAGCGGTGAGAAAGCCCTAGAGAGGGCTGGTGGTGATGGCTGCACAACAGCATTGGTGTGCTGAATGTCACTAAACTATATACTTCAAAATAGGTAAGACGAGTAGCAAAACAAGACAGGGAAAAACCACACACTGAACTTAGAGGAGCGGCTGCACCTGTGCCTCCATGGCCTGTGGTCCTCAAGCCTGGGCAGGATCTCACAGCCCCACTGCACAGTCTTTTAGAAGGAGAAAAAAAAATTACTGGGATTTCATTTTATTGTCATAAAAACCATAACGGAAGCTAGTTAATCCCTTGTGAAACATCTGCCTTTTAGAGAGTTCTTCTTACTTCTGACAATAAAATAACTGATTTTGTTGAGCGAATTCAGAATTTTTTCCCTCTGTGTAAACTGTTTTACAAGCAATTTTTAAAAGCCTCTCAAGGCATAATTGAACTCTGCACGTAGGACTGAACATTTATTTTTCTCTAAAGGAGACATTCCCCAACTGGTTCCCTTTGGGTGGGATCAGTGTGGTTCAGTTCTCTGCGATCCTGGCTTTGAGCTGGGGCTTTCCCACTCACCTCCAGCATTTCCTGGATGATGACTTTCAAGGCTTTTCCCAGCAGGCTGGCTGGGAACCCACGTGAAAGTGGAGGGACATGGATGAGTGCCGCATGCCCGTTTCCATGATGCAGAGACAGGTAGTAGGTGTAATCGCAGACGTACCTGCATCCCCATGAGACACCACATTACTATAACAATGGTACAAATCAAACTTTAGGAAGAAAGGGGCCCCAAAAGGAGACCTCAGGCCAGGCCCCGGTGTGAACAACTGTTCAGCAAAGAGGGGCGACTTGTGCAGTGGCTCCTGGCCAAGCAGCCAGCTGGATAGTACAGGATGGTTTCCTCAGGGGGGAAAGGGAATTTGAAGGTCATCTCCTCTCCCCTACTTGATTAGTGCGCCGAGACCTGCAAAGCTTACCTGCCTGCATCTCGAGAAAAGATCACCTCCACATCCTCAATGGCAACGCGTTTGCAGACCGCCTTCATGCTGACCCTTGACACAATCACTTCCGGGCCACCAGACAGGCACACACCTCCCTCCGGCCGGAAGCCCTGGATGTCACCATCTTGGTAGCCATGGTTCTTGCCACATTGTTCCAGAAAAATTGCCTTGGCCGAAGTGTCCACACCCACATGCACAACGAGCTGTATGAACAAAGGCCATAGCAGAGAGATCACACAAAACCGGGTCATCAAGTGTGCAGAAAGGCCAAGCCCTGGGAAAGCAACTCAAGCCCCAAATCCACCATGAAACCCCAGGGGATACCCTGTCTGTGTACCCAAATTAATACAGGTGGAACGAAAAGCTGAATTCTTTCGACTAAATAAAAACCATATCGCATTTATATTTCAATACTTTTATATTCCAAAATATTTTTACAAGGTAATATATTCTCTTTTTTAGGGGGGTGGGGAAAGAAAGCAAGTTTGTATCTAAGACTACCACAGAAGTTTAGGGTTTCTATAGAAGCATCCATCTTTTTAATGACACTTTAATAAAAGAAGTTAGTGACCGTCCAATAAAATTTTGATAGAATGTCTTTGGCTGGATTATAGTTTTCTTTTTCAAAAATAGCTGCTGAGTATTTTATCAAAGCATTTGGAACCTGGTCTTAATGTCTTGGTGGTATATGCTTTATTAAACACATCACATGGTCTGGGGAGCAGTATTGGTACCCATGTTTATTGTAGTACTTATGTGCAGGTAACATAGGTTGGGTATTTGGAAGATGGGCCCTCGTAGGTAGACCACCCTCCCAACAACTGTCTGAGCTCAGGAGGTCTTTGTCTCATTTCAACCAACCATCCCAGGTGGACGTGTGTGGGATATAACCCAGGGCCTCTCCCTGAGATGCAAACTATCTTAAGTGTTGCCTGATGATGTGGTGAGGTGCACTTCAGCCATCAGCCCCAGAACTAGGGTCCCAGATGTTCTCAGGCTCTGGCCTCCACCACATCATCAGTCTACAGGCTCCACTACCTCTCTGGCCATCACTTACTTGTGGCTGAAAATCTTTCCAGATTCTGGTGACCCTCTGCTTCACCTCCCTGTAATCTACAGGCAGCTGGAGAGTCCTCAGCTCCACCTCCATGTCAGTCTCCAGGCCCATCTTGGAGAGCTCCTGCAGAAAGAGCTTCTTATGTTGGGGTACAAAGGTGAGTCCCAGAAACCCCAACCCTTGGGCTTTGCTCTCAGGGATCTTCTGTGGCCCTGGACCCTGTCCCTCCTATCCACCCACCCCCCCCCGCCACACACACACCGGATCACACAGTGTGGAGAAGCCAACAAGAGAGCCATGGTTCCTGCCCACTAGGGAAATGCCCCCTTGTAGCTGGCCCTGCCAATGCCCTAAAGGGGCACGACTGACTCAGCCATGTGTGAGAGGTGAGTTCTATGGACAGATGGGTGAGCCAGATGGAGAAGCTGGGGACAGAGCAGCCTGCAAAGGCAGATGGGAACAAAAGAGCACAGGGCCTTTGGGATATTTGGTGTGACACGATACTCTTGGCAGGGCTGAAGGATTTGTCCATTTGTTCTGTGTGTCACAAGAGAAAACATCCAGCACCCTGGACTCTAATCTGTGCAGGAAGCATCTGTAGCATCCCTACAGATTCAGATTCTTCATTTGAGGACGAATCTACCACCACCAACCATGGTGTAAGAAGGAGGAAAAGAAAGGAAAACTAAACTTAGGGAAGTCTGGAAGCCAGGTTGAATGCTTAGCCAGGCTTGGACTTATCCTTAGGGCAATAGGGAGCCATAGAAGGATTGTCCGCAGGAGGCAGTGAATCAGATCTGCCTTCTAAGAAGGTGGAGGAGGAGGTAGCAATGAGCTAGGAAGATCATGGGGTTAAGTTAGGACCTTCCAAGTTTGAAGTACCCAGGGGGAGCTGGTCCCTTGATCCCATGAGGCCAGAGCTTGTAGGGAGGCTTCTGAGAAGACATCAATGTATCAGAGGCAGAAAAAGCCATGGTTCAAATGACATCCACAGAGAGAAGCGGGGAGCAGTGAGAAGAGTGAAGGGCTATGCAGAATGCCTGAGTCCGGAGCACCTTCCTGCCCTGAAGGGCAGCAGAAATCCTTCTGGAAGAAAGCCAAGAGAATGACATCTTAGTAGTGTGCATTTCATTCTCGGTAAAAGTTCCACCAGGAACCTAAAGCTGTCCCCTAAAAGGCCCTGTGTACCAAAGTGGTCTTCATTTAGGGACTGCATTTGTCCTGTCTTCCATTGCTGCTGAGAAGGGCCTCCAGGACTGTGTATCCTTGGATGGCAGATGGCCAAGGAAGACCTGCTCACAGACCCCAGACAGGAGATCCGGCCCTGCCCTAGGCTGTGGGGTGACCTGCACAGATGTGGGGCTCCTGAGCTGTCCATCCAGGGATTGGTGTTTCTTCTGGCCCTTTTTTGGCATCTCAGCTCCATCCCTGAGCAGCTCAGCCTCCCTGCGAGGCTGTGCTCTGTCCGCCAGACACAGGCTTGACTCCCTGAACTGGCTCAGGCTTTGTTCTCTTCCTAAACACCAAGGTGCATATCACCGTTTGACTTGAGTGGGAGATCATTTGCCTGAGTGATGGTGGGAGACAGGAAGGAGGTCACAGGGACAGGAAGTCACAAGGAAAGAGGCCCGGAGGGCCATGCAGAAGGGAGACCAGCTTCCAGGTGGACTTCACAAGGACACAGGCCAAGGGTATCTTAGACAGGCTAAGTTTCCAATCCTGCAGTGCCATCATGGCCTCCTCTCCTGAGTACCACGTGAGGCTGGAAACTGGGGCCACACAATTCAGGGAGTGGGGCTGGAAGCCGTGATGCTGGTGTAGGAGGCTTTGGTTGGTCTCAGGGCTGCTTCTCAGACCCCAGGCTCCATGAAGAACTAGTTTCTCCTACTTGGTGACATTCTTCTGGAGTCTGTGACCTGGCTCTGAGCAAAGGCTACCGTGGTGCCCTGGAACCAGAGTTGCCTGGGAATCTGCTGTTTCCCGAAGGCCACCCTAGCTCAGTTGTCCGTGGAACTCCCAGTTACCTATGTTCAATAAATCCACAGAAGAACGTCACCCACAGGGTGGAGAGAGCCGCCCCAGCCATGTGGCCTGCTCTGTCCCTGAGCCCCGCTGGCCCATGTGATTGCTGGGCAGCTTCCTCTCCACAGAAGAACGCAGCTCCGCGGCTGGTGAGCAAATGTGCCATGTCCAGAGTGAGGTGGGCACCCCACCCCCCCCGTAGCCTTTTCTTTCCATCCCATCCCCAACCTTTGATGGGCGGGGACAGAAGCGTCTTTGGACACCTTGGAGATCCTCCTGCTGGTGGGAGCTGGGTTTGGGGAGCCCCTCCATGTTAGTCTCCTAGGGCTGCCACAGCAATGCACCCCACATGGGGTGGCTCAGAACAACAGAAATATATTGTCTTGAGGTTCTGAAGGTTAGAAGTCCAAAATCAAGATGTCAGTGGGACTGGGTTCCTCTGAAGCCTGTGGAAGGATCTTCCTTGCCTTTTCCAGAATCTGGTAGCTCCAGATGTTCCTTGGCTTGTAGGGATGGCTCCGGCCTCCACAGGGCATTCACCCTGTGTCTCTGGCCTGGTGTGTCTGTCTCTGTGTCCCAGTTTCCTCTTTCCGCCAGAACACCAGTCACATTGGATGAAGGCCCACCGCCATGACTTCATTTTAACTTGTTGGATCTATAGGCCCCTTCCCGGTGAAGGTCACAGGCACTGAGGGTTAGACTTCAACCCTATGTCCTAGGGGGACACAGTTCAGCCCACAGCACCTTCTCAGCCTGTACTTTCCAGAGGGCTGACAGCATCTCTCTCGGGAAAGTAGATACTGCAAGGGAGCCACCCCGTAGACCTTGCCGGCATTTAGGGACCCAATATGGGCTGAAGGGCACAGCACAAGAAGTGTCTTTTACCAGTCTGAGGAGCAGTGCCTAAGAGTCCTAAGAGGGTCCTGTTTGTGCTCATGACAAGTCTTCTGTTCTCACCCGGTCTGGGGCTGCCCTCCTAAGCACCCACATTGGTGTTTCAAAGCTGCCTGGTAGGTGGACTAAATTCAGATGTCACACCCTGGCCCACTTCGGCTCATGTCAACTTTTGCCACCAAATAACTTAGGAAACATGTCTAACATTGAGAGAGTAGCAGAATTTGGTATCAGCGTTGCCGAGAAGGGACCATGGACTGGGGTAAACTCAAACCTGTTCACCTCTGGCATATGAGCAGTCTGGGGGCAGGACAACAACTGTCCTTCACTAGATGCAGACCTCGCCTATCTTCTGGCCAAGCTACTTGGATGGCTCTTAGGGTCTGTGACCATCGTGAGGCCACCAGGATGAGCCACTGGCTGTTGGGGATGCTATGGCCTGAATTGTACCCCCAGATTCATGTGCTGAAGCCCTAACCCCCAGTGGAATGGATTAGGTCCTTTGGGAAGTGATGAGGTTAAGTGATGAGGCTGGGGTCCCCATGATGGGATTAGTGTCCTCATAAGAAGAGGCGAGACAGGAGCCTTTCTCTCTCTCACCAGGTGAGGTGCAGCAGGATGGGAGGGACTTGCTAACAGGGCAGAGAGCCCGCACCAGGATCCAACTCTCCCAGAACCTTGATTCAGGCTTCCAGCCTTCAAAACATGAGGAGTCCCTGTCTGCTGTATGAGCCACGCAGCCTGTGCAGTTCTGGCCCAGCAGCCCCTGCAGGCTGAGACAGGGCTTCCAGACAGTCTTGAGATGAGACCTGGCCGGGTTTCAGAAATGGGCCTGCTCAGCCAACCTGCACATCGTTCAGCTTCAGAGGGCCACAGCTGATCTGCTTGGGAGATTGAAGGACTTTTCTCAACCTGATACCACCTTGATAGCATGGAGAGAGTCACTAGGTTCTGACTCCCCTGGAAACTCCTCTCTCTCTCTCTCTCTCCACACACACACACACACACACACACACACACGTGTCCTAAGCCATTAGCATTGTGTTCTAGGACACACTTTACAAAACTGAGCCAGGGCTGGTGGTCGTTCTGAGCCTGGATTGGGTGGTGCCAGGCAGATGGGGCACATGCAAAGATGGAGCCCAACTGTATTGCTGCAGGCAAAGGCATGGGCTTTGAGCTCAGAAAGACCCAACTTGCAACCTGGGTCTAGCACCCTGCACTGGGTTAAGTTAGGCCTGTCATTGAACTCTGCTGTTCCTCAGTGTTCTCATCTATGCAATGGGGATAGTAAAAGTCAGAGGAATTTTCATGAATTTTAGATGAGATGATGCAAAAATACTTTGTGAATTTTAGATGGCATACAGTTGTTGGACCTTTGTAGGAGAGCGGGGTGATTACAATGAACCCACATTAACTTGAGAAAGTCATGCAAGATGGATTCCTTGAAAGTGATATTTATTAGAGTATGATGAGCGTGGGCCCAACAGAAGCAGTCTGAACATTCTGCACCGGCCTGTGGGCCACTGGCTGCCACCACCACTTCTGCTGAGAAGGCCAGGTGGCTTCAGCAAAGGGAATGTGGTTCTGTGCAGAACTGGAGTCAGGCAGGGTCTGTGCTTTCCGAACTGGCACTTGCTTGGCTAGAGTTGCAGTCTTTTGTGCTAAAAAGATGAAGAATAGTGCCTGGCATAAAGCTGCTCCCCAGAATGAAACCCAGCATATTGTGCTATCGGGGGCATGACCAAGCCCAGCAGGGTGCTCAGCGTCCGTGCCCAGCCCACAATGCCTCAAAAAAGCCTGAACCACACCAGTTGCAAAAGTCCTGGGGTGGCAGGGAGCCCCTCTTTCTGCCTCTTTTTCTCTCCCACTCTTCCATCTTCCTCATTGTCCAAAATCTGGTCGCCAGGAACACATGGCCGCTTCCCAGAGGGAGAGAGGGAAGGAAGACACCAGTTGCTCTCCAAATTTGCTCAAATCCACTGAGGCTGTGGCACCAGCAGGTGTTGAGAAACAATTGCTGTTTTTCCAAGATCTGATTCTTGAGCTGGTGCAGCCCCAGGATGCAGGAGGGAGCTGCCTCACTCAGGGGGTGGAAAAAGCACCTCAAAGGCCTGAAAGCTCTCTCTGCTCGGGACTCAGCACCTCTCACACTTGGAACAGAAGTAGGAGTAGCAGCCACTGTACTGGGCTGCAGAGCCTGAGAGGCCAATGATGCAGGGCCAGGGAGAAGGGCCCCAGACCGCACTGCTTCTGCCTCTTACTGGGGGAGTTTGCACAAACTACTGGGACTTGGCGAGCCTGAGTTTCCCTAGCTGTGAAATGTAGTATGGATGGGACCTTCCTCATTGAGTTTGCTGTGAAGGCTAAGCAAGACCGTGCAGGTGGAAGGGCTGCGTGGAGGAGCAGGTTCTTTGAGGCAGGAAAGATTAGCAGGAGGTGCCCAGCAAAAGAACTTGCCATGGAGCAAAGAGGGGCGAGGCCTGGAGGTGCGTGCGGACTTCCAGCTCCTGTTCTCTTTCTCTCTTTCTCTTAGTTTCTCTCACTTTTTTCTTTCTTTCTTTCCCTTTTTACTCCTTCCTTCCTCCCTCTTTCCCTTCCTCTTCCCCCCCTTCCATTCATTTTTCTCTCATTTTTCCATCAGTCATTGTACATAGCCGAGGCACTCTGCGTGCCATCTTGGTGCTGGGCTCTGGCTGAGGGTCTCCCTGTGTATAGAGGGAGGTGGAAAATATCAGGATCTCCCAGTTTCTGGCATCCGTTGATGGAAATGCAAATAGCCTTTGATGGAAATAGTTATCCCTTCAGGGAAAAATTAGGGCTGATGCTTCTTTCCATACTCATTAAGATTTTTACAACAGACACTCGAGTACCACTTTTCTTTTTCTAAAAATAGTCCAGTAATCATCCCAGCTCCACCTGGAGGGCTCTCGCTGTGTACTGCCACTGTGCCTGGCACTTCCCATGACTCTCCTAAGGAGGAAGTGATGGAGTCCCCATTCTACAGGTGAGGAAACTGAAGCCCAGAGAGTGCCCATTAAAAAGAGAGGAGTTGGGTTGGGATTTAGCTCAGTGCTGCCTGAGTTTGATCCCCGGTACCCACAAAAAAAAAAGTTGCAGGAAGCAGTCACAAAAGAGATTCTACTGTAAGTGGGGGCTAACCATTCAGTGCCAACCACAGCCCTTACCAGGGCTGTGGAAATCTTTGGATACCAGCAAAAGAGCACTCTGCCTTAGCAGTGTCCAGTTCATTGTCCAGTGTCAGATTCTGTTCTCTGTAGGTGACGCCTGCTCCAGTCCTTCAAGCCAGTCTTCCAAACAAGTGGACCAGTCTTGCATGGAAAAATCCAGGAGGGAAGACAGCAACACCACACCTCCCAGTCATCTCCCTACAGTGGTTGTCTCCAAATGTTTTTGATTATTTGCCGCATTTACGAAAATGTCAACAGGCACGTACTGTTAGCTGGTGTCTTGATGTCTTCATTCTTGATGCTATTGTTAGTAAGTGAATATACGTCTATATTTTAAGTGGTTTTCTTAATTTCTTCCTGTTTTGGGCCAATTTCTGATCAGCTTGTCATTGTTTTTACATAAAAATGTGACTGACAAAGAGCTCATGTGAGGTGTGGGAGAAGCAACCCTCAGCTGTTCCCTCATGGACTGTATTATTTATTCATAGCCGATCTGTGAGGTTTTGCAGATCATTTCCGTGAATTCTCCTTGATCATAACTTGGGATTAATTTAATTAAGACTGGGTAATATAATCTTGAAACCCATTAATGAGACGGAAATACTTTGTAAAAAATTAAAAGTGAATCAAAGAGGAAGGGCACTTCTGTCACCGACGTGTCCCTTTCCCCAAGTGAATGGTCCCCTCTTCCCTTAGGAAACCATGCTGTCTGGGGACCCAGGGACATACAAAATAAGGTGCAGCGCAAAGCAGTCCAGCCATGCAGTGTGTGTCAGGGGTAACCTGTTTCTTATTTTTCATAGTCTAACCATAGAAACTCACAGCGCCTGGGGTGGCCATGATTAAAAATCAGAAACCAAGTGTGGTGAAGATGTGGAGAAAACGGAACCCTGTACACTATTGGTAGGAATGTACACTGCTGCACCCACTCTAGAAAACCGCATGGCAGTTTCTCAAACAATTAAACACAGAATTACCATATGACCCAGCAATTCACTTGTGGGTATATACCCAAAGAAATGAAGGCAAGATCTCAAAGAGATATTTGCATGCCCGTATTCATTGTAGCATTATTCACAATAGCCAATAGGCAGAAGCCACCACTCAAGTGTCAGATGGCAGATGAATTCATAAGAAAAATGTGGTAAATATATACAACAGAATATTATTCAGCTTTTAAAAAGAAGATCACATATCACGTGTTAAAATATGGATGATCTCTTAGGACATTATGCTACGTGAAATAAACCAGTCACAAAAAAATAAAGTGCTCTCTAATTGCGTTTACACAGGGTATCTAATGTGGCGAAAGTCATAGAGACAGAAAGTGGTGCGGTGGCTACCAGAAGGTAGGAGGAGGCGGAATGCAGAGCTGTTGGTCAATGGGTGTAGAGTTTCAGTGTTGCAAGGTGAAGTCCTAAAGTCCTGTCACACACTCTGTGAATACAGTACAATAGCAGTTACAAGGGGCGGGGAAGGGGTCCCAGGGGGCTATCGCTGAATGAGTACGGAACTTCCTTTTGGAACAATGGAAACTTCCAGAACTGAATAGGATGATGGTTGTATAACAATGTGAATGTACTTAATGCCAACGAATTGTACCTTTGAAAAAAGTTAAAATGATAAAAATAATGGCATGTGTATTTAATACAATTAATATTATAGATTTCAGCTGCACCTTCCCCCACAACATTTTCTCAACTTGACTAAAAAGTGCTGTCTGAAGAAAGACTAAGTTCACAGGAAGTCAGAGCACAGGCTATATCCACCATTCAGATGAGGCTAAGGATTAAATTGGGTATCAGCAAGCACTGTAGAGTTCTACCAAGACCACAAAAGACAAGAAGCATCTCATGGTGGACAAAGGGTGGGGGTCCTGCAAGGATGCTGCCCAAAGGCACAGTGTGATCTCCCAACCATTTGCCCATTTCTATGGCTCCCAGTGCCTGAGCTGTCACTTACACAGCTCCTTTGGGCTCATTAAGTCCATGCCTAGATATTTGTGCAAATGCTTGCAAGAGAGGAAACCCAGCATCATGCAAGCTACCTGCCCAGAAGGAAGGCACAGTGTATGAGCCTGGGGTAGGACCTGAACCTCCGAGAGGCCAGAATTCCCCAGAGAGATTCGACTTCACTAGGTGTCTGGGGAATCACGTGTTCCCAGAGACATCAGGCAGAAAGGCTGGGGACCTGGTGAATGGCCCCCCAAACTGACTCAAAGCTGCAGGCCCAGGAGGCCCTCTGTGGATTTGGGATCTCAGGCATAGCACCTCAGTGTGATGCTGATATTTTTCAAGATTGTAACCTGCTTCTAATGTGTGTGTGGGTCGAGATGAGAAAAGGCACATCCATTACGGCCTCTTTCTTATCTTTTCCTCGGCCAGAATGAAGACGAGCTTAGAGCTGTGCTTTGAATCTAGATTCAAATCCTGTGGCCCCGAGTCCCCTGCATGATTTATCTCCTGGCTCATTCTTGTGTGCATACTTTTCTCCTGAATTTATTTCCTTGGTCATTCTAGTGTGCATACTTTTTGCTTGTGCTCCATTGTGTATGTAACATGCTGTGTTTTCATCACATTTAATGAAGCCCAAATAGAGCCCAGATTCTGGCCTGAATGAAGCAGATGAGCAGGTTGGAGCATTTCCCATGCCAATAGAGTATGGAACCTAGAGAGGATGCACTGCATTTGCCAGATCTAAGGCCCAGAGACTGAATACCAACCTCTATTTGTATCAACCAGCAAGAAAGTAAAGCACTAACCACTGTGGAAATCAGTATGGAGATACCTCAAACAACTAGGACTGGAAGTCCCATTTGACCCAGCTATTCCTCTGCTGGGTATCTTCCCAAAAGAGTTAAAAGAATCATACCACAGTGATATAGTGCACCTATGTGTATAGCAGCACAGTTTGTAATAACTAAAACTTGGAAACAGCCCAAGTGCCCATCAACTGGAGACTGAATAAAGAAGATGTGGTTTTTCTATAAAATGGAGTACTAATCAGCCATAAAGAATGAGAAACTAGAGACATTTATGACTAAGTGGATGCACATTGAGACGATACTCTTAAATGAAATAAATAGGCACACATGTGTAAATACTGACTAGTTTCTCTGATGTGAAAAACTAAAAGTGTAAATAAGAATCAAAATGTATAATTGATATTGTGAAATAGGAAGAAAATGTCTAAAAGAATAGGGGAAGTGGGAGGGGAAGGGGAAAGGAAAGAAGGAAAAAGAAAAATATGAGAAAGGGAAAAACATGGAAACAAAGTCTTTGTAAGTAAGGAAGGGTGGAGGGGGTGAAGGGAGGGCAGGGGAATGGGGAAAAAATAGGGACCAAGATACATCATGTAAAGGTACAAGATCCCAGTGATGAATGTAACTGTATTGTATACCTAAAATGTACCAATAAACTAAATGAAAAAAAAGAAAAAGAAAATAAAGGACTGCTCAACAATGACAGAGCATAAAATGCAGTTGGCCATGACATTTATCCAATGTCAAGATGCCAAAAGATTTTTTTTTAAGTAGTTCTTCAAATCAATGTAATATGACAAGTGGTAAGAACAAGGACAGAGGGCCTATACAGACTTAGGCAGTAGTTTCCCTTCCCATCTGCCCTTCCAGTTAACTAAGGCCAACCATGGTCTGAAAGTATTAATGGAAAATTCCAGGACTAAGCAGTTTATAAATCTTAAATAACTTTTATCATGCTATGTCATTATATAATTGTTCTATTTTCTTATGAGTTGTTGTTAATCTCTTACTGTGCTTAATTTATAAATTAGATGTTTTTGTGGTGCTGGGAAGTGAACCCAGAACTTTCAAACTGAGCTATATCCCCAGTCATTTTTTAATTTTTCACTTTGAGACAGGACCTCACTGAGTTGCTGTGTTTTCCAGGCTGCATTTGAACTTGTGATTCTCCTGCCTCAGCCTACCAAAGTGCTGGGAATATAGGTGTGCTCCACCATGCCCAGCTAAATTCAAGTTTATAATAGGTATGTTGCTATAGGAAAAAAAAGTGTGTGTGTGTGTATATATATATATAGATATATAGATATATATATATATAGTGTTCAATACTTTCCATACTTTCACACATCTATGGGAGGTCTTGGAACATACTATATATAAAGAAGTAGGGCCAGGGATTTAGCTCAGTGGTTCTGGCACCTGCCTCGAAAGCTGAGGACCTGAGTTCAATCCCCGGTACCAAAAAAAAAAAAAAGAAGTATACTACTATATATAAGAACTACTATGTATAAAGAAGTATAGTTCCTTACAAAGTGCCCATTTTGGTTTAACCTTCAATAGAGTTAATGTTGAGGATGCAATTCCTTTTCAGTGAATCTGAGGTGGTACTGACTCCAACATTTGACTATCTAGAAGTTAGAGGTCACAATGAATAATGAATGACCTATGGCCTGTGTTGCTATGTACAATGTGGACTTGAAGAGGGAAAGGTGCCCACTATGGGCAGCTCAGTGTTAAATACTTTGGCACATATTGTCGGTAAAGGAAATCAAGTCAATCTTCTGGGGGTTTGTAGTAAATGGTCATCTTCATTGTGAACTTTTAGCATTTATATTATTTTTCTGCATTTTCCTTTTGTTCCAACATTCATTTCCCATTTACAAATAACCAAAATCCATTAAAAATACATTTTTAATTTTTTGGCTACATAATTTTGGGTTGGCAATTACATTTTCAACATTGAAAATACTACTCTATGGTTTTCTGGATTTTATTGTTGCTTTTGAGATATTTACCCTTAGTGTCATTAGACTGCCTATTCTTGTAGGTCTCTTCTCTCTGGGTATTTAGAAATCGGCTTGTCTTTGCTGTTCTGAAGCTTTATTATGATGTGTTTAGGTGTGGATTCTATTTGTCCTAGCTTATCTCTGTAGATTGATGTCTTTTATAAATTCTGGAATATTCTCAATCTTTACTCTTTGAATACTGCTTTTTTCCCATTGTTCTCTCCTTTTGAACTTCAAATATACATAGGTTAGAAGAATTCACGTATTATCCATATCTGTTAATCCCCTCATATCCTTGTCCATCTCTTTATGCTGCCCTTTGAGTAATATTTTCAGATGTATCTTCTAGTTCACTGATTTTCTCTTCATCAGTCTCTCCACTGCCATGTGCATGTAGACAAACATTTCTCTCTTTTTCTATTGAGATATAATTCACATACCATACACTTCATGACTTAGTCTACAGTTCAATGATTTTTAGTATATTCAGAGCTTTGTAACCATCACCACAATCACTTTTAGAGCTTTCTCATCACACTCAAAATAAATCTCATATCCATCTACTGCCATTCCCCTTTTCTGTGTAGTATTTCCTGGCCCTACTTACTCTAGGCAACCATGAATCTCCTTATGTCTTAACTGATTTGTTTAATGTGGATACTTACATAAGTGGAATCATACAACATATGATCTTTTGTGACTGGCATCTTTCATTTATTCTAATTCTAAACTCCCTTTTAAGTCATCTTGTAACTGGCCCTGTGAAATAGAACTTTAAAAGTTAGGTTTTTCCTTTTACAGATGAACAGATTCTCCAAACCCCACCCCCAGCAATAACCAACACCTCCTTCCTCCCTCAGCCTTAGAAAAGTGACAGGATCTACAGATGCTGAGCCGCAGGACACTGGAGCCAGGCTCCTTCCCACAAAAAGGAGCAGATCCGCATTGCCTCCCTTGCTCCCTCCCTTCTGTCCCTTACTATGAAAGACCCTAACCCACCTGTACACAAGGAGATGGGGGTTTGAGGAAAGTGGGCAACTCTATCTCCTCAGAGCTAACTTTGAATAAACCCTTTTTCCTTTTTACTCAAATATATGGCTTCCTTTGATCTGGTCAGCAGCGAGCAGATGAATCTGAGTGTAGGAGCCTAAATGGCTGGTAACCATCTGTTGAGCTTTTACTTTAACACAGTACTTGTATCTCTGATTTCTGTAACTTTTACCACTCTCATTTTCAATCTGCCTGATCTTTTGACCATCTCTTGCTGGTTTTGTGACTATATCTTTAAATATTTCATTTTCAGTTCTGCTATTTTCTGATTTTAGTAGTGGAAGTCCTTGAGGTTCTAAATCTGCTTCTGCTGATTCTTATCCGTGGTAGCTTGCCAGCTTCCTTGCATATTTGGTGATCTTGAATTGAAAATGGACATTTAGTTCATCTTCATTTGTAGGAAGTCTGAGGTTTTAAATCAAGAGAAGTTACATGAGCATCTACAGCAGCTGGCGTGCCTGAGACTCAGGGTCCCCTTTCAAGGATCGGGTGGAATCTTAGAGGAGGCACTGGGTTTCATCGCCAAGCCTTTTGCTGATCACAGTGCTGGTCATGGAATTTGCCTCCATTTCCACGCATGCGCGCGCACATGTGCCTGTTGCTCTTTGGAGCTGTCCTCGACCTTCTACTTGCCCGGCAGCTTACAGAGGCTCTGTCCTCTCCAGCCGACGTGCAGGGAAAGAGCCCATGAGAGAATCTAATTTGCCATCTTGCTGCCACTTCCTGGAGCCCCCAGCGTGTTTCTGCTCTGGCTCGCTACTCCTCCTAGCGAGAGCCTTGAGCCTCCCAAATAATCCTGTCCATCATTCATTTCCTGTGTGAGTTAGCCAATCACATCTCATTGCCTGCAAGCTGAGAACCCTGACCAATAGAAGAGGCTTTAGGTTACAGAAGAACTATATTTGTGAGCACTGGCAATAGCCCACCCTGTCTTAAGGACTTTGCATGTTTTAGCACAGGTTAGCTCCCCATAACAAATGAAATAAAGGCACAGGATCATTGGATGACTAGAATGAGGAGGTGAACCCAAGCAGCCTTCCTCTTTTCCATTATCATGACTGCAAAGAAATGAAGTGTTCAGGACCATTTGGGATCCTATTTATGGAGGAACTGGCTGCACACACCCAGTGGCTCATGAAGGTCCCAGGCTGGCCTTTCTGGTATGGTGGGTGCAGCGGAGGCTTAACTGTGAGTCCAGAGTTTCTCTGAGTTTTTTTTCTGGTTGGAAAAAGGCTTAAAATCTAACTCTTGACCCAAGAGTCTCCTGACTGCATCTGTGCTGACAGGCTCGAAAATCAATGCCACAGTTGCTACAAGGGCATGACGCTGGTGGTTTTGTTGCATTTTCGGCTTGAACAGGAAACTGAGAATAGAGCAGAGACCCCATCTTCAGCTTGATCCAAAAAAGGCATGAAATTGAAGGTCAAGTGTGAATACACAGCTGTCAGTATCTGGACCCTCTAAGTGACACCCACATGGGGATGGATCACAATTGCTCCAAGGAGGAAAGGCAGGTTGCCCTGCAGAGGCAAGCCCTGGTGATCCTCACGGACTGTCTCTGAATTGGCGACTTCCTTAACAGTAAGGGCACTGTTTATACTAACAGCCACTTCCTAAACGCTTACTCTGCCAGGCAGTGTTTAAGCAGAGCTGCCTTGCATACTTACCTCTTTGAATCCACAGGTCAGTCTTGCAACTTCAGCCCCATTATCCCCCATTCATGAATGAGGAAACCAAGACTTCACAACCAGAGGAGGTGTGGACAATAGGAGCCTAGCTCTGGGGGCTTTGCCCTCCCCCCCCCCCGCCCGCCCCCCTACAAGTAGTATCCCTTTGGCCTCCTTTCTTTACCACAGAGGCAGGAGGAGCATCAGCAGGCAGGCACACTACAACCCAAGGACCAAAGACAAACCACTCTCCCAGGGGCCTGAGGATTTGTTTGTATGACCTGCTGTGTGACTCTGGTTACCACGGGTCCTACAAGCTGAGATTTCTCAGCAATCACAGAGGGAGACAGCTGGGTGTGTGGTGGCAGAGGGGAAGGGGGACAGAGTTTACCTTCACTGCTTCCCAGCTGGAATTCACCAGGTGCTGCCGAAAGGGCCCAAAACCTGAAATCAAAGGTACCCAGGTTTGCTCAAGCCAGGGTGCACCACCGCAAGAATCTCTGACTGCTTCCCAGGCCATTGTGGGCTCTGGGCTACTCCTGCAGCCTGGCCACTCTGGGGCATCTCAGAGTCCTGCCATGAGTCTGCAAGGAAAGGGGGTCCGTCACTGCCAACGAGGAGGGCTGGGGATGTATGTGTGTACAAGTATCTGATTGAAATGCAGGCTTTGTAAAGGAGCAGAGATAGACCCACAAGAATTGGCTCCATCATTTGTCATCAACAGTGCAAAAGTAATTCCAAGGAGGAGGGAGAACCTTTTCAACAAATGGTACAGGAGCGGTTAGACACCAAGAGCCAAAACACTGATCCCTCAGCTCAAGTCACATCTTACACACAAGTGAATTCTAAAAGGATCATGGGTTTGCACGTAAGAATTAAAACTATAGAATGCTTAGAGGGGAAAGAGGGAGAAAATCTTGGAAACTGAGGTTAAGCAAGGAGTTCTTAAACTTGAAACAAAAAAACACAATCTATGAAAGGAAAGCTGACAAATTGGATCTCGTCATAATTTAAAACTTTGGGGACCTGAGTGTAGCTCAGTGGTAGAGTATGAGCTTAGCACCCACAAGGCCTTGGGTTCAATTCCCTGCATCAAAAAGAAGAAAAATATTAACCTTGGCTCTGAAAACAACCATATTAAGAGGATGAAAAGACAAGCTACAGAAAGAGAGAAAATAGTTACAAACCACATATCTCAATAAGGCATTATATATAGAACGTATAAAGAAGAGTCAGAGTTCAATATTCAAACAATCTAATTAGAAAATGGGCAAAAGACAGGAAGAGACTTTTCACTGAAGATGTTAGCACATTGGCACATGAAAAGAAGTTCGACAGCAGCCGGGGATTTAGCTCAGTGGTTACGCCGCCTGCTGCGCAAGCGCAAGGACCCGAGTTCGATCCTTGGTACCAAAAAAAGAAGTTCGACAGCATTAGCCATCAGGGAAAAGCAACTGAAAACCACCCTGAGGTGTCACTATACAGCATTCGGGTGGCTAAAATAGAAATACTCATCACACCAAATGCTGGTGAGGACATGGAGGAGCTGGGTCACACACACGTTGCTGGTGAGAATATAAAATGGTACTGCCACTTTGGAAAGGAGTGTTTGCTTTAAAACGGAATGCACACTGTCCAGCATTTGCACACCTAGACTATTTATCTCAGAGAAATGAAAACTGGTTTTCGTATAGAAATTTACATGGGAATGTTTACAGCAGTTTCCTTTGTAGTAGGCCAAGGCTGGAACCTACCCTAATGTTCTTCAGTGGCTTAATAATTAAACAAACTGTGGTTCATTCATACCATGGAATATCACTCAACAGCAAAAAGAAAGGAATAAAATGGAAATTACCCACATGTCCATTAACTGATGAACGGAAAACAAAATGTAATATAATCCATACAATGGAATATTACTGGCAATAAAAAGGAAATGAATTATTAATACATGTTACAACATGGAGGAACACTGAAAACATGGCAGGTGAAAGAAGCCAGTCCCAAGGGACTACTTTTTTGTGTGATTCCATTTATATAAAATGTCCAGCTTGGGCAAATCCACAGAGACAGAAAGTAAATTAGTGGCTGCATAGGGCTTGTGTGTGTGTTGAGGGGAACATGCACAGTGACAGCTAAGGGGATGAGGATCTCTTTTTGGGGTACTGAATTTGTTCTACAATTGACTGTGACAATGAGCACATAACTGAAGATGTGAAGAGCTACCAACGTATACACTTTAAAAAAGTGAATTGTATAACAGCGACTTCTATGTCAGTAAAACTATTAAATGTTTTAAATGAAAGAACTCTTGATAACACACAAGAACTTGGATGAACGTCCAAAGAGTTATACTGAGTGAAAAACGTCAATCTCCAAAGGACACATACTGCGTGATTCCCTTGATACAGTATTTATAAAATACAGTAATTACAGAGATGAAGAACAGATTCATGCTTGTCTGATGTTAGCGCTGGGGGAGGGGAGTGGATGAGGCTGTAAAATGGCGGCCCGAGGGAGCTCTGTGGTGAGGGTAGAGTCATGTGTGCTGATTGTGGTTGTGGCTACAGGAAGCTACCTGTGTGACAGGATGTACAGAGCTGTATACACATGTGTGTACACATACACACACTGAATTATACCAGTGTCTATGTCCTGGCTTTGATACTGAAGATGAGAACATCAGGAGAGGTTAGGTGAAGGGTGCAGGGGACCTCTCTGTGTACATTTCTTTGAAAATTCCTTTGAATCTATAATTATTTTAAAATAAACCCTTTTAAAGCTGTGGCTACTTAGGAGGGAGGCCAGTCACTGTTAGATGGGCTGGTGGGAGCCTGGGGCACTCACCTCAGAGTGGTCTGCAAACATGGGGTGCAATCTATTATGCAGCTTTATCTGGAGTACAGCTGAGGACCTGATGTGTTTCCCAATTCACACAAATGCTCAGATGGGAAAAGAGGTGAGAGTAAACATCAACCTCTGAAACCCCAAGTCTTTAGAGGAGGAGTCAGTTCTGGAGAGGAACTCCAGTTATGCTGTGGCAGTTCCTGAACACCTGGGTCCAGATCACTACGGGAGCTCACAGAGGGCAAATTTCTCTCAGGGAATAGAAAGGTTTTCAACAGGATGTGAGAAGAAATGAAAGAGAAAATACTGAGATTAGGGAAAAATGAATAAGAAGCCAGATACCTCCTAGGACAACGAAAATGCAGACACACACACACACACACACACACACACACACACACACAATCACATTCTGTTTTAGAACCCTATTCAGATCAGCAAAAATTGCATCTCGCCTCTGTGAAAAAATTAGGAAAAGCCAGTCAGCAAGGGCAGGTTTGAAGCTCCCTTTTTTGCCAGGCCAGGCAGGACCTCACTGTCAGCTCCCCAGCCCGGGGTGGGACTTGCCAAGGGGTGCTGAAGGAATCTCTGGAACCAGGATGGCCCTTGGAGCAGGCCGGTGTGCTGAGCCTCTCCCTGTGATTGCTGGTGGAGTCAGAACACCTTGATCTTGAGGCAGTGTGTCAGCGCCCTGGCTTTCCCATTATCATCTCCGTGCCCATTGTCTTGGTGAGATTTTCGCATGCAGCAAATCCAATTAAGTGAAGAGACTGCCCCTGGCAGCTCAGAACCTTTCTAATAAAGGAGGCCACACTCTGAAACCCAGTGGGTATTCCCAAACTGCAGCTGATTGTCAGGTATTGCTCCATCACGCCATCTACTGTCTGCCAGCAAACCGCAGGGTGACAAGGCAAGTCAGCGGGACTCCTAAGAGGGCCAGGGTACTCCGAGGCCTGTATTGCATTCCTAAAACTGACAAAGAGCTCAGTTTCCTTAGGAATTCCAGTGCAATCTGAACCACTCAGCCTCTAACCCCAACTAACACAAAGGAGAGCGAGGGAGCTAAAAGCGCTTTCCAGGAATTTTCTTTTTTTTTTTTTCCTTCAGAAGGTTGATAAGAGTGTGAATTACAGTACAAAAATGTTACGATCAACAACTTTCTATTAAGATAGGTGACTTTTACCACGCAGGAATCCTCTCCTCGTCTCTTCTATATTTCCTTCGCCCAACACAACTCAAGAAACTTGGAATGTAGTTGGGTGTGGTGGTGCTCGCCTGTAATACTAGTACTCCAGGAGGCTGAGGCAGAAGGATCGCAAGTTTAAGCCCAGCCTGGGCAACTTAGTGACTTAGTGAGACCTTGACTCAAAATAAAAATTAAGAAAAGGGGAGGAAGCTGGGGATATAGCTCAGTGCAAAGGCCCTGGATTCAATCCCCAGTACTGGAAAAAAAAAAAAAAAAAAGAACAG
>NW_004624768.1:5712428-5777559 GCF_000247695.1 Heterocephalus glaber
CTGGTTTTTAAAAGGACAGCAGGAAGTTCGCTTCCACCAGCTCCTTGTCCCCTCGGGGACTGTTTACGGCCAGGACCGGGCAAGTGCGCGTTCCAGGGGCAGCTGAAGGCAGCGGCAAACGGGCAAGCAGAGAGATTCAGTCTCACCCGTCACCACGACGCAGCTGGACTGCGAGTCCATGCAGCCGACGCGGGAAGCACGTCTGGGTCCGGGCGCTGCGGCTGGAGAGCACAGGGCTCCTGGCCCGGCGGCTGGGAGGGCGCAGGGCGGGGGAGGGCGCAGGGCGATGCCCGCCACAGAACTGCCTCGCAGCGCAGCGCGCGTGGGACTCTGCACGACCCCTTCCAGGTCGGTGTCTTGTTCGGGTGGGTGGCTGGGGGCACCATAGGGGATGTCCCTGGCACAGAGGGGTCTCCAGGGCCCAAAGCTAAAATGTGCTGAACAAGTAAGGACAGGGCAAACCAGGAAGTGGGTCACCCAATAAATTGCTTGCTTGTTTCCCCCTCTGTAGTAATCTTCCCATTTCCCTGCTTGAGACTCTCGAGTTCGGCTATTATGATTTGGTGAAATATGATTGCTCTGCAAAATCTGGCTAGATTTTGCTAAATAGACAGAAAAAAGAGAAATGAAGGAAAGAAGGCAGGGAGAAAGAAAGGAAGAGGAAAAAAGAAAGAAAAGACCCCCCCTCCGTGACCCCCCCTCCCAATCCCAGTGCTGTTGAAAGCCTTTCTCACCTCGAATCTTGGTCCTCAGGCATGTGCGTGACCGGGGCCCAGTATCCTGTCCAGGGCAACGCTGGGTAAATGGGCCGCTGGATGTGGCCACAGCGCCCGCCCTCACCTGGCTCGGCAGGCATCCTCTTAATTGTGTTGGAGCCACCAAAAAAGCTCTCATTCCGGGCTGTTTCTTCTATTGAAGAAGCCGCGTTATGCAACATCTTGACCTTTTGGGAAACACGATTAAAATATTTTTTTCTTTTTACCAAAAATACTATTCTTTTTTTCAAAAGCTGTGCAATAAGAGGAACAAAACCTATAATCCTTTCCCCTTCTGGGCAAGGCCATGAGAATGTCATTTAGGGTAGCTGCCCACGCTGCTTCTTGAACTTTCATGTGCCACGTGTGAAACAGTGCAGCTGTATAGTTCCAACTACGTAATTGGACCCCTGATTTTAAAAGAAGTGCACCCCGTTTAACTGGGCTCGCTTCGGAGGGCTGGGCTTCATCTGATGTTTTCCTAGGACTTTTAATTGGTCCCGGTGGGGTCCTTGGCTTCTTG
Source organism: Heterocephalus glaber (assembly GCF_000247695.1). The sequence goes on from NW_004624768.1 coordinate 5,713,707, forward strand.
ACAGCTGAGAACAGGCGGGAAGTAGCGTTTGCCCCCCTGGCCTGCCATCACTTGCCCTGGAAGGCTGAACCCCACTTTGTTTTGAGAGGGATACAGAGGGCTTTGTACTATGCCTTGTTTTGGAATTAAAGTGGGCAATACAAAAATTCATGTTTCAAAGTCGATCCACAGCCTCTAGACTTGCACAAGCTTTCTTAGATGTCATCCCTACTCCTTCCAGGTAGCAGCTCCCTGGTTCAAGGACCTTACTGAGTTCTGCCCTGAGGGCTTTGTTTCTCTCTCAGTGAAAGGACCTGGACCCAGTGTAGAATGCACAGAATGCCCACATTTTCAAAGCTGGTTGCTGCTAGGATCAAGCTCTGACATCAGCACTAACAAATGAGGGCTGGGTGTGTTTACTAGTGTTAATTTATCCTGCGTAGAGAAAGCAGACTCCTTAAGTGCTAAGACTTCCAGTTTTGAACAGTGTTACTTTTCTGATAAGGAAGCTGTGATTATTAATATTATTGTTATTGAAGAATTTTTCAGATAGCATCTTAGGGGCTCCAGCCTGGCCTTGAACCACTGGGCTCAGGTAATCCTCCTGCTTCAGTCTCCTGACTACTTGGGACTACAGGGACTACACTGCTTAGCCAACTATTAGTTGTTGTTTTGTTTTATTTGACGTGAGCCATTCTTCCATTAACCTAAACTCAAATGTGTCTTAGAGTTTTCACTTTCCCGCAATTCACTTAAAATTTTGCTTTAAAGTTTGCTCTAATTTTGTAATGAATAAAACCCCCAAGAAATATAAGCTTTATATATTTTTACCTAGTTGCAAAGCATGTCTACTATTGTATTCATAACCACTTGAAAAAAAGAGACAACCACATTTTCACTCTCTAAATGAAAACAACTCAGAGAAGTATGGATTTTGAGGTCTGCCATCTGCACTTTTATTTCTTTTTCCATTGTAAAAACAAATGGTCTCTCACAATTGCTGATGTCAAACACAATCTTTAGGCCCATGAAATACAGTAAGCCTGAGAAAGAATACGGCAACTGAAGGGAGATATTTTATGTAACAGAAATCATAGTGATCCTCCTTACAAGTTAGATTCCCAAGAGGAAAATATTTGTAATCATATTTGACTCTGGGATTAAGAGGGCAAGGTGCGACCCTCTAAGTGAACCGGAAGGCAAGCAATCATCCACATGTGTTCTCACCAGGGACAGCAAATAGAGGTCGCCCAGACTGCAGGATCCCAAGACCTCAAATATTTCATGTTTCGAACCAAACATAAAACTTTGGGATTTGTTTTAAATTTCTTATTGGCAAGTGATGACTTCCTGCTTAAGCAAGGAAAAGGATTAAAAGGGCTTGTTTATTGTCTCTGACACAAATAGTTCTTGCACAGCAGTGCATTTTATACCAAATGGAATTTAATCAAACTGGTCAAATTCCTTCGGGAGGTGGGGAAAAGAAATCAATCATCAAGAAGCATTTGTTTCAAAAATAATGATAATATAAGCGCTCCTCCATGTCAGACTTCTCTGATTCCAGATCAGCTACTTATTTCCACTGTCAACATACAATCCATAGCCAAATTGCTTCTTGTCAAAGCATTGGTTCTCCAAAAATGTTCACTCTGCCAGAGCAGAACTTGAGAGTCACTGTCCCATTTCCTTTGCCTCTCCAGCTTTATATCCCAGCAGGGACCAGCAGCAGTTTCTGAAAGGGTCAGATCATAAATATTTTAGGCTTCATGGGCCCTGTGGTGCAATTCATCCCTCAATTCTGAGGTTGTAGTGTACAAGGAGCCTACATAATATGTAAATCAGTGGGTGTGGCTGTGTTCCAATAATTGGCTTGGATGCTGATGTGTAATAGTGACAAGTCACACAATAATCTTCTTTTATTTTTTTCAACTATTGACAAGTGCAGAAGCCATTTTTGGCTCTTGGGTTATACAAAAATAGGCAGTGAGCTGGTTTGGGGCTGTGAGCTATAGTTTCAAAATTCTGCCCTAGAGCCCAATATTTTTCTTACAAAGAATGTGATATGGCTGCTGACACAGTGATCTTATAGTATATAAAATTTTTTCAGTTAAATGAGGAGATAGGCTACAGTGATTTCTTCTCCACACTTTTGCTTTTTCTAGATTTGAGTTACTGTAAGTCACCCATGGTCTGAAAATATTAAATGGAAAAATCCAGAAATAAACAATTCATGTGCATTTTCAATTGCGCATCGTCCTGAGTAGTTCCATGAAATATCCTGCTCTGTCCTGTCCAGGATACAAATTACCACTTTGTCCAGTGTGTCCTCTCTGCATACCTGTCCCTTTGTCACTTCGTAGCCATCTAGGTTATCAGATGAACTGTCATGGTGCCATAGTAATTGTATTCCAGTAACCTTTATTCTACTTACTAAAGACCTCAAAGTGTAAGAGGAGTGGTATTGTTGTTGCGTCAGGGTTCCCAGGGAACTTGTTTCCGGGTTCTTGGTATCTCGAACAAAGAACTGACCGACATGCTCAAAAGAAGTAACAACAGTAAGATTTATTACAAGCAAAAAAAGCAAAAGTACACTGTGCAGGGCAAGATCATGCCAATGAGAAGAGCTATGGCCCTTGACAGGGGCAGGGACTGGGTCTCTTTATGTTCTGGGAATACGGGAGGTCCTAAGGCTGGAGACTGATAGCAGTCATGGCCCAGTGGGGCTCCTGATTCAGCTCTCCCATCAGGATGGGGAGTTTTTGATCCTGGAAGGTTTTTAGGGGAAGTATCTTGGTGTGCAAAGCCCACTGTGGGTGGGGAGGACCAAAGCCTCAATGCAAATGAGGCTGGTCGAAGGCCAGGGTCATGTACTATTGGATTTGTGCATGCCTGAGGGCCTTGAGGAGAGGACTGGGTGTCTGTTGATGTTCTCATAATTTGATGTCGTTGTCTTGTGCTGGTTTCTCAAGTCTTGTCCCACAGCTTTCTGTTGTTTACTTGTCCTTGCTCTACCTCCTACCTCAGTGCTGGCAATTTCACTGCAATGTGCTCATTATTGATAATCTCTTACAGTACTTCATTTATAAATTCAACTCCCCCATAGATTTGTATGTAAAGGAAAAAGCAGAGCTCACAGAGGGCTTGGTATTGTCCTCTGCTCAGCCGTCCACTGGATGAACTTCCACAGAGAAGCAGGGACTATTGTAAAATTACAATCCAAGTAACTTGGAGTATTTGACCAAAACCCCACTGCTTTCCTTTTTTGTTAGATTCATGCAGAAGAGCATTCTGAATATGTGGCAAGCATTCTTGTTTCCAAAATTACATGATTTACGATTTTTATTAGGAATTAACTAACAGAAGGAGTCAGCTATTAACTTCGTCTTGTTTGATAAGGACAAATGGTTGCAATAGTCCCATTTCCCTCACTTCCGTATGAAATCAGTGCCTTCTTGTATATCGTGGGGTTGGACTCCAGGACCAGAGGTGATAAAGGACACTGATCTCCCTTCTGACATTGGAGGTATCAGACTTTAGATGCATTTGTGGTTTTAATCTTCCTCCTAAAGCATATCTTTCCAATGCTTATAGCATTCACTTATTTAAAAGTTAAAAATTTAGTACATTTATAACATCATGAAACAACTATTTAAAACTGTTTTAAAACAGAGAATTGGTATGTTAGAGAATAGAATACTGGGATTGTTTTCAGCAGTCCGTATGAAACTTACAGGGAAAATATTGGGTTTTCTTTTCTTTCTTTTGAGACAAGATCTTGCTATGCTGTTCTGGATGGTCCCCAACTCTGGGCTTTATTGATCCTCCTGCCTCAACTTCCTGGTAGCTTGGAGTACACATGTGTGCTACTAGTTTACTCAGCTAAAGATACTGGATTATATAACCTTGCTTATAATCTCTGAATGAATTGCTTGAAAATTAGTGTTTTAAAAGTCTTGGCATTCTTCTATGTTATTGCAGAAGATAACATTTTCTCTACATTTCATAAGAGAAAGACTTGGCTATATTTTTCCTCTATCATATCTTTCCCTTTGATTTTTTTTGCTAAACTTTATTTGATCATTTTGGCTGTTTTCAAGGACTACATCTCCTTGACTGAAGTAACAACCATTGCAATAGGAATTTGTTTACTCATTGTCCATTGGCTTGCTGGCCCTATTGTTTGTATACTGGATTGTTCTCTCAAATTTCACAGATCTCTTGGGACTGAGTAAAACAGTTGTGTTCTTGACACTGAAGAAATTCCTACATAGATAAATGAGGCCAGATGAAGGGTGCAATATTGGGTTTAAGGTCTTCCAAGGACGGAAGGGAGACTGTACCATGTATGTTCCAGGTCTAGGTGGAAACCCAATTGTCTTTTATGCAGATATGTGGCATTTTTCTTGCAGTTTGAGCATCAGTAGGAATGAGGAAGTAACCAGGAAGGCTTGAAAGAGACTCAAAAATATAACAACTTATGGAAAACCTCATTGTTTACCTAGAAAATTTATGATAATTAATCCTTTTGTGTGTGTTCTGGGGATTGAACCCAGGACCTCTCATATGCTGAGCATGATTAGCGTGTGCATTATCACTAAGCTAATTTCCAGCTCTGATAACTAACTTTACAAAATTATTGGATGCCATGAAAGTGGCTGGACCTGAGATCAGCATGAACCTAAGCTAATAGTTTTATTTATCAACAATAACAAATCCTAATGTAATTAGTGAAAAAGAAAGAGCCCATTCATCATAGCCATCAACTACCAAGGAATAAATCTGTATGGAATGTATGAGTTCTATTTGTAGGAACCTATGGAACTTCAGCAACAAACAATCAATCAAATAAACAAAAAAGACTTGAGTAAACCACAGTAGGCTGTGTTCTTCCATGGGGAGATTCAAAACCTTAAAGATATTAATGCAACTTAATGTTTGTCTTAGTCACTTTCTCCTCCTTAGGGCACAAAATCTACCTCCCACAATTTAAGGGAAGAGAGCTTTCTTTAGCTCACGGTTTCAGTCCAGGGTTGGCTGGCTCCAAGCGGAAATAGCATGGCAAAGGGACATGGTGGGAGGAAAAAACGTTCAACCTCTGGCAGCTAGGAAGCAGAAAGAGAAGGGAGGATCCTGGGAGGAGGATACATTCTTCTAGCACCCACCTCTTCCAAGCAGACCCTTCCTTTAGCCATTACACCCCCACATCCTCTGAACACATGAGGCTTTTGGAGGACATCCTAGATCTGAACCACAATGTCAAAGATGAAATGTACTACGAATTAGCCCCCAACACCCCTAACTAGCTGGTCCTAATATTTAATGAGAAAGATCTGTCTTCTGAGATATCAAACATATGATAAGGTTACAGTAAGTAAAATTGTATAGTATTATTGTAGAAATAGTAAAACTGTCAATAAAATAAACACTTTAATGTATATGGGAATTGAAATATGGTTAAAGAGATCATTCAAATTGGGGAGGGGAAAGGATGTACCTCTTCATGGTGTGGGAACAAGTGGCTGTAGGTAGATCCATTTCTTATGCCATGTACATAAGCAAATTTTCAGATTGAATTAAAAATTCAAACCCGGGAGAACTAGTAGGAGGAGCCTGGTAAATGTGTGTCCAATGAGGACATGGTGTTTGGAGCGCCACTGCCCAGGGAGCTCTGAGGTTTTCTTTACAGAATGGAATCTCAGGCTTCCCAGAGGTGACCCCCAGGTTGCTCAAGGTGGTGGCGGGGGGTGCCCAGCTGGAGAACCTAAAGTAAGGGTGGTCAGTGCAGCAGTGACTGGTGGGAGCAGAGCTGGTCCATTTTTCATGCCATGCGTGGGACGTCCTGGGATCCCGCACTTGGTGGTTTGGAAGGTGGTGTGCAGAGTGGGAGGGGTTGGGGGCTCCTCTGAGCTGCTGTGAGCACCGAGCAGAGTGAGCAGGCAAATGAGTTCCAGATCTGTCCCAGGCTCAGAGGCCCATAGGTGCTGAGCGTGCAGCTAGCCTGAGGGGCCAGTCCTAAAGAGACAGCCTCACAGCTGCTGGCCACTCTATTCCCACACAGTTGCATTTTAGTTACAGTTGCAGTTTTGAGACTGGTGTCATTATATTGTCCAGGCTGGTCTTGAACTCATGAACTGCTTCAGACTTCCCTGTAGCTGAGAATACAGGAGTTTAACCACGCTTGGCTGCCAGTTGCATTTTAAAAATTCATTCCTGCACCCCCAGAAAAATAACACCTTGAAATAGGGCAATGGAGAAAAAAATGCCTGCACTGAATTTTGCTATTTCAAGCAAGTGCCAGCTTGAACATTTAATAAATAAAAGGGTTAGGTATCACCAAAAGAGGCACATTACAGTTTTCAGGGAAAAAAAATCGGGAAGACTTTGAAATGGACAAAAAAATTACTGAATGTCCTGTGTTTGTGTGTGTCCTTGACTGTCTCGAAGCTGCTGTTCAACCACGTACTTTTTTGAAAAATGGTTAATGGGAACTATTTTTGTCTAGAGAAATAGAAGCGGGAGAAAGGCGGCACGGGAAGTGGGTGTAACACAGGGTCGGTCCAGGCGCACCAGGCCCCATGGCAAATGTTTTTCAGGATTGCCGTTTCCCCCCACCAAAATAAAATAAAGAGCAAAACCAAAATGAAACGAAATAAATACTCTTGGGGCTGGTGAATAACGTGGGAGGGTGGGAAGAATGGTAGTTGCAAATCGTTTGAGACCAGGGTTTAGTAGTTAAGAAGGGTACTGGGCCATGGCCAGGGGGAGGAGTGAGGGCAATCTCGAGGGAGAGGTCTAGGTGGGGCAGCCCCGGGGGAGCCCCAAGGAAGGCGATAGGAGCCCCGGAGGCGGGGCACTGCTCGGGCAGCGCGGGAGCATGGAGGTCAAGGACACCCGCGGAGCCGCAGGTGAGGGGCTGGAAGGTGAGGGGCGAGCAAGTGATAAGCCGCAGGTGAGGGGCTCGAATGGGAGGGGCGCGGTGCTGCCAGGCCTGCCGCCGCCTCTACCTGCGTCTAGGATTTCAATGGCTGGGCCCAAGGAGAGCTCTGTAAACAGCCCTGCAAAACGGGACGTAAACAGCGGTGGAGGCCTGGGCCAGCTTCCCGGAGCGGGCGCCAGAGCGAAGCGAGCCGCACACCTGTCAGCACCCGCGTCCTGTCCGGAGCCCGCGGGGCTCTCGTGTTTCGCGCCGAAGCGTTTTGGTCTGGAAACTGCCAGATTTGAACTTCCCCAGCGCTCCAGCCCTGGGGGAGGGTGGAGTGGCCGAGCTCTCCGCCTTTCTGCAGCCTCCGTGGCTTTGTCTGGAAGTGGAACCGCCCGGCGGGGGAGAATTTAGCACTGCAACTCGGGTTAGGATGCCCCTCCCAGAGGCCTCCAGCCTGGACCACCTGGCAGGCCCCAGGTCTCAGGACCCCGGCTGGGTGCCAGTTCCACCCCAGTCTCCTGGCAGGGGCGGAGGGCCCCCCCCTCCCGCCCCAGCCATCAGGGGATCTTGGATTTGAAGACATACCTAGCCCTGGTCCCCTATCCGGACAGCTACACAAAGGGGTCCACTTCTGAATCCAAGATACGGACAAAACTCCAAAGGGCTTTCTTCTAGTCGTGCAGAGGAGCCGCATTGGCTGGGGTGGAGTAGGCCCAAGAGATACTGAGGAAGGGCCTCGAGCCCTCCTGCACCTGCCTCTCCTTCCTGTGGGGCCGGGCTGGAAGGGCGCCATCCTTGGGTCCCCTGCACTTGCATGTGGCCTGCTGCACCTCACCAACAGTCAAAGCACAGACTGTCCACCGCCTCTGGCCACGCATCTCTGTAAGGGAAAAGTAAGTCATCCGGAGGCACCTCTGCCTTGTCTTGGAAACCAAAGGCAGGAGCAATTATTTGCTTTTATGTCAGGGATTGAAAGCCTGTGAGTGGGCTGTTTTTCTCCTAATTTTAGGTGAAAGAGTTGAAGAGACAAGGTAGCCGCTGGCCAATGATATGGATTAGTAACAGCCTTTGCCAGGGTTTTATTTAGTTGGCCTAGAGCTTAAGAAAGGTTTTTACTTGGGCCGGGGACTTAGCTCAGGGGCACCGTGCCTGCCTTGCAAGAGCAAGGTCATGAGTTCGATCCCTGGTAACAAAAAAAAACAAAAGAAAAAAAAAAAAAGAAAGGTTTTTGCTTTATTTTTGGAGAGGGAGATACTCTTTCTCTTTTATTTTTGTCCTGTACTTCTCTCTAGAGAGTTGGTCCTAATGGCTCAGATAGTGAGTGCTGTTTTCATGTTGGACAAGTGGACCAGGAAAAAACTGACTTGCTATTTTGATCACTGTTGTCATCTACAAAACGAAGACACTGGCCAGGGATTTAGCTCAGTGGTTCTGCCACCTGCCTCGCAAGGTCCCGAGTTCGATCCCTAGTACCCCCCCCAAAAACCCACAACAAAGACGCTCCTTGGGGGCACAGTGTGTGCAGTACGATGCATTTCTTGGAGGTGCTGGTCCTTGCCAGCGGACCCCTCCCTTCCCCTCCCCTTGGTGTGATAACCACGAGTCAGAGCCTCGCTCCCTGCTGTTGCTGCACTCTACCCGGTCTCAGTGCATTTTAAGGGGAAAAGTAACCGGTTTCATCTTCAAGAAAAGTAGAGTTGGCCTGAAAGAGTTTAAGCATTTTCCTGTACTTATTCAATGTTTGCTGTGGTTTTTCTGGTCACCAATGGCCCAAATGACACAGAGCAGTTGCACATTAATCATTTCCACATGTGCTAGATCCTAATGGATTGGAGTTTTGCGTAGTTGACCCCTTGCCCAAGCTTTGATAGCCCATTTCCAAAAATGGTTTGGGCAAGTCTAGCCTGTTTGGGAAAACTGTTTCTTTCAGCAAGGAAGGATCACACTAAGAATTATGCTTTCAGGGAAGGCTGCATCACAGACCCTGCTTAGCTTTAGTTCTAAAACACAGGAAAAGGCGTGCACCCTTCCTGAAGCGCTCTGCTGCGTGACTTCATGAGGAGCCTCAGTATAGGAGTCTCCTTTCTTGAGTGTACTATCCGAAGGGGACTCTGGGGGACCCCACCATAATTCAAGTCTTCTTGATATGCCTGGGCCCTGCCCCTTCTCTCCATTGTAGAGTGTGTACATGTTTTTCATTTCCCTGATGTTGAAGATCTTCTTAGGTTCCTCTGGACCATCTGTTGCTGTTACTTCAGTTTAGAGGATAGAGGAAAGAGAAGGATGTCAGATGCAGCCCAGTACTGTTACTGCCCTCGTCTTTTACCTTGAACTTCCCTCCTCTGGAATAAGGACTTCACCTGCCTTGTAAGGATCAGATGACACATACCAGCCAACTTGTGGGCCCATTGTTTCACTGAGAGTGGATGCAGGGAAGGGCATTTATTTTGACTTTGGTGTGTCCTAACAATTTGCACTGGTAATAAAGCAGAGAGGGCTGGTGGACAAGAAAGCCAGAAAGCAGAGGGGCATCACAGAGGAGAAAGAGTTCATGGCGTGGCAGGCAGAAGGCAACAACAGCAAACTGCAAGCACCAAGCCTCCCTTTCCCCTCTTATTCCATCCAGGCTACAAGCCTTTCGGGTGGCACCACCCACACCCAGGTTGGGCCTTCCCATTATCATCACCAAGAATTATACTAATTCCAATCAGTGGACTAATTTAATGCCACACAACATTAATCCCAGGATCATATGCCCTAGATCTAGTCAGCTCTGGAAAGCCCCACCTCTGACTTCATGAAGCTTTGGAGGGAGTATCTAGCTACAAGTCATAACAACTTCCTGTTTCTGAAGACTTCTTCCTATCTCTGATGGAAGACATGTCCTGAAACATCCTAAATCACTTCATCTCAATTGTATCACATTCTCCCCGATGCCCTCGGATGCCTTTGTGGGCATCACCACTGTCACTGTTCTACCCTACCCAAGCTTCTGGGTTGGCCTTGATTTTCCTCCTTGCTTTTTGCTCTGATTTCTATGGTTTGCCTCGGGGAAGAAGAATTCTAGCTGGTATCATGATGGGCAAGAGGTAGGGGGGCAGGAGAAGGTCAGTAACCTTGGTTCAGGGGCCTTCCAATGCCCTTTAATTCAAAGCACCCACAATGCCCAAGCACCATACTTTGGGGCGTCATGTTTTGAGCCCCAGCACAGACAAAGTGAAAGACCAGAAAGTAAAGAAGCCATGGGCAAGGTCTGATGGGGAGGAAGCCTGAGGCAGGTGGAGATCTGGAGTAGCCAGAAGGGGACCCAGAGGAAGGGAGGGTGGGCATATCACAAAGGCCTCTGAATGAGACCAGGCCTAGCTGCTATTTCAAAAGGAACAAGAAAAAGGAGAAGGCCCAGCATGAGGGTGCAAAATGTGGCTTCCCTCTTGCATGTTTGGGCAGAGGAGCCTTGAGTTCATTTAATAAACTCACCTTTAGGGGCACTTTATGCCACATATGGTGTTCATTGAGCCCTTTGCAAGCATTAGCTTAATTGATCTTTACAATAAACAGTAAATAAATATACTGTTACCTCCATTTTAGTGGTGAGAAAACTGAAGCACAGAATTGAAGTAAGGTCACCTGGCTAGTAGCAGTATTGGGATTCAAGCGGGAATGGTTGGAAGGGTTTGGGGGTGTTGTTCAGTAGTAGAGAGTGTGCTCAGAATGTGCAAGACCCTAGGTTTCACTGCCAGCACCACAAACAACAACAACAACCAATCAAATGGAGGTTGTTGTTGGTAGTGGTCTGAGTCCCAGAGAACAGAATCTGTCTTGAGGTCAAGGTTCAGAGGGGACTCCTCAAAAAAAAAGGAAGGCCAGGAAGGAAATAATTCATGAGCCAGTCAATTCCTTAAGTAAATCCTTCAGGGATGCCCTCCTTTTATCATAAAACTTAAAAGAAATCAAATACTCTCTGCTATTTTGGATCTTCACATGTAAGTGTCCTCCTAGGACCTGGAAAGTCTGGAGATTTCTGTTCCTGGGTAGAGCACGTCACTGGGGACAGTGGGTGGCTGCTGGTGTGGCTGGCCAGACTCATGTCACTGCCATTGGTTCTCCTTGTGGCTTTCGCCGAGCCTCCTTTCATCAAAAGCGAAGGGAAAGGATGAGGTGGTCTCTTAAGAGTCTACCTGACCATGGGGGTTGTCTGTCGCCTCCTACCTGAGCAGATACTGCTTCCTCTTAGGGCAGGACCCTTGTTGATTTTTCTGCCTAGTGCCCCGAGCTCCATGTGTGTAGAATGGAGGAAGCACTTCCTGTCAAGTTCTGGTTAAGATCTTTGTTGTTTCTGCCTCTGTAAAAATGGATTGCTAGGAGGAGTTTTCTGCAGATTGTATGTCGGGAAGTGGGGTGATGTAAGCTGGCCTGCCACCCCCTGCACAGAGTGCAGACACTTCCCTCCCCAGAACTGCTATTCCTCTCCCTCTTTCCTATGCCATTCTCTGGCCACCGGAAGCCCTCCCACATCAACCCTTTGCTTTGTAGGATGGAGTGAATGCCCAGGTGGCTGGCACTCAACTGAGCAGTGGGTGCTGAAGTGTTATTTTCTGACCTTTGAAACCTTAGTCTGGTGACCAGCTGGCTGGCCTTCGCTGGATTTCCGACAGCAGCTGGCTCTTAGCTCCTCCGATATTATTTGTAGCTCAGTTCTGGGAAGTTTTAAACAGGATTTGTAGAAAACGGCTGTGTTTCATGCTACAGAAAGAAATTTCAGGGCAAAATTCAAGCCCTTGGTCAGATACCCCTGGGGTCATGTGACATAAATTCAGGGTGAATGTAGGGTGGGTGGAGTAGTTGCAGTTCAGTGACTGTCAGTAGCAACTGAAATCTAGAGCCTGAGTAAAGCTATCAAGACAGAACAGCTGTGATTCAGAAAAGCCAGGCCTTCTCGATAGCCCATCCTGGTTTGTGGTCTGCCTTTCCAAGGCCAGCGAGCAGGGCAAGCTTGGATGGGATGGGACACAGAGCTGGTGTGAATCCCAAGGCCACTGTCTGTCGAAATCCAGGCATGTCTCAACCCACCTCTGCTGCCTACCCACTTTCCTGTCCCATTCTCTGGCCTCCAGGGGCCCTCTCACACCAAACCCTTCGAATTTAGAATGCTCAGGCCGCATCCTCGTTTCCTGCTAAGAGGAACCTGCTTCAACCAATGATTCTTGATTATCCTAGCAAACTTCCCATGTTTTTTTTATCCCTTCCAAACAGGGCAGCCCCAGGGTCACTAAAAACTACCCTGAGAGCTTGGGATGCCCAGGAGGCCAGCTTGCTCAGGGAAACAGGGAGCTCCTGCCAGTCCAGGTGGCAGGGAGTGGAGGGCTCCCAGGTCCCAAACCCTCCTGAGACTGCTTGGTTTTCTTGACTTGCTGAAATTATGAAAAATGTGTTTTTCTTGGAAACCAAGTATCTAACCACAACTCACAAATTCCATTAACAGAAAGCTGTGCTCATTTCTTCATTGAGTTTTGCTGAAATAAACCCTAATCAGAGTCCCTGAATATCTCAGTCCATGGTATGTACTTGAGAAGTTGATTTTGTAGAGTTTTCACTATTGCATAACACTTATTCTTACAGTATTACTCCTCTTATTCCTCAATGGGCTCCCTACTCAAGCAGTACTTGGTGGACTTGTTTTGGTGTTTGTATGTGTGTGGTAGAGTTGTATAAGATTCAAACTGAATTATAATAGTTGGTTGTTCATTTTATGTTTCCCAACAAGTGATTTGTGTAATGCATGCATGCTACCCACTTTGGGCTAGTAGGACTTCTTGGAAAAAAAATCTTAAAAGCTATGCCGAAGAGAAGGTATTGATTTACTTATGTTTTCTCATCATACATGAATAATAAATAAAACATTAAAATATTTGATGTAAAAACACAAATAAAACAAAATCTGTCCTTCAGTGAATGTCTAGTTATTTGTTGATGAATATCTGCTTTTAATCACAACAATTCAATGTGATTATTGGCAGAACATCTTCATTTCACTTCTTATTTTATATTATTTGAGATACTCCATCCTTGCCCCAATTTCTTTTTTCCTTCTCCTGTTTTGAAATTTAATACCCATGTTTTCTATTTTAAGGCTAACTCAGAAATTTTAATATTCATATTCAACTCTAATTTATTCTGAGGTTAGTCAAATTTTAACTTTCTCTGAAATAACTTAAGGGCCTTAGAATGTTTCAGTCTAATTATTGCCTTCCCAACTTATGTGCCATTATTATGTAGCACCTTAATTCTACTAATTTTTTAGCTCTTCAAGTGAGTTGTTTTTGTACTGTTTGGTCTGCATCAGCATAGATTTTTTTATCTACGGGTTTATTATTTTCTTTGGATCCATCCCTTTAACTAATCTCTTCTTTCTGAAGTCATTTTTGTTTCTCCTGATATACACTAGAACTAACATTAGGGGAGTCTGTTGGTAGTAAACTCCCTTAGGGTTTGTTTTTCTAATTATTTCTTTGTTTTCCTCATATTCTTGAATGTTACATTTGCTCTGTGGAGGATGAAAGTTATTTTCATTTAGCATATTAAAAATGGCATTCCACTGTCCCCTGGCTTTCATAGTTGGAATGGACAAAGTAGCTGTCAATCTAATTGCCAGTCCCTTGAAAAGAACTATCTTTTCTTTTTGTCTGCTTTTATGATTGACTTTTATATTTGTTATTTTGCAATTTGACCACAGTGTGTTTAAGTGTGGATTTTTATTGCTTTGGAGATTGGTTATGATTACAGAATAAGTGTTTGAGAGAAGGTGTCTTCCACTGATTCTAGAAGATTTTTTTATTATTGTTTCTTCAAATACTGATTCTTCCTCATTCTGTTTTCTCCTTCCAGAAGTTAAATTAGACTTTACTGCACCTTGTCACTCTACTCTTGATCTATCACCTCCCTTTCAAGTTTTTCCTCTGTGTGCCTTTTTTGCTGCATTCTGTATGACTTCTTCAGGTATATTTTCCAGTCTATGAGCTATTTAAGACACTAATTTCTAGATGTTGTACTTTTCCATCTAAAATCTTACTGGGTGATTTTCAAAATCTTGCCTTTTTAACTTCTGAATTTAAAAAATTTAAAGAATATTTAATAGCATTATCTTCTATATTATATTACTTCAATATCTGTAGTCTTTTCGAGGCTGATTCTGTAGTTTGTGCTGTCTCTTTCATGGCAGTTTGTGTTTCGTGTTAAGATTTTTGAAATCAAGTCTGAACAACCTCAAAGTTGGTGCCCTCTCCCTCAGCCCAAACACCGGTGTGGCTTAATGTGGAGAAGAGTCAAAATATTACTCTTTGGTTTTCTCTAGGTCTCAGTCCAACATATATAAGCCATCCTTTTGTGGCTATTTCATCTGCTTTTTCATTCTTGCTCAGGTTTTAGTCCCTTAAGAAAAATATTTAGTATCTTAGAATAATGTACAACATATTTTCTATTGGTATGTTCATCAATTTAACACTGGTAAATCTAGATCATAACAGACTCTTTCCATTGTCATTTCATAAATACATCATTATTAGAAAGCCTCCACCCCCTGAATTTCATTGATTTACATAGAAGGGAGGGGTTGAAGTAGAAGGTCAGCTTGGCCTCACTCTGCATCCTCATCAATCCAGCAGCAAGCTCTGCCATGTGCATTGCCAGAACCTGGCCCAAGTCTGCCATCTTTCCTGCAGTCTTCACAGCCATCAGTAGTCCAGGCTTTCCTCACGTTTTCCTGTGCTGTTTGTGCTGTCTCTCCACTCTCCTACTGTAATGTGTTCTAAATGAAGCACTCAGTACTTGCTCTAGCCTTGCCACTCAATCCTTTCTGAATGGATGCCCATCTTCCTACTCTTCACAAGTTGTTCAAAGCCAATGTTAAAAATTGTGACTGAGTTCAGGGATTTAGCTCAGTGGTTTTGCTGCCTGCTGTGCAAGCACAAGGACCTGAGTTTGATCCCCGGTACCAAAAAAAAAAAAAAATTGTGACTATATAGGCAAAGCAATATATAGACAGAGGAATTTTTTCAAAGAAGATACACACATGACCAATAAACAAATGAAAAGATGCTTGACATCACTAATAATTAGGGAGATACAAACAAAAACCACAATAAGATACCATTTCACTTCCATTACTATGGCTTCTATAAAAATAGCCCCCATAGTAGAAAACAACAATGTTGCTGGTGACATAGGTCAATTGAAATTCTTGTGCCTTCTTTGCTGATGGGAATGTAGAATTTTGTGCCATGGTAGAAAATGGTATGGAAATTTCTTTAAAAGATAATCATAGGGTTGCCATATGAACCAATAATCCCACCTCAAATATATAGCCCAGACAGTTATAAGCATGTATTTGAATAGATATTTGTACATCCATATTCACAACAAGGTAATTCACAATACCTAAGAGGTGGAAGGAACTTTAGTGTCCATTAGTAGATAAATGAATAAACAAAATGTGGTACAGACTTATAATGGGCTAATATCTAACCTTAAGAGAAGCTCTGACACACGCTGCAACACTGGTGAGCCTTGCAGACATGATGCTAAGTGAAAAGAGCCAGTTCAAGTAGAAAAATACTATGATTCCACTCAGATGGCATGCCTAGAGTAGTCAAAGCCACGGACAGAAAGTGGAATGGTAATGGCTAGGGGCTGAGATGGGTGTGAGTGTCTGGAACGTGGAGTACAGTGTTTCAGTTTGGGATGAAGAGAAAATCCTAGAGATGGATGCAGTGGAGTCTGTACCACAATGTGATTGTACATAAGCCACAAAATGGTACACTTAAAATGGTTAAAATGGTAAACTGTACATTATGTGTGTTTTACCACAATAAAAACAGTATGAAACAACTGTGGATATTTGTTATACTTCCCATATAAAACAAGCCTTTTGAAGACAGGGACCAGTACTTTTTAAAATTTTTATTCATCGTGGTGAAATATAAGTAACATAAAATTATAATTTCAACCACTTTGAAGAGCACAGTTCAGAGGCATTATGCATATTCACGTTGTTGTGCATTATGCATATTCACCATTTGAAGGACTGCTATCCATTTGAAGGAGTTTTTCAGCATCCCAAACAGAAACTATTGTACCCAATAAACAAAAACTCCCCTCTTTTCCTTCCCCCAATTTTCTGGTAGCCTCTATTTTACTTTCTATCTCTGTGAATTTACCTATGTTAGTTACCTCCTGTAAGTGGAGTCATAAATTATTTTATTTTTATGATTGGCTTATTTCACATGGTGTAATGGTCTCAAGTTACACTTGTGTTGTGTCAGAATTTTCTTCCTTTTTATGGCTGAATAATATTCCATTGTATCTATGTTTCCTATTTTGTATGTGCACCAATTTCTTTGTGATGGGCATTTAAATTGCTTTTATCTTTGGCCTATTGTGAGTAATGCTGCTGTGAATATGTGTTTTCAAGTTCAGTGGTATCTTCAGTAGGGCTATTCTGAGTACCAGCTAATATCTGTATAGACACAGCTAACATTATGTTGGTAAGTAGATGAGTAAGCAAAGGCTCTGCTGGAATCTCAAGATCTGACTTTGAGCTCCATTACTAATTTACTTTCCATTTTTGAACCTTTGTCTGCACGTCTGAAAAAATGGGGCCAGTGCACCATGCTTTATTGGGCCTAAGGGGCTGATGAAGTTTAAAACAAGCTAGGATGTGTGAAATCTCTTTATAAACCAGAAAACTCTATACAAATGTAAGGTTTAAAAGAGTACCTTTTAATATGAGCACACATCACGTAGGGGGCAGAATTTTTCATTTCTTCAATTTAAAACCAAGTTGCGCTACCAACCTTGATGCAAACATTAGGCATTTCGTCCCCTTCTTCATTTACTTTTCAGCTTTACACAAATGGAGTCACTGCTCTTGTAAAAATGTGGTTACGTGATACATCGTCAATGATCTACAAGCGAGTGCCTTTTCCCTAAGTGAGTCATTATGTAGGTCAGAGATGAGCCCATTCAAGTCCATCCATTCCTTCCTTAAGTGCAACAGATTCAGGTAATGAGCATAAGCTCTTAAACAGCGTGCAACAACTTAATCCAGAAGCAGGGTGTGCAGGTGAGGACCAGTGTCCCTTCACCTCCTCTAGTAGCTGTGTACAAAGCAAGACCTGTCGGATAGTAACCCACTCCCCACCTCCTTGGGAGGTTTTATTTGAAATGTAATAGGCAAACTTATAAGGCTTTCTTTTGGAGAAAGGCTTATGAAGTCCATTAACAGCCACAATTTGGGGGTCAGTTCTGAGAAATGTTATTCTGTGACTAAGGAATAAAAGCACTACGGTGATGAGAGGTTATTTTTCTTGCTCTCATTGTGTGCTGTGTGGTTCTGGGCTCTGGGCCTGCACTGGACAGCTGGTCCACCACAGCATTTCCCCACCAGCTTCAGGGCCACCGCATATTGTGGTATTACCAACAGTGGCAGTTGGTATTTTTGTAAGCTGTTGGTCAATTAAATTCCGCATCTGATGCCTTGGGCTTTCTGTGTTGTCCTATGCATGTGCCAAAGCTCTCTTCCTTCCCCGGAAAGGTTAGACAAACAGAGCATCCCTGTAACGATCACCACTTGGGGTTGAGTGGCTTGAGGTCAGGGCCAAGGAAACCCTGAGCGGCTGGCAGTGATGCCAAAGTGAAGATCTTTGAACATCATTCATCTGGAAGCAGATATTCAAGGTGATATTTCCTGCTCTCTGCCCCAAATAGGACCCGACTCGTATCCCCAAATTTGAATGCAAAAGGAGCAGTATGTTTTAGTCTCACTCTGTATCATTTTGAATGATTCAGGGAGAAAAATAGTTTGGTCCTGGTGTCACTGACCCAAAAGTAATAGGCAGCAATGTGGAGCTCATGAGACCTTCATATTAAAAGTAATTAGGATAACATGAACTTTTGTGTGGGTAACACAGAAAGTCATCTGTGTAGTCCACCATCTTACATTTGGGACAAGTGATTTATTCTCAGTGAAGGCAGTGAGAAGTTGCAAGTTGGCCAATACTAAGTACGTGATAACAGAGCAACAGGCAGCCTGTCAGTTAGGGGTAACACAACCTTTGCCGTCATCACCTGTGGACCTTCAACAGCGCCTCCTCCTTTCCTGACAATTTTGCTCATCTGCTCAAAAAATTTGAACATATTCTACATTCTGTCTTCCAACTTAAAAAAAAATGCTTTGCTAAGAATACTTTGGCAATCAGATGCTCTCTAGAAGACAACAAAAATATCCAAGTGTTTGTGGGCTCACCTTCTGTTCGCTGCTTTTCTGTGGAGAGGGATGCTCTCCACGGCCGTGGCTGTTTCCCGGTGGTGGGTGCTCCATGCCCCAAGCTTCACCTCCAGCCACCTGCCTTTTTGCCGTCTCTCTGACAGCCATGGGTCCTTCCCGAAGCACTCTTCTCCAAAGTATCTTTTGTCATCTGTCAGTGTTGTGGCACAAGGGGTCCCTAGTTAAATGAGTTTGGGAAATAAATACGGAGTTAAGCAAATTCTTTTTGCTGTGGTATTCTGAAAGTCCTTGTTTGCTGACAGGAGCACAGAACTCCCAGCAGTGAGCTCAGAGCCACAGCAGGGCCTTTTGTAAACATGTTGGCACCAGAAAACCCCTCCCATGGGCATAGCCCAAGCTCATCTTGCAAAGCTGGTGTTCCACAAGATGCATTAGGGAAAACAGCAGCACAATACCAGGAAAGTTGTAATGACGTGTGCACAAACTGTAGCTGCTTTGCTGTTAAATAAATGCCAGGCACTGCCTCACACAACCATGTGAATGCAACAGCCTTTGATAAAAAATCCAGCGTATTTGGGATGGAGTGTAGCTCTGTGGTAGTGGGCACTTGGTTTGTGCAAGGCCTTGGGTTCCATCCCTAGCAGCCTCCCCATGCTGTACCCCAAAAAACCAAATCCAAAGCCAGTAACACTAAACATAATCATTCTTTAAGTTAAAAGCAACTCAGTTTAAAGCGTCTTGTGATGGGAACGTTGGAGGCTCAGTGTGACCTCTGCATTTGTGAACAATGAGTTTTCCCTCTTCCTCCCTTCCCTCCCTTCCTCTCTTCCTTCTTCCCTCCTCTCCCGCGTGACACTGAACACACAGCTTACAGACACACAGCTTGGCCTGTGCAGTGAGACACACACCTCACCAGACTGGGGCCTCTTAAGGCTGCCTGGCTGTCAATGCTGAGCAGCATCTGAAGTGCTCCTGCCTTTCGGGGGTACAGAGCCTCCGGTTCAGACCTCACAGCTTCTTGAGCCATGCTGCCTGAATTTCTGCTGCCCTCTTGTTGAGACAGAGGTAGAGGAGGTTCAGATATTAGGGAGCTGGCCTGGGAGAGGCAGCTGGCTGGACACAAATGCTAGACTGCGGCTGCGGAGAACAACAGCTCCTGAGTCAGAGAAGCAAGGGTTTGAGGCTTTCAGACCTAAGCCGGTGTCATACCCAAAAGGAGGAAGCAGAAGCTCCCTGAACTGGAGCATGCTCCAAAAGAGACCCAATACGCTCCTCTAGTGGGAGACTTAAGATGTCAAGCAGACCTGCCTAGGACACCCCAGGAGCCACTGCGAAGGCTCCAGCCTCACCCTTTCCTGAGAGGACCGGAAGAGGGCTGCACCCTGGCTGAGGGAGGGGTAGGAGACAGGGACTCCTCCTGGTTGGTTCTTTCTAACCCTTCCTGCAGCCTCTTGGGTTTAAGCATAAGAATAAAGTGTTCACTCCTGCATTTAAGTGTCTCCCACTAATTCTTATAGTGGAGGTCGCAAGGGCCCACAGAGGTCTCTAATACTGGTTAGAAACTAGTCGTGTGCACACTTTGAGAGGCTGAAGCCAGAAAATCACAAGATCACAAGTTTGAGCCCTGCCCCAGGCAATTTAGTTTTCTATCTATCATCTATCTATCTATCATCTATCTCGCTGTCTGCCAGACCCTAATTTAGTCAATCCACTCTCCCCCTGTAGATTTCTTCTTTTATAAGATTTCCATCTCTAATAAGTTCCTTTAAAAACTTGATTTGTGAAGTAAAAGACCAGATCACCTATGTGAAAAGTACAGGAAAACAAAACTATGAAAAAAGCTTCAAGGTGACTATTTGTACGTTTGTATCGTTTTTGTCCACATTATCCTGAGCAAGAGCTATTCTTAACCATAGTTGCAGAACGACAAGCTGGATTACGAAGAAATTCGAGTGATTAGAGCCAGGCTTTCCAATGACATAATGCCCTGGAGTTCCTGCCAGGTAGTGAAGTTTAGCACAGGCCAAGCTCATAAGAGTGGGGCTAGTAAATTTTAAAATACCTCCCTTAGTGTTTCTCCTAATAGTAGTCCCATCTGAAAAAAATTATGCTTTGTTCAAATGAAGGAATTTTCCTGATCTTTGCGGTGAGGTGGTGTTTGGAGAGAATATTTAGCAAATGATACTCCATCAATGATTAAGTACAGATCCCCGGTCCCTTGCAAGGTCTTCATTGTTTGCCATTGTTGTTTACATCAGAAGAGCTGGAACATGCTGGGAAAGGCCCTGAGCTTTAGGCCCGACCAATGACCAGCAGTGGGCGACCGAGTAGTGATGGTGGCTGATGACAGTGGGTGACTGCAGTGGCCCCGGGTCCAGTTTGCTTTTGATGCAGTCCTGGAACTCATGCTTTGGTGCAAAGATTGTCCATAATTTAAATATCTTCCCTAGACGAATGCTTTCAGATGTGTCATTATTTTTGTTTTTGGGATGCCTATGCCAATATATGCTTGCAGTGAATTCTTAAATTTGGGGTTTGTTGTGGGATTGTGATTTCTTTAGAGCTTGTAGTGAATTATCATTTCAACTGTGTGCCTTTTTAATAAAAGCATTTTACATTGTACTGAAAAGATTACATTCCTTTGGTTTGGGGAAAATATTTCCTGTTCAGCTGAAGCCATTAAAGCCTGTTAGCATTTCACATCTGGAACCCTGAATGGAGGCTGCCTTCCATCACAGCCCAACGAGCCTGGTGCTGGGCTGGGCCTCTGGCGCCTGCATGAAACACCCGGACTTGTTTATCCAGTGAGGCGGACTGGAGGTTTGGGGGTGGTGACGAGGAGTGTGGGGGTGCTGTGTGTTTGTGTGTGTGTGTGTGTGTGTGTGTGTGTGATAGGGAGAGAGTCGCCCTGCTTTCCTCCCGGGCTGGGGAGGGGTCCTCCTTCCTGCTGGACCTCGGATGGCCCCTCCCCTCGTCTTCCTTAAGCAGCTTCTGTTTTCCCTCCCACCCAGTTTTCCAGAAAGCTAACCAGCCCCAGCATTTTCTGTGTGAGAGGGAAGGGAGTGAGGTGCCCTGTGGGGAAGTTTTCCTCAGAGACAAGAGAACAAATCCAACAAAAAATGGCTGCGGAGTTGCAGGCCCCAGGCTGAGGGGCACCCTGGGCTCCACTCACTGCTCTCCGTGGCTCTGCTTCCCCAGGGTGGCTGCATGGGAACCCACACCCTCTTGAGTGCTTGAACGGGAACGAACATGGTGCAGCATTGCTTTGTGAGCATTAAGGCCGTCCTCCCTTTGCTGTGGTCCTGGAGGGTTTAATTTATAATGCCCCTCTTCCCCGAGGAGGGCAAGATGCAGCGCTCACTCAGGACAGCCAGCTGGAACATGTCTGCTCATTCCAGCTGCTTTAGGCTCTGAGAAGACACCTCGTCACCTGCCTCTAAGTCCCCAGGGGACAGCCGATGTTGTGGCGACATTGTTCACAGAGTTCTTTGAGGGGATCTAATAGCCCTAGCACCATAACCTGTGAAGGAAATGATCTCATGGTGTATAAGATGTGAAACACATTCATTGTGTTTCTCCTGACTGCACACAACCGGAGAGATGCTAGGCCACTCTTGGCAGCCTGGGGAAATCGGGCAGGGGCTAGGCTTCTGGCCTGGTGGCCTTACCAGGGGTTTCCCCTCCCTGATGACCATGGTGTCCATCCACTCCTGCTGACAGGAGGGATAGTCTCAAGGGATAAGGTCAGCACTCTGCCGTCAGCCCCGGATCCTCAGTGGCCTGGACTGAGGGTCCAGCTCTAAAATCTCCCTCAAGACAGGCCCAGCAACAGTGTAAAAATCAAGGTTGGAGCCCTCCTTCCTGCCAGAGCTGGTGATGCTGAGCATGTTTGAAGAGCAGTAACTATAGCAGCTGGTTTCCATGGGACAACGAAGGGGCCCAGGGTCGAATCGGCCCTCTTTCCAATTTTCCAATCTATTGGGAGATTCACCCAATCTTCTTGCCCACCCTTGGGAAGACACTGGATCAACTTGATGAAATGAACAGCAATTCTAAGGCCTTTGGATGAGAAATGCAAAGAAAGGCATTTTCCTCCAGGGCTGGGCAAGACCAGAAGCTGCGTTGAGCTCACAAAGCCCCAGCATCTCTCCTTGTTTCTGGGTCAGGGGCGACCATGATGAAAAACAAAGTTGAATGTGAGATGGGGCATTGAGGAAAGAGAAGGTGGCCGACAGCTTGATCCCTATCTAGGCTGAGCTACGATTTGAGCACAGGACTCAATGATCCCTGGAGTCCTAGTCCTTCCCTTTTGGGGCTCAAGGAGGGCTCCCCAGAATGCTGGCCACATCTGTGTTGAACTTGGAAGCTACAGAAGCAGAAGGAGCCTGGCAGGATTGTTTGGCACCCACTGGGACACGGAATTGGGATGGAGCAGTTGATGGTTTCCATCTGGTCTCTGAAGATTTTACACAGACTCTGCAGTCACATCTGGGGGCTGCCACCTGCCTGTGAGGCCTTCATGTCCTCCCTGTAAGTTGGAGGGGAGCGGGATTCTGGGAAACAAGGGCAGGGCGTGCTCAGCAGCTTGGCAGTGGCTGGATCCCGATAATGTCAGTGGCCTCTGCTCTGCTCTTTGGAGGTGGTGGACAGGGGAGGGGGCGCTGAGACTGAGAACTAACGTAGGGATGGGTGTCGGGAGGAGCCGTGATACAGCCTGGCTTTGGGCGCTGAAGTGGTCCCTGGTGAGGAACAAGGGTGTGGCCTTGGATGCACCTGGCTCCCGAGTTGTGCACCCAAAGGCCCGGCGAGGAGGAGGGAAGGTCCGCAGGGTCAGCCCAGGACCCTGCAGATCTGACTGGTGCTGGGGTTTCCTGGCTCAGCAAAGTGAGGAGGAGACTGGGCTTCCCTGAATGTGTTCGTGTAGGGAGGACTCAGGCGCGCACACACACACACACACACACACACACTCGGCCACACCACGAGTCTGTCTCCTTTGTAGACAGCTCCCAAAGCTCATCGCTGACACACTCATCACCACGAAATGGACTATTGATTCTCTGTGTCTTTATTGAAACATTTGTAATGTGTGCGTGAATTTCACACTCAAATTCTTTAAAAAAAAAAAACTGAATAGAGGAGCAACATACTGTTGTCCTTCAGTATCCACAAGGAACGAGTTTGAGGACCATGCCTCCCCATACCGAGGTTTGTGGGTTCTCGGTCCTTTATATAAAATGGAGCATTTGCTTTTGACCTAGGCACAAGCCAGGTCATGTAATCCTCAGGTGATTTATAATTCCTAATATGATGTGAGTATTTGTTACTTTGTAACACTATGTGCTTGTTACACGGCATTGGTCAGGGAATAACGATAAGGAAAAAAGTCTGCTTTTGTTCGGTATAGATGCGGTTTTCTCGCACTGATACATACAGAGCTCGACTCTTTTCATTGTGTAATTTACCTCCCCATGTGTCCATATTGCCACTGCAGAAGGCTAGAGTCTAGGCTCATGCAAGACCATGTCCCAGCCACTGTGGCTCTCGCCGCCCTCCGTTCTCTGTGTGCTTTCCCTCTGGTAAGTAATCAGTTGCAGTGACATTCTTGCTGAGCAAACTCGGTGGCCTGAGGACCTGATACTTTTGCTGCTGATGGCTGCCTCCCTTTCTGGCAAAGTGGCTGCAGGATGAAGGAACTTCTGGGAGAAGGGTGGGAAGTGGGTGTTCCCGTCCAGATTGATCCTTCTTTGGAGAGGAGGAGAGCAGTGGACAAGTCAGAGATAAGGGAAGGAGGAAGCAGAGGAGGATGGGGAGGAGAAGAGGTATCAGACGGGAGGAAAGAGAAGGAGGGCAGGCAGCTGACATGGCAGCTCTCTTCCTTTGTAGGAGGCCCAGAAGCAAATCAAAGGCAGAGGTGGGGTCTGCAGAGGGGGTACCTGCTTGCTGCTGTCAAGCTGAGCTGTCATCAGCCTGTCTGGTTATTCTAGGATAGCATTCTCCCCTGCAAGCACAGCAGTGGGAAGAGACAGTGAGCGCTTGTCTGAGAATAACTTGCACTTAATTTCTTTGTGCATGAGTACGTTCAGGAGTTTATCTGTGTTGGGCTGTGTGGTTTTCTCACTCATTCGGTCCACTGCCCACACTTAGTCTGCGACCAGAGGTGCCCAGTGAGGGCAAAATTGGCAGAATCTGAGAAATCTGTACCACGATATAAGCCAGCCAGATAAGGAGAGCTCAGCTGGGTTTTGATGGCTTCCATGATGCTGACCAGCTGTGTTCAGCTTTCGAGGCCCCAGCCCACCATGCTGGCTGCTGAAAGTATTTGGGAAGTCACTCTGCGGTTTGGGGGAGCAAAAAGAAGTTTCCTGAATAGTCCACGAGGGGACAGGGGAACGGCCTTTGATTTTTTTATTTTTTAGTTTTTTATGACTAACATTATCAAGCCCAGCGAAAGGCTAATGGTACCCTACCGCCAACACTGGACACTCACTATGCAAATTCAGTAGTCACTAAGCCCACTGTGTTTCAGGCAGCACCTCAGCCCGGGCAGGGACCTACCCGGTGGATCTCCTGGAAGATGACCCCGAGGGCCAGCAGGAGGCGGCTCACTACGCCTCACTTGGGGTCGGGACGCCGCCCTTCTCCGGGGAGCAGGTAGGTGTACGTTCCTGTCACGTCTAATTTAGACAGTAGAGGTCACAGAGGAGCGCTCTAGATTTAGAACAAAACCCAGCAAAACAAAGCGACAGCCACAACCCTTGTGGAGTGAGTAAATAATTCTATCTTGAGGAGCAGGAGGAACCCCGGATTAGGACTCTTTCTGTGTGACCTTAAATAAGTGTCTTAGCCTCTCTGATGTTGGTATGCTCATCTCTACAACTGGGACACTAACAGTACTTACCTCATAGTGGTTTTATGAGGATTAAATGAGATGCTGTAGGTAAGACCTGGCTGGGTCTCAGTTTCTCCATTGGTGAAATGAGGGGATTGTTCCCTCTTTGGTCTTGAAGGCTTGATTGAGTTTGAATGCGTTGTGAGTCAGAATCAAGTTCTGTCGATTATGATTTTTGGCACTGAACCTATGCATTGTGGGTAGGGACTAGAAAGGAACGGACAGAGAAAGTAGAGTAAGGAGAGCGCGCAACTCTCAGGCCGTCCCTGTGTCAGTCATCTTTCCTTCAGACTTCGGGCTGGCCTGAAAGAGACCCAGATCTCTCCAGTGAGTCCTCTAAGGTTCCCCTCCGACCAGACATCCTTGCTCTCCGGCGGGCAGAGTTGGTTGCGGAGGACGGGGCAGTTACAGCGCTGGGCAGCTGTTCCGGGTAAGGAAGACTGGGACTTCGGAGATGGGGCACCGCCTTGCGGGACTCAGGTCGCTGGGTGGAGAGGCAGGGAGGGCGCTGTCCTCCGTGCTTTCAGTGCCCCCCAGTGGCGCTACTCCGGAACTGCGCAAACTCCGGGTCCCGACCCGGGGTTTCGCCTTAGGTAGCTGAGGCCTTGCAGGCTGCTGCTGCGGAGATGGAGGAAGAAAAGCACGCCAGTCGATCAGCAGGGCAGAGAAATGAAAGAGTTCGCCCAGAAGTCCTTGAAGGTGCAGTTTCAACCGTCCGCTTTTATTGCACGCATTTCTATGGTTCCACTTTTTCTTTTCCTTTTTCGGACTGAATAGCTGACCTTTGTCTTGCTAGGCAAGGGCTCTGTCAGTAAGTGGTATTCCCAGCCTGCCCATGTATTTAAGGACTAATTTACAAAACCCCTCGGAGTATGCTCAGGGAGTGAATAAAGTTAATGTTGTTAACAAAACTTAAAATGAGACCGGTGATAAACGAAGTCGTTTTGATATGATAGAAACGCTGAAATGACTTACACGTCTTTTGGCTTCTCCTCCTTCTAAAGACAATAATTTCATGAAAACGATCACTTGGTCTCCCACCATTTGGGGGTTCCTGGAGACAGGAGCGATTTCCTGCCTTTTACCGGGCTGAAATTGGCCCCACACCGGGCCTCCTACTTGCTTGGAGCAGGTTTCATTCTTCTTTTTGTATCTAAAGTTTTTTTCAAAATAAAAAGAAAGATGAGGAAGAGGTTGGAGGATAGAGGATGTCACCTTGCTCTGGCGCTGTCTTTTCTCAATGAACTCTTTTTTCCAGTCTCCTGATGGTCCTGTCGCCTTTCAGACACAGTAACACTTACTGATATTTCTGGTCCTAGAACTGAGCACGTTCATTGGGTAACATTTGAGAGCCAGGAATAAGCACAGAGAAAATACCACCCTCCGTGGCTGACGACTGTAAACATTTTAATGTGTTTCCTTTTGATTTTTATTTTGCTCACACTTTTTAAGGGGAAGCTCATTCTCTGGATGCAAAGCACTTTCCAGGTTGGCTGGACACTGAGAATATTGTGTCTAATGACCACATGGAGTGGCCATCCCGGGGTGATCCCTGCTTCAGATAACCTCTGCAGGATTCTTCATAACAGTGACCTTAGAGAAGAGGAGGTGGCACCAAGACGTTTATGGATCCCAGGATTTGTTTAGGAAATAGTTCTCTGAAACTGTAGAGGCTGCTGTAAACTTTTACAAGCAACCTGCCTGCCTGGCTCAGCCGACACATTCTTTTCTAATTTCCTATCCTCTCCTCGGTTTTCAAAAACGACTTGGTAATGGAATGTGTTGGCCTTTTGCTTTAGAGGGTGGGGGCAGAGAGTTTGATGGCCACAAAGAAGGCTTTGGATGTGGGGTCTTGAAAGACGGGGCGGTGTCAGTGCTAGACCCCCATTCCACTCTTGGGTAAGTAAACGAGTGGCTGGGGTTCAGTTTTTTTACCCTGCAGCTGCAAGGCACGGGGCTGAGTCTAGAGGTCCAGAGCTGGTGTGCATTTCCTGAGACTGCGCGCAGGGACCTGAGCTGGGGCAGCAGGCAGCCTGGTGATGTCCCGAGTGGCTGCCAGCTCTTGGGAGGACAGTAGAGACCAACTTGACAGGGACAGATGAGAGGCAGGTGTGTGGCTCCACTGCTGTAGATGGAGGCCCAAGGAAGGACTAGGATGGAGAAGCCTGCTGGGGCGGGAAGTCTGCAGAAGAGGGAGGTCCTAGGGCATTCGCCAGCAGGCTAGGCGTTTAACCAACCTGGGTAGACGGACAGGTGAACGTGGGAAGAGCTTTGCTGGGTGGGCGACCTTGGCCAAATTGCGCCTGTGCTGAGCGCAGAGTCGGGGAGGTCTCTATGTTCATGTTTCCTACATCTGACTAAACTAACTTCTGTGAAACAGCATTCTTTTTCAGTGAATACTGTGGAATTCATCATTCAGTAATTTCCTGTGTCCTTGGTATGTTGAAAGACCAAAGTGGTTATTTTATTTTAATTTTTTCAGGTGAAACTTGAAACTTCATCTGTTTGCTTTTGCCCTGTTTACCGGGATGAACCTCAACACAAAATACTGGTTTTGGTTAATCCCCGGGACACAAAGACAGGTTGGTAGTCGTTCATGGATAATTTGTGTATTCATCTCTGTGTGTGTGTGTGTGTGTGTGTGTGTGTGTGTGTGTCTAGCACTAAGCATTGAACATGGAGCCTCATGAATGCTAGGCAATTGCTTTACCACTGAGCTGCACCCCCAGCCCTGGATTTTCAAAACAGGGGTCCTGATTTCACTGAGTGCAATGAGTGGAAAAAGACACCTAGGAAATAATGCTTATGCTCACAGTCTGACTACAAGATCATCAAGGCAGAGATGGTTCATTTTCAGCTTTAGGGATCTAATAGTGCATTCTTATTACTGTTTATTAACACACACATCTTTTCATTTACATATTTTGCCCACATTGACAGTATTCAGAGCTGCATTCATGGGGGCACTTGTTGGTTTTTTTTGGCTTTTTTTTTGGTGTGTGTGGTATTGGAGATCGAATCTCACACATTCTGGGCAAGCACACTACTTCTGAGCATAAGCCCTAGCCCTTTATTTTTGTTTTATTTTGAGTCATGGTCTGTGTCTTAGTTACTTTTCTCATTGCTGAGACAAAATACCTGACACTCAAAGTTAAAGTAGGAAAAGTTTATTTAGCTCACAGTCTGTAGAGGTGGCTACAGTTTGTAGGTGTGGCTCCAAGGCAAGGTGGCCTGGCAGATAGGCATGGCAGAGGAGAGACAGTTCATGGCAGGCAGAAGGCAGCAAAGTAAGCAAGGGACCACCACAGCTCTTTCTAGTCCTTATGTCTTATCCAGGCCACTTAGAGCAGGTAGCACTCACATTCTTAATCCTAGTGCCCTTGATCCCAGCATTGCACCATGCATTAATCCCAGTGTCACACACTCTAGATCCAGTTACCCCTGAAAAAGCCCCACCTATAACCACATGAGGCTTTGAGGGGACATCTAAACACAAGCCGTAACAACTTGACTACATCGCCCAGGTTGGTCTTGAACTTGGAATCCTTCTGCCTCAGCCTCCTGAGTAGCAGGAATTACAGGTCTATGCCACCTTGCCTGGCAGCTTGCACTTGCTGTTCTTAGAAAGAACAATGCACATAAGGGACAGTGTCCACTGAAGGGGACACTGGTTGCAATGTCCACAGCCCTGTAAACTGAGGAGACTGTTCTCATCCGCCACCGGCAGAGGGGAGGGGAGGCTCTGAGTGGTCAAGTAACTAACGAAGGCCACACAGCTAGAGTTGGTGGAGGTGGGGTTGCAAGGTGATGATTGAGTGGGGGTTTTGATTCTGGCAGTGACGTTTATGCAATCTGCAGCTCATTTATTCTCCCTGTGCTTTAGGAAGAGCCCACTGTGACAGGCTCCAGCTCCTTGGACTGCAGCCTGCAGAGGAGGCTCTGTCAAGCTCCAATACTTCTGGGGCTGTGGCCTGGGGGCTGCAGGAGAGAGTAGGATAGGGATGAGGAGTGAGGGCCTGGGGTCCTCCCTCAGTCCTTGGCACCGGGGAGCCAAAGCCAGGCACCTTGCTGCTGACCTGATCAGGCTCTCACTTTGAATTTAATCCTATTTAGTTAATTTTTCACTTTTATTATGCTGCCCTGGGTTTTACAGTTTTCTTACAAGGAGTGTGAATTGATTTCCTGATAAGGACCAGTACTGTTTTCATCTGTCAGCTCGCCCACACTCATGTGGTTTCTGTGAACATGTAGGGTTGTGGGTTTTTGTTTGAGCGGTGCTGGGACTGGCACTCAAAGGCTCCTGCATGCCAGGCCAGGGCTCTACCACCAAGCTTCACCCTAGCCTGGCCTCTAAGGCTTTAGCTCCAGTGTGCAAAGGGCGATCTCCTCCTGCTCTCCACCTCCCTTGCACACTGACTTCTGCGGGTCACATGCGTGTCCGTCTGGGTTTCCATTCGGAGGATTTTCTGCTCTACTGGCATTGCAAAGCTCAAGGTGGTATCTCTGGAGCAAGCTGTTCAGCACGTGAGACTGTCTCTCTCTTGTGCCTCTTTTTTGTTAATTGTGAAACACAAGCGTGCATAGCTAGCTGTCTGGGAGTCTTCGGTTTCTAAACAAAGCCTCCTCATTGCTCCAGGGCTGAGGGAGACTGAGATTTGTTTGGAAGCTTCCCGATCAAGGCCATGGGAGCTTCTAGCCCAGTCTAGCAGAGCCCTGAGTGAGGAGAATAAAGAGGCTGTAGCAACTGCAGGCTTTTGACACTGCCTTGAGTGTGTGACTCTGTTTCCAGTTAGAAAAAGTAAAGATGTGCTCACTGGAGCCCTTTGATGCACAGACTGTCAAATAGTTTCTCTAGTGTGAGAAACTGAAAGTGTAAAGAAGGACTAAAAGGTATAATAGATAATGTGAAATAGGAAGAAAAGGGGCAAAGGGGAAGGGGAAGTGGGAGGGGTAGGGGAAAGGAAAGAAGGGAATGGAATTAATATGAGAAAAAGAAAAAAAGGAAAAAAAGTCTTTGTAAATAGGGAGGGATGGAGGGGTTGAAGGGAGGGCAGGGGAAGGGGAAAAGATAAGAACCAAGAGAGATTATGTAAAGGTGCAAATTTCCAATGATGAATGTCATTATATTGTATACCTAAAATATACCAATAAAATAAAAATTTAAAAAAATACACTTAAAAAACCCTGAAAATATTTTTGCCCACTTGAAGAAAATGTCCAAATATCAGCAGCCTCCCACCTCCTTTTTGGCATTTAATAATATTCTGGTTATAGGTCTTTAACTATAATTTGCATAATGTAAACGTATGACTGACTCTTAGAAATCTGTTTCCTATTTGTACTAGACCAAATTTTGGGAGTTGATTTTAAGAATGTACTGTAATAAATATTCATAAGCATTAAGAAATCTCACCGCAGACCCTTCCTCATTAATAATGCTTTAAATAAAATTCCCAACTGTTTCCTGCTGCTGTGGGCCCCACTGTGTTGGCTGTGATTTTGCAGGATTTCAAAAAAGCACTCAGGTGTTCTTGGAGCCTGGTGCCCTTTAATCCGATATTTAGGAGCAGCCCGAGCTCTTTCCCAAAAGCATCCCACACAAAGTATGGCTTGAAATGAGTGGACCTTGTAGCCTCCAATGGCATCAAGGACTCTTCACAGCTTGGCAGATGCATCACTCTCCATGGGCCTCGCCCTGACCCTGGAGAAGCCTGGAGAATGCTACAGCTGCTTCCTTTGTCATTTTATTTGAGTTCAGTGTACCCAGGGCCATGCATGTTTGTATGCCCGTGTGTTTAACTGGAGCTAAAGGAACCGGCTCGGTTCTGGGTAGGAGTAAATTATTGATGAGTTGGTCGAATCCATCACTGTAACTTCCCACAACCCTGCAAGCAGATGGGAACATCCTGGAATCGGGAAGCCAGTCAGTGTTCCCGCAGTCGGCTCTGAAGCCTTCCTTCTAGCTTTTCCCTTCCGGAAGCTCCATGTGCCTTCCATAAAGGTGGTTGGAGAAGCAGGTGCCCTGTCCCTGTGGCCCTGCAGGGCCGCTTCATGACTGCTTTTCTGGCTGGAGGCTGGGTCTGTTCTCCGAGGGTACCTAGCTGAAGGCCATCAGGATCCTCCCTTCCCTGGTACCTTGTAATAGCCTTACACTTCACTTATTCCTGTCCCCCCCCCTTTTTTTGGTACTGGGGATTGAACTCAGGACCTTGCGCTTGCGAGGCAGGTGGCAGAACCACTGAGCTAAATCCCTGGTGCCCCCTCCGAGCTAAATCCCCAACTCCTATTTCCCCTTTCTTTATTTCCTTTGTTAATTATTAATTGATCTCAAGGGGTTTCAAAGATTAAAAAATAACCCCTCTTATGAAAAAGAGGTGCAGGCTTTTTGTGATTTTCTGTATTAAATCAAAACCACTTGTCCCAGCCTCGGGGTTACCACCTGCTGGTTACCTCCGCTCTTTCTGTCTTCCTGTGCCCTGCCATGTACTCGGCACACGTGGACTTTGGGATTCAACAGAGCAGACCTGGGATCCTGGCTCTGGCACTTTCCTGGGCGTGCCAGATGGGTCATCTGGGCTCTCTGAGTGTCAGCTTCGTCATTTGCAACATGAGGGCATTGTGAGGCTGAGATGACAGATGACAGAGACTGAGGTGCTTTATGAGCATCCGGTGGACTTTACTTCTCACTACAAGTTGAGCTGCCCTAGCTTCGAAACCCAATACCTGAATTATTCATAAATCTGAAACTTCTTGAGCACCAACATAACACCATAAAGTGGAAAATCCTGCACACTATTGGACTTTGTTTCATGCACAGACTTATTAAATATATAAATGTCTTAAGTACTTTATTAAATAGTACTAATTTATTAAATATATAATTACTTTTAGGCTCTGTGCATAAGTGCATGGGAAACAGAAATGAATTTCATGTTTAGACGTGGATCCCATCCCCAAGATAGCTCACTATGTACAATGCAAATATTTCCAACTCTGAAAAAAAATCCCAGATCGAAAGCATAGTTGGTCTTCAACACTTTGGATAAGGGATACTCAACTTCTGTGTATAAATAAACAGCTTTATTGTAATACAAGTCATACACCATATAATTAATCCATTTAGGGTATAATTCAATGGTTTTTTAAACTATATTCCCAGAAGTGTACATCCATCGCCACAACCAATTTTAGAACATTTTCATTATATCTGAAAGAAAGCTTTCTTCCCTCACCTGTCACTTATTTCTTCCCTCTCTCCTCCCTAGCCTCAGGCAACTGCTACTTTACTTTCTCATCTCTGGATTTGCCTATTGTGGACATTTTACAGAAGCAGACTCACACAGTAGATGGCCATTTGGGTCTTACCAACTTCCTCCTCATAAGCATATCAATAGGTATTTGAATGGTTCTGACCTTTGGGCTCTTGTGAAGAAAGCTGCTAGGAACATGTATGTACTAGTTTTTGTGGGCATCTTTCCTCATTTCTTTTGGGATCTTAAGAGCAAAACTGTTCAATCGGATGGTAACTGTATTTAATCTTTTTTGAGAGCTGTGAGGTTGTTTTACAACGCTACCATGCCATTTTGTATTTCCTCCAACAATGTAAAAGTTTCCTGATTTCTCCACATTGGGCTGACAACTATTATTGTCTGCCTTTTTGATTGTAGCCATTCTGGTGGATGTGAGGTGGTATCTCTGCTGTTTGATTTGCGTTTCCTTGTGACTAACGATGCTGAACATCCTTTCACGTCTTTATTGGCCATTTGTGTATTTTTAACTGGACAACTGTCTATACAGATCTTTTATTCATTGTTAAGTTGGGTTATTTGTCTTTTTATTACTAAGTTGTAAGAGTCCTTTACATATTCTAGAAACAAATTTCTTATTTTTGAATGCAAGTCCCTTATGTGATCTGCAAAACTTTTCTCCTATTTTATGGGTTGTCTTTTCAATTTCTTGATTGTGTCTTTTGAAGCACAAAAGTTTTTAATTTTTTCAATGTCCATCTGGCTTTTCTATTTTTCTCTTTGTTGCTTGTACTTTTGGTGTCCTATATAGGCAACTACCACCCAATTCAAGGTTAGGAAGCTTGAAGTCTATGTTTTTCCATTATATTTTAATTAGAATTATGATTTCATTTTGTCTGATGAGCAGATCCTGCTATCCAGTTGTATTAGCTTCCTGTATAGTTTGTGTCATTTGAAGTTTTAAAAGTATGCTTTCTTTACACGAAGTCCAAGTAATTAAAAATAATTATTTTTACTCATGTGAATATTATTATACCACTACAAACACACTCAGCTCAGTAGCAAACATTTCTGGTTAATCCATAAGGAGATCTCATGAGACTTGTTGAAATATGTACCTGGTCACCAGAATGGAGGGAAATCTGTCTGAAGAAGTGAAAATGATTTATGTTTGATTGTTCTCTTAACTCTAGACCAGGAATACGGTTAGGAAAGGAAGAGAAGGCCACTTTGCTTTATCTGGTCTTGGTGAACTGGGACTAACCTTAAACCCAATCTTCCTTTTCTAGGTCCTGATAGAGTTCCTTTCACAGTGTACTCCAGACCTCGGCCGGGCAGGAGGGGATGTTCAGGGAGCCAGGCACTGGCTTGAAGACTGGAATCCCCTCCTTGTGCACTGGTTCCCCTGTGACCTTCTGGTCCAACCAGTAAGCGCTGCATGCTCTCAGGGAGAAGAGGGCTCACCTTAGGATCACATCCTCGGGCTCTGGCTGCTGGGATGTGAATTCACTGGGTCTAGAAGCAAATCTATTCCTTCTGTTCTGCTGTTTCCGCCTATCTGCTATGCTCCTAATTTGGAGGCCACTGGCATTTCCAGTGAAGGTGGTCCCCTCTGGCTATCACAGCATCTGATCTTTCTTCTTTGGGGTCCTCCACTCCAAGACTAGCAGCCTCCCCAGGAAACTTGCTCTCGAGAAAATGTTGTTTTTGTGGTACAAAGGATTGAACCCAGGGCCTTAGCACTGAGCCATGTCCCAGACTGTTTGTTTGTTTGTTTTTGAGACAGGATCTCAGGAAGTTGATAAGCTGCTTGGGCTGGGCTAGAATTTGCAGTCTTCCTGTCTTATCTTCGCAGGGCTGGGATTAAAGGCATGTGTTACCATGCCTGGCTTGGCTTGTTTTTGAGCACTTTCCCAGCCTGTCTGAGCTTACTAAGTGCCCCAGGCCTACTCACTTTGTTCTTTCAGGCTTCTGGGATCTATCCTTGGTTATGTGGCAACTGCTTTGCTTTTTCACACTGTTGCCTTTTTGTAAGACAGAGCCCTTTCTGATGGCAGCCCTCTCTGTGGGCTTCACATTCAGTTTTGCTAGACCCTCTCTTCCTGTTGTCCCTCTCAGGAATCTTGTTGATCACCTGGTCAAGTTTCTTTCTTCAGCTGTCTTTCTGACAACACAGTAACTTCCTGACTCACAAACATTCCGGTTGTGAACTTTCACAGATATGAATGGGTCTCACATCAGGAGCATTTGTAGGTGTGAACACATCGCAGAAGTAGCTCACATGTTTGCGGACATTATCACCATTGGGCTGCTGTGTCTTACTGTACAGTGTGACAGTGTGCAGGAGTACAGTGCTCAGTCAGAGCCTGGGGTGTCCGGAAGCAAGAGGAAAAGCAGTGGTGAGGTGGAGGGGACTGCTAGAAAGCGCAGAGCAATGTACACTGTATATTTGTGTCAAAGGTATGGAAGGCTCACTTTGTCAAACTTATGAACAAATCTGACTTAGGGACATTCTCTTGGAATGGAACTTGTTTATAAGTTGGGGACTTACTGTACTGCATATATGCTCTACTCTACGAAATCCAGTAGTCAGATGGCCAGAATTCAGAGCAAAGAATGTCCCAGAGGCTGGTGAAGATGGCAAATTGTAATTCAGTCATGGGGAAGAGACACGATGCCATAGCGTTACTGAAATTTCTGGGATGGGGCACTGCTGGAAGGAGGCAGGAGCTCTCCGTGGTCCTTGGAAAGAAGGCGGCAGCTGGGCTGAAATAGGGGTGTGAGGGCTGAGAAGTTGCCCTCCACCCCCTTCGCAGGGAACCCTGGCCTCACCTCCTATTGTCCAGGCTCAGTGTCTGCGCCTGCCCAGGGTTCATGGAGACTGACTCTTCTTCCCTGCAGGCCTGGGGACTTTGGACTGAAGCACCAGGGCCCCTTTACTTCAAAGCAGCTCCCTACCTTGAGGACTCCAGCTGTGAGTCACGCTAGTCTCTTCCTTGAATGTTTCTGAGTTTCTGATCACAAGGTCTTCCTATTATACTCCTGGCTTTTGTCTGCAGGGTAGAGGAGGTAGAAGGAATGCAGACTTTGAAGATGCCTAATGACATTAGAGAGGATGGGGTGGTGCTGGGGCTGGGCAGGGGGCTATCTCACCTTCAATGCTTAGCAGATTGTCCTGCCATGATGAGAAAGAAAGATGGGCGAGGCAGGCCCATCCAGCCTGTTCATCCTGAGAGCTTGCTGATACCCAGGGAAGGGATGCTGCAGGGAGCCTGGCAGGAGGCATGGGCTGGAGAACCAATGGCAAGAGAGGACACGCGGTAGATGGAAGGTGAGGTGGAAGGTTTTGCATTGGCCTGGTGCTGGTGCTAACCATACTTGGTAATTCAGGAGAAGAATAATTTGGGAGACCTGTGATGAGGTCAACCTGAGCTCTTGCCTGAAGGGTTCGTGGGACAGCAGAGGCAGGGGGAGTAAGGTTGGGAGGGGGAGAGAAGTCTGGGCCCAGATTCTCCCTGGGAGCAACCTGGACTGTAGGCACACCTTCATGGCGGGGCATGCCACTTCACACGTGCTACAGGTCCCACTGCCGGGTCCTGTCACTTCCTGGGGGTGAACGGCATAGGTAGACCACAGGGTCTCTGAAGGAGAGTCCTGTTGCTTGATCTTCTGGGCTGCGCCAGGGGGCTGGCGCTGCAGCAGAAGCTTGGTGAATGCACCTTAGCTCTGGGGAGCTGTGCGACATAGAGATGCCCAAGGTGAAGAAGCAGAAAGCAGGACCCTTGGGAGAGGAGGCCAATTGTGGCCCCATGTCAACCTCTCTGATTAGAGCGCCCATCCCTACAGCCAGTGCTGGGGACATCTTGTGACCAAGCGTCACTCTCACCCTCAAATTACTCCTAATTTATTTACAGTTTTTGGTGACTGCACGTCATGTGCACTCTGAGAAAAACAAGCAGGGAATCAAAAAAATGATGATTTCTTCCCGGAAAAACATGCCCATTATAGCCTGGAGTGACAGCAAGAGAGCCAGGCAAACATTTGGATGAAACCAGAGCCACTGTGCAGCCTGACTTCCGTTGGGGTTGTGGCCCATAGCCAGACCCCTCAGCTGCCTTGGGCAGGTGAGGCAGGCTGGGAGTGGACATGGGATTCCCCCCCTCAGTGGCTTGGGGGGCTGCCTCAGAATGGGGTGTGCCTCACCCTAACGCAGGATCTTCAGATTTGGGGGATGGGTCAGACATGGAGGCTGCAGTCAGGGGACCGTGAGTTTCTAACTCCTAGAAAGAGACCCATCTGCCAAAGCAGCTCCTGATTCCTGCTTCCAGCCTTCAAGGGAGGTGAGAGAGAAGGATGGGGTTACCCCAGCTCCATCCCACAGGGTGAGCCTATTAGCTTGACTCAGTGAAATCGGAAGTCTGTGTCCATCTAGTAGGTGACAGGCCGCTGAGGTGGGTGTGTGCGCGGGAGATCTATCCACTTAGGATCTTCCGAGCTTTAGCACCTGGACGAGTGCAGCTTTTCTGGCTTTGAAGAGTGCACCTCGCAGGCTCACAGGGATGCAGAGGGGCCTCTCTGGGTCCCACTCTGCCCCTCCTCCCCTGTTAGCTGGCACCCTGTTGGTCCCCGTGGTCCTGCAGACACCGTGTCTTTGTTTTAGTCTGTGCACTCTTTGGGGATATTGCAAAGGCAGACGCCAGCCTGAGGCATATCAGATCACCCCGTGATCTGCACTGAGGAACCCCATCTAAGTAAGCCTGACAGCTGGGGGACAGCGCTGGCCGGAAACTCGGCGTCCATTTACATATCGGCCTCTCTGGGCAGCTAAGGCACTTGTGTGGCTGTAGGTGTGACCAGTGCCCTCGGTCATGCAGACCTGAGTTTTGGTTTTTTGGGCCGCAAAGGGGAGTTGCTTGTAGTGACACCAATGGGTTTTGGAAACACACACTGGCAATGGTTTGGGAATTCTATCTTTATTCCCTGTGGATTTATGGCACTTACTATAAGTTGGATTTAGAAATAGGGGACATGGTATCTCGCAATGACATGTCATTCTTATGAAAGGCCTCATGCTATTTGGAAAATGGGGATGCTTCAAGGAAAATATCCCCAGTGTCAAGGGTGGGCTCTTTGTCTTACAGGACAGGGAGGGGTAGGTTTGCTTCGTGGAGGCGTGTGGAAGGCTTTACTGCCACAACGGGGAGAGGTCTCTATGCTGCCGCCAACTGGGAGAGACTCGAGTGCTCGGCTTGGCCCAGCCTGATGACTGTAAGATTGCTTTCCTAGACCGACTGGCTTTGGTGTGGGTTTCCTTTTGCCCCCACATCTTGCAGTTCAGCTGTACCTCAGGGTCCAGGCCCTCCAGCACTCTTCCGCCCCTTCCCTAGAGTTAAAATGCAGCCTCACGAACACAGAATCGCCTAAGGGAAGAGAGGCCTGAGGAACCCAGGAGGCTGATGGGAAAGTGCTGCAAACCAGATGTTTCCTTCTCCATGACAAAGAGGCACCCAAGTCAACAGGCATGTGGGGAAGTGCTTTCCTTTAAGGAAGACATCTGTATGGGAATGGTAGCCCGAATAATGCAATGTGACAGTTGCTATGTCAACTAGCGTATTTTCCCCCTCCCCTTCAATTATTGACCAGCTTAGTCAATGTTGCATAAAAGTCGTGCAATGCCATGGAATGTGTTTATGTGCCGGCTTCTGCCAGAACTTTCCAGCGTTTTTTCCCTACATGTATTTTGCTTTGGGGAAGACGGACTGTCACTTTGGTTTAAATGTGCTCTTTTTTTTCACGGAGCTACATATTTCTTAGATTTGTAACGGGGCAGTGGTGGTTTAGACTCCAGGGGAGCAATATAGAGGGAAGGAAGAGGGGAGCAAGGACTTCGCTGTGATGAAGGAGTGTAGACCACGGGACAGGATATGAGCAATTTGCAGCTAGCTTGGGGTGGTAACATGCGCATGTGTGCAATGTCCCTCCCTGGGTTTTACAAGGATGGCCTGTTCTCTCTCAGCCTGTTGGTCATCCTGTCCTTGCTGTCTCTAACAGGCATTTCAAAACTGAAACCCGTTTTCCTCGTGGTCGCCCTCAAGTCCGCCTTAAGGCATCTCCATCTCTGGCTCAAGCTTGTGAGCCAGCTGCCTCCCCCACTCCCCCTGCCCTCTGCCTGGGACCAGTCTGATTCCCAGCAGTTCCTTTCTGCTGCTTCAGTGCCACCTCCTCCCCAGCATGGTCACTGGTGTTCATCTCCTCCTCCTCTAGCTGCAGCTCCCCAGCGTCCCATTGTCCTCCCTGCCTCTAATCCATTCTCCACACTCTGAGTGACAGTTCTTTTCTTGTGAAGACTCTGTTTCACAGCAGTTTTAGCACATGGCTTCTGCTTTCGCAGTTCTCGGTTCGGGGAGGCCTAGAGGTTGTCCGTGCGCCTCTGCCCACGCTCCGCTCCCTTGCTCTACTCAGCACTGGCTCCACAGTGAGGCATTCGCTGCGACTGCTGCACCCACCTGGATGCATCCTAGTTACACGGAGACCATGGTTTACGTGAGATTCACTCCTGGTGTTGTCCGTTCTGTGGGTTTGGACAGTTGTATAATGATGCGTGTCCATCATTATAATACACAGAATATGATCCTCTTTTCTAATAAATTTCTTGTGCTGAGGATTGGATCCATAGCCTTGCACATGCTAAGCACACACTCCACCA
Organism: Heterocephalus glaber; assembly: GCF_000247695.1. Next base: position 5,752,731 of record NW_004624768.1, read on the forward strand.
CCCAGCTATACTACCAGACTTCAAATAACATATTTTTTTAATTGCAAAAGGAATGGCTCCCCCCCACTTGGATATAACCATGTGTTCTCTTTCTAAACCATTGCTCTGATCATACCTGCTACTTGCTTGGATTCTTCCAGTGACCTGTTAGCCTGATACCTTGACTGTTTGCAAGGAGCCCTGTCCCCTGGCTGGCCACTATCTGTTTGTCCCAGGCCGGGTCTTGTAACTTTCCCGCTGGCCGTCCTGGACTGCACCAACGGGGTCTTGATGGCTTGCTTATGTCTCAGTGTGTGGCTCCGGCTGGGTGGCTTGTCATCGCCCTGGTGAACGGAGACTTCTGTCTTACATCCCTGGTGCCAGGCCCAGTGCCTGGCTCTTGGTGCTCGCTGAATGCATGGCAGGTGCCCCTTTCCATCCCACAGCAGCAAACAAGCCCAAGGCCGTGGTTCTGCTTGGGTAGCCCATGCTAGCTTCTCCTCTCAGCCAGTGCCGTGGCCTGTCCCCTCCTTAGACCTTTTGCCGGATGTGACCCTGGCTCTGCGCTCTTGTCTCTGTCCCTTCTTCCCTTGGGGCCCAGTGAGACCCACCTGGACTCATGCGCATCCCCAGTGCAGCCATTTGCAAGGTCTGAGCACTCTTTTGAGTTTCACGGAGAAACAGAATTAGCTGGCTAACCATCTTGCAGAATACTAAACTTGGCATTTTACCAGCTGCTTGGACATGTGCTGAATTTTTTTTTTTCTTTTCAGTACTAGGGATTAAACAAGGGCCTTAGCACTGAGCTACATCCCCAGTCTGTTTTGAATTTTGAGACAGGATCTCACTAAGTTGCTCAGACTCGGCTCAAATTTCTATCCTTTGAGCTTAGCCTCCCAGAGTGCTGAGATTACGGGCATGAGCCACCACACCTGGCTGAATATAATCATTTTAAAGCAGTGATTGGCTCACACCCTTCTCTTCTGATGCCTGTGGCTGGTGGCTGAGTGACTTTGTTCCCCTTGCAGCTCTGAGGCCTCTGTGCTCTGTCCCGGTCACCCTGGATGGATGGGCTGTGACAGCCCCTTACCTGGAGTGGCCTTCTCCCTGCACTGCCACCTTGCTCATTTGCCTGCCATGCAGACTCTTCTCAGCCCCTTGCTTAGGATGCCCTGTGTGGCATCTCCTCCTTGCTCTTCTGCTCTGTGGACCCTGGGTTGGCTCCGACTTTATCTGCTTTGTGTCCAGGTCCTTTTCTGTCTTCCTGAGGGTTGGAAGGGTCCATATTTGCTTCCTAGAGTGGATGGAGCCAGTGCTTTCCACATAATGGCTACTCAGTCTGGGGGCTGCACTGGCAATGCGCACTGAGGAGGAATCATGACCTTGGCGGGTCTGTGTACCACTTTGCTGACTCCCACTGTCGTCTGTACTGGGGCGAGTGTAGAGGGACAGCAGACACAACCGCAGGAGCCACCGTCCTCTGCTGGATGGTGCAAATTCATTGCAGCCCTCCTCCTTGCTGAGTGAGGCCATAGCTTCAAAACCCTTCCCCATGCAGTGGCCCCAGCTGTCGTAGCCCATCCATCTGGGGTAACATGACAACCGGGTCTCTGACCTGTCCTATGGGAAAACCATGCTATTTTTCCCCTAAATGATTGTTTTGCCTATTTATCAATTCAAAACCTATTCAGAGAAAGAGACTTTAGTTGCTCTGAGAAATCATAGGTGGGATAGCAGGCCTCAGAATCTTGTTGGGCGGTCCCGGGCCTGGTATGGTCCACGTCTTAGTCAGATGTGGTGCCCCCTCAGCAATGGGTGACAATGGTGTGAGATGTGTGTGTCTCTGAAGGAAGAGGGGGGGTGACAGACAGCAGCTGTAACAGACCTTTATTTGCAAATGTGAGCAGAAAGGTGGTCAGGAGAAGATGGGGTGCCACACAGCCTTTTCCATTGTCTTACAGACAGTGGAAAGAACAAAGGCTTTTCATATTTCTTTGCAATCCTAGAGCAATGTTTATTGGAGCAGGTAGAGGAAGTTTCTAGAAGCCACCAGAAACCTTCCAGTGACTGAGGAAAAAGTTTGGCTGTGAACTGTCTCACCAAACCTGTGTAGGCACCGGGTGAGAGGGTGCTGTGGTCTGCATTTAACAGGAGTATGGACCAGGACCTGGGAGGGCATGAGGTCAGGTCATGCAGTGAGTAATAGCAGGAGCTGGCACTTGAGCCTGTCTGACTTTGAAGTCTGAATTCTGTCCCCTCCACAAAGTACCCAGGGCCATATCTAAAATGCCTCATGCTGTCTTGCTCTCCATTGGTTCTAAAGTCCCTTAGGAGCTTGTGAGTGAATGAAGCTGGTGTTTTGTGGAGCTGGTGTTTGTGGAGCTGGTCTTTTCCTTATTGAGTCCTTGCCCTGCTGTCCCAACTGCTTGCATTGGCTTGAATGTGGCCTTAGACATGTAGGGCTCTGGGCTCTGCTCACGACTGGCAGTGCTTCTCCCACACTCTTGCCTGGTGAAACCTTTCTCAGTGCTACAAGGCTGGTAAAGCTCTCTGGGGATACTTTTGTAATTCCCCTCAGCAGAGGTGTCTCCCCTTCTGGGTCTTCATGACAGCCATCATGCCTGCCCTGCGCTGGAGCAGCTGGTTTACCATCTCTTCCTTTGTAGGCTGCCAGCTCCCAGGGGCCAGGATGGAGGCTTGCTTATTCCCTAGCCCCTGGGGCTGAAGACAGCACTGTTCATGCCACTGGGAACTCAGCCAAGTAGAGCTGAGTTCGGTTGATCTTGCTGCATACTGGATGGATCCAGGCCACTGGGAGTTCGCTTAGGGACCTCACTGTCTTAACTTGTTTGGGAACCTTGGAGTGTCATGGGATAAAATCCATTACTGACAACTTTATGGGCCACATCACCTGTCACTCGGGGGAGGGAAGTGAAACTGGAGCAGCAAGGCTGGCTCTTCACAGTGCTTTGTCGGTGGCTCTCGCCACTGCCTGCCTATCTTGCAGCCGGCATCCCCTCTCCTCTGTCCCTGGCTCCCGGGTGGTGGGGAACAGCAGGATGCTGCTCTGGAAGGTATGTTTCCTTTTTCAAAAGCACAAATATTGTGGTTTCCATTTTCAAACCCTGGGAGCAGGCTGGCTACGGGATGCTGGCAGCGATGCCCTCAGGCTGGTTCTGTGGCACCCGTCAGCCCCCCTGGATCTGTCATTTGTCCTTGCTGAGCTGGGGACAGCTTCTGCCACCATCTCTCCTTCCAGCCTCCTCTGGATGAGATATCCGCTTCCTTGATCAAAAGCTGCTACTTTCTAGCAAGCTGATTCCGCTTTTAAGTGTTGGATGGTTTGGAGCACGGTTTATTTCAGATTGTTAAATTCGATCAGACTTCATTTGTACCGTTATGTATACTTAGCAGTTTAAGTGAGTTAAAAAAACCCTACTTCAATCTATTTTGCAACAGTGTGTGTGACTAATTAATGCTCGGCAGTGCATGGCGCCGTAAAACTTGCAAGGTACCACACGAACATGTTTTCTGCTGGAAACTGTATTAGTAAATTGAACATCTGTATTACAGGAACATAGTCTATCAGTAAACTGAACATCTTCTTCTGGTTCACCTTATTAAGCAGGAAAGTAATCCTTATGGCTTCATAAAGCTCATGTAAGTGCATGTAGGTGCCATTTTGGAAATGAATTACATAAATGAATAAAGGAAGGCAGGTGTCAAGCGTTTAATTGGCCCTTCTTTCCCAGCTGGCTCTAGGAAACTTGGAGCCACTGTCAGAGATGGTAATTCACCACCGACATGAAACTGCCAGTGGGTTAGATGTCTTGATTTTTGGAAAAGAGCAGCTGACTGTGCAGGTATGGTGAGTACCTGCCTCATGCCTTGTAGTCTCTTTTTCTCAGAGTTTTCTACTAATTCTTCTCAAACATCAGAGTGGAAAAGGGGGGAAGGCTGTGGCCCCTTACCTGGAGTGGCCCACAAAATTTGTTTGAAGTCTCAAACCTTATGTTAAATGTATTTTTTCTCCTACTTTTTTATTTTATCAAAAAACCCCACAAAATTTCATAACAAAATAATAAGAGAATATCAATAATTATATACAGTGTATTATTATCTTCAAAGTAGTTACTCAGAGACAAACAAGATTCTCTTACAAAGAATAAACAGATAATAGCATAAAACCTTTTTTTTTTCAATGAACTAAGAGAAACTAGCAGCATGAATTGAATGAATCAACTTTGTTTTTAACCTCATGCTGATATTGTCCTGTAGATCTTTCTCTAAACAGGATTGACTGGGAAAATCTGTCTTCTAGTTCCAGAGTCCCCAGCTTCAGATGTCTGGCTTGAGAAGCAGATCTCAGTCATGATCTTTAAAAAGTGTTTTAAAAAGTACTGGAAAGCAACCTCAGTAACTTTGGTGTTTAAAATGCAATTCTCAAGCAAGGAAAGAGGGTTGTTGAGCTGAGAGAATGAGGCAGAGGCGACAGTGGGACTGGCTTTGGCAGTGACACTCAGGAGGGATGGATTGGGGGGAGACTTAGGCAAGAGGACAGATGAGGGGCTGTCTCAGCCCTCTATGGAGACGATCACAAGGTAGCAGAAGGAATTGGAGAGATGTGGTGACTGCAGCATAAGGAGGAGGTGGATTTATAAGGAAGAGGAAGAGGACGATGAGGAGGGGAGGGAATCAGCTCGCTGACTGGAAGACACTGAGCACCTACCCTGTGCCAACCATGTACCTGGTATTCTAAACCAGAACCGGAGCTAAACCAGCTCTGGTGACTGATTTGGGCAGTTGTAGTGGGGAATCTGTGCACCCAAGGCCTGAACTTCAGAGCAGCAGGACTCATGTTCACGTTTGATCAAAGGAATGTTCTGAGGCAGAACCAATGGGCCAGAGGTATGCCAGAGTGTGTGCTATGATTTATTCCTAAAATGTCCCTAAAGCCTCATGTGCTTCCAGGTGGGGCTTGTGGGAGTGACTGGATTAGGGGTGTATGATACTGAATCATAGGTGTGATAACTAGATTAGTCCACAGATTGGTTTAGTTTAGCATAGTTCTGGGTGTAGCTGAATGGATTAACTGAAGACAGAAGACCCACCCTGAGTGTGAGTGGCACCAGCCAATAGGCTTGTAGCCTGAGTGGAATAAAAAGGAAAAGGGAAGCTGCTGCTTTTTCTGCCTGCCCTGCCAAGGACTGTTTCTCCTCTGTGATGTCCCCCTGTCTGCCACCCTGCTTTGGAATCAGCCAACTATGGACTGAACTCTCTATAAACTGTGAGCTGAAATAAACCTCTCCTCCTTTAACTTGTGAGTATCAGATGTTTTGTCCCAGTGGTGAGGAAGTAACTAGGACAGAGTGGGAGGAAGAGAGTGGTCTCTCTCCTTCTACTGCTATGAATCTTAACCCCAGATCTTCCTATCCACAGACACCTCCGCCACCCCATAAGGGCTCCGTCATTCCTAAGAGAAGACCCCCATCCCTGGCCTGTTGCACAGCACACTGGATTTAGAGTCCAGTGTCCCAGGGCTGGAGCCCACTTCTGCTCCTTCCAGCTAGTTGCTTTCACATTACTTTACCACTCTGAACTTCAGTGTCCTCTTCCAAAAGATGCTGATGATGGTTTCATTGTAAGACTGGGAGAAAATCATGTAAAATAAGGCAGCCCTGACCTCAGTGTCAAGAGAATGCTCTATACACAGGAATTAAGTGGGTTCACTTAATTCCCTAATACTGGATTTCATTAAGTGTAGGGAGTTCCAAGTTGTGGCAAATGACTGGACCTTGATAAACGTTGTAATGTGAAAAAATTGTAATTACCTGTTGCCTTTTTCTGTATTTTTGTATATCCTGTTTTTTTGCAGCAACACTGGGATATATCTTGTTTTAGAGCCAAAGATGGGCTTCCTATCATGACCATTAATCCTGATATGTCAGCTTCAGTGGATTGACACCTGCCTGGCAGATTAGTGGAACATGCTCCTGGGTGTGTCCGGGTGGCTCGTGGAGGTGTGATCCTGGTGCTGTGCTCCATCTGGTCCCTTGCCTGTCCCTCTCTGGTGCTACTCCCTTGCTCTGCTTCTCGGCTGCCATGACGTGAGCAGCTTTGCTCCATTATGCTCTGTCACCCTGATGTTCCTGCCTTGGGGCCAGCTGACCATGGCCTGAATTCAACCTCTTCTTCTTTAATTTGGGGTAAAGCACAGATATTCTGTGTCAGCCACAAGAAAGCTAAGTGATATACTTATGAAACATCTGTGCTGTCCCCTGAGAGATGGTCACTTTATGTCCTCATCATTGCTCTTAAAAACTTCAATCTAAAAACATCACCTACTTTACCCACAAAGAATCCTCCCTTTGCACCCTGTCAGTGGCTCCATGCTGTCTTGTCTGCCCCCTCTGACCACTTCTCTGGGTACACATCATTGTTTCCTTTCTGTTTCCTCTTCAGTTGTAGCTGTTTACTTAAAGGAATCCTGGTGGTCCCTGGAAGATGTGCTCAGAACCGCTGACCCAGCAAGAGAAGGTCTCAGGAAGGTGAGGCAATGAGATTTGAAGGGAACATTTGCAAAACAGATTTTCAAAATCACTGTATTTATTATGCTGTTAATAACTTCAAACAGTCTACTCTGCTGCTGGCTATTCTTTTCCCAGGGCTGCCATCAGAGTGGGTGGCTTAAACAGCAAACCCTGGTCTCATGGCTCTACAGGGTGGAGTCCAAAGTCAAGTTCACCATGGCTTTTTTTGAGGGCTTAGAGGGAGACTGTCCTCCAGGCTGCTTGCTAGCTTCTGGTCATCCTTGTTGTTGCTTCTGGTGGCCCCAGGTGGCTTCCTTTATGTGCCTTCACAGGGTTCTTGCAGGAGGCACATCTGGCTCTATTGAATTCTCCCTTTTTATAAGGATACCAGACACACTGGGTTAGGGAGCATCCTCATGCTCAAATCTGAGCTTGATCAACTGTAAAAACCCATTTCCAAGTAGGGTCACATTCAGGGATACCGGGGGCTGGGACAGCAGCATCCTTTGTGGAGACACATCAATCCACACCACCCTGTAAGCAAGGGAAACAGTAACACCTGCCTACAAGCAACAGGTATTGTGCCGTGGTGCATGTATTTTACCTGCCTGAGTAGCTTGGTAACATTAATCTGCACTCTGTCTATTGTGTGGGAAAGTTCTACCTCATGAGTACCGGCTATGTTTATTGGCATGAGATTCTGTCCTATGTATTACCTCGGACTCTTTACAGAGCTTACCTAATTTCAGAATCTTCAAGGTATTTGTTTTTCACATGCAGAAACTGAAGCTGAGTCATGCAGCTAGCAAGTGGTTTAGCTGGGTCCAGTCAGCTCTGAGCTCAAGCCTGGCGTCTTTGAAGCAATGTTGTTTTGCAGAGCAGTTGTAAAACAGAGATCTGGGATGGTGAGGGTGAAGGCAGGCATAGCAGCAGCTCCTTACAGGTCCAGGCAGAGTCCTTTTGGCTGAATGTTGGCTAGGGCAGAGGCTAAGGAGGGATGTAGGTACCAGCCAAGATGAGGACTCTGACTCACATCTGCCGTTTCATCTGATTGCTGTATTCCTATTAATTCTGTAGCTGGGAATTAAAAATGAGGCTTCTCTGTAGTCTTGAATTGGTTTTCTAGAATGCCATTTGGCCCATTTCACAGGTTCCAGTAGATTCTGAATGGAAAATCAGCATTTATTCAGGTTCAGTTTGGAGAAGTTCATGATCCAGTTTCTTCTGTCAGTTGAACAATTTTTAGTTCTATTTCCACCCCCTACCCTGACCTGGGAATTGAAGCCAAGGCCTTGTTCATGCTAGGTAAGCACTCTACCACAGAGTTCTACCCCCAATCCTTTTATAAATTTTATTTATTTATTTATTTATTTATTTATTTATTTATGGCACTGGAGATTGAGCCCAGGGCCTTTGTACTGAGCTACATCCTACATCCTCAAACCTTTTTCATTTTTTACTTTAAGACAAGAGTCTTTATAAGTCACTAAGTTGCCCGGGCTGGACTAGAACTGAAGTCCTTTCTCCAGCCTCATCCTCACAAAATGTGAATTTTATTTGTGAGACAAGGTCTTGCCAAGTTGCCTGGGTGGGCCTCGAGCTTTTGAACCTTCTGCCTCAGCCTCCCAAGTAGCTGGGATTATAGGCATGGGCCACCATACCCAGCCAGTTCTATTTTTAAAGCAACAATTTCATCAAGATGTAATTCACAGACCATAAGTTTCCTTCTTTTAAACCATAAAATTTGGTGACTTTTGGTGTATTCACAAAGTTGAATATCCATCACCAGCGCTCCCAGGATATTTTCATCACTCCAAGAGGAAACCCTGTACCTATTAGAAGATACCTCTCATTCTTCTCTTTCCCCAGGCCTGGCAAACACTAATTGACTTTCTCTCTTATGGAGTTGTCTATTCTGGACATTCCATTTCAGTAGGATCTTGTAATATGTAGGTTTTTCAGCTTTTTTACGTAGCCTAGTTTCAGAAGGGTCATCCACGCTATAACATGTATCAGTGCTTCATTACTCTTTTGGCTGAATAATGGTCCATTGCATGCATGTACTGCACTTTATCCATTCATCAGTTGATGGACATTGGAGTTGTTTCCACTTTTTAGTTATTACGAGCAATGGTTCAAGAGCATTTACATATAGTTTTTTGGGGACATTTGTTTCCGGTTTTCCTGGCTATGTACCTAGGAATGGAATCGCTAGTCATATGGCATCTCTATATTTCACATTTTGAGAGCCTGCCAAAGTGTCTTGCAAAGTGACAGCAGTTGCACTATTTTACTTTCTCACCAGCACTTACTATTGTCTGTCTTTTTTTGCATTTTCCATCCACATAGGTGTGACGTAGTATCTCATTGATGTTTGGATTTGCATTTCCCTAGTGGCCAAGAATGTTGACCATCTTTTCATGTGCTCATTGGCCATTTATATATACTCTTTGGGAAAATGTCTATTGTGAACTTTGACCCACTTTTAAATTGGATTATTTGACTTTTTACTATTGAATTATAAGAATTTTTCATATATTCTAGATGCATATAAATTCCTTTATATGATTTGCAAATATCTTTTCCCATTCTTTGGGTTGTATTTTATAGGTCTGGTCTTATCTGACTCTATAGGTATTATTTTGCAAAGACATTTCCCCCCCAAACAAGTTAAGAGTGACTTGAGTTTCACAAAGGAATATGATGTACCCAGCAGTACAGGATCTACCTGGATGTGTTGTTGTCCCAGCTCCTTTGTCACAGGTGGACCAGGTGGCTATTTAATGACTGGTTGTTCTGAATGCTAGGAAGAATCTGATTTGCTTTTTATATCATGTTTCAGAACAAGAGGGTTCACTTATTTCATTTGTCATCTCTTCTAAGTTTAAATGAGAAGCACCTCCCCACCCCAGTTTCTGCAAATGTGGCCTAAATGGTGAAGGAAAAGAAACTTGAACATTATTTTCACTAAATGAATGATGTTGTAAAAATCTATCCTACCTTCTCTGTACATGGGAATATTTCCTTTCTTCATTTGTAGAACTTTGTCTTTACTTTTTTTTCCTTTTAATTACACTTTGTTTCTTACCCAGTTATCCTTCACAAATTACCAAAAAAAGCTTTCTTAATGTTCTCTCTGTTAACATAATTAGTGGTCATAATGAGGAATTATAACTGGATCTAAGTATAATGTCTTAAGAAATGTTTCTAAGTCAAATTCACGTGCTACAAATTTTGCTCCCTATAATGAAATTGGACAAATTAAGTGAATTTTCTTTTTTTCTTGCCAGCTTTTGATTGGATATTTCCCTTCTGCCAGATGCAATCTGCTTTTCTCCTCTATCTTTCCTCTGAACCTTTTGCTTTTATAAGTTGAAAAATAGAACCTCCCACATTACACCGATAAGGTTTTGAGACTTGCTAGTTATTCTTAAGTCTGAGCGGGCTTTGGCTGCCACTGTCTGAGAGACAAAATGTGGCAGCTTCTCAGGCTGAGCTGGTTAGATTTCCACAAATCTTTTCCTCATCTAAAATTTGGCTCTGGATGAAGGTGAAATATTTTACATTCTAAGCCAATTAATAAGTTTACTGGCACTGAACACTTTGTACCATTTGCTAGGGTGCTGTGAGCTGCCTTATTTTTATGATCAGAGCATTTGAAATATAGACAAGTTTTAGAGGTCACATGAGTGAAGTCCTTTAACCATCCATTACCTGAGGAAACCAAAGTTCAAAGTGTGTGAGGCTGAATGTCTCCCAGCAAATCCAGGCTAAGAGCCCACAATTATAAATGACAATGATGATGATGATGGTTTAAAGGCCAAAGATTAAATATGAAATCAAGCATTAGTATTTGCATTAAACTAAGTCCCAGTTCTAATGGAAAAGGATGCAGAAGGGAATCACTTGCTGACTGCTCTTGAGGTGTGCTGGCTGGGGCCTCAGAAGCCCTGCCTGTAGTTCCCCACCTGCTTCTGACAGAGACCTTTCCAGATGTCTCAAGACCTCCTTGGAACAAGGCAGGAAAATCAATAAATGTAATTACTTACCCTCTTTGAGCTTCAGTTTCTTCATCTGTAAACCAAGATGTCCCCAGCGGGTGGTGAGACTCAAATAGTACCACTGTGTCGGTGGAAGTCATAGCCCAGTTAATGGTGTGGCTGATGTGGGAGTCATGCACATGTGCACGTGCACGCACACACACACATGTGCACCTCACAGCATGCAGGCTGTCTTTCACAATGGAGCACTTCTGTAGGAATAAAATCCAACATAACAATACTGCCACTGCACAAATAGATGATTGGTTGCATCTGGTGTGTCACATTTTAGCAGGTACTTGTGGCTGTTTGGAGGGCTGCATTTAGGAGGATTATGAGACTACCATTGTTCTAGTTTGGATCTGAGATGTCCTCCAAAGGACCTGTGTATTAAAGGCTTGGTTAACCAGCCACTGGTGCTCTTGGAGAATGGTAGAACCTTTGTGAGACTCAGTGAGAGGAAGTTGGGTCATCAGGGATATTGAAGGGAAGATTGAGACCCCAGATCCTTCTTGTCTTTCTGTTTCCTGGCTGTCATGAAGTGAACAGGCTTCCTCTCCCATGTGCTTTGTCCGTGATGAGTGAGCTGACACTGGCCCAAAGCAACAGTGCCCACTTACCATGGATTGAAACCTCTGAAACTGCAAGCCAAAGTAAACCTTTCCTCTTTTTAAGTTGACTTTTCTGAGGTATTTTGTCACAGTGATTGAACGCTTGCTAACAACATCTAGGCATAGCCATGTAGTGAGTAGATGCATGGGAGACCCTGATTGTGGCCATATTCTTGCCATCTGTGGGCTATAAAAATGCAGAGAATTTTAAAGACATGAGCATGGAGTCATTTTGACTCATGAAGGAGAAATCTTCCAACTCTGTGGTCCTGACCACAATTCAATTTCCTTATTTGTGATGACTTTGATATGGGCAAGACAGTTCTATTTTCTAGCCTAGAATGGGATGATCCTTGAGTCTCAGTAATTCTCTGGGGTTGGGACTCCAAGTTATGTTTGCAATCTGTCACAAGCTATCAAAAATCAGTTGCTTTTGATGTAGCAACTGATCCCCACCCCAATTATTTTTCCTCCTCCAAGGAGCAGAATTCTAGGTCCAACACCCTGCTGTTGTTAAAAATGGCAGATCGGGTTTATTTCAGGACATATTCAGCAAGTCTGATGACATGGCTTACCCTGGCTCCCCTTGAGATAACTTCCTGTTTCATTCACCTGTGATTAATTGTGCTTTGTCAACTTAATTCCACGTGCACATCCCTGGGGACTCAGGAACCTCCAGCATTGTCACCAGTTCCTGGAGGCCACACTGTTGTGATAGGTCAGTGGTATGAGAACATCTGTGAGAAGCAATGATTTACATTCTGGTTCCTGAGTGCAAAAACAATCCTAAAACAGTGGTACATACACTTGGCCCCAATTTGTGAGTCAATTCCAAGTGCGAAATTTATCATGTCTGATTTTCCTCTCAGGTCTCACTTGGTGGTTGTTCTTTTTTTCTTTTTCTTCAAAGGTTCAGTCCTTTGGGGAAAGGATTGTACTTTTCATTCTGAATGTCATTATTTTTGGAAGATTGGAGAGAAAGTTGGATGATGATGATATGTTTTTTTTACCTCACTCTGTGAAGGAGCAAGCTAAAATTCTGTGGAAAAATGGAGCAGCTGTTGGATTTTACACAACCAAATTGAAAGGTAAGGACATGTTGAAGCTTGGGGCCATGACTGTTTCAGGCTTTTGGTGGGGGATGAGGATTCTTTATGTCTGCCTGTCTCGGAAGGCTACCTTAGTGTGAGTATTACATGGAGAGAATCTTCTGGCACAGGAAGTATCACTAACTAAACCGTTGTGTAAATAAACCCAAGGTATGGATTTCATTTGCACTCCATTTCTTGTCTTGCTGGAAACCAGGCTGAAAAGCATGTCTGATTCCTAGGCAGTGCCATGTCCCCTTTAAAAGACTTGTGATAGTTAATGGGGTACAATGGCTTTGGAAGCATTATGCTTTTCCATTTCTTTAATATTACCAATTAGCTTTCAGGAAAAATACCATTGCTAATAGGTGACACGTGGAGCAGAAAACACACTGAATGCCAAGATTTACAGACATTACCTCAGAAGAAGGGAAGTCCGGCCATGATAACAAGGTTAGGCTAAGTGACTGTGACTTATTTTGAGGGGTAGTGACATGCTGGAAGTGTGGAACAAGTGCCGTTTTGCTGAAGGACGGGTTTCTTCTTTAAAAATGTTTTCTTTAATAGTTTCTTCAACTTTTAAAGACTGTCAACATTGCAGAACCAGCTGTTCCTGGTCCCAGCTTTTGGTTCTCACAAAGTTCTTGATTTTAGTAAAAAATTAATTTTCTTGGAAAATTGGCATAAATGTACTATTGTTGGAGTTGAGTTTTTCTGGGGGGATAAAAAGGCTGATTTTGATATTGAGCCCTGTTCACATTGTGTATATGGTCTGCCTGTCTAGGATGGAATAAACCTGCCCACTCTTTCTCTCATATCAGGGAGATCTGACCAGTTTTACACCTAAACAGCTCCTTCATTTGTTAGTTAAATGTTTGTCAAGGTCAATAACAGGGCCTTTAGCACTTAGGTCTTACCACAGCTTTCCTCATGATAGTCACCAGGCCCTGGATTCTGATGCACCACTTCACTTTTTCAAGTAATCATGGTTTTAGTTGTTTTAAATTTTTATTTTATTTTATTTTTTGGATGGCTGGGGATTGAACCCAGGGCCTCACACATTCTAAGCAAGTGCTGTACCACTGAGCTTCACCCGAGACCAGTGTTAATTTTAGATAGAGACCCATGGACCTGAAGAATAATTAAAATGGAAGAAAACCTTTTTGTACTTCTTCCTCCCTGGGAGACTCATTAATGACCATTTTTCTACCAAACAGCTGATTTTCAATCTGTAAGAGAATCATTACAGCACAGACATCCTGCTAGTCGTACCACTGTTAGCACATTCTGACTTGATGTGTGGGAACAGCAGGTGCAGGGCAGGAAGAGCTTGGCTTTCGCTGTGCCTGGTCTTGTCTCTCTCCTGGTCACAGCGATCCCAAGGGCTTCCAGCTTGGTGGAGATGAAGCAGAGATTGTGACTGCCTTGTGCTTCTGTAGGCTTTTATTTTATTACATATTTTTTTAATATTTGAAAGGTAGCTTATCAGAATAAAAATTATGAAAATATTAGAAACAGTTTCTTTTTGTTCAGCACTTGGTATATGTTGCTCCAACTTCTGGCTTTCCTAATTCCGGTGAGAAATCAGCTGTTACTCTTATTTTTGTTTCCTCATATACACTATGGCATTTTTCTTTGAATACTTTCAAAATTTCCCCTTTAACTTTGGCTTATTATTTTTTTTCCAATTGACGGTGATGTGTCTATGACTTAGTTCATTTGTGGTGCTATTACAAAGCACTTGAGATTGGGTAATTTATAAACAACAGAAATTTATTTCTTAGTGTTCTGGAGGCTTAGAAGGCCAACATCAAGGTGCCTACATGGATCTATGCATGAATTTCGAGTCATATGACTTAATCTCGTCTCTACAAAGCACCATGGTTTGATCACATGGCAATGATGATTAAATTTCTATGTGAACTGTGAACATTTTAGAGGATACATTTAAACCATAGCAGTCCAGGAGTGATTTTTCTTTTTTGGGACTTGCTGAATTTCTTGAATATATAAATTAATGTTTTCTACCAAATTTGGAGAGTTTGGGTTATTGTTTCACCAAGTATTTTTCATACTACTTACCCTTTTCTTTCCCTGGAAGTCCAGTCATATGTACATGGAGGTGTTTTATATAATTTTGTAGGTCTCTGAAATTTTATTTTTCTTTAAATTTTTATCTGTGCTGTGGTTATGTGATTTCATTAGATCTATATAAATTTCATCTACCATCTATAATCTGTTGCTTAGCCCTCCAAGAAATGTAGTTATTTTACATTTTAGTTCTAGAATGTTTCTTTAATAATTTTATTAATTAAAATTAATCATTTTAATTCTTTGAATGTATTTCTTTTTTTTTTTTTGGTACTGGGGATTGAACTCAGGACCTTGCACTTGTGAGGCAGGTGGCAGAACCATTGAGCTAAATCCCCAGCCCTTGAATGTATTTTTAAAGCTATTTTGAAGCTGTTATCTACTAATGTCTATTTTAAGTCAGTTATATTCCATACTTTTTTTTTTCCAGAGTATGGATTATATTTTCCAGTTTTTTGCATGCTTAGTAGTTTTGGTAATTAGTCATTGCAAATATATTGCAGGAACAAAATTGCTTTGTGTTTTCTGAGAATTTTTGGATTTTGTCCTAGCAGGCATTTAACTTGCCTAGCTCGCACTGCAAACCACTGGAAACTTTGCCTCCTTTGTGACTCCTGGCTGCCGATCTCTATTTCTATGGCTTCTTGTGGTTGCTTCTTTCACCTGGCTCTGCAGAAGCCTGCAAATTGATGTCTAAAACTGTCTATCTTCTCCTTGGATTTCTTGCTTTTGCTGATTTTGGGTTTTGTACTCTGATTCTTCAAATGGTTGTGCTTCAGCTTTCTGTCGCTTGTGCTGCCCCAGCTGAGCAATAGCTTTGGTTAAGATAGGTGCCGAACATACCAACTGAACACACCAACTGATGGAACTGTGTAGTTCCATCTTTCAGGAGTGGAGGTCTCTCTGGTCTCTGACTTCTTTTAATTCTAGTCCTTTGAGGTCTTCTTCATTCAGTAGTATGTTAGCTATAAACCAGGGATTTAGGGATTTTATGCTGTCAATTTGTGTCTCATTTGTTCTGTGGTTGTCATGTTGTTCCTCATTGGATTTCTGCTACTTTTCAAGTCCTGATTTCTAATATTTGACACGTTTATCCAGCCAGGCTACAGTTTTTTCAACCAATATTTTCTGTAGCCACAGGATTAGAATTAGATTCTATGGGTAGTAAGCTGGAAACTCACAGGCTTTACCTATTTCACTTACAGTTTTCTGAAATTAAAAATTTTTCTGCCTTCCATGAGCTTTTGTATGCCTCATGGTGTCTTTGAACATTTTTTAAATTTTGGTTTTAAATAATTCTCATATGTGAAGATTTGCATAGTCACTTCATTCTACCACCAGTATCTGAGATGGATTCTATGCAGGTGTAGATCATAGAATTTTATCTATGATCTTTTTTCCCCATATCTTTAAGTTGGGAGAGCAATGAATTTACATGAACTTAAAAATAGTTGCTATTAGCAGCATGTAGGTAATTTAATTGAAAAGTAATTTAGATGATAGCCAGATATATTTTTACAGAATTTTATTATTTTACTTATTTAACTTGTTAACGTTCACTTGTATAGCTTTTCATCACAGTGATGCAATACCTGACACAGACCAACTTTATGAAGTAGAGAGGTTTATTTACTCAGTTTAGTCCAATCAACACAGTGCAGGCTCTGGTGAAGGGCTCATGGCAGACGGCAGAGCACAGAAGAGAGGAAGGATCACATCTGGAACAGGAAGCCAGGGGTGGGCAGAGAGGGGTCGGGCTTGCTTGCTCTTTTTATGAGAATCTTCTTTTGCAAACTACCAAGTAGTCTCATAAGGACCACCTTAAGCTTTCCAAGTGCAGTGGCCCCAGCGCGACCTGAGGGTCTCCCACAGGGCCCCACCTTTTAAAGTTCCCATTGCCTCCCAATAGCGCCACCTTGAGGACCACGCTTCCAATGCATGCACCGCTGAGTCTTCATCCAGTCCACAGCATACGTGTGAAGACTTGTGATGTAACTGACAGCGGGAAGGCTTTCAGTTCTCAAGTTGGAAACAATTAGTGATGTTTCTTCAGCCTTGGCTCGGTCTTGGAGCTGGTCAGTGTTGTGTTGACCTAAGATATGGGCACAGTGCTTCTCAGCTTCTCATCACTAGCTTAGATCCATGTGATTCAGAATATCTGTTAATTTAGCTTGAATTTGCCTGAAGGCTATAGTTTCATTTTGTGAGGAAAACAAAACATGAATTCAAAGCATAAATATGATCACATGAGCCAGGTTGTACCTACTGAAGAGTGTTCTAATGTCTCCAATCTATGATGGTTCAGCTTACCTTTAAAATTTTTTTATGATAATATGAAAATGATATACATTCAGTAGAAACTGTACTTTGACTTTTGGTCTCTTTCTAAGTGAGTGGTATTAGTACAATACTCTCTTGTAATGCTGGGTACTGGCAGTGAGTCACAACTCCTCATCAGTCAAGCCACCGGTGACAGTAACAGGTGACACTGTATGATGTACTGCATTGTTATTTCATTTGACAGGGTCATGGTCAGTGTATAAGTTGCATTTCTCCCTCACGATATTTTCAAACTTATGATGGGTTTTCTGGGGCTCATCATACCATCTTTTTTTTTTGCTTTTAAAAGTTTATTTGTTCCTTCAGGGAGCGTACTTGGACTTTTTTTTCCCATTAAGTTTATTGGTACATTTTAGGTATACAATACAGTTACATTCATCATTGGGATCTTGTACCTTTACATGACGTATCTTGGTTTTTATTTTTTCCCCATTCCCCTGCCCTCCCTTCACCCCCTCCACCCTTCCCTATTTACAAAGACTTTGTTTCCATTTTTTCCTTTTCCCATATTCTTTCTTTTCCCTTCTTTCCTTTCCCCTACCCCTCCCACTTCCCCTACTCCTTTAGACCTTTTTTTCCTATTTCACAGTATCAATTATACATTTTGATCCTTATTTACACTTTTAGTTTTTCACACCAGAGAAACTATTCGGTAATCATACCATGATTTAAGTTGAGGAGCACCTGTACATTGTTTCTAAGCATCTTAGCACATGCATTTTTGTGTCTATGAGATTTTAAACATAATTTAAAAAATTATAATAGACTAAAATTGGCTTTGAGAGAGTTTAAAGAACTGTAAAATTTCAATTCATATGTCATTTCATGTAACCACAGTAAAAATGAACATAAACTATAATTTCATCATCTGCCCCCAACCTTAATGTTTTTCCTTTATAGTCATTGCCACCCTTATCCTACATTGCCCCTGGCAACTGCTGCTCATTTCTCATCACTAGAGTTTTGTCTTTTCTAGACTACCATATGAAGTGGTGCTGGACAGTGTTTAGCCTTTTGCGGCTGGCTTCTTTCACACAGTGTAATGCCTTTGGGATTCATCCCAGTCGATGTGTGTATCAGTAGACTGTGCTTCTTCATCACAGAGGAGCCTATTCAATACTCAAACAAGTGGGTGCCTTTGTATTGAATGAATAAGATGTTTTCAGGTAGGCTTCTCTTTGGGAACATCCTGCTAATAGTCTGATTTGAATTTCTCCCTTTGCGTGGTGGCTCTATAATTGCTTTCCTTACAAAATATTGACACTCTAGTTATTTCCCTATTTCACGCTGATATTCTTTCTAGATAATAAAAATTAGTGAGGTTTTACTTTAATTTTTCCTCTCAAAGCACCAACCCGCAAGAGTCTAGCATTCAAGGGAAGAAAATACTGGACTGGGGAATGGAGAGTAGGTCAACGTAAGACAGAGCTTGCAAGTATTTTCTTTTGGGATAAAAATTTCAAAAGAAGAGCTTTGCATTTCAGGTTCCTGAAAGCTCAACAGGAACGAAAGTGAGAAAAGCAGGAGTGCTGCTTGACGCTATGAAGGAGGTGATCAGCAGCGCAGACCAGCATGTGACCCTTGGGGTGGCGATGGTGTTGCGAAGGTGGCCTGAGCCCTGGGGGACCCTGCTTGCTGTCCTGCCCAGAAAACTCTGGACCACAGGAACTCCTGCACTATGTCCCATGAAGCAGGTGTCCTGCGTGTCACCTCCTGAACTGTAGAGGAAACATTCAGACTAACACATGGAGTGGCAAGTATGCAGTGTTGTTTCAGGTGCCAACTCTGCCAACCAGAGAAGGGGACTGTGACTGTGAGGAGCAGAGGTCCACTCCTGGGCTTGTGGGATAGGAGGGCGTGGGCGGGGTGCAGGAGGTGCCACCTGGTTTCTTACTCTGGGATGGGAGCCCCTCTTGTCCCCTCTTTGTCAAACAGCTTTCTTTATTTGCTTATACGTAGATGTCCCCTAAAGCCTGTGGGATCACAGGGAGGACTCTGAGAAGGTGATTGGATTATGGGGGCTTATAGTCCAGTTGGTCAGAAGAGGTGGGTCACTGGGGGTGTGGCCTGGAAAAGTTTATCTCCTCTTGCTCCTCCCTCCACTTTCTGCTTCCTGTCCAACATGCTGTGAGCAGTTCTCCTCCATCATCCTCCTGTGCCCTGCCTTGGAGCCAACCAATTACGGACTGAAACCTCTACAAACTGTGAGCCAAAATTAACCTCTCTTCCTTTAATTGGCAGATGTCAGGTATTGGGTCTCAGCAACTAGTAAGTGACTAAGATATTTATGTCTCCTGTGTTCTCAGAGCTTGGACATTAGTGTGCTATGATGGCCACCTGACCTGTAGCTCTTCCTGCTCTAAAAGGCCAGTTCCTACTGTAGTGCCAGAGTCATTTTATTCCTTCAAAGCCTCTTGAAAGAATCAGGTTGGCCCAGGTGGTATGTGGCTTGGATGCTTGAGCTCACGGGTCCACCTGTATGTAACTCAGCTCCCTGTGTCAGGCAGGCTGGGTTTTGTGGCTCGGATATGGGCTTCTGGCTGTGTCTGTTTCACTGAGGCTGCAGTAAGGGCAGTTTTAGAGAAGGGCTAATGAGTTTGCCAGACACCACATGATATTCCATGGAAGATTTTCTTTTTCTAGAGTCTCAACTTGGACTGTGACTTTGTCTAGTCAAGACTATTAGGTAGCCCTTCATTGCTGGACAACTCTTAAGTTTTTGAGTGTTCCAGAAGCCACTGTATTATGTTGTCCATGCTTTGTAGGATACAGGATTTCTTGGACCCAATGGGACTCAGTGATCTGAGTTACCAAGTCCACTGTGTGATTCTCGTGTCCTGGAAAGTTTAAAACTGACCTAAAATATCTGTTCCTCAATGAAGTGGCATTGCTTCCAGGGACAAAAATTTGTTCTCGAGGAATGTGTTAATCAGCTTTCTGTTGCTAGAAAAATGGATGCAATAGTCAACTTGTGAAGAGAAAATTTTCTTTTGGCTCACAGTTTAGGGATTACTGGCCATGATCAGTCGGCACTGTTGATTTTGGTCCTGTGATAAGGCAGCACACTGAGGTGGGAGCGGGATGGAGGAAAACGCTCACCTCATGGTGGGAAGCAAAAGGGAGAGAGAATGGGACTGGGCCTCACAGTGTCCTCCAAGGACACGCATCCAGTGAGGCAGGCTTTCCTCTACGTAGGTGCTTTACAGCCACATGAACGAAACTTTGCGATATGAAATTCACTGACAATGGGGCTTCCACTGGCTGGGCACTCTATCAGCCACACTAAAACTTTCTCTGTGCCCTATTTTGGTTGTCAAAACAGCTGGGCAGAGAAATGCATTATGGTATCTGTCTTGCCACTTACCTGCGTAATCTTCTCCCTTCTGTCTTCTTCATTCTGGACAAATCTCTTTTTTGAAGCAGATAATTTCCTCTGTTACTCTCTGGCTGTCTTCCTTTATCCTTTTCTGGTGGACCATCTGTGAGCTCTGTCTCAGGTACTGTAAGAAGTCACTCATATCTTCACTTAAGTTAACCCTCTCCCTCTGTTTCTTTGATTTATTTTGGGGGTATATTATTGTTAAAGGGAAGTTTTCGGTTCCACTGTTTACTCTCTTGTAGGTTTTGCCTTATTCTCTGAGAGGTTCCTTGGTCCAGATTTCCCGGGCTGTTGAGGTACAGCCCTCTTGTATGTGCACTGTGCGTCCATGTTCCCAATCATGGTTTCATCTTAGGTCCCAGTTATTCAATGCATTTCTCCAGAAAGGTCCTGCCAC
Organism: Heterocephalus glaber; assembly: GCF_000247695.1. Next base: position 5,773,186 of record NW_004624768.1, read on the forward strand.
TGAGCAGAAACACCAGGCTCCTGTGGTGAGTTCAATTAACTTTATACACAGCCTAGAATCCAATTCATTCATATTCATTTACTGTTTTGTCATTAATGTTCACCAGACAGCTATTATTTATCCATTTTTCTGCATGCTTAGCTATCTTTTCCTTTTTCTGGTTCCCTACCTTTGGCTATTTCTTTCTTCTTCAGAAGCTTATACTGTATACATAGACTGAAAAGGAACTGTTCTTCATTTTTCTGCTCTCTGGAAGGTATTCTTTAGAAGTTTAGCACAACCTACCTCTGTTGTGTTCAGTGTGGGAGGTTTTTAATCACTAATTTAAAATTTCAATGTTTATAGGACTGTTCAGTCTTTCTATTCTCCCTTGTGTCCATTTTTGGTAGATTGTATTGTCATAGGGATGTGTTTTTTAATTAATCTTTGATTTATTAGGATATTCTATTACCTTTTAAATCACTGTCACATCTCTGGTAATGTTTCTGTTTCGAATTCCTCATATACTTGATCTACTGTGTCTCCTTTTGCACTTTAGCACATTTTGAATGACAAAAAAATCCTTCCTATCTTTTATTTTATTAATTTCTTTCTTTTCATTTTCTCTGTCTTTTTTTTTTTTTTGAGTTTCTTTTGTTCTTGTTTAGTCTTTTAAATTCTGATGTTCAGTGTAGTAAATTTTGGCCTTTCTCATCTTCTCCAATTATCATTCGTGGTTAAAATAGTCTCACAGTACTGACAGTTTGATCAGCCCTTCCTGCTGTGGCCTCATGGAATGGAAATTCTGATTGGTTTGTGCGTTACCAGGCCTGCACTTGGCGCCTGGCTTCCTGCTTCCTGCAGTACTCACTGTCAAGCGTGGTCTCTGTGTCCCTCCCCATGGGCCCTTTTCCAGGACTGGTGAGCCTTCCATAACAAGGTCTTTCTGGATATTAAAATCTACCTGAGCGATAGCAGCTTTATTCTGACTTTGGAAAGTACACATCTGGAATATGTTTTAATCTTTTGTTCAAAGAGTTGTTAGCTGTAGAGAAAACCTGTGTAGTCAGTGAAGGTGATTTGGGACATGAAGTAGCCAGAAAGAAAGACACAGGATGCCGAGAGACCTTAGTTCTTGGCTCAGTTCTGCCACCAGCAGAACTGAGTGGCATGGGCTGGTCTCTGTTTGCACTGGGAGCTGAGCAGAGGTATTCTTGGGCAGCTGGAACCAAGTCCCTGTCCTCTAAGTCTGAAACCTTTTTGAGCCTCTTAGTTGCCATGTCTCTGCAATGAGTAGAATGGATGAGGTCACTACTAGGGCTCCTCCCAACTATTCCAGGTGACATTATAGCCATTTCTTTGGATTTTTATATTCTGGTTATGAGAAGAGAGCCTATCTGAGGGCAGCTAGCTGATTGCCTCAGGCCTGTCTTAATTAGGTGGTAATAAGAGTTGGTTTTGGGGCTGGGATTTTGCTTGGTGGTTATACCGTTTGCCTTGCAAGTGCAAGGTCCCGAGTTCAATCCCTGGTACCAAAAAAAAAAAAAAAAATGAATTGGTTTTGGGAATTGCTGTAACAAGACAGATTTTATTTGACCAACCAGAGCATATGATCAGCCCTTAGAAAAGGCTGGTAGAGTAAATTTTTCTTGTTTTTCTTTTTCTTTAGCAGTTTATTTTGAGAGAATTTCAGATTTTTAGAAGAATTGTAAAGACAGTTCAGAATGATTCTATATACCCTTAACCACCTTCCCTAATGTCTACATCTCACATTACTATGGAACAATGTTCAAAGCAAAGACATTAATGTTGGTTAATTTTCCACTGATGTCCTTCTTCTCTTCCAGGATCTGATCTAAGATACCATGTTGTATGTTCTCCCCAGGCCTTCCTAGTCTCCTTTTCCAATCTGTGAGCATTCTTGGTTTTTCCCTGTTATTTGTTTATTTAATCATCTGGACACTTTTGAGAAGTATTGGTCAGGCACTATGCAGAAGGTCCCTTAATTTACACTTGGCTAACATTTTTGCATGGTTAGACTGGAGTTATGGGCTTGAGGGATATTGGGGTATCCTTCTCACATGCAGGAGGGTCAGGGTCCGTGACATCAACATAGCCAGGTGATAAACCTGATCTCTCGATAAAGGGGGCTCTGCAAGGTTTCCAGTGTTAAGTTGGTTTTGTTTCCTTTTCATTCTTGCTTTGCTACAGTCTTTAAAAATTAATTCACTGTATCTTCAAAATACTGATATAAAATTATATTTCTGTGGTATGGTAGAGAAGCTGATACATGTATTTGATGTGAAATGGTCAAATCAGGGTCTTTAGCATTTTCATCTCTTTAAACATTCATCATTTCTGTGTTAGCAGCCTTCAAATTTCTCTCTTTTAGTTCTTTATAGAATATATAATAAATTTTTGTGAACTATCATCATTTACTGCTCATGTTCTCATTATATCATTTTAAAATCAATTTCATTGAAATACAATGTTATAGCCCTAAATTTTCCCAGTTGTAAGTGTATAGTTCAGATACTTTAGAAATTTTAGAGGGTTGTGTAACTATCACCAAAATCCAGTGTTAGCACATGCGTTAGTCAGCTTTTCATCACTGTGACAAAACACCTCAGGAAAACAACTTACTTAAATGAGGAAAGGTTTTTTTTGGCTCAAGGTTTCAGTCCATAGTCAGCGGAGCGGCTCCATTGCATTTAGGCTTATGATGCAGCAGAAACATCATAGTAGAAGGGCACGGAGGAGGAAAACTCACTTCATGGCAGCTGGGAAGTGGAGAGAGAAGGAAATAGCCAGCAGGAAAGAGCTGAGTTCCAGGTAAGGTACACACATCAAGCCTCTGTGACCCAGTCCATTCAAGTGGGTCTCACCACCTGTTTCCCAACAATATTGTGATGGATTAACCCACTGATGATGTTAGAGCCCTCATGAGCCAATCACTTCCCAAAAAGGCCCATAGCAATCAAGCCTTCCACACAGTGAACATCTTGGGGACATTTTGGATCCCAAGCATAGCAGGACATTACCATTACCCTACTCGGTGGTGTCTGATGTCAGTCTGTTTCCATCTGAGTCCTAGGCAAGCACTGATGTGCCCTCTGCCTTTTTCTGCACATTTCACCCAAATGGAGTGATATATCTAGTCTTTAAGTCTAGCTTTTTCCACTTACCATGGTCCTTTTGATGTTCTACAAAATGGAGCATGTGTTAGTATTTTGTTCCTTTTTATTGCTGAGTAAGATTCTATTGTGTGAACATACTATATTTTGCTTATGTATTTATCATTTGATGGATTGTTTTCCATTTTTTGACCATTATGAGTAACGTAGCTATAAATAGTCTCTTAACTGACTTTCTATGGAAATATGTGTTTAATTTTCTTGAGTAGGTTCCTAGGAGTAGGATTGCTGGGTCATTTGATGATCTTACATTCAATGTTTTAAGGACTTGCCACATGGCTTCACAAACTGGCCATACCATTATACATTTCTTTCAGCACTACTTGAAGGTTCTAATTTCTGCATGTGCTTGTCAGCACTTATTATTGCTGGTCTTTTTTATTCTAGCCACTCTAGTAGCCCAAAGTGGCATTTCATTGTGGTTTTAACTTGCATTTCCCAAGTGATGAATAATGTTGAGTAGCTTTTCATTAATAATTACCTACGTGAATGTCTTCTTTGAAGAAATGTCTGTTCAAGTTTTCTTTCCACTTTTAATCAGGTTACTTTCTTCTTATTGTAGGAGTTCTTTCTTCTGGTTGGAAGTATTTTATCAGAAATGTGATTTGCAAACATTTTCATGTGGTCTGTGGGTTGGCTTTTGCTTTCTTAATTAAATCTTTTGAAGAAAAAGTTTTAAAATTTTGTTGAAGTTAGATTTGTCAATTGAGTGTGCTTTTGGTGTTGAATCTAAGAATTTTTGTCTAACCCAAAGTTTTGAAGATTTGTTTGCTTTTTTCCCACAGGAGCTTTATTGTTTTCATCTTTGCATTTATCTCTGAGATCCATCTTGAATTAATTTCTGCATTGAATCTGTTGCACTAGATGTGTGGCAAGGGCCCAAGTTGATTTTAAGAACTACTTCATACCTATTTTTGCTTTGATTTTCCTGTGTGCATTTTTATTGGTGCATATTACCCAGTAGAGTGAGTTTTGTTTTGGCGTATTCATACCTGCAGACAATCTACTTCAAACTTCTATCTCCTCATCATACCACACCATGCACTTCCCTCTTCCCTTCCTCATATTCTCATCCTCTTTTCTGCTAGTCTACTCACCTGATACATTTTTAAAGTAACTTTTTGTTTTTGTGATGGGATCAAACCCAGGATCTTGTACCTACTAGGCAAGCATTCAATACCCTCAACCTGTAATACATTTT